>CM012437.1:4385000-5007870 GCA_003999625.1 Oryzias javanicus
AGCTGAAATATTTTAGAAACTTTACAAATATCATTAGGAACCAAATGAAAAGTAAGGAACCTAGGACAGACCCTTGTGGAACTCCAGTAGTAACCCTAAGTCTACAACCACAACTAAAATTTTTTTGACTTTTGTCCTCAAGAAGAAGACTGCCAATTGTGCCAACCAAAAAAAGGAAAAGAAAAATATCTTTCATACTTTCTACAAATATAAACTCCTCCAAGGGAATTCAATCTATCGTCTCGACCATTAATGGAAAAATACCTGGAAAAAAATGCTGATTTTTAACTTTGTATTTTTTAAACAGCATTAAGCATGGTTAGTTCTTAAAATTGGTGTTTACCTGTTGCTAGAATATTTTAGTAACCAGAATATATCTAACATATTAATCATAGACTCAAGCTGATTGAAATGATATACATACAATGACTATAATGGCAAAACATCTCAGTTGACATAGAAATACAAAAAAATACCTTTAGAGATTATTCTTAAAGTTAAATATATCTATTTGTCACCTTCAGGTGTTCAAAGTATATAATGATTGCTATTCAGATAAAACAAACAATAAAGCTGCCATTTTGAAAGAGTGTTTCTTTTTCATAAGGAACACATTTATTTATTTATGTGATTAAAAGTATGTCTTAGTAAGAAAATGATTTGTATTATTTCCCCATTAACATGATTTACATTTAGAAGTGTACAGTGTGAATTTAATAATGAATGTAATATTCCATTTTAAAGAAATTTAATATTGATACTTTTTTCCTAGAAGCTTTCCTTTTTTTTTTTTTCTGCCCTTAATATATGAAATTCACAATAAGTTTGGTGAGACTAATTCTGTCCTGAAGAAATTAAAAGAATTGTTCAAAAGTTCATTTACATGTAATAAGGGTTCACAGAATGCAGGCCAAATTTTTGTCTTTTACCAAATTTGTCCCTCTTTCTAATTGTTTGTAGCCCCTGTGTGATATTAATAGTTAGATATTATGACAGATTTTATGACATAATAGCACTTAACTATACATTAGTTTCTGATGATAATAATTTTCAATAACATGAACGACCTAAAACAGAAGTAGCTTCTATAACATGGTAAATCTATGTAAAGAAAGACCTGAACAGCCCACAAGTGCTGACTCACTGCAGTCAAGACGGTTTTACACTCTGTGTGGGGAAACTGATTTTTTTCCTCTTCACTAATACTTTGTGATCTTTCGGCTGCTTGCTGCTGTGTCCAATACAAACACTTTTGCAGTTTGTTCACAAACATGTTGATTCTAGTATGAGTGCATCTGCACCTTCTGTCTCTGAATTTGACACAGAGCATCCAAACAATGGAGGCAGGTTGCAGAGGGAAACAATTTCCCAATGACTGCTGTGTTAAAGATTGAAAGTGCTGTACAGAAAAGTAAACATACTCTCTGGTTTTAAGGACCATTCTGTTGTAAATTTCCTTTTTTTTCATATGACAACTGCAATTTTAAGGGCATTTCTTTGGATTGATTAGTGAAACCAACCAACATAGTTATCATCCTCAAGTCGTCACATGTTGACGTTTGGTTAAGGCCCCTCACGAGTCACTTTTTTAAGTTTTGGGTGTCCCCAACTTGTTGTTTGTCGACGCAGGGACTGTTTCCAATAAATCATGGGTCCCCAACCGTGAAGCAAAGCGCTCTGGTACCCAAACCCTGTACTGGTACCTTAACACGACACCAGACCAGATCCAGTCCCAGACCCCAACCAGTACCAGATGCTAACCAGTACCAGGTACTGGGTTAGGGTACTAGTGCTGGACCCGTCCTGAGGGCCAGTGAGGATCTGATAATTAATCCAGTATTGCCTCCCGAGGGTTGCAGACCCTCGATTTTACAGCTGACACATCAAAAAACGACAAGTTTGGGACACCCAAAAACCTCAGAAAGTGACCCAGAAGGGGCTTTAACCAAACATCAATATGTGACGACTTGAGGATGAGAATGTGTTGCCCCGACAAAGACAGGCAGAATAAACTCCAGTTCCCACATCAAGCTTCATTTATCCGTGCAGAGTCCAGTGTGTAACGGCGGATCCACACATAGGTTGTGTTTGTTTCTCTGCAGAATAACTTGGGTTTTTTTTTAATACAGCAACACTTGAAAAAAAAGTTTTTAAAAAAATGTAGTTGTCAGTGCATGTGTTAATAATTTTGCTATCCTCTTACTGGTGGTAACACATGAATATGCTAATTTTGAGAAATGGCTGAAGATTGTTACTGAAAAGGTTTTTAGTCATATTTGCATGTAATAGCTTTTTGTTGGAAGCTTAATTGCTAAAGATGATTAATTAAAACTTGTGTTTAATTCTAATGATTAACATGATATTCACTTGTGTTTTTTTTTTCTTTTAATCTTATAGAACTTATTTTATATCAGCCTACTGTACTTTCAACAAATGAGCTGTTCTGTCAGTTCCTCTTTCTGCTGACCTTGAAGAGTTTGGCACCGTGACCTAATTGGTATTTGCCACCAGCAGATAAATGGCAGCATTCTGACCAACTCCCCGAGAATCTCAATTATGTGGACATTCAGAGATGTCCTCCGCTTTGCCATGAAAGAGATAAAGTCTCGCAAGAGAAGACTAAATCCCTAAAGGAGCAATTTGGCATTGAGAAACACAGGCGGAGGCAGGAGGTGAACCCGCTCCAAGATGAGATCCACTAAAAATATCAGCACCTTAAAATTGTCATGAGACACACAGCAAACCCAGCTAAAGCTCACATGGAAACTGCAACCGCTTGTTCAAAGAGACAAACAGCTTTAATGGACCAAGCCTCAACAACAGTTTGTGCAAAGCTCTAATAACACGCTTTCTGCCCGGGAAAGATTGCAGTTAGACAGATTTTTTTTTTTTTTTTTCTTTTTTTTCTCCGATATACAGAGTACATGTTTTAGAACTCTAGATAAAGTTCATCTGTAATTATGACCAGTAGAGACATTTTAATTAACAGAGGATCATAGCTCATAAGTATACAACACATCAGATCAAAAAGTTTAATTGCAAGCTTCTTTTTTTTATCTTTTATGCGTATGTTTTCATCTATATGTGTTCTATGTTGTGTACGGATCTTTGTGAGACGTAAATGTTTGGTGCACCTCTGCGACGAGGCGGGTCAAAAATGTTTTCAGTAGGAGTGAATTCTGTGGTGGAGCCGGACTGTTGTCATAGTAGGAAAAGAACATGATATAAGACCTTTTTTATCTTATAAGTAAGGATGCTGTTATATTTCATCAAGCTGTTTGAACCTTTTCAGTAGAGCATTTGTAAATCTAATTTAAATTTTCTGATTCTAAAAGCAGCATAGAATAAAAAGAATACAAAGCTGCCAAAACCGTGCCTTTTGTATTTTTAATGACAGTAACACAAAGACTTTTGTAATGAAAAATTGAAGATTATATGACTGACATACTTGAATTGCATCTTTGTTAGCTGGCTCTCTTTTTTTAACCCGTTAAGACAACATTTTTTTTTTCAATTGCTTTGGGTTAAAAAGAAAGAAAAAAAGAAAGAAAAAACCCACATGTCCTTTTATTAAGGAAAATAGATGTAAAACAACCTGATAATTGCAAATGTCTTTTTTGAGCACCAGCGCATTCAAACTGGACAAATATAGTTATTTGGTTTATATTGTAATATATAGTTATTTCCTGATTTGAAACAACTATATCGAGATGTAAAAAATTCCATATAGCCCTGCCTTGGCAGGAATTTTAGGAGTTAACTGCAGATCCTGCTATAAACCAACTTTTTTTTGCATTCTACCCTTTGCTGAACTTTAATAATTTTCAACACTTTTGTCATTTTTTTTTTAGTTTTACTTTTTTGACCTGGTCAGATTTTAAAATAAGTTTAAAAAGTATAAAAAAAAATTTCATTTGAACCTAAAAAAATAAGAAGCTTTGTTGCTGCCATAACTAGCAAAGTTTTCATCCATATTAGTGATTTTAAACTGACCTGTTCCATTTTCTCTCGCAGCAGCTCACACTACCTATTAGTTCTATGTAAGATATACAAAGCTATAATCATGCCAGATCCTTCACTTCTTTGTTTTTAGCTGCTCCCTTCAGGGATTGTGAATATAAATCTTTTGCCTAAATTATTGACTGTTAATAAAGATGGAGTGTGCTGCCACCCATAGAAAATATCTTACCTCTGGCTCCAGCAAAATGTAGCCAGTTCAGACACCATTTTTCCACATTACAGGCAACGCCATTTAGAGCCAGTTGACAGTGATTGATCCGAATCGGTCTGAGTCATCTGTGAAAGAACGCTCGGCTCTCAGGAACTCAGTGTGGAACTGTCATAGGATGCGGCAAATCCAGTTGTGAAATATCCTCGTTCTAAATATTCTTCAGCCAACTATCAGCGCAAGTGGTAGGCCACATGAACTGACAGAGAGGGGTCAGCGGATTCTGAATCTCATAGGTCCAAGGTCCATAAAGACATGGAGGATAGAGTCTGGTTTGGATGAACTAGACTGAGAGTCAGCCCTTCTTTACCAACATCAGTGTGTGACCGGACCAAAGTGCTTCTGGAAGGATGGTCCAAAATTCCTATAACCACACTCCTCAACATTGTGGACAACCTTCCAGAAGAATTGAAGCTGTAATAGCGGTAGAAAGTGGACCTCCATCATATTGAATTCCAGTTCATATGTGAGTCAAGGCAGAAGAGCCAATACGTTTAATATAGTGTATTTCTTAGCCACTTTAGACTTCCTCATACAAAACTACAGCACCTCTCTACTCAGCTGTCTCTAAATCTGAAAAGACAGAGTTTAGCTCCTTCTGGCCTTCTTGGTACTGCTCTAGAAGCATCCTCAAGGCAAATATTGCATCTGTTGTATTTTTCCTTGAAACCATACTCACAAATACTCCCTCCTGACCTCAGCCTAGCTTCCACTGCCCTTTCCTATAATTCCATTGCCTGAGTCATCATCTTTATTTTTCCATATTTTCCACAACTCTGTACCTCTTCCTTCTTCTCAAAAGTAGGTTGAACTGATTTCACTAAAACCCCCCAAAAACAAGTGGAGGGATTGTACAGAGTGAACTTTCCAAAAGGGATTTCTTTTTAGAAGAGTTGGTAGCTCTTGCCACGGGGACAATGAATCACTACTGTAGTATCCCTTAAGGGACTATTTGAAAATGAATAAATATGAAAACTTAAATATTTATCTTTTCTGCAGAGATTTTCTCTGTTTTTTTCCTTGCTGGGACTGTTTCTATTTCATTATGTTTTTGAGCATCTCTTCTTTAGAGGTGTCTGCTTAAGACAAATGTAAGCCAAAACAGCAAAACCCAAGAGGAATGTCTGACCCCAACTTGTCTGACCACAATTAGAGGCACCAAATATAAAAAAAGTATCCAGTTACATTGATTTCAAGTTTAAAGGGTAACCAAACAGAGGCTGACTCCGCCCACAGCCGAAATGTGAAAATCTAGTCAAAGGGGTGGGGCTGGAGAACAGGACTGTTATCGTGACTGGAGCTGTAGATCATAATGTTGAACTTCTGAAATGACGTGGGACTTAAATGGTTTGACCAATCACAAAATTCTAATCTATCACTTTGCTTCAACCTGTAGGGGGCAGCACACAGACATTTATTTTCAAGAATTAAACAAGTTTATTTTAATGCGTCAAAATTTTTGCAATGACCAACAGACAGCACTTTTAAAACCACATTTGAAGAGGTCAACACCCCAAAAAGTTGATTTAGGGTTTGGTTACACTTTAAAGTTAAAAGTTTGTTTTTTCAACATGGGAGCTTGTCGGAATTTAATCCCCTTAGAAATTAGACATTAGTCATAATTTTAAGAAATGCTACATTTTATCATTTTGTGTTTGCTTACAATTCATAAACACAATCAGATGGAGGATGAGATGTTGGTCTGTATCTGTTCCTGCTTGAAGGAGACAGGTGGGTGTGGCAGGTAGTTGTGAAGGAATCTGATTGGGTGGACATTAGAGGTAAGTTTAGGTAGTAGGCTGTAAGCTTACAAGGAAGCATTAATGTTACGTGTAGTTTTGGTGATTAATCATCAAACTACATGCAACAACCTGCCACACACAGCACATAACACAAGCTTTAGGTCCAGGTGGGGTGTGATCCTTGTCAGAATTCAGGTAGAGCAGTGTAATACTGAGCTTACAACCTATGAACGTGTTTTGTTCAGGCTTGAATCCACATAGCTTCTTCCGCTTCCTGTGACCTCCTCCTCACAGTTGTTTGAGTCACATATTGCTACCCAGCAATG
Organism: Oryzias javanicus; assembly: GCA_003999625.1. Lineage (NCBI taxonomy): Eukaryota > Metazoa > Chordata > Actinopteri > Beloniformes > Adrianichthyidae > Oryzias > Oryzias javanicus. Next base: position 4,391,297 of record CM012437.1, read on the forward strand.
AGTTTGTGCAAAAAAAAAAAAGGAAGGAATACAAAAATACGATCAGATCTGCCAAGGAGGCGACGGTCAGAGGACTTATACGCATCATTAATTTTTACCTAAAATAGGTGCAATGTCTTATTTTCTTCGGTGGAACAGCTGGCAAACTGTCAGAGTTAGATGCATTAAAAACTGATATTGCCAGAGCTGGTGTGCTTGTGGCATGTTATCAGTGAAGTTAATGATGTAGAGAATGTATAGTTTTGTCAAAATAAAATATGTAAATGTGGGCTGCAGATGTCAAGCAGTGGTCTGCTCTGTCAAAGTAACTTGTTTGATCAGGATGACACCATCTGCTGTCTACAAGTAAAGCACATCCTCTTCCTTTTTCCCCACTATTCCTTCATTCACTGTTTGTCGTGAAACAGCGGATGGATACAAAAGTCTTGCTTTAACGTAGCAAAGAGCTACTTCTTCTGAAGCATTATGTAAAATATTGGAAAAATGCAAGCTTAGAAAAATATGCTAGTTGAAGGGTAGCAGAACAGTTGGAGGCTGACTCCACTCTCAGCCCGAAATAAAAAAAGAACAAAAAGGAAAAAAAAGGGCGGGGGGGTAAGGGAAACTGCATCTTCAATAATGCAAAGCAAAGTTATGCCAGTTTCACCACTGACTGTACATTGCGATATCATATGATATGTATATCATGACAATAACATTTTGATGGTTTCACCACAGGATTTTTTTCTATGTATATAACCCATAGCAAAGCAAAACTGAAGATGAGATCTCGTTTCTGTCTCATTTACGTCTCCTAGACATGAACGAGAAATGTTTGAGACAAGACAGCTTTTCTCACTCTTCTCCTGAGAAATAAGTCTCACAGTGAGCACTATCTGAGATCTCAAACTTCTCTCACGACTGTCTCTTCTCCAGATCTCAGTTACGAGAAAGATGAGACGAACTGCATTGTTCTGAAGCATGTCTCATTTTGATCTCTTTACTTTCTCAGCTCTGTCTCACTGAACTATTTGCATAATGGTCTCTCTCGTTGCTCAATAAGGTCTCAATTGAGATCTCAAACCTTTCTCACGACTGTCTCTTCTCCAGATCTCAGTTACAAGAAAGATGAGACGAACTGCATTGTTCTAAATCATGTCTCATTTTGATCTCTTTACTGTCTCAGCTCTGTCTCACTGAACTGTATGCATGATTCTGTCTCTTGTTGCTCAATAAGATCTCAATTTAGTCTCAGCAAAAAAAAAAAAAAGTGAGACCTGGCACAAGATCTAAAATGAGTCATTTGTTTCTTGGACACGATCAGTTTATCCCAGAAACAAATCAATTATGATGTATTTATATTCAACTTACAAAAGTTGTTTATTCCTTAAACATTTCAACTCGTTCACATTTTCAAGCTAGAAGTCATACATTACTGTAAAACATGTTGTTCTCAAAAGATATCTTTTTGAAACTAAAAAAAAAAAACATGAAATCTCACAATAAGCAGCTTTGACAGCTGTGTAAATAAATACAGTTGAGATTAGTGCTGGGTGATATGAAGATATACATCGTGTGGGCAATAGAAAAGTGTCTATTGTGGCATTTCTCATCATTTCTATTGTTGCTAAGCCAATTTGATCAATCATCACATCAAATATGTTATTATCAGACCCTCCAGGATTTTGCGCAATTTGTTGCGCATCCTTCAAATTTTAAGGGCCCTAAGGGTTCCTTAGGAGCAAGAAATAAGACACAAATGAGCACAGAATGATCCAAAGATGAGACGCTCAAACTGATCTTAAACATGTCTCAGGAGACGAGATTGAGCCACATTTGAGCAACAGATTTTTCCTATGGGAATGCCCAACAGCAAGACCGCAATATGAATGTTACAAAACAAATCAATGTCGCCAGCGACAAGGGATCAGAATTCTGGTAGGAGATAGATATCTTAGCACAACACAAGGGTTTGCAGGACCAAAAGGGACAAGTGTCTCAGTGGTAAAATGACGCTAGCATCATAGCTAATAAAGGCTAAAGTTTTAAACAAAAAATCCAGAGTGAAATGTCCCGCAAATCCCATAACCAGGAAAGAGTTTAATGGATTCAATGCCTGTTGCACTAAACCAATGTTGTCTGACTTGTAAGTCTGCAGGAAAGTTGTGCAAGCTTAAAGATTTTTGACAACTGAAGGCAATACAGCTATGAACCATGCTTAAGCTAACACAATAACAACCGACCGTTACCGAATCAAAGATAGGTGGAGCTTTTATACCTGAGCTGCATAGCATGATGAGAACCAATCACATAACTCAACCTGTAGGGGGCAACAAACATACACTTTAAGTCACAATTAGCCCTTCTCCCTACCCCTTCATTTAGCCCTCCAAAGGGGAGAGTTATGAAAAAATAGCCTCTAATATTTCAGACGTCACTTTCGTTTGATGATGTCACCAATAATCGCCGGTCCTGGAGATTCCAGTGTGGAGCTTCCCGCGGTTAAATATACATAACAACAGCGGTTTTATAACTTTTAAAAGATAATGCTACAACGAAAAGTCACTAGTTACATTTAAATGTGACACGGTTGTGAGTTTTATTTCTGTTTTCACTGCCATTTTGTGTTTTGCAGGTCAGCTGTCACTCCTCCTGGATGGCCCCTCCTTCCCTGGTGCTCTCTGTGGAGGAGTGCACAGCTGTCTGCACTTTGGAATTAAGACTATTTAAGTTGCAGCATTTCAGTTTTTAGTGTCGGTGCGTCCCTGTTTAGACCGTGAGGTTCTTGTTATAGCCAACACTGAGGTATGCAATCATTTAGGTGTTTTTTCTTAGTCTTTAGTTTTTCTGCCCTTTTGCAGTTTTCCCTCTTGTGAGGTGTCTTTTGTTTATTAAAACTCTTAAGCCGCATTTCTTTTTTTTTTTTATTGTTTTTATTTCAAACACAAACACAAAATGAAAATAAAATAAGAATTTGAAAATTACAAATATAAGAATTTAAAAGTACAAAAATACTAAATAAACGTAAGAATCTAAAAATACAAATATAAGAAAATTGGAAAAAAAAAATACAAATATACAAGTGAAGCAAACATTGTGCTTGAAACGGAGTGGGTAGAAGAAAATTCTTTTTTGGTCCCACCCCTTTCTGCAACATTTTTTTGTTACCTGGTCTATTTACAGTTTTTTTTTTTTCTTTCTTTTTTCAAAACACTTCAAAATCATTTCCGAGTCCAAGCCTGATTCTCTGCTCCTGGGTTCCAGTCACCCCAGCCGTCACAAAATGTAGACGTCTGTGCTTCAGAACGTACCCACGTGAGGAAAAACGCTCGTGAGCGGTTTACCTTCACGATGGAGGACTTTGTGCCCCTCTGTTTGGAGGGTTGGATTTAAAAAATGTTTCCCGGACACGACACTGCCCCCTCAAATGGAGGGGAAGGGGGTAGGGAAGAATTAGGAGTTGGCCCTTAGACTATAATTTCAGGAATTGAACAACTTTGTTTTAAATTGTCAAAAATGTGGCAAGGACAGACAGAAAGCACTTTTAAAGCTCCATTTCAAGAAAACACCAAATCAACAAAAAAAAGTTGATTTAGTGTTTGGTTACCCTTTGAATAAGGTCTCAAATTGCATGTAATCTTAAAACACTGTAGGCACATGAGCAGAATACTAAAAACTATGCATAAAGCTTTTAGTTTGCATCTTAAAAGTGTTGATTCAGTTTACTCTTCTAACTGAACGACAACTGACCTCACCACTGCTGACCTTCTGCCTCTTCTGTTAATTATTTTCCAACCCTGACCACAAAAGTACACTCATACAACATTCAACTGAATCAAAACATATTTCTTTGAAACTAGTATTTGTTCTGGATGTTTTTACTTACTGTACAAATTGTACAATCAAATAATAGATGATGCACAACCAACATAACATGGAACCCTTTATAGGTTCTACCACAAAATGACTGGATGCTATTTGATTTAGACCAGGGGTCAGCAACAATTATGACATTAAGTGCCGATTAAAAATGTTCTCCTTAACAACTGTGCCATCACCAATGATGCAAACTCTGTTGTTGGTCACCCTTCGGCCTGTCCAGCCAGGGATCACCTCGGTGAATCGGCTTTCAATGATTTTTTGCACAGGTTTGGCAGAGGGTTTTACGCTGGATGCCCCTGTTCAAGGCACAGAGAGACCCCTTTAAGAGCACGAAGGGTCTTATCTAAAAAACTACACTGGATCTTAGCTGATTGCCCACCCTATAGGAAGTGAACCCAGGTCCTTCACCCAGCCAACTCGTGAACATAATACAAAGAAATGAAAAATAAACCATTTAAAATATATCTGAGAAAAAAAATGTACTTAAAAAACAGCAGGTAAAATAGCTTTTTTTGAACATATTTTGACATTAACTCAGAAAAGAATATTGCTCAAAGAAAAAAGGCCAACGTTGAAAAATTATTTAAACTACGTTTGTTTAGAAACCAAAAGTCCTGCATTCAAGGTTTGTTACACAATAGGATTGAATTAATCAGAACAAAATACCCTTGATATTTTTAAAAACTTCACAACCATGAAAAAAAAACAAGCATGTGCTTTTGTCTTATTCAGCTTTTGTAACATTATAAGACAGAGTCTGAGTAACTTAATGTAAGTTAATTCTGTGATGGAGTTTTATTGTATGCTTTTAATTAATCATTACTTAGTTGGTTATAGTCGTTTACATTTTCTGCAACTACACAGCATCATTCTTCATTTCAGCCCCAGGAAATCCAGTGGTGATCAGCTGTTATATTAAATCACTTCTTCACATTTCATTTTGACATTTGGCAGAACAGAAAGAAATTCTGGATATAATCTGACCATGCTTGGTTATTATTCAAGAAACTGAACTTATCAATCAATCAATCAATCAATCAATCAATCTTTATCAAAAGTACTTGTCGTGTGTTGCTGTTTAAAGTGATTTACAAATAAAAAATAACAACAAAGTAGAAAAAAAAAACCCTGTTCTGGGCATCTGGTTCTGCTCTGAGGAAACAATATATCAGGAATCTCTTAAAGCAGCAGCAGATCAACCACAGAACATTACCATACAACCACCCGAACCCGACAGCGACAGGTTCACCACACAGCTGCTGCCGCTCAAGCAAGAGCGAGTCCCGCAACAGTAAACACCGACCAAACCAGCAAATACTGGTACAAAGATCCCCATATGGAAACAGAACTTCATAAATGGCAAAAGCATGACCAAAAAAAAAAAAAAGAAAGCAGCTGTGCAGTCATAAACGTGCGCTTCACGCTCTTCCTGCTCATGCACGTGTTCAGGTCCCATCCACAGACACGCTCAAATCGCCACACCTGTTATCTCACCTGCAACAGTTTCAAAACACAGGAGAAGTGTTACAAAGTTTGAATTTCACCACGGCAAACTTAGGTTTGTTTTTCTACGGTGTGCATTTATTTCAATCATTATATGGGTGTGCGGGGTCACAGACCCTTCCCTTATGATGTAAGGGGGGGGGGATGATCACTCGTTTCAAATCCAAAAAACACAGACAACAGATCAAGTGCATATTGTTGTCAAACCCCACCACTGTCTCTACGTGCCCTATGTTGCCGACCCCTGATTTAGACTATTTTAAAAAGCAGTTGCTTGATAGCCTTTAGTTCCAGCAGAACGAATCCCATCTCTTCTCATTCAGTTACAATAGCTCTAAATGACATTAGAGATTTAGACTGGTTAGGAGAACCAAACCATCTTTTCTTTGACCAATTACATGATTATGGTTTCACCTCAAACCAAAAGGAAGTTCTAATCTGAAGGAAACAGAAAACAAAAAGAAATGGAACGGCGCCAGCTGGCACGTCATTTTCCATCTGCTGATAAAAACAGCTTTGGAAAATGTCAATGTCTGTCTATTTCTTGACAAATTGCAAACATATTGCAAAATAAATAAGCATAACATTTTCAAGAAAATTCCCCCTCTTTTTTTCTCTCGTTCTGTTGGCAGTTTGACTTGTTTGGTCAAAGGAAGATAAATCTCATTCCTTTGGGCCATAAATTGATACTTAACTCAAAAATCTTCAGAGAAACAGTCAGATGAATATTTCATGTCTAACTCTTACAGTTTAAATCCATCTCTCAGCACGATTCCTTCAGTCCCATGATAAATTATCTATCTATCAATTCATTTTATCTCTCCATCTTTTTTGCCTCTTTATTTTTCCATTCATCTATCTATCATCAGGAAAATAGGTGTTGCTATTAGAATGGGGCAAAAAAATTCCATATAAACAAATGTACATTTTTTAAAATTATTTTGTCATGAAGTCCTGATGTATGAAGTACTGAAGAAGATATAAGCAAATTCTAAGATGATATTCAATTAGCAAATTCTGGCTTATTACAGAAATCTAATTTTGAGAACCCAGTTTTTCAGTTTTTTTTTTTTTTTTTTTAGTTTGAAATATCCAATACATTTTGTCCCACTTGTTGATACTTCACAAAAAAAAAAATACAGTTTTATATCTTTATGTTTGAAGCCTGAAATGTGGCAAAAGGTTGAAAAGTTCAAGGGGGACGAATACTTTCACAAGGAACTGTATATTACAATCTTTTTGTCATGTAGTGCTGCCATCTCAAAAAACCTGAACATTAATTTTTCTTCAATGATAATTTTTACAACAGATTGGTAATTCTGTGTTTTAAAACTGATTCCACCCACTCGCCATTCCCAAATCCGAATCCCTGATTGGTCACAGATCTGCGTTCCTGCAATTATGCTTATAAATGTTCAATCAGGCTGAACATTCAGGGCGGGCTCAGTAAGTGTCCAATATGTGCGCAGAACTCGACTTAAAACGACTTAAAAACGTACGTAGCAATGCGCGTTCTACACGCCAAAACCAGGAATTCTGTGGCCTTTGGAGCGTGCGCCAACACAGCCGGCGTGTGCACCTTCAGTGTCTGTGTTTCCGTTTGCATTTTGTTGGTTCATTTTCACCTCTATAGTCTGTTTACATACAAAAATGTGAAAAATTGGTTCAATTTTGAAAAAAGTCAGGAATTTCTTTTGCGACAAGGTGTAACTTCCTGCCGGAATTGATAGTGGGAATCAAGCGTAAGGCCCTCCATAACCTGGCTCCTCCAAATCTTTCCGATCCGCTTTACATCTCTCTCTCTCCCTCTTGTTGTCTCCAGTCTTTTTCTTCTGTCCAGTTGTCTTTTCTCCCAGCCTGGCTTAATACCATGGAGTAACTGTTTGGGGTTCAACTGCTTGGCTCCCAAACTCTGGAACTCTCTCCTTCCTGACTTCTCTAACATGGACTTTCTACCAACCTTCAATTCCAAACTCATCTGTTTGAATCTGCTTTTTCACTTTTTTTTTTTTTCGTGCTTTTTATTGTGTTTTTAATTGATGTTTTTTTTGAGAACTTCTTGGCCTTTGCTTTTGTACAGTGTCCTTGAGTTGCTTGCAAGGCGCATTTTAAATAAAATGGATCAATATTAATATGTCGCAGTTAGACCTTTTTTTGCCTCTGGTTTCCTGGTCTTATTTCTTCAGCACAGTCAGACTCATCATCATCACCTGTGCCTTTCAGTACATTTTGCCTTCATGCAATTCTATCAGTGCCAGTTTATGGACTTTTCCTACCCATTCAAGCACTATTGCTAAGTACATGTTGAGTTCATGCTGCCAACCCTGCCTCAGCCAATGTTATTGCATACATTGTTTCTGTCAGCAGGTAGATTGTTGACACTCAAGTGAAATGAGAAACACCTGTGTAGGAGGGCGTGGCTCCAAACAGAGCAGGGAGGCTTTTCCTTCATTCAGGGAGAAACCAGCGAGAAGGGGCGCGAACGCTGAGAGTCCAACGTGTGGGGCTGGACGCTTGGGCACAGCCGGTGGAGCGCGAGGACTGGGGAGAGCTGGAGACGCACCCCAAACCGACGTTCGGGAGACGCAGAGCGGGTCCGATTCAAGGTGTTGGCCAGCCGAACACCAGCGGGAGGAAGACGTGAGGAGGGAGGCGCCCCATCTACAGCCGTGTTCTTTCGTACATCGCCGCTTGGAGACGCAGAGGGGTGAACGGGCTTCACCCCTCCCAAAGTTAAGTGTCTCACAATTAACTGGATTTGTCGCAACAGCCTGCAGCTCTATTGCCAGTGTTTTTATTTGGGTTTTAGAAACGGATTTTTATTTATTGCGTGACTTGGTGTGTTTCTTTTAAATCTATCCGTTTGGTTTGTTTTTATTGCATGCTTACTGGCAGCACGGAGCGCAGGACTGTAGACTGACCGGAGAGACTGAGGCTGGAACGGACAGAAAAGTGGACCATTTCATGGACAATAGTCTCCACCAGTTTTATTTTTGTATTGTGTTTTTACCTTTTTAATGTTCATTTTTTTAACAAATGGTTTTATGTTATTTTTAAACTATTGTATTAAAACATCTTTTAAGAGTCAAGGCTGCTGCTGTTTTTGAAGTGACTGGTAAACTCCCCAGTGGGTCCCAAAAAGAAAATTGTAATTTCAGGGCTTTACCCTCGCCCTTCTGACAGATTTTGGCGTTGTTGGCAGGATCCTGCTGGGTTGAGTCACTATTCACTTCATCATGCAGCAGGCCCAGGCAGGTGCAGCTGGTCCAGCAGCAATAATGATGCCTTTTTTCATGGGTTGCCCATTGGTGCAGAAGTTTAATGGAGATAATGTTCAAGTTAAGTTTGGGGACTGGAAACAACAAGTTGAATCCATGCTAAGTTTTCAGTCTTGTACTTACTCCCAGAAAGCTGACATTTTGTTAAACTTGCTCGAAGGTGAAGCAAAGAGAGAAATATTGACTCTAGAAAAGCGAAATAGAGATACTCCTAAGAAAATTCTAGATGTTCTGCATGTTTTGTATGGTGAAAACACTCATGTTTCTGTGCTCAGAACTCGTTTTTTTAATTGTAGACAACAGCCTCAAGACTCCCTCAAGTCTTTTTCTCTGCAGTTAAGAGAACTCTTTCTTTTGTTAAAACAGAGAGATGAGGTGGGATTTGAGGATGGCGATTCCATCCTACGAGACCAGTTTGTCATGGGATTAAGAGACAGTTCTCTTCGCCAAGAACTACGGCGCCTGGTGAGGAAGACTCCTGCATTATCCTTTGACGAAGTCAAGATGGAAGCGCTCGCACTGGAGCAGGAACAAGCTGAACTGTGGACACCTTCTTCCTGCTTGGCAGTAGAAAAGCAGGTGCCACACACACAATCCATGACAGACTGGAAGAAAGAACTGAAAAATGAACTGTTAAAAGAGATGAAAGAACAAATGGCTGAAATGTCTAAAAACATATTGTCTGAGTTACAGGATAACAGAACAACCAGAGACACTCAAAGGAGGCCAGAGCCTAGATGGAGGTCAGATAATGGAGCTAGAGGTGTTAGGGGTGCCCCAAGGTACGAGTGGGACCAACAGGGTCGCCCAATCTGTGCTACCTGTAAAGACCCGGGACATTATAGTCGGAGTTGCCACACTAGAGTCCCCCATCAGGATTTTTAGTCCCTCCGGCCACTGTGGGTCAGGTGACCGGGCGCCCCTACAGTGACCCACCTAGTTCCCCACCCTCAGCAAGGTTTACAGACAGTTGCCCCTATGTCACAGTAAAAGTAGATGATAAAGAATTTCGATGTCTGTTAGACACTGGGTCACAAGTAACACTGTTTAGTGAAAGCCTGTGTAAAGACCTCTTTGAAGAGAAGCATTTAGATGGAGTCTTGCCTTGGCTTAAGCTTCGAGCTGCCAATGGACTGAGCATTCCTTATAAAGGCTACATTGTAGTTGACTTCCAGGGCCAGGAGGGGGCGAAGATGCCCAAGCACCGGAGCTGAGACGCTCTCAAAGGGTTAATAGGCAGCAACCCCGAAGGTACCGTGAGTAGTTCTAGGGACTAGAACATTTTCAGTTGGGGGGAGTGTCAGCAGGTAGATTGTTGACACTCAAGTGAAATGAGAAACACCTGTGTAGGAGGGCGTGGCTCCAAACAGAGCAGGGAGGCTTTTCCTTCATTCAGGGAGAAACCAGCGAGAAGGGGCGCGAACGCTGAGAGTCCAACGTGTGGGGCTGGACGCTTGGGCACAGCCGGTGGAGCGTGAGGACTGGGGAGAGCTGGAGACGCACCCCAAACCGACGTTCGGGAGACGCAGAGCGGGTCCGATTCAAGGTGTTGGCCAGCCGAACACCAGCGGGAGGAAGACGTGAGGAGGGAGGCGCCCCATCTACAGCCGTGTTCTTTCGTACATCGCCGCTTGGAGACGCAGAGGGGTGAACGGGCTTCACCCCTCCCAAAGTTAAGTGTCTCACAATTAACTGGATTTGTCGCAACAGCCTGCAGCTCTATTGCCAGTGTTTTTATTTGGGTTTTAGAAACGGATTTTTATTTATTGCGTGACTTGGTGTGTTTCTTTTAAATCTATCCGTTTGGTTTGTTTTTATTGCATGCTTACTGGCAGCACGGAGCGCAGGACTGTAGACTGACCGGAGAGACTGAGGCTGGAACGGACAGAAAAGTGGACCATTCCATGGACAATAGTCTCCACCAGTTTTATTTTTGTATTGTGTTTTTACCTTTTTAATGTTCATTTTTTTAACAAATGGTTTTATGTTATTTTTAAACTATTGTATTAAAACATCTTTTAAGAGTCAAGGCTGCTGCTGTTTTTGAAGTGACTGGTAAACTCCCCAGTGGGTCCCAAAAAGAAAATTGTAATTTCAGGGCTTTACCCTCGCCCTTCTGACATTTCCATCCCTCAACTAACATCCAACATAACCCTCATTACCAACTCATTACTGTGTTTGACCATGACTCTGTACCTTGTTCCGTATACAAACCTTGCCTGTCTCTTACATCACCAGCAAAAACAGTTCCATTGTATCCGTCACAGCCCATTTTGTCATGTTTATATGAAAAGTGCAACATAAATGAAGATTGATTTGAATAATCTTAAAGATTCTCATAGGCGAACTCTGATCAAAACCCCCTGAGCTGTAGTTCATCACACACTTCATGAGATTCAATCCTGAACCTCACCATGAGCCCCAAATCTCCACTCACCGTCCTCTGGAGAAAATAGAGAGTACTTGCAGTGTTCTTCTCTCCATCAAAATAATTATTCTATTCTGATTGTTTCATCTCCCTCAGTAATCTCTCGTTTTCTTTTAGTGTGAAGTTATCTACATTAACATAATAAATAATCCAATCCCACCTATCGTGTTTGAGTTGTTTGTTGACTGTCCATCATTTATCAGTGTTCTAACACAACACATTCAAGAAAAAACACATAAGAGACAATAATAAAAAACAAGAGGCACAATTGTGATAATTAAAAAGTAAGTTTTTGTCACGTGCAACTATAATCTCTTTAAAGATGTGCCCTTGAAAATACCAAAATCTGATAAAACAGACATTTTAAATGTGGTATACTTTGACAGGATATGAGAACTGGATTGAATAAACCCTCCCCCTAACATTCCAAATAGGAAGTATTGATCCCAAAAAGCCAAAATCCCATAGCCTTGTATTAATAAATGGAGAGCTCTTACTCATTTTATTTGTCAGAATAACCACTCTTGCTCTTCTATATTTTTTTAACATCCTCTTGCTGATCATTTTTTGGTAACACTTTATTATAAGATTCCTTAACAAGCTTTATTAACACACTAGAAAACATTATTAATTTGTTAATAGGACATTAGTAAGACATTTATTACCACAATAATTAAAGTGCTTACAAGCTTGACAAATCTTTGTTAACATTATTTTGTGTTTTTTGCAGCACCACACCTGAAGTGTTACCATTTTTTTTACATGATATATTTTTGCTGCAGTGCAAGCTTTTCAAGTTATAAACTGACCAATCAGAAGTCTCAATAGAAATATGTAAAACGTTTGAAGAGGTTGATCAGCAGATTATGCTGAGCCCACTCCATCCATCCACACCTATAGAACAATTTGGAGTAACCAATGAACCTATGACGCATGTCTTTGGATGGTGGGAGGAAGCTGGAGGACAGGGAACGGGGAAAACCCATGCATAGACAGGGAGAACATGCAAACTCCACACAGAAAGGTTCCCCATTGGTAAATCTCTTTCGGCTCCCCCAACCAGGACTTGAACCAGGAGGTCTTCTTGCTGTGAGGCAAGAGTGCTAGCCACTGCACCATCCTGAGCTTGCTTTCAGGGGAAAAGGCATGGTGTTTCAACATGCTCACTCCTGATTGGAGAGAGTGGTTGCCATAGAAATGTAGACTAAGACTGACATGGATCAGTCATGGATTACCGAGGAAGTCTGGTTCCAACAGGGCGCTGGACTTTCAGTGAAAATAAAAAAGGTGACTGAATAGACCTAATTTGTTTGGAGCTGACATTAAGTCATTTTTTATGGGTGATGTCACTCTCACTTGGTCCAGTTCTCTATTTACAGTCAATGGTCGTTCATAACCACACCTTAAGTTAATTTTGGGTTTGTTTTATTGACTCAAAACTATACTACGCCTAAATGTTGCAAGCAGAGAACTCAAAATGTTTCAATCTGTAATCCATTCATGAATTTAGAGCAATCATTGTACTCAGAATTGATGGCAGGACCTGTAGACTTTTCACAGCCATTGACCTTACTCAGACCTGTTGTCTCTTTAGGCGCACAACTGTCAGATTACTTGACATCAACAGGGTAATGAGATGTGTGACACATTCACTTTGTGGCAATTAGTCACATGTGCTGTTGCCTCTTCAGACGTTTCCTATTATGTGCAAACAAGACAGACTTGGTCTTAAGAAACAGGAAGGACTAAAACCTAAAACATTCATTCTGTTATAAGGATGTTGCAATCTGTTGCTTCTGTATGGTGCTCATTCTGATTAAATAGATATACAAAAAAATGTATAATAAATGTTAGTTTAACTTCATATTAAAACACTTTTTAATATCAAAATAATAAAGAAAATAAATACAATTTAAAATTTCAAAAAGAGGAAATGGTAAATGGCATGAACTTTTATTGTGTTTTATTACCTATTAGAGGACTCAAAGCACTTTACAGTCTCAGTCCCATTCACCCATATACATATACATTCTTGTCGCCTATTGCAAGCCCTGTAATGCAGTATACATTCATTTATTTATTTATTCATTCATTTATTTATTTGTCGTTTTTTTTTTTTTTTTTTTTCAGTTAGAATGTACAAAAGATCCAATCTACTAAGGAAGAACAGGAGCAGGATGAAGACAAAGTCTTATAAATCCCTACCCCACTCTTATTATTACATTAAATACCAACATATGACTAAATGAAAGGGGATAATCCAAACAAACACAAAATGAAAACCCGTAATAAAAACAATATCACAGACAGCAACACAATATTAACGACATGCTGCATACAAATCAATCATTTTGATTTTACATTTAAACTTAAAAAAAAAATAAAAAATACTCAAACACTTTTTCAGCTCCATTCCGTTTTTTAACCCCATAAAAGGAAATAGTCATTTGTTTGAGTGTAGTTTTTACTTTAGGTACCTTGAAGTCATAATTTCTTCTACTGTTTCCTTCATTTATAACAAAAATATTTTCTAAATTACGTGGCAACATAAAATATATTAAAAAAAACAATCTATAAATACGAAATATTATTGTCTAAGAACATGTTAATTTACATGAATTTAATACTGTCTGTATGGAATTAAAACAACAGATTCATTCGGATTTGTTTTTTTTTTTTGTTTTTTTATTAAACTGTACTTTTTTGGAACAGAAGAGTGGTGAACCAGGTGTATTTAGTTCCAAGCCCAGATGTGTAACGAGATCTTGGCTTCTTCCTGCTCTGTGTTGTTCTGCATTTGAATCTGATCTGATAATCAGAGAAAACCCTCTGAAGGTTCAACTTTCACGTGTAGTCCACAGCACAACTACTGCAGATACTAGTCATGTCCTCCAGAACTTTCACCTCATGGACATACATTCCAAACACAGAGTGCTGCTGGCATGTTTTCTTTTTGCAGAGTACACACCACATCTATTTTATCTGTCTCTTTTTCATAGCTTGTGGCTCTCTGTGCAAATGACTAGAGTAAGAAAACAATATAACTTGTACAGTAAACAATACCTAAACAATGTTCTGTTGTCATAATGGCACAAAAACAATATAATATAAAAAAAGTATGAAAGCAAAAGCTACAGTTTAACAATCAAATTTATTTTGTAAAGAGCAGGATTCCCTACCTAATTAGACAGATATAATGATAATAATAATAATGATAAATCATTTCTAGACCTATGTGGTATGATTACATAAAATAATAATACACATTAAAAATGTTTTAATCAATAATTTATGTATTCAAGTGTTTAAACCCAGAAATAGACACAATTGTTTGGGTTTAATTCAGTACAGGTAGTGATTTCAGCATTAACACATACAGTACCTCTTACACCATACGCTATACAGGACAATGAGGGCAGACGGGGCACAAAGAGAAGGGATTCAGAGCCTCTCAGTGGCAGCAGCTGTCCATCGGATACAAGCAAAGACAATTTTAAAGTCTTAATGTTACATCAGTCACGCTGCACTCCGGGCTTTCATTCTAGGCTTTATTCAACCCATAAAAAAGATATCAGTTCATAAAGAGTCAGAAATGGCAGGAGTCCATTTATGACAGACCTTGAGGAACACGTATTTGCTAAATTGGGCTATGTTCTGAGGCACTGAAGGCTACTACATGGCTAGTATTAAAAATGTATATTAATAAGTTTTGCTCATATAACTTGGAAATATTTAGTGATTCAACAGTGAAAGAGAAAAACAGTAATGTGTTCAACAAGGAAAGATGACAAAGATGCTAGACATAAAAAAGATTATTTCAATGAATATAAAGTGGAATGTTCAAGTACAGCATCCAATGAAGTAATGCTCCCCTTCAGAACTCCCCACTACCATCAAAGGTAAAAGTAATAAACGTAATGTTTGGGATTGTTAAAATACAAAAATTCTCTGTAATTTTTTTGGAACTTCTTGAACCTTCGAGGTTCATATTTAACTTTTTGAATTTTTTACACAGGTAGATATAGGCCTTGTAAGGCTTACAACAAAGCAATAATTTTTAGAAATGCCTTGTTGTGTAAAATGTAAGGTAATGGGTTTACATGAAGTGAAATGCTTAGTATTCTTGCCTTGCAGAGTGAAGGCAAGATTCACAAGATTCAAATTCCGGCTGGGTTTCTGTCTGTATGCATGTGTTGAGTTTTTACAAGCACTCACAGTCCAAAAACACGCTTAGTTTTTTAATTGGCGACTCTAAATTGTCCCTTGGGTTTGTTTATCCTTGTGATGATGAGCGATTCTTTCACCTTTCAGTTGTTGCGGTAGACTACAGACTCCTTGTGATCCTGCATGGAAAATATCGATGAAATACCATGTTGGTACCTAATTGTGATTGTAAACCTAAAAAAAAAATGCTGAAAAGTTGTTGCAAATGTATTCATAAAATATGCTAATTTTAGCATGTGCACATTTATTTATGTTTTTATTGATTTGTTTATTGAATTGTGAGTTTTACTGGAGCAGGTTTTCAAAAGTATAAAACATAGGTGTACATAGAAAATTGACAGTAATATCTCTTTCAGCCATCGGGTTTCTTTTAGGTATTGCCACAGAAAATAATTCAACTTCTGCACCTTCCTTACTCACACAAACCACCCAAAAAATCCTTATTTTTAATGTTTTCCAGCTTTGGTTTGACTTTGGTTTTACCCAGCATGCACTTGCTGACAGTAGAACAACTGGTCTTGGGACCACCACATGAATCCACTGGATTGTGCCTCTTGTTTTCACAATAGATGCAAAGTGTATGTAAAATGATAGGTACGTCAAAAGTATGAAACAAATGGAAATATTAATTTTAGATTCGATTTTAAAAAAAGAAACGAAAATGCTGCATTAGTAAGGGTCAACAAAATAAACGACAAAAAAAGACACTCCTTTGTATTTAGTTTATTTTACTATTAGGATTTTTGTGCATTAATATAACATAGCTATTACAGGAATAATAGCTTTTTTTTTTTTTCTAAAAATGCAATCGGGTATAACTATTGACATTATACCCTTTCAAAATAAAAGATATAGAATCCTCTCAAGGCAACAAATGATGTAATAGGTCAAGGGTCCAAAGCACACATAGTGATTTGCTACATAGTGAATTACAGTGTATTAACTGTGCCTTATGACTCTGTTTTCATTTTATGAATTTCTAAGAAACACCACAAACGTTTAATTTTTTTTTTTTTTTCATTGCAAACATTACACTACCTACCACTAGTCGTGAGATAATCCTATATGTGACACAGGAAGTCTTTTATTTTGAAAGGAAGTCTTGTGAACCTCTAGTAAAAGTTATAAGTTATTGGGGAAAAAAATATTTTGTCTCTAAAAGTTTGTTTTTATTTTTGCCAAATAATAATAGTTTATTTATATATTTTTTTATAAAAATAACAATGTCATAAATATGAAGTCTTATGTTTTTAAAGGCTGTGTGGCTCTTCATGGGTTGTGGTCAGTGAGAAAGTGACCAAAATGGCTCTTTAAGCAGTAAAAGTTGCAGACCCCTGTATTAGACAATTTAATGTCAGCAGTTATAAAAAAAAAAATGCTATATGCTATAAGTGTTTTTCAGACCATATAGCACAATTAAAACCCTTAAACAGACAGCTTTCTAATCTGGCGTGTGTCAATCCTGACTGTGATTATTGACCTCGAGTTCGGTGGTACACGGCACTCTGTCAAAATGTTCTAGATTGTGAATTTATAGCGCTTGATTGATTGTTGAAGCATTGTGGGTACCGCAGTCCGCAGCCTGGTGGAGGGATATGTACTATTCTTCAAATGTTTGTGAATGGGTTGAATAAAGTTTGTTGTGGTTTGATTAATGTGCCTCATAGTCAGAAATATGGGTTTATTTTTTAAATGAAAAAAACATGTAAATGTTCTTTAATCAGAGAGCCCCAATGGAGCGGTCAAAGAGCCACATGTGGCTCCGTAGCCTCAGGTTGCAGACCCCTAGTCTAATGTCTGAGCTTATTCTACATGACTGACCCAGGCAGAACCACCATAGGTTCATGGACTTTTTTGCTTTTTAAAATCTTTCTATAATTAAGTCCTTATTCGTATTCCTGTAATTTTTCTTTGCTGAAATGTCACCACTGAGAGATTCCATTCAGACATGACAGTAAGTTAGAATTGAAAATGATCTCACACCATCTCTGCTTTTTGTTATGAAGTTAAATTGGCTAAACCCAATTTGTGAGAATTTAAGAAATTATTACTGTAGTTAACAAGTACTAACAAGGAGAAACATTATCACCAATGACATGTCCACTAACTATTATTGTTTCTGTGAGCAGTGTAGATGCTGCATGTGTATTCTCTGCCCTAAACTATTTTATTTTTTTACATTTGGTTCTGTTTTTTTTTTTTTTTTTTGTAAAATCTGTCTGTGCTGGAGCTTCTGATCATCCCTGGCTGAATGAACACATGCAGATATCTCCTCCCTGGAGATATGCAGTCAGGCCACCAGAGGCTTATTAGAGGACAGAGTCAGAGTAAAGAGAGTTTAGCTTACAATATAATTGTTTATTAGAACACTGACAGTAAGGTGAATTCTGAATCTTCCATCTCCTGTTGCAGTTTCTAGAAAATAAAATAAAATGCATAAAAACCTTTATGAATTTTAAATGTCATGCATTTGTATGTAAATGTAACACGTACAATGTTTTTTTTCTGAGTGGAAATGTGTTTTGCAGAAGAGGAGACACTCCCACATACTCAAGTTGTCCACCTGTGATGCCTGGAATGACACAGAAAAACTCAGCTTTCATACCTCACCAAAACCTATCAGTAGCTGCTGTCCTGTTTCCTCAGAGGACAGATTAGTCATGAACTGTCACTGACCAATCAGAGGAGATGTAGGTGTGAGTCATGCTTGTCAAAGGAGAGGGACTGACAGCCCAGACTGAGGCAAGGTTGACTTAGGATCACCGCGCTGTTTGGACTGGCAGTTTGTATCTCTGCACAGTATCCCGGTCCCTTTGCTGATCGCTGTAGGTTGTAGAATAACAATTATTTCCTTTAATAAAAGGTATTTGTCTATATTTACAAATCTGTTTACTGGGATTTAGCAATGTAACAGTGACATATGAAATAATTTTTGAAATTTCCATAAATTAAGTTTAGTGGATTAAAAAATGACAGAATTACATTTCAATGAACCACAGCAATAAATCTGGAAACAAAAAGGATAGGAATGCAATAGAATGACCTCAATTGTTGGTTTTTTGAGATCTCTTTTAATGAATGCAATCATTAAAATCTGTTGCTTATTCATTACTTATTTCCATACATGAATAAATCAATTGAAAGCTTCTTTACAGGTGATGAAGAAAGGAACACAATTTGAGAGCTAATTGCTGCGGAGGAAATACCTTCTAAATGGGTATACTGGCATGCTGCCCCGATCTGAGACAAACGAAACATCCTCATGCCTTGGAATAAAAAACTATTTGGCTGGAACATCTTTGTTGGCTGGTTTAAATAGGTTTTCTAAGTTGTGCAGTGCTGGCAGGAACTGCTCTTTCACCTATTCTGCTTTTTTTCCCTTGTTTTTTCTCCTTATTTCCCTGCCTTCCTCCCTCTCCATCCAAGCAGTGTCCATAGAAGGTTATGAATTAATTATGAGTTAATACAAAGATGAATTATAGCGATGATTTATTCAGGAAGGGTGCTGCTCAAATGCTGGAGTGTAGGACTGTTTGCTCAGACATGTCACATAGGTTGAGGGACGACGTATGCTAACACACTTGCAAACCGATGTGGGTGCGCATGCATACACAAAACTCAAAGGGATTTTTGGAAAAAAAAAAATATAATTGCACAGTGTTTTTTTAAGTTGCAAGGTGGCTTAAGAAAAAAAAAGACAATGAAGACTTCTCTCCATCTCTGACCTTCTTTGGCATCTTGCTTTGGGATTTGTCATGATTTATTTAGACAGGAGGTCAGCTGGTAGGAGGACAAGCGCAATGGGTACACTCGATCGAGAGCAAGACAAAACAAGACAGGCCTAGAAAAAGTGGCACATACAACTGTTAACTATTCATTATGGTGACTAATTAAACATTTACTCTTTTTCAAAGCATAGCCCTGAATAGTAGAGCCACAAGGGAGGTGTGGGTGTTGGATAGAATTACAGATTTAATGCCAGAAAATGACTCAAATGTCACTGTGAAAACGTGTTACTGGTCTAAATGCCTTCTTTGCTTCTGCTCTTCTGGAAATAAACTAAACCCTTCAAAGGCTGTAATCCATAACTAACACATTTCCAAAGCACAGCAAAGCCAAAAGAGCATGAAGTGTCACAATTGAGGTTAGGGACCCACCCCACCCACTCCCCTTTTGTATTTGTCGGTGAACAGTAGAGCAACCACACTTCCTCAGGTTTTAATCGAATAATGTTCTTTTTTTTTCCAATTATAAAAACCACCTAAACTTAATTTAATAAATATGTTACAGTTATTACTTTGCATATTTATTAAATCATTATAATTTATACCAGGGTTGTCAAACTAATTTTGGTTTTGCATTCAGTCTGTCTGATCTCAAGTGGGACAGACCAGTAAAAGAATAGCAATAACATATGGTCAACTTGTTATCTGTAGCTCTGTTTTTTGTTTTGTTTGCTTTTTATGTCAGTTGGAAAAAAAATGCCTCAACCAACTCTATTCACTTATTATTACACATTCATTCACAGACACCAATGAATTTCAAATAAAATGCATTTTACAAAAAAAAAAAGGTTTCTTCAATTTTATAGAGACTGAATATTTTACATCTGATATTGAAGCAATCCTGATAGTAAGCAATGGTGGAAAAAAATAATCACCCTTCCTAAAATATAATTGTACAAATCATTAAAAAAGTAAACTAAATTAAACTTGCAAACATTTGTGAACACAGAAATTTGGAGTTAGCCTCCTTTCTCTCTTGAAACTTCGCATTGTTTGGCCTTCTTCATCTTTGTATTTTGATTCTTGTCATACCGGTCTTGAGTTTCCTTTACTGCCCCTAGTGGTAGATTTTTGCAATGTGGTCATTTCTGTAAAGAACCATAACTCGACACAGGAATGGGCTAGAAACTTGTTTTTGTTTTAACAGTTTTCTTTTCAGGACTGGATTGAACCATCCGATACAGATACCAGACAAGGAGCCAGATACGGCCCGTGGGCCGTATGATTGACACCGCTAATCTATACTAATAAAGCTAAAGTTAATCAATTCTACCAGATGAATTTAAACTGTTTTAAAATTCTTCTCTTTACGAATTCTAATTCAGACTTTCGTGAGGAAGGTGTCTTGCCCCTCTTCAGCAGATTCTCACTTATTCCACATTTTAATTATTTTAATTAAACCCTGACAGCTGCATTGCTTAAACATGATCACTGTTAGCTCCGTCACGCAGTAGCCAATGTCATGTGGATTATTAAATCCTGTAAACTCTTGACATTCCTAGTCTTCATCTTTCATCATACCCACTCATTCGCTGTTTTAAAGAGACCATCAACGATAAAATGAGAGATATTTAAAATCATAATTATGAATGTGGCACATATCGGTACAAAAAGATCCTACCTTTGGCTTAGTAATCAAGCTGCTTTTTTCCTCTTCTTTAAAAAAAATACACAGATACACGACTCAGCAAAGAGAAAGGGGCTCCAAGTCTGCACAGGTCCTAAGGCCCATTCAATATGAGGATGGCTGCATAATAATATAAAATCCAATGTAACTGAACAATTTTAATACTCTATAACATAGAAGCACGTAAGTTTAGTTACCAGACAGAGTAACTTTAATACTTTCTGGTTTTGTAAATTTCTACCAAATCCTGCAACACTAGATGAATCACTGCATAAGCTGCTCCAAGCAAATACTCAATAGAATTAGATTGAGACTGCCAATCAGAACTTCGCTGAATTAAAATGTCTGCTATTGTGAAGCCTTGCATTATCAGTCTATGACCTGAAACTGTATACTCACCACAGATGCTTAAAGTTGAGAACTTTCCTGACTCAACTGCATCCACGTATAATGGAACCGATCGTTACTTTTGCGTCATGGACTCTTATGAGCTGCTGAGAGGAAGTGACCACAGAGAAAGAATCCCTGGCCTGTGCGGTCCTTATGCTGGGCCTGGAAAAGTGTCATACATAAGTGTGGGGCCACAGATTTCTATTCTGAACATACCACCGACCTCTTACTACCTTTGGTTCCAAATGTATGAACAGAGCAGAGAGGACTGAGGAGGCATGGTCTCCAAGTTGGCTGTGTTTCTAATATAATGTGCAGTACCACTCCAATACTCAGAACATAATGGCAGATTGTCTCTCATAGGTTTAAAAATGTTCAGAGACGGACATGAGCCTGCACAAACTCTGTTCTCAGAGATGGCTGAAATATCTCTTTCTTAATAGGGCCACACCATGAAAAATCAACCTTTTGAGCTTTTAAGTGTATTATTCTGTTCATTCCTCATTAAAGAGAATCCCTAAGCGGTATTTGATCCATTCACCAATTTCTGAGTAATCCTCTAAAAGCCTGCACTCTCAACAGTAGCCCCTCCCATACCCACGAAAACGAGTAAGTTCTCACATGCTGATGTCAGAAGTTGAGAACCGCCCCTCCACCCCCACTAACACTTTCTCCGCAAAGCTAGCGGTGATCAGCTAACTTCAAGAGCCTCCTACCCCTGGCTCCTGCACAGTCATGCAGACACTGGCTGTTTGTGTTGTGAGTCAGTTTAGTGATGATCATTTAATCTAGTGTTCAATCCTCATGCAGTAAAATCCACCAAAGAACATTCTGGATAGGAATCTACACAACATGTTGGGATGGATCCTGATCCTGAGAATGGCGCAAGCAGACAGTGATATTTGGAAGACGGCTGGAGAAAGGGAGCAGACTATTTCATGGTGGATAAAGGGGAGCAGATTGTTTCCGATTTCTTATTTGACCAAATGAACGCATTAGCCATCACCATTCTGTCTGTGCCAAACTTAGGGGACAAATGTCCGTGCTACACAGTACATCCATACTCAAAAATTTTAAAAGCAAACTTTTTTTTGTTTTTTTTTTTCATGTGGGTGATACGCTGCTTAGGACAGCTCTGGGATGAGGTCATAGAAACCCTATTTTCTGCTGTAGAATGACCTTACTATACAGTGTCTTCATGGAACAGGACTTGTGGTTCTTTGGTTCATACATGAGCGGAGCGTTCATTTGCCCCATGATGGTCAGTGAGGTTTTGCAGTAAAAAGGCCTTAGGTAGCTATATCGGTGGCCTTCCATGGATGCTCAAGTTCATAGTTTCCCGTCAGGATGTCTAATCTGTCACCTGTATTACAAAACTGCAAACTCAATTCTGCACCCTTGCAACCAGTCAAATGGTCTTTTTTCAGAACACAGCTATGGACATTGTTGGTCCATTTAAACATCGGATCTATGACTGGAGATTTGCTGTTGCACTTGTTGATCATTTCAACAAATGGGCATTGGTGGAATTTAGTTCTACAGCAGCTACAGCAAATGTTACTATGTTCTTGGCTTCTGATTTTGCACTTGAGGGCAATCCCTGTGCTGTTACTGACAATGGGATTCACTTTACCTCTTCTGCTTTGCTGACTTTATGAAAGAAAGAAGTGTCAAGCACACAAGAACAAGTATGTGTAACTCTTAACCAAAAAGGATATGTTAAAAGGTTTAGCAGAATGCAGAAGTGATGCATCCAAGTAATAAAGAGGCCTTGAGAACGTGACTAAAATTTAGCAAAACTATTGTCCCATAGTTAATGTGACAAGAGCTGCCTCCCTTTTCCTGATGCTCAGAGAATGACAAATGAAGATAAAGCTCAATGTCCTGCCCCCCTTTCCAAGGACAGTCGACATGATTCAGTCAGATCCAGAGTTGGTTGAAAACAAGCTAACAGTAAATACTGCACAGAGCGGGCTTACTGTTGGTGATTCTGTCCGATCTTTGAGTGAGGAAACCTTTCATGTAGAAAAAGGAAACATATACGGATCCTTTGTCAGTGCAACAACGCTGGGATGAGCAGTTTTATTCTCAGTTACAGAAAAAGATAGAATGTAGCACGCCAACCGGTTAGTCCAAAAAGAGAAGACAAGTTATCTGGGTCTTATGCAACTGATGAAAACAGAATACAACAGAGACTCCTCAGAACTGACCTGCTCCTCACGGGCAAAAGCAGTGACCAGTATGGACAAAAGACTATGATGTCACAATACTAAATTAAGCCGGTATAATATATTTAGTTCTTTCTATTCCGTTAAAGTGGAAAATAATAATAACAAAATAAAACACTCTATCACAGTGAGTAAAGGTAATAGCACGGATTATTTAATTAATTTAGTTAAGACTTTAGCTCTACCATTTTTACAGAAGTAATGATTTATATTACATGGTATATGATAATTTTTTATCAATATTAATCAAATTTAATGTTTTTTGCAATTACCTTAACTTTGTGTTTCCACAGGGTTTTTTTTTTTTTTTTTTTTTTTTTTTTCATAAAAGAGTAACTCAACCAAATGTGTTTAATTTATTTACTATACAATCCAGTGTTCTCCAATCCCTGTCTGGGTCACAAGGTTTCTGCAGCCAATCCCAACCCATGTTGGGCAAAGATAGGGTACACTCTGGATCATTCTCCAACAGCTTCTAGGACCTACACTGTGTCAATCCATGCATAGTTAACCTGTTAATTCAAGTTAATCCGTTACCAACATAGGTTTACGATATAACTCTATAATGCTGGTGTAGTTGTGTTTATGTGAGTAATGGTGGAAATGTTGTGTGTCATTATTCATAATTGGTGGTCAAGCTCCTGTGATGACACATGCTCAAGTCCAAACAACCTCATACAGGAGAACCATAACCTACAACGGACCGTAAACCAATCCACTGCAGAACTGACCTACCATGGAGACACCTATCAGGACAAAGGGAGGCCCCAAAAGGGCAACCCCAACCTATCCCAAGGCCAAAGACACAGGGTCCCAGGCTCAGGCAGGCAGCCCACCAGGATGGGACTGTTAACCACATGGGTCCCACAGCCAGCTTCTACCACATGCAGGATTAAGCAAAAGGTTTATGAAAAGGAAAGTATTTTGTACAGTACATCTTGTTTTCTGTTTTCTATTTTTTTTCTTAAAGGGGCCATAGCATGAAATTCGGTTTAGCGTTCAAACTTCGCGCAGTGGCGTAGGAGCTTATTGGATGGTGAGAAATCTACACAGCATGTTGAGATGGATCCCAAACGAATCTGAGAATGGTGCAAGCAGACGAGAGATAGAGAGATATTGGGAAGATGGCAGGAGAAAGGGAGCGGACTATTAGCTGGTGGAAAAAAGCTAGCAATGAATTGGGAGAATTGGTTTAAACGTGAATTATTGAGCAACGGCAGAAAGGTAAATGGATCCACATGAAAGGAAAGAGAACTTTTTATATGGAGATTACATGTCATCGCTTCAGTAAATCCTGAACTGTTCATCTGATGTTGTTGTCTGCATATTTTGACCAAATTTCACTGCAAAATGAACCAATTAGCCATCATCATTCTGCATGTGCAAAATTTATCAATATATATATTTTTTTAAATTTCCCCTCATTTGTTCGTTGGGGACACACTGGCTCTACGATGACGTGATGATGTGGGCGGCACCCTCAGTGAGCGAAAAGCGGTTTCTCAGAGTGAACAATTCAGAATAAATAAATGTATTTTTTAGCATTCATAAAGCAATATATGATCACTTCATAGAGATGGTTTACCCTAAAAGAATAAACAAAATTGTGGTATGGCCCTTTAATAAGACACAAACAAACAAAAAATTTGAAAATGACAGTAATAAACAACTTGTTGTGGTGAGTGGACAGATCCCACACAGAGAGATGGATAGCAGCGAAGATTTATTAGCCTCACAGTAAAAGACAAACAAAGGGATGAACACTGGTAGCAGAGGGAGGGAGCTAGGACAACGAAAACTTTACAGGGAATCTGGAAGGGGTCGAACTGAATGTAAATAACCTGGCAGGTTGGAGGAGCCGGGGAGAGGGTTTAATAGTTGTGCAAAGCTACCAGGTAGAGAAAGCCACGCCTCCTGCCCCACGCCAAACTGTAGAAGCACAAAACAGACAGAAAAACATAAGCATAAAAACAACAACATCAAAACCAATAAAGAAAAACACCAAACCATAACACAACTTAAAATATGCTGTTGTGTTCCATCATAGCATGTCACTAAATGATCATACATTTGATCCTGTTTACCTATGATTAGAATCTCAATTTTCTAAAGACACTCCTGTTTGTAATATGATCCAATCAAAAATCATTCAATAAAATTAAGACAAAACAGAACTCCAAATGTATTGCAGGATTGCTGTTTTGGAATGTGTTTCATATTTGAGGGCTAAAAATGTAAACAATTGTCCAGTTAAAATGCTGCAAGCATTAAACAGAAGCACAATAACACTGTACATAACCTCGGACTGCAGTGACAAACACTGGAAGAATTTCAACATAAAGTTCTCCAACCAATTTTACAACCGGGGCTTAAAGCAATCAAATTGAGTTTGTCGTGCTCAACTGCCTGACCTGTATAAAAGATGGATGAAGCCTGTAGCTCCAGCTCCATGGAAGTTATTTAAACATTAATTCTTTCTAACGGCCAGAAGGGGACAACTCAGGTTGGTGCAAAAAATAAGTTGAACTTCATAGCAGGCTATAACAAAAATGAACCAGCATTTATTTTACGTCGTACTCCTTTTCAACAGTGAGCTTATTGTCCTGGTTTCTGTTTTTATCCAACTTTGCATGAAAGATTGTTGCAATGTTAATCATTTGATAATATTGAAACCAATAAACAGTTAAGATCAACTATGCTTTCCTTTAAATATATATTTAGGACAAGCTCACCATGTCTTTGACAAGAGCAAGACAATCTGGAAACAATTGTTTTTGGAGCTTATTTGTCATTCACAGCTTTTTCATCTAATCTGTGCAAATAATTTAAACTGCAGAAGTGAAATTGTTCCCCTCATATTTACTGGAAAACTGACTGAAATGTATTTTGGTCAGTGTTTGCTTTATTTTCCTTGTGGAATGAAGGAGAACTAATACCCAACAGACAGGAGTAGTTCCACAGCAATACATTAACTGCTGAATAGCATGGCTCTCTGGTGGGAATGTAATAGAGGACATAAACAATGGCTGACCTGGATCAGAGAAAAAATATGAGTAGAAAGAGACAGAATAAAGGGGGCACAAACTCTTTAAGAACCACATATACATACAATTTGTCAGAAAAAAAAGCAACTTTATTTCATGAAATAAAACATGTTATTACCGTGCCAAAGTTATCAAAGTTTGTGTTATTCCTGTTATTAAAATCCCCAATCCATCAATTTCTAAACCCATAACATTCATTTTATGGTCACGCGGATGCTGGAGCCTACCCCAGCTACTGTTGAAGGCGAGGAAGACCCTGGACAGGTTGCCAGTCTGTGACAGAACCACACAATCACACCTTTAAGTGTAACCAATTAACCTATGGAGCATGTTTTCACTGTTGGGGAACCCAAGAGTGCCCAGAAATCAGTTTTCAGGAAGCCATTGAGTTGTGAGTCTGTTCACACGTGCATACCTGCATAATCAAATAAAAGTTTGTTTTCTTCAAAACCTGTAACAAGTGTCTTCAAGTTCAAGTTTCCACACTGTCACCTGTGACTTTACACAAGTTTTATTTCTTCCTACAATAATCTAGACTGGTGCAGAAATAAAAAAAAAGAGAATCTAAGAATAGCAGATGTGAACCATTAATTGCAGAAAGATTTGATGATTCTCAGGATTCTGAAATGAGTAAACAATTGTATTTTCTTTTGAGCTCAGATTCTTTGTTTTTCTTCACAAAGCTTTATTGTTATCACTGGTTAAGAGCCTCTTATGCAAGGATCCTCTTCCAAAGTTTTGCAGGCAAAATATTTTCTTTTGTAAAAGCTTTTCCAATGGTCTTGTAAACCTTGTGCAATCTAAGGAATGTTTACATTAAAAGTGGGGTCATCTGGATGAGCGGGACTGTTGGTGCATACATTTACTTTGGCTAATTTCTAATTAACCCTTTGCTTACACAAGGGGTGAAATTTACAAATTGCAAAAATAAATTAATAAAAGATCTAAGAATTTAGAATAATTGCTTTTGCAGTTTTTGCTACAGTTTCTGACAACAGCTTTTCCATTTGTTGTCTTGTTACCCGTGTGCTATCCTTGGGATGTTTGCAATAAAAGACAGCAGGCTGAACTTTTTTTTTTTTTTTTTTTTTTAAGTATTTTTTATCTGGTGTCTGTGGAAGACATAAAATCCTGTTCACCTTTGTCACGGGAGGAATCGCACATTAATGCAGGGTGGGGTCATCTGAACCCCATAAGAGAGCACAAGGGATTATTGATGAAAACAGTCTGTTAGCAAATATGTGTAAAATAGTGTACTTGTGTCCATCAAAGGGGCTTAAAGATGTTATATTTGATTATTTATGAATGGAAATTAACATTTTATGCTTTGAGCATGTTTTTTTATCCACACTTATAAACTGTTTTACATAAATATATGTGCTGTAGAAAACCACAAATTAAAACCCTATAGAAAAAGTATTTTACAATGATAGAATAACCAGTTTATGTGTGTTAACTATTGACATTGTTTGGTTAATTCCAATTCTTTTAATCATTTGACTGTGAAAATTTAGATAAAAGGTTCTGATGTCATCCACTGAAAAATACCATCTCTGACGGAAATAAATATTTAAAAAAAGTATTTGATCCAGCGTCATTTGATTAAATTTCTCTAAATGTAAATATTAGTACTGCTTATTGAGATGTCTATATTGAGATATCAATTCAATGTTAGCATATTCTCTGGGACCATTCATCATGTAGGCAAAAGCTTTTCTCATTAGGGAGCCATTGGAGATTTGCGTCTGCTGCTTTCTGAAAGGCTGCACTGCAATCGGCAAACAGGCTTTATAGATGTCATCCACAAGATATATGAATAAGTGAAAATGTACACGTATCTAATGCTCTAAGACACACATGCAAACGTTGAGCTTATTTCATTTGAGGGATGTGAATGCATGGCAGTTGAGATCCATTAGTCGTAAACATGTAGAATCTGTCTGCTGAGCAGAAGGCTTCTCAGTGGGGAGCCAGCTGGCGATGTGGAGGTGTGGTAGTTTGATGAAGAATATGTGTGCACCAGTGTGTCTGAACATCGTTTCGTTCTGTTTGACGCTGTTGCAAAGCTTGTTATGGCTTCCAAAAGCAGAGGTGCCACTGTGAGAGAGAGTATAGGCCCTATTAAGTGTGCTGGGCATCTCAGCAGGCATCCAAACATCTGCGACCTTTGTGTAAAATAAACAAGCCGAGCATCTGAAGTTGCAGTTACACAGAAATTACAGCTTTTTCTCTTCTTTTTCTTACAGAAGTGGAAGGGAACCAAACTTTTGCAGGGAAAAAATAAATGTTAATGAAGTGGTCAGGTAATGCACATAATAATTGAATAGATGCAACCGTAATGCCTGCAGAAATAAACATTTAAGTTTTAAATTCAAATTTAACAGGATAAAAGATGGACGGATGGATAGATGGATGGATTTATTGACAGAATGTGTGCAATATTCACAATATCTGAAAGAAGACGGTATTAAAAAACGTTTAATTAAGTCTATGTAGTTTTTGCAGAGAACATAATGGACATATGACTTTTTTTGATTGTTGGTACAGGAAGGGAATTAGATCCTTGGTCTTGTTTGATGTGATTACAATTTTTTTTTTTTTTGCTAATCTTTTACTTTAGGATTTCAAGATAAATTACATTAGTGTTTGTTGATTTGTGACAAAATCTATCAGAAACGTAGAGAATATTGCATTCACATTCATATTCATACTGTGTTTAACCCAATAACATATTAGGGTTCTTGCATAGTGATGCAAGAATCTGTTGATATACTCAGAATGTACTTATCTGATTGTATATTCATACAAAGCTGTGTTTTGCAGTTTCATAATCCACTGGCATTACGTTACTTTCGTAAACGGTTGAAGGGTTACGGTTAGGGTTACCATGGGTACGTTCCATAGAACCGGTGAGATTATGAATTTTTTAAGGCTGTAAAATCCAACCTCTCTCTATTTTCACACATTTAGACTCAAAAAAGAAGCATTTGGTAGAAAAATAATGGATTTATTTAAACTTTTTTTATAGAGTGAAAAACAAAGATCTGATTGCGATTGAAGACTTGTGTTACACTAAGCAGAACTCATTCTTCATTCTTTACAGGAGAAACAGAACAACAGATTGACTGACAAGTTCAACAACCAATCAGGACAGAGGAAACAGTGCACTATAAAAAGAGACAAAAACGTGCAAAGTTGCATTAAAATAAATCTGTGAGACCATTAAAGGTGAATCACACACAGTATGACGGAATTCAATACTTAATCATAAGTAAAATGTGGGTCAAACCTGATGTTGACGGTATTTAGATTATTTTATAAGTTTCTTCTAGTAGTTTCAAAGTCTTCAGTTGGTTTTGGGTCATGAGTTGTGTTAATGAAGGGTGGGTTGGGTTTTAAATGTCTATATTTTTGTTTTTTTTGTTTTATATTTAAATGTAAAGCACTTCGAATTGCACAAAGTACGAGAAGCGCTTTTTATAAATAAAGTTTGATTTGATTTGCAATGTAAAACTTTTGATAAAAGTGCCCGAAAACATATTTACAGAGTTAAACAAATACAAATAAATATTATACACATCATAGATATGCTCACAAAGTTTGTCTTTGACACTTTTCATTTCCATCACCACTTTAGTACGGTGTCTGTATATAGACTCCTTTTCAATCAGTTGATCTAAGTTGTTTTGGAGAGCGAGCGTCCGTCCATCTGTCCACGTTCCAAACCCTCTTAACCCTTGATGGGGTCTCTTTCATAAGGCTACATCACACATTCACACCTACAAACAAATGTAGAGTAACCTGTCAATCAATAAAACATGTTTCTGGTTTAGAGGAGGAAGCCGGGGTCCTGGAGAAAACTAAGGAGAACACATGAACTCCTCAAATGAAAGCAGCTCTTATGTTATGTATTATTTTGTTGGCAACTCTTATATCAGAGTGTCCACTTCTACACTTTGTTGACCTAATGTTCAAGAGTGTTAGATGAAAAATACTGCATGTCCTTAATGTGGTTTCAACCTTGTCTTTGTCAACACTAAGCACACAATAACAGTCATGTTATCAGTGTTTTAATAGTCTGGAACATGTTTCAGGCACTGAAAATACTGATTGTCCTCCAACAGTCACATTGTTAACATTGATCAGCTAAGCTGCAGCGAGGAGCAGGAAGTTTTAAAGTAATCAGATAGTAATCCAATTAAAAGAAAACACAAATAAAAGACAAAGTATCAAGCTTTTGGAAATTTCCTACTGTTTTTGTTTAATAATGTGGAACTAAAAAGACAAAATATGTCAATAGAGCTAAAAAAAAAAGCGTAGTATGACTATAGCTGCAATGTAAAAGCAATGCTTTCAACAAAAAAGTGTTTACTAATTAAAGTGAGTTTATCTGCATATGAGTGTGGGCGGCCTTTCTCTGTTGTGGAAACATATTGAATGTCTATGCAGCAACAATTTTAATGTGATATCCTCCGGTAAAAAGCTACATTTACTTTGTAATGTGTTCTTAAGTAAATGTTTGATAAAATGTTAAATAATTTTACTGCACTATACTTTATCCTTTTAATATGTAAATTTACCTTGAAAATCACGATTATTACTTTGTCAGAGAGAGACAGTCAAACAGCACAAAACTAAAGTATGAATAACCATCAAAAAGGTTGTAAACCACAATTGTAAAACCAAATTCAGATAAAGGGTCTGAGAGTTCCTTAATTAACAAAAAGAGAATTGTGTTACTGTCACTGGGACTAACAAAGCAACAACACAACTTAAGTAAAACTAAAAGGAAAAACCATCATGCTCCATAACAATGGCCTATGTTTGTTCATATCTATCCCTCTTTATGTTTAATTCTTTAGAATCTGGACCATTTATTGGAGAGATTAAAAAGAAATCGGAACAATTCTGGTATTTGGAGGATTTTTACAGAAATACATTTCATGTCACCTAGGAAACTGCTGCTTTTTGACTGTTGATTTTATATAATAAAAGTGAAATAGCAAGAAACTATTCAGGGGTAACCATCAATTATTGAAAAAAAAAAAAAAAAAACAGATGGATGAAGAATTATCTGACAAAACGTAATTTTTCCCATCACCGGCCCACTCAGCTTCCACCATATCACATCATGGTTCCATTTAATGAGCTCTCACTTTGCCACAAAACGCTTCATGGACAAGGAGAAAAGTAGCAGGGGACCATTTTTCAGACTAAGACAACTTTGATAAGGGATTGTGAGAGGTTGAAAGCAAAAAAAAATGAATAATTCCAGTGGATTGAAGAACTTTGTTCCAAAGTAAAGAGCATCTGTGAGCAATAAAACTTTATTTGGTGACTTTCATTGGCAGCATGTCGTAGATTTATAAGCTCTTGACTTTTTTTTTTTTGGCCAAATGAAAGCCTGTTATTGTTTTATATATACAGTGTTCCCCCGCCAACTCATGTTTCTTTAGTCGTGGTTTCACATATTCACAAATATATATATATTTTTTTTAATTTACGTGACTTTTCCAGTTTTTCACAAAAACTTTGACATTTCAAAAAACTTGTGTGAATTCTTTTACTGCTACTGTGGATCTCCAGAAATAGAGATTAAGAGAACATCCCCGTTGTTACCCCCCTCTTTTCCCGATGCCCCTGCATGGAGACATGGCATCTGCTGACTTATAGCTGCAGCAAAAAAACCTGATATGCTGATGAAGATAATCGCAGAGGATAATTATCATCCTGACCAGGTGTTTATTATTTCATGAAACCTGCCACTTCTTGATGAAGATGTCCCCTTGCACCTTTAGATCGAGGAGGAAGCATGTGATCCTGGTTTTGAGAGAGTTACACTCTTCATCTGCGTCAAAAAGTAGTATATATATATTATTTATATATCTTTAAAGACACCCTAGATCAGGGGTCCGCAACTGGCAGACCGTGGTCCGGGTCCGGACCCCGAGACCCTTTCATCTGGACCGCCAAGCATTTTTAATAAAAAGTAAGATTTTACATCCATCTTTACACAGCTATTTTTGAACAGGCGTGCGCCAGGACAACTACGTTTAGACCAGGGTCCTTCAACCGGCAAAAGCTCAAAGCGTTCTAATGTTTACATAGTTGGGACGTAAAGTTATCTGGAAGATGCGTGATCGATGGCTTTATCTACAATTAGAAAAGCGGACTGAAAATCGCGTCTTTTGAGATGATGGACTGAGCTTTCGCTTTTAGCATTGAGTTCTACAAGGAGAGTCTGTATTATTAACATGAAGTCTGTTGCTTTTGTTAGCGCCGCTATCAAGCAGCACTACGAGACAAAAAATACAATTTCTTACTCAAATGACCCGCAAGAATGAGTGACGTGGTTACGGAAAAAAAATACGAACTGAAAGTACAGTGCGAGCAGACAACACACAGACAGTAACAGCACAACAACGGGCTCACGAGTGCTCACTACGGGTGGATTGTAAAAAATTAAAACCGATTTAAGGTTGGGAATTGAAATTTTGAGTTTGAAACATAAAAAAAGCGACCATTTGAAGTTGAAAATAATTAAGCCTATTTTAGAATAATAAAAAGTTTCTGACATTTTAAATTCTTCTGGCCAAACACTAATGTTTTTCTAATTTGTTTTATTTGGGTTTCAAACAATATTGGTCCCAATTTAGCTCCATATAGTTCCAGCTTGACACTGCCATTCAAAGTGCCATTTGCGTCTCTTTAAGTCTGTTTTGTAGTTTACCTTTATGTTTATAATGTTTTCTGCACTTATGAAAGTTATTACTTTAATGTTCAATGTGTTTGCAATTCACTTTTAAGGGTTATAAAACAGAAAGTTAACATTTGCACAAAAAAGGATTAAATATGAACGCTTTTTGAGGTACATTCATGTTACCTGTACTGTACTTTAAGTGAAATCCAGCAGAATATTAAAGTTTGTGAAAGAGCACACACATTGCACTGCAAGGAAGCAAATTTATGTGCATTTTTTTTACTCTATAATGTATGTACATGTATTTTATTTTTGAACAAAAATGAATGAGAGAAATACTTATTGAGACAATAAGCTAAAATAGTTATTTGCAAATTTAACTATACATTGTAATTAAATAAAGGAACAGAAAAGTCAAATATTGTCTGAATGTTTTTGCATGTTTGGACCCCGGTCTACCAAGCTGACAGAGTTACTGGACCTCTCGCCAAATTAGTTGAGGACCCCTGCCCTAGATGACGTGTTCTATCAAAGTGTAATGAATTTAAATTCTACTGATTGCTGGATTGGGAAGTTGGGAAGGATTCCCATGGTTGGACAAAGTTTTTTACAGAAAACATGGAATGAGTATCACAAACGACTCTGTGGGAAAACTTGTTTGCAAATTTAAAACAACTAAAACTTTAGAAAACATGAGTATTCAAAACCATCGTTATCATAAAGAGCACATTATATAAAAAATGTGTTCAGTGGAGAACATTTTTTTCGTATGGAAACTTATGCCCCACTGTATGTATTTATATACCTTTCAAATCTTGTGACATGTTCAGTAAATTCAAAGGTTTTTTTTTATTTATTTATTTTTTTAATCTGTTCTGTTGGAGTCACTTAAATTGAGGGTGACTGTGACTAATTGATTTGTGTGTAGGAGTAATAGCACAGCCTCCATCTTTAAACGTGCTCCAAAACCACTTTGAGTTGAGAGCGTTATTACGACATAGCCAAAAGAAAAAGAGAAGGAAACTGTAAATTGAGTACATGTATAATACATTTTAAACAATGTCATATTGTGAGTAAAACCATTTTTTTCCCTTTTCAGGGATCAAATTTTAAACACTTATCCAAAAACATTAAAAAAAAAAACATAAAACTGTCAGACTTGAAATATAGTGTTTTGTTTAAATATATTTATTTGTCACTGTGATCAGTTATGGTAGGAATATCTATAGGAATATGTATTGCATTCTTTAATCCATGTCCAATAGAAACCTGTTTACATCATAGATTCTTCCATTTTAAGCTGGTTTATCTTTTACTCTGACTTCAAATTAAACTAGTACAAACCAGTTTGTCTTGTTGTTATTGTTTGAGTTTAGATTATAAGCGTTTATATTGCTATTTACAATATCAAGCAAGCCTTTGACGTTTATGTACTATATTAAAATGTAATATTATTCATATTATTTGTTAACCTGAGACTTGAAGTATCTTCATCACCAGAGGCTCAGAAATGATGCTCCACCCTTTGTGACCTTTCAGTTTATATCTGCTTGATGAGCCTGTAAAAAGATTTTATATGACCCCCATATTTAACAATCACAACAAGCAACATTGAAAAGGAGCGTATTTTGCTATACATAAACATTAAAGCTCAAATTCATTTTTTTTCACGAAAACTGTCTGAAATAATAATTTAAAATTAAAAAGAGAACAATTGAAAACTCCTTCTCCTTTGATTGGCCTTAAAATAGTTTACATAATAAAATAATGATGCCATTAGCATTACCACAGTGATTTAAGAAGAAAAGAAAGAAGTGATCGACATGTCCACCAGACGTTTAATAAAACTAAGCCCTGAAATGCGACACCGTTTGCTGCAGCTTCTTTCGGTTTTGGTAGAACTGCGTGAATCATAACGGTTCCCACTTGGAACTAAACTTCAGTGCCCAACCTTACCAAAGGATGATGAATATAACATTTTACAGCCTCTACAAACAAAAATAAAAGATCGATACTTGGTGAGAACACATCAAGAATCAATCACAGGTCTACATATCATGATATATCGCAATATCAATATTTTGGCACACCTCTAGATGTTATGAATTTAAAGCTCTCGTTTGTTGAAAACTCCATTGTAGCAGTCTCAGTAAGAATCCCAGACCTCCATTTTTTTGTATTTTTTATGCTCCTAAGTGTTTATGTTCTTTCACTGTGTTTGTGCTTCTTGACTGTTGTGTAGATGTTGATGTAAACATCTGAGGTTGTAAATTGTCATCTCCTTTGCTGGTGACCTGGACACTCTTCAGGTAAAAGATGAAGATGTCAGGTTGTTGAGCCAGCGTTAATCCATATACAACTTCAATTCTCCATTTTTCTTTTGTACTACAGGGGAGGCTGTTATGACTCCAGCTTCAAGCAATGTTTGTAAGGTGTGCTTTCTCATTACCTTGAAATCCTAGAGGTGTGCACCTCACTGGCTGACGGACAGGCATATTTATCCTACGTCAATCCTGCGTGACACTGCAGACAAACAAGCCAAGTAATGTTCACTCTTTGGAAAAAGTAGGGATGGAAAAGATAGAGATATGTCTCAATAAATCACGAGTAGTTTTATTTGAAAACTACAGATATAAACAGATACAAAGATTATTGAGATAAAAATGTGTAAAATTGATTGTGAAGCAAATATCAGCTTCTGGAAAACGATCAATGTATCTTTCTGCTTTGCTTTTTCTGTCTTTCCCTTTTTATGTTCATATGATGCAATCAAAAAGCACATCTAATCACAAGCTAGCTTCCACCAAATCCAGTTCATTGCAATTGGTTGAAGATGAACCATATTTAGGGATGTATTTTGTGCTCACTAAACATATGAAATACATTTTTACAGCACTGCAAGTAATACCTGAATTAATTAATAAGACATTATTTCTAACCACACAGAACCAAACAATTCAGGTAAAAGAATTTGACTGTTTTGTATCATCACAAAGTTGAATGTTTTACGAATGGATTTGTGAACCATGAACGTATATTATAGGACTTAATTGATAAAATCAATTAATCGATCTAAGCTTAGGTTATCAACAACTGATCCAAAAAAGTACAAATCGGTCTAATGTATAATGTTAAATTCCCCTGGCTTGATGCCAATGGGATGGCTAATGCTAATGTTTGGTTGACCTATACATACAATGCTGACTAAATGAACATTTTTACAAGCTTATAGGCATGATTTTCCAAACTCTTTTAAGGACTTTTTTAAAGTAACGCTTTGTGGTCTAAAGCAGAGGTTCTTAACCTTTTTGACACTGGGGCCCAGCTAAGAAACGTTAATATTTATCACTTTATTAATCTCAGTAATTGTCAAATTTTAGATGATCACATACATCACTTAAATTTCAAGGAATAATGTCCCATTTTCACTATGTTGTACCATGTTGATCAATTATGTTATGCTTAGGAAAAATCAAATTACACATTTTTAAACAAATATTTTCGCATTTTGAACAAAGGACAAAATCTGCTGTTTTTTTTTTAACAAAATTAATGATCTTTGAACTGGAGTCGGTCAGAAGTCGACTAAACTTATGTAAAGTCCATGTATAATTAACATGTTTTTAAGACGTTTTAATTTTTAAATCTATGTAAATGCAAGTGTAATTTTAAAAAAAAAGCCACAGATGTAATTTTAGACACGGCTCACAAGTGAGTTGTGCTGTTTTTAGAAGTGACCTGCAGGCGACTTGTGTGATCCTTGGGGGCGGGCACCAGGTTGGTAACCTCTGGTCTAATTGTTTAAACTGTGTCAAAATTGAATTGAATTAAACAGAATTGGGTCTGGTCAATCAAATCGATTCTGGAAATTGGTGATATCCATCCCTGGTATCGAGATTTGTTTTAAATCATGTGTGAGAGAAATGAACACCCCTATTTAAAAGTCAACAGTATAGGTGTATAAACAGTTGTTGTTCTTCACTTAAGGAAACCATTTCTCCTACCAAACCTTTCCAAGTGTCACTGTTGTTGCCCTGTGGGAGCCTTGAAGTCCCCAAATCAGAACATTGGAGTCCCCGGGGGGGGCGTACCATCCAAACTCAGCTCTGAGAACTCCAAAGGGGGTGACTACTCTGAACCATCATTGATCACATGAGAGGGACTCATTCTCCTCCAGAAGGTTTAAGGATCCTACGTACCATCCATCAGTAAAAAACAGAACAAAAAACAAGTTCTCTCACGCCGACTCTTCTGTCTTACCCGATGCACACTTCCACAGAAAGGAGATGCAAAGTCAACCAGCGTATTTAAAAGGTCAGTGTTAAAGTTCCTTTGTTTATAACTGAATGTTACTGACCTGTCAGAACACTGAAACAAATTTGTTTTCATTTTGCATAATTCTTATGAGACGAAGTGTTTTAACATCATGTATCAAGAAAAACATTGGACTTTGAAAAGCTAAGCGGCCCCATATACAGCATGGAGCGTGGCTAATTGTTTTAGAAATTGAGTGGCGAGATTCAGAAGTGTGGTCCAGGTGGCTTGAAAAACGTACAAGCATGACCATTTCAATTTAGCAATTTTCTAAGGAAGACTTTATTTTTCATGAACGGAAAGGTAGGAAGTGGTTGTTCGTAACTAAAGACATCTTTGTAACAAATCTCTGTATAAACTGATTTTTTTTTTTTTTTTATTGGGTAGTGTTTTACTGGAAGTCAGGCTGCAAAAACAATGATAGATGGGCTTGATTCTTGTGATTGCAGTAAACTGAAAGTGTTTTTTTTTTTTTTTGTGGGTGTAACAACAGCACATTGTACAGGCTAAATGAACATCACTTTAGTCCTGTTCTACTTTTGCTTTAGACTAAAGATTAACACAAATTGCTAAATTGTAACCTGCAGCAGAAACCAGAATTACCTGTGCTTTGCCTGAAATTGTTGCACAATTTAAAACCATCGTCTCTATGTTAACACAACCTATCCTTTTATGTATATGGAATAACAAGCAGTCTGTATTTAAACAGTGCTTGGATGTAAACATGTGCATTAAAATTGAATTTAATTTAAAATATTTTGAGTCGTACGACTCTTAGTTTTTTTTTTTTTTTGGTTTAAGTTTTTATTTTCCTAGCTCTCAAGTTGAATCAAAGCTTTTTTCTATGTATTGATTTTCAAAATGATTTTAAAAATTATTTGACAGATGTGGCTAAGGCAAATGTCAGAAAGCACATTTTGTGTTTTCTGATTCTAATGTTGTAATAATAGCTCCATTCTCATAAAGGATTTTAACATATACTTGTGTTTATAAAGCTAAAGTAAACAAGCTTCAGACGAATTTACACTGAATACTTTTGGTATTTGGAAGTGAACACAGTAGCCTTTGAGTTTTTGGTGATGATGTGGTTGCCGGTTGATTTTCAACGTGAAGAAAAACTTTCTGGATTAATATGAAATTGTATATTGTCTGCTGATAATCATGTATCTGTGTGTGACTCATGTTACTGTTCACAAACGTTCTGATAGAAAGATTTATGAGATTAATACATAATCAATAAGCACTCAGCATTACTTCTAGAAACAACATTTTTGAGTCTTGTTTCAAGAAGATCACTTTGAACCGGATCACAAAAATGATAGAAAATAAAGTATGAAGGGGTGGGATTATATAAATTTGATTCTTCCCACTCCTTTTTGAGTAATAGATGAAACCCTACTTAACTTTAGTGAATAATTACTATGTTAAATTAATTTAATGTGACATAAGTGAGTTTTTTTTCTGTCTCTTTATCGATGCATTTCATTATTTCTGTAGAGTAAGAAAAATCTGTGATTGCTTTGTCTTGTTTTGTCCACAATCTATGCTAGATAAATAATAAACCAGATCAATTTTTATTAAAAAAAAAAAAAAAAAACAACATTCCCAGCAGTGTTTTAATTATGATTATGAAGTTTTCAAGCTAAATCCCATAACCTAAATGTCTTAAAAAGCTATTTTTCATGTTGATCTGAAGCCTGTTTCCAAAATCTCCTCTGGATGGGCGTGACTTTTGGATCTGAGCTGAGTAGCCACGCCCCTGAGTCCCCCCATCCACACACACACACACACACACAGAGTCTATCTGTGACAGTTCGATTGACAGAGATTTAAAAGTAGAAATACTCGGAAATGCAAAGACGAAATGATTTCTTATTACTATTGGTCTCCTTCATAAGAAAAATGCAACACATACATGTACAAAACTAAAAAAAACGTGGTTTTCCTCAGACCGGTAATTTAAATGCAAAGTGATACTGTTCTTCAGAAAAAGACATCTGGAAAAAGAAGAATGTAAGTTCACTGTGTTGAACTCCTCATCTGGTTTTGTGACCTCATTCACCTGTTCTCTGCTGTATTACTGTATTAATCATTAAGTATTACTGCTGTTAATCATCTCATTTTAAGCTCCAATAACTGATAAGTAAAAGTGCACCAACAGTTGTGTCCTTAATAATGTATAAACCTGTGTTCAAGACAGACGGGTAGATTAGAACTTCAAACAGAATGAACTGTCTGCGTCTCTCAAGGTTCATCTCAAGTGATGTCAGTAAAATGTCTATCACTTTGTTCAGTGGTGCAAAGTTCAGGGAGTGGTCATTGCACTGGAGGAATGGAAAGCGTTGACCGTGAGTGTGTAAGGGTTTGTGTATTAAGAGTGCGGTGTTAATAGGTCTCTCCAGCTGCACCTCAGTGCCACTGTGTGCGAGCCTAGAAAGAAGAACTAATTTTCTGGTCCACTAGCTTGCTGGCTTTGTTCAGTTAGGGCAGTGGTCAGGCAGAGTGCCCCTGTCTAACACAGGTTGATTGAGCTGGTATGAGGAAGGGGCTCTCACAGGAAATGGCTTGATTTGTTTGTGTGGGTCTCTAATTTTGTAAAGAATGTGTACAAGGTTTTTTGATAATAACTGAGGGAAAACTAAAGGTCAAATTGGCTGTTTGTATTTAGGTTTTTCTAATATTTAGTTTATACCTCTTAGAATTCTTTGTGTCTTTTTAGTACATATAAGACTGATTTGTATGAGTAAATATTGTGAGATCATTAAGTATATACTTTTTTGTGTTATTTATGTTAGCTAGTTGGTTAATTGTATTTATCACAGGGGGAGCAAAAGACAAGTCTGGTTGGTAACCCTCTATAATAAGATTCCTTAATAGCATATCATAAATCATACATTTTTTATCAACTTAGTATTGGTATAACTTTTCTAATGTTAATAAATATGTTATAAAGGATTTACAAATGCTTATAAAGATCCTCACGAGAAGTTTATTTAAACTGATAAGGGTAGATTCACACTGAACGCATAAGGCACATCAAATTCTCTTTGACGTTTGTCAAATTTACCCCTCAACACATTGACGCGGCTGCCGAATTCAAATCATGGATTTCGTTGAGCAAGTAGCTTGGGTTTCTATGTATAGATTTTAGTAGCGCATTGGCCGGTTGATTAAATCCTCTTCATCTCTCTCTCAGTCTGCACTCTCTTGCTTCCATAACACGTCCTCTTTTCCGGACCGTCTCGTGTTGATGTTCGGGACCCTTCCACGTTACTTTTTGACGCTTTGGGTGTCCCTAAGTCGTCGCCCCACAAAGTGCCGGCCGCTCCCATTGAATCACGGGTCCCCCAACCTCCAAGCGAAATCGCGCCGCAGCACATCCCGTCTTTACATTAACTTAACATTTAAACTTGATGCCTCTGCCGCACCGGCCCCGTTTGGTGCGAATCCACCAAAAGTCATTTTTAAGAAACCTACAAATAATATTTAATGTATTTATAAGCATCTTAATACCCCATTATTAATGCTTTTAATGTCATTATCAGAAGTTTATTAACAGTTGTAACTCATTTAGAAGACAGCTACAAAGGCTAATTGATGTATTTATAAGCAGCTTGACTAATGCCTTAACTAATGCTTATTAATGTCTTATAAGTAGTTCATTAAGGAATCTTATTTGAAGTGCTACTTTTCATGTATGCTCTGCTAACAATCATGTCCTCTGTGTAATCCAATGTGTTGATCATAATACACAAAAAGACTTTTTATATCTAAGAAGAGAAGAAAACAAACTTTCTCTATTTCAACATTACAACAGTGATCCAATTTAAAGCACCTCATTTTACAGTGTTTATGTTTTGAACTTCTATAAGCAATGGCAGCAGTCTCACACTGAGAAAATAAACAAGAATGTATTTGTTTTTAGACGCAAGACCTTCTCAAAGTCTCCTTCACTCTCTTCCATTCATACATGAAACAGACTGATGACTTCTTTTTATTCACATTCCTAGAAAATCAAACAGAGTATCAATAGGAAAAATTAGCGTTTTTGTTCACATCAACATCCTAATTGACAACAGGAATCATCACCTGATGAATAGTCGTATTTTGTGTCTTTTACCAACATCAAGACTTGCTTTCAAAAAAAACAAACAAAAAACCTGCTTTTCAAATCAGCTTTCAAAAGCATTTTTATGCAACTGATGTATCACAAGATTCTTTTGTAACGAAAATAAGATTCATGAAGATTTCTTGGCCAGAAATTACTATGATCCCTTTTAAGATTTCAACTATGGCAAAACCAAGTGGTAGAAACATTCAGCTCAACACTTTTAACATGGTTTCTGGGAAAATAAAATGATGTGATGTTTCAAGGACTATTCTTAATTCTTTAAATCTTCCCTTAAATGTAATATTTCTACAAATAACAGACAGTAACACAAAATGTCTCACACTAAACAGGTCCATTAAACATTTTGACAAAATATTATAAATAAGGGCGCCACTAACAACCATCAACGATAACAGAACCACAGATAAAATACCACTTTTTCCAGCATTTCTGTTCCAGTCACACATATAAAGACAGACACTGCCTTTTTAAGATTTATAATGATACATGGCTTCCTACACCTATATATGAGTCTCTAAATTGGCACTAAGGGGTTTCTGGTTGACCTATTTCCTCATTGTACTTTAGATATGGTTAATATGATGACATTGTGGTGGCACACAACCATACACCCACATCTGCGCACCCACATGTGAGGATTGAATGTGTTTTATTCTCAGTGTGGTGTGCGGGCCAAGAATGGGGTGGTTAAAGAGAGTGAGAGAGAAATGTTTTGTTTTTCTTCAAAGCAGCAATATTCAAATATGCACATTTAGATACGTAAGCCAATGCAAGGATTTGGA
The DNA here is from genome assembly GCA_003999625.1 of Oryzias javanicus. NCBI lineage: Eukaryota > Metazoa > Chordata > Actinopteri > Beloniformes > Adrianichthyidae > Oryzias > Oryzias javanicus. Next base: position 4,433,593 of record CM012437.1, read on the forward strand.
TGCAGAGTGAAAAAGAACAAAGCCAGTGAAAGAGCAGAGTGTGTGCACATGTGCAAGGCCATCGTGGGTGGGCATGCGTGCACATCCCAGGGCCATGTGGCCAGATCTATGGTCTGGACCTCCAGGTCTTGGTCTAAGGCTGATGAGAAGGATATTTCATTTTCCCCCTGTAGGCTTCTGCTGGTGTGTGTAAGTCTGCGTGTGCAGAATTGTGTGTGGGTGGATATCTTCATGTGTGTGTTTGGAGCTGAACTAAGCAGGTGGTGAAAAACTGTCTTAATATGGTGGCAAGGCAGATGGTGGAGCACGCCACCTGCATCCCCTTTGGACCTCCAGGACAGACCTTTATATCATCACAGTGACCGAGCAGCACACATACAGAGGTCCACAAATACATGCACAGCAACAGAGTACAAGAATATATGAAGTATTTTATGACTGTGATATGACAAATGCAAAATTTATAAACTTTAAGCATAATTGATTGTATCCCCACAAAGAACTTACACATTATAACTATGAATATAACTATGAATAGTTTAGAATAAATACGAAAACAATTGCTTTTTATTTCATCCATGTCAAGACATTTTCTTTACACTTTTTTGAGTTGTATATATTCAATATTACAGTAAACTGCCTAATAGATTAGATCACTTTAACAGCCTGTTTTCATCAGTTACAAAATCACAAATAAAAAAGCTAAAGTCAGGAATTGCTCAAAATATGTGCTTTAGCATTTTTTTAATTTCTGAGATCCTTTATGGGTCCATTTTTGTTAATTTGTGATTTATTTATTTATTTTTTTTAATCCAGGTAAAATAAAATCCAAATGTTTCCAGGTAATCAAACAAGCATCAATTCCAAGATTGCTTCACAATAGAAGAAAAAAAATAAGGAGAAAGCTGTTGACAGGCAGAAGCCCTGACAAACGAGAAAATCAAACCGTTAACTAAAATGTACTGTGAGGATTTTTACTGAAGAGGAACTGATAAAAGCGATGATTTACTTTATCCAGGTGTGATCCCGGTTGTAGACAAAGTTGAAAGAGAAAAACAAAATAACAAGAAAAAAAAGAATCAAATAAAACCAAGGAAATGAAACAAAACCCTATCCTTTTCAAGGAGCCATACCATGAAAATTCTACTTTTTGAGCTTTATACTGTTCCTTCCTCACTAAAAAGAACCCTAAAGCTGTATTTTGATCCGTTCATGCATTTCTGAATAAATCTCTAAAAACCTGCGCTCTCTACAGCAACCCCTCCCACACCCACAAAAGTGAGTGGGTCCTCGCATGTTTACATCAAAACCGCCTCATCACAGGATGAGGAGGAAGTTTCTCCGTGAAGCTAGCGGTGATCAGCTAGCTTTACGACCCCCCCACCCCTGGCTCGTGCAAAGTCATGCAGCGATAGCCGAGAAATGCTTATTATTATAAATTATTATTCCATTTAGCCTTCAAACTTTGTGCCGTGGCATACGCCAAAGAATGTTCTGGTGAGGAATCTACACGACATGTTGGGATGGATCCCTCACATATTTGAGAGCGGATTGGTGATATTGGGAGGAAGGGGGCAGACTATTTCCTGGTGGAAAACCTGAGTGACAGCTTTGGAGAGCTGATTTGAATGTGGATTAATGAGCATAAGACGGGAAAGTGCGCGTGTATCCAGGAAAATGATCTCCGTTAAAGCGAAAAGGATTTTGATTCAGTAATTGATGATGCTTCAAAGAGAAAATACATCTTCACAGCCAGCGCTGATCAGAACAATGTCCTCTTCATTTCAATAAATCCTAAAATGTTCATGTGGTGTTGTTTGCATTTTTGACTAAATTTCACCGCAAAATGAACCCATTGCCCATCACCATTCCGTCTGTGCCAAATTTTGGGGATAAACGCACAGGATATACAGAATGTACATCAATATTTTTTTTTAAATTGATAATTTTTCTTGTGGGTGACATGCTGGCTTCAGGATAACATCATGAAATGGGTTTCACGTAGGGAAGAGCCACAGAGATTTAGTCGTTTTACTTTCAAGAATAAAGTGTTCAAAAAAATAACATATCCCATAAATATAGTTTTTTTGTGTTCCAAATGTAGTACATGATCATATATATGGATATAGCTTAAAGTTTATAGTTTATAGTTAAAGTATGGCCCCTTTGAAAATAATAACATATATAAAAACATGTTAGCTTTAGAGATGCTTGACTGATGAGCATGTCAAAGGTTTTATTAAAATGAAGCACTACTTACTATTTACAAAAATAAAATAAAAATAACCCAAATCCTTCTATAATCTGTTTTAGGTTTATAAGGGGAAAAATAGTTATTTTGGTGCTTTAAGCACAATTTTTACTGTTGCTTTTTTTAAGTAAGCAGAGATTCATATTGAGCAGAGATTCATATTGAAATTCCTCTAAAAAATTATTTTCAAGGTAGTGAAAAATAAAGATGAATTTGGTGAAAGTCATAAAAAAATCCACTTTGATCCACCACTACTTAATTGTGGTGAAAATGTGAAGCGTAGTTAATGAAAATTTTAATGAGGTAACAGTTATAAAGTTTTACACTTAAATTGCTTCCTTGGGTTAAAGCATCAGTGTCTATAAAAAATAAGATAGCGGTCAAATTCCAGAATGCAAAACGAATTTGAGGTCTAGGCAGGATTTGGCTACAGTTGGAATGTGGATTTATTCAACCGACAAGAATGTTTCCTCTTTTTTATTTTTATTTTTTTCGTTAATCAAATTTTTCACTTAAATGCCTTTTTCCCACTTTAATAAAATTCCAATATAACTGCTTAATCATTTTCAGAGCAGAGAAAGGAAGTGCTCAGTTTGTGAACCAGCTCTCTCTTCTCGCTGCTGCCTCTGTAGCAGTCTCACAGATGGATACATTCTTTATTTAACACAGAATCCTTTTCTCTCCTTTTGAAAAACAAGCCCTTCATTTATCAGTTTGCACACATGCTGGTTCATTTTAGTGCATGGCATGCACAGAATATTCATCAGGAAAAAATAAATAGAAATCAAAGCAATATTGAATGGCTGTTTGTTTATTTGTGGAGCCACCCACTTTAAACCTTCTCCTCTGTTCAGCCTGACCTTTAAAAACACATGGCGTTGCTTTAAGCAGCATCATGGAACTCCAAACAACAACATGCTGTAAATGTACAATGCATCCGTGTTTACTTGCGGTGTTTTGTGATGTCTTTCCGGTTTAATTTCCTTTTATGTGTGCATGTGAAGGCAAGGTTTACACCTTGGCAACAGTTTGATCAGTTGTTGCTTTTAAGCGAGCTAAAAGCCAGCAAGCGTTTCTCAGGAAGCTGAAACTTCTCATTCAACTCCTTCTTGTAGAATTCATCTGTAGCATGACTCATCTTGCCACCAGTAAATGAAATAAAATGCTCAAACCATTGGATTAGGTACCCTACTATTAATGTTTGCTTGTTGACATCATCATTTAGCTTCTGCCTATACTCGTCGCACAGCCTCATGGGTAATGACCAGAGTTGTAAAGACTACCTGAAAACCATACTTAAATAAAAGTTCAGATACCTTACTGAAAAACTAACTCCACTACAAGTTACAATTCACCAATTCCAATAATACTTGAGTTAAAGTATTAAATTCTTTTAAAATTGGATCCTTTAAATATTTTACTCATACTGAATGTAGGCTCAAAGAAAAACAAGAAATGTGCAGGTAGGAGAGTGTGGAGCCTATTTTAACATGTGAGTGAATGGGAAATTGCTTATTCTGAGCAGCAGCCTCTCTGATCAGTTGTGGTACCGCAGCCTTCTTCTTGGCTTTTACCCCACCCACCCACCCACCCACCCACTAGAGCGGGGGTGTCAAACGCAAAGAGGGCCAACATACAAAACACACTTCAGGTCGTGGACCAAACAATATTGACAGTTATTGAAACGCCCTAAAACTAAAATTTTAAAACATAACTTTTTTACACAAATATTAAAAAGCAGAAATATTATTCCAAAATAAATCAACTTAAACCTTAAATAGCTTTCAATTTTTAAATGTATCTTTGTTTGTATACAAATTAGAAAAAGCACAAGATAAAATGACCTTGGGTAGCTGGATATAATTACTTGGAGGGACGGATCCGGCCCCCGGGCCTTGACTTTGACGTGTGTGGTGAAGTCAGTTCATGGAATTAGCTCATAAGTAGCATGCAGTACCTTAAGTATCCTGCAGATGGCGATATTGTTTATTCTGCCTATCAAACCAGCTATGGTGAAGTAGATAAAGATGCTGGCCCTTTGCGCACAATCACAATGTGACAAGTAACGGTAAAAGTTGCTTCTTTTTTTTAAACTTAGTTTAGTTTTTTTAAACTTAGTACAAGTACAAAGTAGCCAAAATAGTACTTAAGTGAAGTAAACAAACTCCATTTCCTCAAGTACTTTACACCACTGGTAATGACCAAAAAACCATAAGCCTTGATGGTTTTTAGGACGTATGAATCTCATTTGCTTCATATGTATGTATTTGCGTGCCTTGTCATGTGTGTCCTGTGGCTGACTCCTCTTTGGCTGATAATGTGCTACATGCAAAGAAGATGTAAAATGATGAGGGACAGAACACGAGAGTAGAAGATTATGTCATTTATTACACTCTTTATTCACATATTAACTTAAAGTTCACACAGTTTTCTGCCTTAACCTATTCAAGTAAAACATAAATCCATTTATTTCTCCCATCATCATACCATTTGAGCTCAACTCATTTTTGAGTTGAGAGAGGAGAGTTTGGACTCTATTTCAAGCTTGGCTGGTGTTGAGCTGAAGATCTGATTGTAAGCTTACAGGTTTTAAGCTAAGAAACCAAAGAGAAATTTATTTTTTCGTTTTTCATCTTAAAATTGATCTGCATAATTCAATTTGTGTATTTAACTACTCTAAATACCAGTGATGTATGGAGAGGTTTGTGGATGGTGACGTAGTGACTCTTTCAGTATATTTACCAACCACTGCTTGCCTTTCATATCTCATATCAAATTGAATTTCAGGTTCATATTGGGCCAAGAAAGAATGTAAAATGTGTAACAATTGAGTATGACTTCCAAAAAAAAAAAAAAAAAACAAAGATAGAAACCACTGAAACAGCACCACTTAGGATGCATGTTCTCTCAGACACTTGTGCACACACCACAACTCACTTCATTGTCTAACCTTTACTTGTAAATTAAGTCCATGTGCCTCGTCTTCTGGGCAAAAATCTCACTAACTTCGTCAAAGATCCTCACTTCTTCTACTTTTAGAAGTCTCTCAGTTTCAATAATCTCTCAAAAATCCAACTTTGATACATTTTGTAATGATAATACATCCCCCATTTGTGCAGTCAGTGAGTGCCAAACATAAAAACCCAGACTCCTATTGAGCTTTATTAAAAACCACTGACATTAGTTCACATGAGCCCTCTTCATTGAGGCAGAACCTACTGTGTCTTTTCAGTGCATCTTTATGTCAGCCAACAGGACAAACAAGGAAAGTGAGACCATGTAATGAAAATGTCAAGAACGTATAAAACATTGTTATAAACCACTATGTCATGCACGGGATTGCACAATCAGCCATGAGGAAAATCTTGTTTTCTTCTCTAGGAGAGGTCTAAAAACTGGCGGCCTGGAGGCCATTTGCAGCCCCCAAGTTATTGTTTTTTGCAGCCCCTGAATTAATATAAAATTTTAACGTCTGATAAGCAGTCTCTTCTGCATGTCAACTCTTCTTTGATGATAGCTTTGTATTTGTTTTGGGATGTTTCCGTTTGCTTTATGCTTAAAACTTTGCATTTGCTATTGGTGTTGGGTCTGGTCGCCAAAAAATTCCTTAGCAACAGTTGCTAGCGTTGTTAGCTCCTGTCATTTCACGGGACACGCAGAAAATATTGCTTAGTCATGCATAGACATGTGTAAATGTTTAATAAACTTGTTCAGTAGACAGACAATGGACCAAAGGCATATAGAGGGGACACAAAAACGTATTTTTGACAAAAATGGAATGCAATACGACCCAGCCTCACTCAGTGGCCCCAAGGTAAATTGAGTTTGAGAACCCTGGTCTATACTGTAAATGGAAACAGGAGGGTTAAAAATTAACTCCAATGAAAATCCATGTGTTGGTGTTGTTAACATGTTATTGAAGTATTTATCTCATAGAGCACTTCCCCCTTAAGTGACTGGAGATATCCCTGTATATCCGAAATCTGTAAATACATCGTCTATTCCCCGTCTCATCCCCCCATCCCCAGTAAGTTTCTGTGACACATTGGAGGACTCACGTGACTTAAAAAAAAAAAAAAAAAAATCTGTTGATATGTGAAACCGCAAATGAGCGGGTAAAAACTGCATAGAAGAATTTAAGATTAAAACTGTGTTTTTGAGTATTTCTTCATTCAAATCATGATGGAACAGGAGCACACAAAAAAACAGCGGTTTGAACAACTTCTTCATTTTCTTCATCTGAGCTGTCATCTGACTCAAAAACGGCTGGATAGCCCCAATATTGCTAGCTATTTTTTGCTACACTAGTGGGCTTGTGAGGTGCTGTAAGCTAATGAGAGAGAGTATAAACAAAGGCATGCTGGAAGATCAAGGTAGGGTTGCTTTGCACCAATAGTCTCACTGATAATCCTGTTTGCAATGGTGATGGACAGACTGACTGACGAGGTTAGACAGGAACCACCATGAACTATGATGTTTGCAGATGATATTGTGATTTGTAGTGAGAACAGAGAACAGGTGGAGGAGGAGCTTGTTGGGACTGAAGAAAAGACAGGAAGCAGAGCTGGAGGTAGCAGAGATGAAGATGCTGAGGTTCTCTTTGGGAGTGACCAGGATGGATAGGATCAGGAATGAATCCATCAGAGGGACAGCACATGTTAGAGGTTTTGGAGATAAAGTCAGAGAGGCCAGGCTGATATGGTTTGGACATGTTCAGAGGAGAGACAGTGAAGATATTGGTAGAAGGATGCTGAGTCTAGAGCTGCAGGACAGAGGTCTAGAGGAAGACCAAAGAGGAGGTTTATGGATGCAGAGAATGAAGACATGAAGGTGGCATATTTTGCAATATAAAGGCAAATCCTCCACCGCAGTTTCCCTGCATTGCCCAGTGTGTTTGTATGTGTTCTATCTTTTTTTGCCAGTTCTCAGCTTACTGCTGGTTTTCTGCAATGTAAAACATCTGCTTAAAAAGCTGTTGCCTTAGTTTTCTGGTCCCGACTTGCTACAAACCACATTAATTCAAAAACAACAAATTTCTTCTGTTCAACCATTCTATAGAAATAAAGCAAGATAATGGAAAATTGGACTTGACTGGGTCACTGTTGATGTTGTGCTTGGGAATTATCATTATACAGTATTTATATTTCTAATAAGCCTCATGATAAGGTTTATCCAAAAGAACTCTTTCCTTCATACTTTCCAATAAATGAGACTAAATTCTAAAAGAAGTGTGAAGTAACTTCCACAAATTTCCTCTAATATCTGGCAGGTGCTCTGGGGCTGCTTGCAGCTTTTTACGATCCAGGGGCACAGCAAGTAGTCTGCAAATTATCCATCAGTTAAAATTTAATTACTTGCTTCAGAGTAATTAAAATGAATTCTAGTAGCAAGAGTCCATGAAGTCAAGAGATTGCCAAGCAGTTACAGAGGTCAATTTTGGGAAAATCTCCCTGATGCAGCAATTAAAAGAAACAGTCAATTCGGTGTTTTCAAATTCAAAATTAGAAAATTCTTAAAAGGTGATAAACGTTTGTAATGATTATCACATGAACTTTTTTTTATTTTCTTTTTACTTTGATTACTTTTTTTTTAAAGCTACAACACCTTTTTTAAAATTGATTGTAAATTGTGCAAAGTGATTTGCAAAGCCACAAAGGTGACATATTCTTTTTGCTAGTTATACCCAGGGGCAAAACTAAAACTAAATGAGATTGTATATACAAATTACTTATTTGAACTGACTTTGAACATTTCCAATTGTAAATTCAAATGAACTCAAAACTATATAGATATATAATATAAAGGCTTGAAATCCAACAAGTTTAAATTGAAAGCCATTGTTAGCTCTCTGCGGGCTGTCTACTGGAAGCTTTTTTAAGGCTGGAATAGCTGTAATGTATTTAAGAGCACACATTTGCAGATTAATTTAAATAATGGTAATAAATGCCAGTCTTCTACACAGCGGCGCTTGCCATGAAAATCCCACTTTTCTGGTCTGACTCTGCAGGGCTTTAAGGACCCACAGGTGTGACAAAACTGTCTCCAGCTGGGCCGCTTTTGCAAATGTAATGCAATCAGGCACCTAACGGACCTAAATTATCTGAGAATTTCCGCAGACACTGAAGACCATCAAACGGCTCCTTTCTACGGTTGCCCTTCAACAGCTATCTGCATGGGAGCATGTAAGTAAAAGTGTTTCTTTATATATGTTCTCAGGACTAGCTGTTCTATATTTTACAGGCACACTACCAAGCCCTTGAAAATTCTCTTATTGGGTCCCTGTGCAACCACGTTTATGCAAATACAGCTTTTTTTTAAAATAACTTCTGACTGTGAGGCAGGGTTTTTGCACACCACTATTTGAAAGCACTTTGAAAGCGAGGCTCCCTGAGGGCACACGAATCTCTGCTCTTGTAAATGTATGTTTGTTTGCGCCGGAGTGTGGATGTGTCCTGTGTTTGTAGCAGAACGAGCCAAGGGACATCGGCACTGCCACCGCTGTCCCAGTTTCCCATGTCTCCCTTAGAATAACATGTTGATTCAGACAACCGTCTACGCTCTTCTCATCTCTCCTCTTCTCTCGGGATGAACTGGAGGGGTAAAGCTCACTAACCTTTAGCTAGAAGTTATTTTTTTCATACCTCTTACTTTAAACGGATAGGAAAATAAGCAAATCACTTTTACTGATGTTATTCTGATTGTGTATTTTAGTATTAGCTTATGAGTTTGATGAGCTTATCTGTTTGAGATCCCCAAATTACTGCAATGATTTGTCACTACAGTGAAAGAAACTCTTGAGTAGAATGTTCTGTAACTCTCACTAAAGTCATTCTTAGGTTTTCATTTGTTTCACTGATTCATGTAAAAATCTAAGAGGTGAGTTGTGTGTAATGTTCAGCCTGCATCAATACCTAAACAACACTGCAACATAGCTGTTTACAGTGAAGCCTCTAGATGTGTACATGACCATTCCTCTATGTCTTTGGCACACTTCCAGGCTGACAATCCTTTATCAGGTGCAAACAGTGGACTCAAACAAATGCACCAGCAAGTTTCTGCAGAACAAAATGTTTCCAAATTCAGGCGGTCCACTTAAGGATGCAACAGAGCACCCAGAAAGGGAAAGTATTGAGGGCTGGGTAAGATTATTCAATAACTTTACCACACCGAGTTGCAGGAGACAAGACTCCTGTAGTAATCAACAAGGCAGAGGAGTAAAAGGGATAAAGAACTTTAACAGACTTGTATTAGTTTTCTGTTATTTACAACATCAAAGGTTGTCCATAAATTAGAGCAAAAGTTTGTCTAAGTAAAGACGCTCCACTCTCTCCTAACAGCTATTGCATAGATTTTGTGGGGCCCCTCATTGTTGATTGTGTTTCTCAGGGCTTTTCTTTCTAATAAACTATCTTTACTCCAAGCATGTGAAATGAGACTCTAGTTCTCTGTTTTTTTTTCATCAGAGTGCTCAGATAAATGCATTTATCTGTTGATCTCTCGTTGTTCAAAGTTTCAATTCCTGTTCATCAGAGCACCGCTGTCTTTGTAATTTAGCTCACTATTTAAAACAACAAAACTAGTGTATCTTGAAAGTGTGACGGATGGATGCCCAAATCTAGGTCTCGAGGATAGCAATTCTTGTATAATGACAGCTATCACAATAAAACTGAAGAAGGGAAGTAAGGCTCATGACTGGTTTAGGGATTGTTACACCTTGTTTTCAGTCAACGGTACGGACCAGACTACTCCTGTTTATGCCAGCCTCTATGCTGCGAAAGAGTCTGTTCTGAACTAAAAAGGAAATAAAAAAATTCTGGTAACACTTTAGATGAGGTGCTGCAAAATATAATGTTGACAAAGATAGTTAATACATGTTAAACTTATAAGCAGTTTATGATTTCATAGACAATGGCCTTAGATGTTAATGAATCTTACCAAGTGTGTTAATAAACCATATTTGGCTTATTGTGCTAATAAATGTCTTACTAACACCCTACAAACACATTAATAATGTTTGGCAATGTATTAATAAAGCTTGTTAAGAAATTTTATTATAAAGTGCCATCAGAACTCTTTATGTTGAGCAATACTCCAATGTTCTTTAATAAATGTTTTACAAAGCACGATCGGAAGTGTTTTTCATCATAACCTTTATTTCACCAGGCAAAATATTAAGAACAATTTTGTATTTACAATGTGGGCCTGAAAATGCTAAAAATACTTAAAGGAGAAGATAGAAAGCAACAAACATGTTTTAGGCATGTTAAAATACTGATTAAGAAAATATGTACATGACGCTTTAAAAAATGTCATTTACTCTGCGTTTAAAAGCGAAGAGTGAAATCAGATTTTGAATCTATTGGTAAAAGTTCATTTGGAGCAGCAAAACAAAAGGACAAAGGAAGTTTTGGAACTTTCAATTTGATGAGTTGTGAAGAACGAGGATTATATATTGACGAATACTCTAATCCTAACTGTTTCAGATATGGAGGTGAGAGACCAAGCAAGCTATTGTAAATTATTTTACAATGATCTTCTTGATGAGTATGGATCAGCAACGGACATTCTTTGGTGGGGAGGGGGGGGGGTGTTCATATTGGTGGATCCGGCCTGTCTCTGGTCCCCAACCCCCACAAATAAAGGGGAATGTAAAGAATTTGTTTTTCTTTGCAAGAAGATTGCAAAAAGAGGAAAAAAAACTTCTAGTTTGAATCCTGAGTTGGATGCTTGCTGTTATCGTAAAACCTTTCCGCCACTCAATGGGTTACATCGTGTGACGACAGAGGCTCCGCCTTAGCAGGTCCATTTCATTTTTCTGTGGACCTACGACCAACGAGGGACCAGAAATGGTACAAGTTGGTCTGGCTTAATGGATCCATTTAGTTATGGAAAAGTCCAGTCAAGTCTGGACCGCTCAGTGGAAATGGGGCCACAGAAAGCAAACCTTTGACTGAACTTAGATTAAAGTTCTTCTAAAGTTTGCACACACTTTGAAATTGCACATTTTATTCATTATTATTTTCCTGTGATAAACTAAGAACTCTTAAGCATTCAGTGAGCAGCTGGATTCAAATGAAGACTTGGTGTTTGCACAGTAAAAGGGTTTGAGGGCACAACCCCTGAAAATGGTTTGAAATGTTGCAAAATGTTTCTGTGTTTGCATTCCACAGGCACTACGGCTGGTGACGGCCAATAAGGCCATGATGGTAAATACATGTCAACATTATTAGCTTCTCAGTGCATTTACACAAATACCCAACAATCCTTGAATCGCTCATCAATCGTCAGTTTCAAAACAACTGCAGAAGTCGACACAGAACAGCAATTATCCTTTATTTAGCATTTAAATTGATTTTTGAATTTTTTTGCTCTCGTGGGCATCTTAAAAAATAATTTACTTGAAATTTCTAATCTTTCAGGATTCGTCTGTGCATGCCTGTGTGGTTAAACACATTATTGACCCTGCTGAAAAAAAAAGTATAAAAATATTGAGGTTTTCCAGCACACAAACACAGTCAGTTTGACTAAATCTCAGAATTTGTTTCTTTCTTCAGATCAAATTCAGGTTTATTTTTCCACATTCAGGTGTGCTCACCTGTCGCTCTGCTCACCCTCTTCTTAAAGCTATCCAGACTGACCACAAACATTAACGGTGTTCCATCAAATCAGAACAAAGGAATAATTGTCTGTAGTATTGAATAAACACGAATGAGTATACATGCAGTCTTCCTTCTGCATTAAATCATGCCTGCTCCCATGTTTGAGTTCACTAGTCATTATTATTCTTTGATAAGTGGAGCAGATCTTCCCGCAGTTTTTGCTTTTTTCTTCACACAACAGCATCATGATGGGGGCTTAATGACAGATAACAATAGAAAATGTGAACACTCCTTACTAAAAATATATTCTTAAAATGATATTTGGAGTGTATTTTATTCTGTTATTCTTTTTTTTTTTTTAATTTGGATACATTTTTCTACTTCGAACCTAAACATGGAAATAATTTAGGTTTAGTAGATTAGTGAACATTAACTGGCAAAGTTCTTATTAGAGGTCTAAGCATGTTTTTTTTTTTTCCTCTTTCAGCTTAAAGTGTTGAACACCTCACTGGATGATTTTTACTGCAAAATGTTGCATTTATTTTCATCAAAGTCAAAGTTTCGAATAGTTTTCAAATATTTAAATTTTGTTTGGAAAAGTAATGGCAAAACTTTGGGGCTATCGGAAGTGAAAAAAAAAAATCCCACAAGACATTTGTACATGTTGGAGTGGGGGCTGTTTTGTATCACAAGACTCTATGGCAGGGGTCTGCAAACTTGTGGCTTCAGAGCCAAATGTGGCTCTTTTATCTCTCCACGGTGGCTCTCTGGATGAAGATAAATAAAATAATAGTAATTTTTAAAGTAATAATTACTTTATTATCATTTATAAATGCTGCTTGTATTTTTGGTATTGATTAATTTTATAGTTTTTGAAAAATTGAACAAAATGTAAATGAGAAAGTCTTCAAATTTCAAAATTTTAAGTAGATTAACAACAGGCCTTTAAATATATTTATGGGCTATGTTTACATCTTTTATAATAATTGTCACAAATGTTGGAGTTTACCTGATATTTTAACAACATGCTAACATTTTGGCTAATTTGTTAGCAACTGGGTTTTTTAGGCTAATTTAGAGTTTAGCTTCAATTTTAGCAGCATGCTAATGTTTTTGGTTAATTTAATTTTCAGGTTAATTTAGAGTTTAGATTTAATTTAGCAATAGACTAAAGTTTTTGACTAATTTCGTTTACTGAGAAATTCTGTTCTGCTTGTAATTAAGCAACAAGCTAGCTTTTTTTTTTTTTTTTTTTTTTTTTTACTAAATTGACCTCTGGAGTTTTTATGCTAATTAAAAGTTTAGCTAATCTTATAGGAATATGCAAACGTTTTTTGGCGAAATTGGCATTTATGCCTACTGGGATTTTTAGGTTAATTTAGAGTTTAGTTTCTATTTGATCAAAATTATAATGTTTTTGATTGATTTAGTTTACTGAGAAATTTTAGGCTATTTAGGAGTATAGGTAGTCTTCAAGCAATAAGCTAGTTTTTTTTTTTTTTTTGGGGGGGGGGGTAATTTGGCATCTAAGGCAAAAGGTAAAAATCGTTTCAAAATCACATTTTGAGAAATGCTAGTTTCCTTTTATAATTCATTTGTATTTGTTTAAAAAAGGTAATGAAAGCAAATCTTAATTTCTAAGCAAAATTAAAAAGTAAAAAAAGATAAAAAATAAAAAAGCTAAAGTAGACTAAGTGGCTCCTTCTTGGTTTCGAAAGTAGAAAACGAGCTCAAATGCCTCTTTTACATTGAAAGGTTGCTGACCCCTGCTCTATAGTAACATCAAGCCTGCAAACGTACATGTCTCTCATATGCTGTAACTATTGGTATTTCCCATCAAAGCACATTTGCATTTAAGGCTTGATTTTCTTTTGATTCAAAGTACTTGTTGTGTTCACACATTTCTCAACTGGCAGTCTGAAGCACCGGTGATATTCCCGTGATTTTCTAAATAAATCGAGATTTATTGCAGTAATAAACATTCTATAATGTTTTTTTTTTCTTTGAAAAAAACTGTGTAAAGAATTCCACATTAGCTTTGACAGACTTTATATCAAAAAGTGAAATCTATTTTGAAGCAGCTCCCCGAGCTTTCATGTTCAGAGAAATATCCAGAAAAAAAGACAACAAATTTTGACAAGCCGGAGAGGCATCAAAGGTGTTTAGAAAGAGCCAAACACAGGGTGAAGGAAGAAGACGTTTAACCAGTTCTTCTCTCAGTTGTTATGGTAATCTCACAGCCTGCTGAACGAATGGAGCAGGATTTCCACAAGGGCAGACTGTAACTGCATGGGTACAGTCCTGACTGCAGCAACTCTTTATCCCTCTCTCCTGTACCAGCAGTGGGGGTACAAATAGAAATCACAGAGACGGTAAGGGATTGCAGTTGTTTTTAAATCCAGAATAATTCAAAACACAAAATGCCCTGGAAAGCTTGCTGGCTTGAGAATTTTATCAGTCAGATGCAAAGAAAAAGCTGGGGTGATTGCAGAGTAAAATAAACAAACAGACAAAAAAAAAAAAAAAAAAACTATTTCCATCAGTTCTGCCTTCACTTGATCATAAACAGTGCATTTAAACTTGAAACAGACTTTAAAATATTTGTATCCAAAAGTTTAAAAACGAATTTATTTAAAGAACCAGTTCAATAAAAGAAATATTCTAGTAGCATTTTTCTAACACCGGACAACAGATAATAAAGAATTTAAGATTGAAACTGAATTTTTGAGTATTTATTTATTCAAATTGTGATAGATCAGGAGCAGAAAAAAAAAGTGGTTTGGAAAAGGTCAGGTTTGTGGGCCATCACAGCAACTGTGATGGAGCAAAGTCTCCTTGCTCCACAACAATTTGGAGACAAATTAGATCTATTAACGTCTTTATTTTTCATGTCTGAAATGTGATCGGACTGAAAACTGTATGACTGGATAGTGCCAATAGTTCTCACTTCTTTTTTTCTTTTGTTTGCAATGCTTGTTAAGGTCTAAGCTATATGGGAGAGAGGTGCAACAAAGGTATGCTGGAGTAAAAATATCGGACAAAATGTCGGTGTACTGAACAATTGCAATATTTCAACTTATGAACAATTACCAGTCCTCTCTTTGTCTTAATCAGTTTCTTAAAATTATACCTAGGAAAGACATCGAAGAAGCATCAAAAAATTTTGCCAATTTCTATTTTGTTATTTATTGGTTCAATGCTTATAACAGTACAAATGGCACACTAAACCAATAAACATGAACATAAGCATGAACAAAAATTTCACCAGAAAGAGTTTTGCGTGAGCATGACAATAAAGATGCCGTAGCAAAACCATTATACATTTTTACCAGACCAATACGTTTTTAGCAAAAATGCCTAAAAACATAGTGGCGCGGAACAGCGCGAAGACGGAGAGAACTTTCTTTGCTGCTTTTCCACATGCAGCGGGGAAGGGCTCCTCCTGCGCCCTCACAAAACACGCGCATGCCAGATCGAGGGGCTGTGAGTGAAATGGTCCAATCTTTGCCTGCATTTTTCTAAAATAGATACTAATGTAACAAAAACATGGTTTGTAAGGGTGGAAACAGCATAGTACGGAAGCTCAGAGCTGCCACCCAGTGAAAATAAAAAAAACGGCATATCACGTTATAACGTGATAAGTTTATTGTTCGAACAATATAGTATCACGTTCTTACAATCTAACTTGGAACGATGGGGATGTGGTGTGCGCAAGCGCTATTGGTCTCCATTGAAAGTTGGCGGTTTTGTTAGCTTTAGCGGTGCATACAAACTATAGAAGCGTGTTTAACTTAATCCCTCAAAGGTTTGAAAGGCTGCTTTGTGCAGCCCAGGAACATGTTGCGTAGCTCGCGGTTGTACTAACAATCAAACTAAATTAAATTTGTGGCGTTGTGTGGAACATGGCCGCTGACGAAGAGGGAGCGCAGCTGCCCTCCTCGGTACAGATTTTACCATCTAGCGGGCGATGATGAAGTCAGAAGGATGTGGCTGAAAAATGTAAATCTTAAGAAACCACCTAAAACTTTATATGTATGTTTGTTTCATTTTGAGGATAAAGTACCCACGGAGGAAAATCAGTATCCAACATTATGGTTGTGTTACTCCAGACCACCATAGAAGAAGAGACGCCGGGTACTGCAGAGACATGACAGCAGTGTCACAAGAGCAGGGAAAATATGTCGTGTGTAATTGCTGCATCTCTCCAGTACTAAGCCGCATCGGACTTTGTCAAAACATGAAACGGACAAAAGCTACACCGCGCGATGCTGCAACCCTCGTTCGCTCTGGCAGCATGTAAACACAAGCACGTGAAGCGATAAGGTTACAATTAATCAGCACTGTGTGCTAACTCCGGCACATTATGAAGGTATTGATATGCCTCGTAGCTTTTAAGATTGTTCATAGCTTCGCCATCTGCCGTAACTGAATTGAGGAAGTAGCTAAAAGTGCTACTATGTTATGTTTGGCCATATTTTAAGGTCATCCTCCCATCCCTCAATTTTAACAGGCACCGGCATTTTTACGTCGCCTCTTTTAAGACATGACAGCTGGTGTTCCCACATTTGTATGTAGTTATAGATCCAAAACAAGAGGAATTGTGCTGTCGGTTCGGGTGGGCTCTACAGTTGTAATGTAAATAAATGCTACTTCCGGTGTCTACAGGAAGTATCACCCATAATTCACTCAAAGGCTCATGGGGGCGAGGAATAAGGTGGATATTGTAAGAACGTGATATTATATTGTACGAACAATAACATTATATTGTAAGAACGTGATACTATATTGTACGAACAATAAACTTATCACGTTATAACGTGATACTATATTGTACGAACAATAAACTTATCACGTTATAACGTGATACTATATTGTACGAACAATAAAGTTATATTGTAAGAACGTGGTACTATATTGTACGAACAATAAAGTTATTTTGTAAGAACGTGATACTATATTGTACGAACAATAAAGTTATCACGTTATAACGTGATATGCCGTTTTTTTTTATTTTCACTGGGTGGCAGCTCTGAGCTTCTGTAGCATAGCCTGTCCAAACACTGCGCTGAAACACACTAAATTCTAGCAGAGAGATGTGCAGAATCTGACCGTCCAAGTGAGACATCTTGCAGCGTTATTGATCCAACAGGTGTTTGCGCTAATGGTACACACGTGGAGCACAAGACTAAAGTGTTGATTATCAGGAAAAGTGCAGGAAATTTGAATAAAAAGAGTGGAGAGTGAATAAGGATACCAGCAATTAATCATATAATATTAACTGGCTGAGAGTTTATATGTTGTCTTAATAATAAAAAAATATCGGACATGAAATGTAAAAATACTCTAAATGCAGATTTGGGGAATTTTTCAATTCAACATTTTTGTTCTTAGAAGTAAGAGGTGGTTCTTAATTGAAGCTTTATTGACTATAGTTACCTTAAAATGTATGTAATAATGGTCAAGACAGATTACAAGTTATTGATAATTTTATTGTAATGTTAGAATGGGCATTTAATTAAGATTTTGTGTTTTAAATTTTTCTAAAAAAAGTTTTGAAGAAGATAAAAATATATATTTGTTTTAAAAATAGTAATAATCATACATTACAAATATAATAATTGTTGCAATGTGTGCTGTATTGATATGCTATAAATTTTGTGAGTTGTGTATTGTAAATTGTAATATATCGTGAGTTACTCTGAGATTCCCTGTCCTTGTATTAACATAGAGTAACTTCTGCAAATTTATGATGAACTTCTAAAAAACAACAAGGACTTTTCAAATTTGTCTACAAACTGTATAATTATAAATAAAAGACCACTGGCAACACTTTTACAATAGATAAAAAATATAAATGTAGTGGGAGTTCAAAATAACAAAGTTAATTGAGGTCCAAAATAATTTTTAAAAGCTACTTTCAATGGTAAGGAATGGACTTAAATTTTGCTTCAGGACATAAAATGTTTCACACATTTTTAAAAATATATATTTTGCTTGGAACTCTTTGTGCTCGTCTTACTTAGTTTTGAGTGCATGCGAAGTGTAAAGACAAAATAAAACTTCTTGAAGATAAACGGATGGATTTGACGTGTGCATAAGCTCCTTCTGGAACAACAGCAGATTGCTAAGCTCACAAATGTGTCCATCAGTGACAGACATCAGGATCCTGACTGTGACAAATTGACAAAACAGAAAGCAGACTGCGTGTGTGTTGGGGGTACCTGTTTGGATATAGAGGTGACTGAGCCACAAATTCACTGAGAAAACAAATTACGATTGTGATTCTGGTAAGAGAAGTGGGCAAGAGTTCGCAGAGAGACGCAAAAAGAAACACACAAAGATGCTGAGACAATAAAAGAGGGGAGAGAAAGTGGAAGTTCTGATGGAAAGTGGTTTAACAAGAAGCAGATATAGGTAAAGAAAAGGTCAGGGAATAGAAAAGGACAAAGCCAGAAGACTAAACTGACCCCAAGTCTACAGACTAGAACTAGTAAACAAGAGGATTTAAGAAAACCATGAGGATGGCGAGGAAAAAGTGAGGATCAAAAAATGGGGAGTAAACACAGCGCAAATGAACAAATAGTCACCTGAACTTGGCATTTATTGTCTAAAGCTTTACGTTATACTCATATACTGAAATTTAGGCTAAGTGTAAAAAAGTCAATTTTAATAAAACTACAAGTAATACAATATGTTAAAAAGAAAACGCACAAATAGGACTAAGAATGTGAACGCAAGTTCATCATAACCCAAAGGTGCAAGTCACATCATGACAGGTTCCTGTTGAAGCGCTTTTCAAAGTGCTGTTGGAGAATAAAGGCACAAATGAGATCCGTCTGTCCTCATGGTTCTTGGTAAAAATCCCACCTTTGCATTCCCATTCAGTGTGCTACATCATTGCACAACCAAGAAGACCTTTTACACCACTAATTACCATTCACTGAAGCCATCAATGCGCCTATATTTTCTATGCATACTTGTATCCTCTTAATGTTGCCGATATATGTTTGTCGTCTGCTCTATTATGACTGAACACTTCATTTCCATGATCAGTGAGAATATTTTCAAGGAGTGAATTAAATTAAACTACAAGGACTTGAGACGCGAATAGCAGCATGTTATGAAAAAAACTAGAGAGAAACTGTGAAACCCAAACAAGACTGACTTCGTGATCACAGGATAAACACTTGAGAAAGACTAACGTTAATGCTAAAAGCATACTTTTCAGAGATTTTTTTTTTCTTTGCTGACTGTATACACAACAAATCTAACAAAATATCTGATCAATAACTGTCAGTCGTTTTTGAAAAGTATTTTATCTCTGAACATGGTCACAGAATGCCATTCCAGTCTGGTAGCGCATCAGAGAGGCCATTGTGGAATGGGCTTTTCATTGTACAATGAGGCATAGAAAGACGCTCAGAGGCGCAAAAGAATGGAAGGAGTTACTGCCTACAGCAGTATGGCAGGAATACAACAAGGACTCGATGAGCAGTGTATGTTGGCAAATACTGCAACAGTCGACAACATTTAAAACTAGATCTAAACATGGGGTTCAAGTGGGATACAAATAAAAAACGAGTATATTTGGTCATTTATTAATTGTCATGTTGAATAAAATAGTTAAGTAAATTGATTATAGAGACTGATTTCAATGTTCTTATTTTCTCATGATTTATGTTCAATTATAATGTGTTGATCTCTATAGAGAAATTAAATAAAATATAAATGTATAAAATTTAAAATGTGTCTTAAAGTCCCCCTCTATGACGTTTTTTTTTATTAAAAAAAAAGTTCCCTGTAGTGTTACAATTATGATTACAAAGTTTTTAACCAAAATCCCACAATTTAAATGTCTTAAAAAGCCATTTGTCATGTTGATCTGAAGCCTCTGTTTCCAAAAACCCCCTTTGAGGAGGCGTGGTTTTTGGAGTTGTGCTGAGCAACACAGGAACTGAAACCAGACTCTAAAATACACTGAGGTTGATTAACCTAAATGAAGACAGCTGTGAATGATTTGACCTGAACATAGCAAGACTGAGAATGAATACAGAGCATGACAAAACAAAAGCACAGAATCCTGACAGAAACTTATAGAAAAAAATCCAGTGACGGCTGATTTGACCACAGAAATGTGAACGGCGGCTCATTTGACTGCAGTCAATGTGAAGACACCATCTTCTCCTCTCCAGAACCTGAACTAGACACGCTAGCCGGACCAGATGAGGGTTTAGTACATGTGCAGCAGAGCTGCCGTGACGTAAATAAGGATAATTAATTCAAACAAACAGTTTGATTGACAGAGATGTAAAAGGAGAAATACATGAAAACGCAAAAACTAAATGATTTCTTATTACATTTGTTCTTTTCATAAGAAAAATGCCACATAAACATGTTAAAAATTCAAAAACATGATTTTCTTCGGAGGGGGATTTTACATTATTTTTTTTTATGTTATGTGCACAAAACAATCAATGAAATGTCATTAAAATAAAAAAAAATTGACAAATTAGAAGTCTAGCCCCATATTTATGAAGCAGGGTTGAATGTCAGGGTCAGAGTTACTATCTGTTAAAAGTTAACTTTTCATGATAAACAGCTCAGCACATTCAAAAAAATTTAAAAGATTTTTTTGCTGATTGGATAACTCTGAAGGAATAAAATAGTTTTTTGCAAAATGTTTAAACTATGTAAATAGTTTTACTAGAAATTAAATAATCCCCTGGTAAAAAAAAAAAAAAAAAAACACAAGAAAAAAATTATTTGCTTTATAAAAGAGAAAGCTTTTCTGGGTTCACAATTTTTATTATTTAATTTTTACCATATTTCCATAACAATAGTAATCTTCTTATTAAAGCTTTATTAAAATGCTGCTGGATCTCCTTAATAATGTTCCTCCCATACTGAGGCTCTCAAAATAGATTTTAGTTTTTATTATATTAAGAAAAAAAATCCTAAACCCTTTTTGGAATAGTTCATGCAAAAATGTTCGGCCGTAATGTTAAACTAGTTCACACGGTAAGAAAATGCTCCTAAAGCAGCGAAAGATTTAAGAAAAAAACTTGTTGAAAGAAAAAAAAAACAAGAAAGATGAGAAAAAAAAGAAATGACTGTCAGATGAAGGGAACATACTACCTCACTTAGAGGGAAGTGTTGAACACTGGCAACAAATCTTTTCAAGTGCTCTGCAAATTGGATGGATACAGACTCTGCAGCTGTCTGGGAAAGACAGGGACGACAGAAAACGAGGACAGAGGCCGATGGCTCTGTAATGTGTACGGGAGTGAAAAGATATCTGTTGCTCGGAAGACAGTTCCAGACAGGAACATGTGGGATAAAGATGCTCATTAAAATCCAGCAAGACAGGGAGAAAATAATGGACCTGGGAGAAAATAATCAAATCAGAAGTCATATTTAAATGAGGTGTTGATGTGCTTCTGTCCTCGGATGACAGTTACTTTCCTTCTGCCTGCCAGCTGGTCTGCAGAGACTGACATTTAGGTAGAATGAGCTACTTTCCCTCACGATACTTTTATTGGTATCCAATATCATTAAGTCTTTTAATGAATTTAATATTACTGTGACGGCGATACTAGGTGGTCATCTACACAACACTCCAGGGATACATAATCTAAACTCAGAACAGAAACCAGTGTGAGACGTTCCTTATCAGATGTTCTGGTCACTGTTACATTTGTAGTACAACAGAGGTTTAAAACTGATAAAGAAAAAGATCAAAAACAGAAAACGAAACCATATTTGGGGAATTTGTCCTCTCAAAGCTGATTCATCAAAATTCTATATTTTTTTTCTCTTGTTTGTTTAATGCTTCACTGAAGCTCCGTTGGACATGTGTGTCAAAAGACTGAGTGCTCAGCCAGACGCGTACAAACACATGCACTAAACCATATGCGTTTGTCTGAGTTCAAAGCTCCTCTGAGACACTTCTGCAGCAAATCCTTACACGTGTGCACATGGTCCCAGCACACAACAGACGTCTGTTGTCCTGAATCAGCAAGAAAAGACTAGTGAACAATTCCACCGAGGTTACAATCATCTCTTTATTGCTTTTTAGAGACTTCTGACAACTGTACGAGCGAACAAAGAGTAAATAAACATAATGTGTTTATTTTTGGACAAAAGATATTGTCTTTTTTTTTAAACTTCTTTCTTAAAGGTATCATGTGTCTCTGACAACAGAAAACAACTACATGTACACAGTAACACAAAAAACATGTTTAGACAAGCTCCTTGTGTGCGCAGCTGTCTAGTAAGCACATTGTCTGTGCTTCATTGGTTATTTCTGAGAAAGAAATGACTAACACAGCTGGTTTCTGTTAGGGGTCGATACTTTGATACACATCAGTCAATGCTTTCTTTTTTTTAACCTTCTGGAACCTAGAGCATTAAACTCAGTTTTTGTCTTCTTTTGAATTTACCTCTGTATTTTCAATTTTCATGCTTGTTTATTTTGTATCATTTTATCAGTACACCCTCTCCTATATGACACTCACTTTATTTTGTCATTTTTACATGTTCTGCTCGTACACTAGACATAAAATCATCTAAAAACTGGAAAAAAGGGATTCTTTTTGCTGTGGAAACCACAAAAATGTTTAACGAACTGTTTTTACAGCATAGAATGAAGGTTTTAGGAGTAATTTCATTTAAAAAAGCAAGAATAGATTTGGTCAACAAACTAATCAACACATTTTTGAATGAAAATACAAAAAAAAAAGAAAAAATCCAGACAAAATTCCCAGATTTCATATTTTTGCCACATATGTGAACAGTTTCTGTTGACAGAAGAACATCACAGACCTCACAGGTCAATGACGTGACCTTATGCTGTTATACAGACAGTGGTCAGTCTGACTGTGTGGCTTCAGCTTCCAAGCAGCCCAGAAAATATGATTTTTTTTTCTCCTAAGAACACTGCTGTCTATTTGACATTTTTCCTGAAATTCATTTTTTTTTCTTTTTTATTCTATTTTTTTCAGCTATTTCTATTTTTCATTCATTTTCCTTGTTGTTTTAGTGAGAAATAATAGGTTTGAGAAGTTTGATCCAGCTGGATTTCAGGTCAGCTCGGCTGGAATCTGTTCTCAGGTGGGGGCGTGTCCGTCTGCTCTGTTGCTCGCCTCTCGTAACAGTGGCGGGCGGGACTTTCACTGAGAAACACAGTCATAGTCTCTCTTTAATTCAATAAAATATCAGTTACAGAACATAAAAAAAGTTCATTTTAGACTGAGTTTTATCACGTTGTCCTCACAGCTCCACAGCAAGACGCCTGAGGGCGTCCGTCAGTTCCAGAGGCTTATGCAAAATGTGTTTTTTGTTTTCATTTCTTAAAGTTTTAGGCATTATAGTGTGTATGTGAAAGTTTTTCTAAGTATAATTTGGTCATCTGTGTCATGAGATTATGGGACCCAATCAAATGTCACTGTGCAGCCTCAATTGCTCACTTCATACTTCTGCTGATAAGTCAGTCAACAGAACAGATGGCTAAAGAAAAAAAAAAAGTCTTATTTGGTGCTTTGTCTCCAACCACAGTCCCATGTTCTTCATCTGCAGGAAGGTAGACCCAATCGGAGCAACACTAGCAAAGCATGTAAATATCAGGAGACTTTTTTAATGTTGCTTAAACATCCAGCAACTCCCTACAGTTTCACTCTTTCAATAGACGCTCGAGAAGAGTTTCAATAAAGACAAAAAAATCATAGACAGTTATGAAACTTTGGAGTGATTAAAGACTGAATGGAGTATTTCTCTAAATGTGCAAATGGACTTTATCCCCACTTATTGCATAGTTGAAAAACATTAACATTTATATGGTTTTAGTGTAGGCCTGTATGTACAACAAAAATTTTTTTTTTTTTTTCATACAATTTTGTCAGTTTGAAGTAAAAAAACACAATAGATTAGACATCATTAGGTAAACGAAAAAATTATGTGTTCTTTTAGCTTCAACAAATGTATTCTTGCTAGTGTTAAAACATCCACATGTAAACAGCATTATGTTATTCATCTGTCAGTTCATGTTTACATGCATCTTCAGTGTCAAATATTGCTAATAGTAGTTTTAAATTGACATGTTCTTAAAATGTGTCAATAGAAATCAGACGATCCTTTTGAATCATGTTTAAAATAAAACCAAACAATCAGGCATAAACATAGCAGCATTACTGCTACGGTTAAGTGTCTTTGTGTTGGAATTAATCAAACATGTTATTGTTATAATCTAAGAGTTTTAAGAAAACAAACATTTTTAGAAGAACACTTGAGACTCATCAATTTTACAAACAAGTCTCTTTAGAAAAATCTCACTAAAACATGTCTAAATAGGCCAAACAATTGTTTTCTAATTGTTATTTTGCCTTTGGGGCATCACTGTCAGTTCTGATAAACAAGATCTCTTATTTTTTTTCCTTTTTTTTTTTTTTCTTTTGTGGTGTTTTGTGTTTTTCCAGACAAATATAATGGAATTGTGTTGTACTCTCACTGTAAGAAGAAAATATTCTATTTAGCTCATGCAATGTAGAATTTACTAAAACTTGAATAAGTGACTCATGATCTCATGCTAATAGTTATGCTCCATCCATCCATCCATCGCCTTACTTTAGTTCTATTAACCTCAAGACAGGTGATAGGCAGAATCCGAATTGCTTCCCCCTCCCTCTGGTTACTCCCTATTGCTCCAATTCTAGGTGCAACTAAAGCTGTAGTGGTGCCTGAAAGTTTTTTTGGGACTTATCCTTCCGCTGGTGAGATGAATTGCATTGTGGTATTGAGACTAAATGCATTTGTGTGCTCTGAAGCACAAGAAGTTTACATTTAAATGTAAGTAATATATTTTGTTTTGTTTTGTTTTTTTTTAGATGACTTTTTTAAGTTTTAATACTGATGTTAGGTATTTTCTGAGCATTGGTAGCTGCACCCTGACGTACATGAATGGTGACTATTGATGACATCATCAAGCAGGAGTAACGTCTGACTTTGAAGACACTTTTTTTTTTTATCCCCATGTTTCCCCGCTTGGAGGAATAGAGATATGGAGCAGTCGTAGAGGTAGGGAAGCATAAAGTGTCCATACAGAGTGTCCTAGATCTTGGAATTATAATTTCCTTTTTTGGAGTCAAAATTATTTTTCAAACAACTAAAAGGACCATTTTAAAATCATACAAATCAGGATTAAAATTAAAATTCTCTGTAAACTGCAGAGAACAACGTAGGGCTGATTGCATCCACTCGAGGTTTTGGGTTCTTTCTAAATGTGTCTGTACATATAAATTTATATTTAAATGGGGTTCATTTCATTAAATATTAATTACCATGTTTATTTATGTGCTTAAGCTACTTTTTTGTTGCAGAGGAAAATAAGCCAGTGGCCAAATTGTTTCAGGACAGTTACTCCTCCTGACGCACCAACACATCAAGTGTTTATCCAGCATCACACGCAAACATCATTTATTAATGGGAGTTCTTTCTTTTATCTCAGAATGATTTATGTTGTCTCCATTCTCATTAAAATCAGGGGCCTTCTTGTTATTGCTTTTGATTTTTCTTTTTTTTTTATTTTGCTCTACAGTTTCAGCAGTGATAATTATCATGCTTTTCCTCCAGGATGTGCTCACTGGAGACATCTGGACATGTTTGTAAGTTTGTACAGGAAAACAAAACTTTATGTTAGAGTCTGATTCACAGACTCAAACTTATAGTTTAGTTTCCTGCTTGAAGAAGAACTTGCTCAGAGTGAGGAAGTGGATCTGACACTCTAAAATCGGCTCAGGGAAGCTCTTAGCAAATTTTTGCACATTAATGCTTTCCGAGCATCTGCAAATATAGGCAGAGATTTGTGTACACACCAAAACTCATCCCTTGCTAATTCCTCTCTTCTCCTCCCCTTTTTGTCTCCTCTCCTCCCTCATCCTCCCTTTGCGAGTCGCCAAGCTAAGCCCAGAGCAGTTAAATAATGAGTAAAGCTTCCAGCTGGCAGAATATTCAGTGATTTTTGTAAGAGAAGGAAACGTTGCAAGTATGCCAGAACGCAACAGCAGCATGCCAATATGTATTGACATAGCGTTCACAAAAACCATTTGTGCGCATTTGTCTGTGTGAGCCGACAGTTTTGCGAAATGAGAGGGGAATTGATAGAATGACATACTTCAGGTTCAAAGCTCTGTTTAATTGGCAGCCCATTTTGACGAAGTTTTCAAGGTTTCTTTGGACACCAAACGAGGACAGGCAAACACCAAGTACAGAACAATGTTATCTTTTAGGGAAGGGAAAACAAACTACTGAAAGTATTTATTCCTCTGAAGAGGTGAATGTTTGTCAGGTCATATTTTCCTGTAAAATGTAATTTTCTGTTTGACAAACATCACTTGTTCACATGTAATTTTAACTATTTAAAATTCCCTTTTAGTTGGAACCCACATTCCTTTTAATATTAGTTTTGTTTATTTTAATTTTGCCAAATTTTGAACATAAAAAAACAATCTACAGTAAACACACCTAAAACAGAGTTGCTTAATTCAGCCCCCATTCCTCTAAGTTCATCTAAATAATACAACTATTGTATCCACGAGAACATTATGACCATGAAGCTGCAGAGAAGTTTTTGCCTGTGGCTAAAAAATAAAATAAAATCTGTGCAGGTTTGACGTACAAAAACATTTAAGAAGTCTACTGCTGCTTTCATAGCTGAAACATCAGTTCTGACCCACAAACGTTTGCAAATTTCTTGTAACCCTTGTGCTATTCTAGTGGGGTCACCGCACAAGACATTGCTCTGAAATTTATTTTAGAGGGTTTTTGACATGAAATCCTGTCCACCTTTGTCCACTTTTGATATGGGAGAGAACACACATCAATATAAGGGTGTGGTTATCTTGACACCAAGACAGAACAAGGGTTAAGAGCCACATCTTTCCTTCAGCAAAAGGTTATTACAGTTGATAAAGACTATTACATTACATCAAGTGTGCTGCAAGTATCAATAATGATCTTTTAATGCTACAAATCATTTCTTTTTGTCTGGTCCTCTTAGGACTCACCACAATAAACGTTCTGCCTTCAGTTAACCCTCTCCTCAGCATCCTCTTCACTCACACCAACCATCAGTCACAGACATATTCATACATTAATGGTGGTACCAATTTTACACCAAAAGCAATTTGGGGTTCACTGTCTTGCCAAAGGACTCTTGGGCAAACCTGCAATCTCACAACCAGAGGTCACCCACCTTACCGCTGCACCGTGGCCTCCCTAAAACATCTAACATCAAATGTCCATCCAGTCCAGCCGGCAAAGATACCCAGACTTCCCTCTCCCCAGCCACTTCCTCCAGCATGTCCTGGGTCTGCCCAGAGGGACATGCTTGGAACGCCTCTTCAGGGAGTCTCCCAGATCTGATGCTTAAGGCACCTCAACTGGTTCCTCTCAATGTGGAGGACAGGCGGATCTACTCCAAGCTCTCCCAGGGTGACCGAGCTTCTGGAGGAAGGTCATTTCAGCTGCTTGTACTCGGGATCTCAATCTTTTGGTCATGACCTGGAGTTAATGACCATAGGTAAGTACCGGAACAAAGATCAACCCGTACATTTCACCAGAACGAACTGGTGCAAAAACGGCATAACAGTGAACACCGCTCCAATCCACCTGTCGATCTCACACTCCAGTCTTTCATCACTCATGAACAAGAGCCCAACATATTAAAACCCCACCTGAGGCAAGAGCACTCCAGAAGAAGTTGTTCCTCTGATTAATCTATTCACAGTCCCACCCATATATGTCACTCCAAAAACTGAACCATCATCTTCAACCCTTGCATTCTCCAGCTCTGTCTCCTGTCTCTTTCTCAGAGCCACTGTCTGTAAACCAACAAGATGGGAGATTCCTGCACCAACTTCCTTACTTGTCGTTTCATTTTTTCTGACACTCCTTTGTCGCGCATCACAGCCGACATTGTCCTCTACTTGTTCCGACCTGCTTTTAAACACTTTCTTATTTCCTTTCCTACACTCTCTGTTGCTCTGGACTGCTGACCCTAAGAACTTAACTCCATACCTTCTCCACTATTCTATTTGAGTCTCTCAATTACACACAGATGGTCTTTCTTATGCTACCTACAAACAATCCTCAGCAACTGGCATTGCGACCTGAACTGCATTGAACTTTCGACTGCTTGAATGTCAAACAGCTGAACTTTGACCAATCAGGGACTCTGATTATGTAGTGATGTATGAGTGGTGTCCTTATCAAAACACAGAAGTGCCAAAAAATTGATCATGGTTAAGAAATTAATCATAGTGGTTTGTATGATACTTATATCAGAATAGAGTTGTGAAGAAGCCCCCTTTCCTGTCCTTCCCCGCTTATCCAACATGAACGCCACATGCTAACAGCATACATTCATGAAACGATATATAGCACATTCTTGAACATTCCACACATGCCCGATGCGTATGTATGTTGTAAATGATTCTATCTTTTTTACTATATGTCCCTCCCTTGCTCCTTACTCGCGCTACAGATCACAATAATGAAAACACACAAAAAATGGTTTGTTTCTACTAAAATACTTATTGTGAAAGAGTGTGTGAATATATATTTTAGTGGCCTAAAATGTTTTCAAATTCAGTAAAATGAATTTATGTATTTCTTGAGCAGCCTTGGAATCCTTAACCACCTCTGGGATACTGCAGTTATGGGTGTCTAATGAAAGTGAGTTCCAGATTTGAGGAGCAGAGTGAGTTGAAGCTTTCACCATATGGTGCTAAGTCAGGCAGCAGGCACAGAGAGATGGATGGAGGATCAAGATAACAGATAGCGGGTGGAGATGAGGATAAACAGGAGCTAGAAGAGTTCTTTCAAGATGGTGGTGATATGGTGAGAAGGAGTCATTATTATGATGCAGATGGCAGAGTTTAGACTAACTGAAGTTTATGGAGGAGTTTTGTGAAAAACAATAGACAGAAGAGTTGCAGTTATCAGCAGGGGTGTAGAAAAATATTGATTCAATGAAATATCGCTATACTTTATCTAATGATACATGTATCGATTTAAAATGCTGTCGAAATGATGCTTACTTTTAAGCAAACACGTTGTTTTAGAGCGTCTTACTTTTGCTTATCACTAAAACCCCAACCGTTAGTTGGCAGCACAGCACACCAAACGTTTTTCAGCAATTATACACTGCACCAAAACAACAGGATATCCTGAGAATCATCTGGTGTTCAACGTTTAATCATTGATAGCCTTGCTGTAATTGTTAGTTAGAGCTCAATGAGGTAATTACAATTTAGTTTTATCTTGGGATTAGTACAGACATCCTGACAGATTTTGTTTTCTTTCCTAAGTCAAACTCTTTGAAAAGTCTACTATTTTCTCTGATGTTGTCTTGGGTGGGATGTATTATAATATATATATATATTACTGTGTCATGTCTATCGTGATACGTATCATAATGCCAGACTCTTGTCAATACACACCCCTAGTTCTCAATGCAGAGAGTGACAAGCCTATGGATTAGGACAGAAGCAGCATGGGTATTGACAGTGTGGTGAGGATATAGGTGCTCTGTAAAAAGTGAATCGTTGGATCAATTAGAAAAAGTTCTGTCTGTCCAACAAATTACAGAATTTGTGTTAATTGATCCAACAATTCACTTTTTAAAGTGTGGAGCTGTGAGTAGGAACGGGCTTTTTACGGATAACACTCAAAATGGTTTATCTAAGGGGAGGAAGAAATTGTGACAAAATTCATACCAACAGTGAAATGATACACTTTGAGATTTTGGGCTTGTGCTAACAATGAATTATTCCATTATATTACTGTTATGATTGTTGTTTGTGTGTGTGTGTGAGGTGATCCAACCAGGAAAAGCAAAGGGATTGGCTAAAACTTCAAGAGAGAAGAAGTGATTGACATGTCCAAAGACCAACAGACGTTCAAGCACCGAAATGTGGAACCATTTGCAGCAGCTTCTTTCGGTTTCGGTAGAACCGCGTGAATCATCGGTGCCCAACCTTACTTATGGGAGAGATAGTGTCAAAAGCAGCCCCAAAACTGAGAAGGAGAGTAGAGTAGAATCATCTTCAGTGAGAAGGTGGTTGGTTATTTTTCATGGGCACTTTCTGTGCTGTGGTCAGGGACAAAAACAGAAAGTCGTCTGCAAAGATCATTGTCCACGAAGATTCCTGTCTCATCTCATCAGTCAGTCTGTCCGTCAGTATGACAAACAAGAAAGAGCTCAAAGCTGATCCCACCTCTACCTTGAACTTCTCTGTCACACCTACAGCACATCTCAACACTGGCTCTGATAAATACCCTGAACTACTTCAGCATTCTTCTCTGCCACTCCAGGCTTCCTCGAACAAAACCACAGTTCCTTTCTCTGTATCGTGTCATAGACTTCCCCCAGATCCATAAAAAGCATAATCCAACGCTTTCTGACCTTCTCAGTTATTCTCCAGAAGTATCCTCAAATCAAACATTGCATCTCTGCTTCTCTTTCTTGACATGAACCACACAGCTGCTCACATATGTTCACCTCTGACCTCAACCTAGCTTCCACTGTTCTCTCCCACAACTTTGAGTGACTCATCAGTTTTATTCCTCTGTAGTTTCCACAACTCTGCATGTCTCCCTTGTTACTAAAAATGGGTTCCAGTACACTTCTCCATTCCTCAGGCATCCTGTCACTTTTCAACATCTTGTTAAACAGCTCAGTCAGAAACTCTGCTGCCACCTCTACTAAACTCTTTCATACCTCCACAGGTATGTTGTCAGGACCATCTGCCTTTCCACTCCTCACCCTCTTCAATGCCTTCCTCACACCTCACTGATCTTTGCTACTTCCTGCTTCACAACAGTCACCTCTTCTACTCTGTGCACTTTAACATATTTTTCATTCATCAGCCCTTTAAAGTTCTCTTTTCATTTTCCTGTCACACTTGTAGAACCTGTCAACACATTTCCATCCCTGTCTTTGATCACCCTAACCTGCTGCAATGCCTTTTCAACTGTGCCTCACTATCTTGCCAACTGATCTGTTTCTCCCTCCTTTGTGCCCAACCTGCCGTACAAGCTCTCATACGGCCTTTTGTTTGGCTGTTGGAACATCTACCTCCAGCTTATGCTGCTGCCCTGTACCCTGCTCTCTTCTGTCCTCTCACTGTCCCACTCCATCCAGCCATGCTTTTCCTTATGAGCGCAGTCTTGAACTTCTTCATTGAACCACCAAGTTTCCTCCTTTCAGACGACTAATCAGGTACATTCCTCCTGGTCTCCCCGATCACTTGATTCTGCCCTGAAAGCCACGCAGCAGTTTTTCTTTTCCCAAAGTCCATCAGGTGATCCTCTGCTCTGCCCTTGTTCTCATCATCTTTCTCTTCATCAGAATCATCCTACATATTACATGCTGTCTGGACACGGTCTCCACAGCCACAACATTTCATATGAGACCAGCAGCTAAGTGATTACATTTGCACAAGATGTTATCAACGCATGTGGTCCTTCCTGCATTCTTACTTCTCCTGCAATTAATTTTTGATGAGCTTCCTGACATAAGCCTCTGCATTTCCTTCCATCGACAACTGAAAGACCTCGATTTTACTTTTTTTCATACGTACAAAATAAACTATGAAAAAGTATACATTATTTTAATTGGCTGAAAACAGTTAAAATATGTTGCGCACTAAATTGATTTACTTAGTTCCATTAAAAAAATAAACTAATTAATTAAAAAAACAGGAGGGGGCAAAAACAATCCTAGAGAAATGTACCTGCAGGCTTCCAAGTAAAAATATTAATCTAGAAAATTAAAAGAAGTGATACAACGTCGTGGTCAGTCATATCACATATCAGAAGCCTCTGGTGCTAAAATAATTACCAAACTTTCATAGCACTTAACATGGAAATGGACTTTTAAGGACAAATGCAAAAAGTGGTTCAGAAAATGAATTCTGTGAAGACACATAAAGCAGAGTCTGTTAACTCAATATACTACTCACAACTTATCAATAACTTTGAAATTTTCTCTTGAAACTTGAACTCCCCTTGATGTTTAGGGAATTGTCATGATCAAAGGGAGCGGACTCCTGACGGTTTATTTTTTAATTTTACCTTTCAATCATTCCAAACATTTTGTGTAGATTAATAGAGACAAATCTTTACATGCTTTTTAAGAAAAAATAAATAAATTCTGAAAACTTTAAGACGAGCTAAGAAATTTAAAGTATGCTCAGATTCACATAAACCAACACATTCAAACTCACACCCACTTAATATTTGAGCATTCCTTCCAGCCCAACATAGAAGCAGGTACCTAAATACAATATTGGCCCTACGAGTCATATCTGTATATACTGGTACTTCAAAGAAAATCATGGCCAATGGCTTCCCTGGCTCCTTCTCTCTCCCTCTCACTTTTTCTTCCACACTTTGGGTTCAATCCATGTATTTTTAAAGTGGAGTTGCCATCGTGTGTTTGGGCCGAGTAAAGGTGTCAGTAACTTTATCTTTCATGAAAAAGCCAGAAATACCCTAAGGCAAAGTCTTCCACCATGATGCTTCTCGCTGCAGTGCTGTTTCATGCCTCTTGCTCCATGAAGACAGGAGGTAGTAAGGGAATCAATCATTCATTCAATCAATCATACAATCAGACAGCCATTTATGCTGTCTGTTGGTCTGTCAGTCATTCTTTCGCTCTGTCATATATCAGCTCTCTTTACCCCTCTAGTTTCTCATTTTCTGTTTTTTTTCCCCCAAGATTCTGAACCCCTCACACATTTTCAGCCCCCCACACCAGCACACAAAGGCGCGATGTAACAAGTCGCAGGGATTTTTGATTGCTGCTATTTTTAGCACGTGGAATCTGAGAGTTTGATAATTTTCTTTCCTCAGTAACAGTTACCATGCAGAGCCTGTTGTTATGAGGAGCAGTCCGAGGCAGCCAATCATCTACCTTCCCGCATGATGGATGGGCAGACAAAACATTTGGCATAAGATAGATTGGGAAAGAATTACCAGCGGACAAAGGCAGGTGATGCGGCGGCTGCACATTTAAAAACCTAAACAAAAACAAATTGTGTATGGAAAAAAATGGATTGATATTCAACAAATTCATGATTTATAAATTGTATTTTCACAAATCCCACAACTGTCAATATATGGAGGGTAATTTAAGTCGTTGACTTTTGTTATTGTGTTCCGCCTGTAATTGTTCGTATATTCAGAGGGCGACGTGCTTGGACGCAGCTTTTTCTTTGGCTGTGATAGAGCCACAGATATGCTGGAAGGTCCAAAGAAAACAAACCAGTCAGCTATAATCTAACCAATACCTGTGCTGCTGACTACATTAATGTTTCAAGCTGAGGTTGCAAAATTCAAACTGTATTGGACTGCCAGCAAATAAATATGCAATATTAATAAAAGGGCAAAACCAAAACAAAAGAAAGAGAGCTTATTATTGTATGCTGTTGAACAATGTTTTTCTGTGAAACAAAACACAGCTCCGGTTAGATCCGTTACATAGACTGTCGCAGTTTTGTTTTCTCTTATTTGTTCCTTTTTAATCTTTTAGGGACAGGAATGCTAAAATAAAGGTGATGCGGATACTTTGCAGCATCCCATACCAGCTTGGGCCCGTGACTCCCAAACAAAATAAAAAATACATTAAAAAATGCTGACAAATAATTTAAGCTGATGTTATTTTTAAGGATATAGGACTATGTAAGTATACGTGGGCCACAGGCAAAGACTTGAAGGAGGGGGCTCCGTCAACCCTCATTCTTTGCTCTCGGCTGGATACTGACTGTCCACAGAGGTAGGATGCACTTCAGGGAATGGTAGAAATGCTTGATGTAGATGCTGACTAAACTAATTTATGTATTAACCTTTTTCAACCAGATATATTTCTTTAATTAATTTATTTAAGTTAGGACAATGTTTATTAATCAATGTCTTAGCAGGGCTACAACATAAATATGCTAGAATTAGCACGGGAACTAATTTACATCTATATTCCTAAGGCAGTAAAGGAAGTACATACATTACAGACACGATTAAGACATGAAATATAAAATAAGCCAAAGTAGACAAATCCACACAGACTTTTCAGTAAAGAGAGATAAATCAAACAAAACACAACTCCTAACTGAAGTTTAATGCACCTTATTTTCAGTATGATCGCATGACTGATTTATTTTTAACCAATTCTTTAGAACTCTTCAGAATCTTGTGTAGTTTTCACAGTTTGATGTTATCTGGGAAAGTTTTCCAGAATTTGGTTCATCGGATGGAGACAACCATTTCACTAAAGGTGGTCTTTTGTACCTCACAGTCTCGACCAGTTATAGCTCTGGTGCGAATCCCTAAAACTGTTTTTCTACATGTAAAATTCATTAAAAGTGGAGGAGCGAGCCCATTTAGAACTTTGAAAATGAGACAGACATGTAAAAACAACTGACAATTCTAAAAATATAGCATTTATTGAGAATGATAGATTAGGGATATTGCAAAGGTTTCTTGTTTAGGATCTTCATTGTGTTTTAAAACCAGGACTAAAGTGGCTTTAAAAAAAGTTTGACTTGTTTGGGACCATGTAGTGAAGGAATATGTGAAGTTACTAAAAAACATTGAGTGTATAAACCTTTGCATCCTCTGTGGTTAGATAAGGTTGTATATATCTAAAATTTGATAAATTAAGTTTAATAATTCCTGAAACTTTTTTTTACAGGCTTTTTATAAGTTAAATTTGAATCAAAGACAACACCAAGATATTCAAAGTGGTCTACCACTTGTAATTGCTGTCCATTGACTGAGACAGCTGGCTGGCCAATGCCTGAAGAGAGAAAACATGCAGACAGTTGTTTTGGGGGGTGTTAGGATGAAGGCATGAGTTTTTTAACCAGTCAGAGACTGGCAACATGATTCTAGAAAGGATTGCAACAGCAGCTTCATCTTTCATTTTTGCATGATCATAAAGAACTGTATCATCTGCATATAACTTTATTTTAACATAAAAAAGACAAGGGGCCCCAAGATTCAGCCTTGGAAAATATGATTAATTGTCGATACAGTCTCATTTCCAACGGTGACCTGTCCAAAAGGTCAGCAGGACAATTGAAGAAAAATGTAAAAGTCAGTAAAGCTGTTTAAAAAGAAAGATAAATATCGTACAAAAAGACAATTTAGAGTAGAGTAGTCAAGTAACAGAAGTACAGCAAATTCAAAGCTTAAGCATTGCTCAAAACATTTTTTCATTTTAAGATAGAATAAAATGCACAAAAGACACTGAAAAAAGACGGCTTCAGCTCCTCTTTGTAGAGTGTTCCAGGCAGAAGGGACAGCATAACTAACAGCTTTATTCTTCAAATTGGCGCTAAGACGGAACAAGTAAATGATAACTCTCACATGAATGAAGAGCACAGTAACTTGATGACCTTTGAAGAAGAGAACTGAAGTAAATTTGAACACGACTGAGACTAGTTTTGTAAATCAAAGTCATCTAGTTATAATTCTTTTTCTAAGTTTACTGTATGAAGGCTGCAGTGTTCTGGCGTACAACTCACTGTGATGTGTGAGACGACTGCAGCCTGTTACAAATCTCAGTTTGTTACGCTGTCTCTTCATAACACACCAAGTAGTGTAAAACTTAAAATGTGTGATATATTAAAAATGTGAATAGTGAACCTTGAACTCCAATCATTGGAATTTGGAGATAACACAGCTCAGGCTGAAAAATGTAGCAATGGTTCTGAGAAACCATAAAATGCCTTAATGCATTACAATATAGTGATACTAATGGGATTTTAAATGGTAAATTGCTGTACTTGTATAACGCTTTTCTTTAAAAGGTCCAAAGTACTTTACATTAAACAGTCTCATCCACACATTGCAAAAAAGGACCCCTAGAAATAAGTGAAAAAGTTTTAAAATGTAAAATAATAACAATGATAAATAAATCTCCCAATTGGGTTAGAAGAATGGTCTTACCAAGAATTCTTGTTAAAAAAAAGAAAAAAAAAAAAGTAGTAGTCCCTGAGAGATGCTTTCTCACCCCAATTACATTTTTTTATGTTATAAAATCTTTCCCAGTGGTCTCTTCATTATGATTATGCAGTTTTAATGACAATGGGTATTGATTCTGTGGCTTAGTTTGGTTTTATGTTTTGTTGGTCAATGTTTTTGGTTTCCATTTGTCAGTCACACCAGTCTCAGGTTCATCATCCACAGCTGTCTTCAGTTAAGTTAATTGCCCCTCAGCCTATTTAAGTATCTTGTTTTATTCCTCATCCTTGTCATCTGCTCTATGCTGTTGCTGTTTTGAACACCGGCCTCCCCCTTTTTTTTTTTTTTTTTTTTTTTTTTTTTTTTTTTTTTTTGGGGGGTCTTTGTAATTTCTTGTCATGTCTTAGTTTATTTATTACATGCTTTAAGTTTCTGTCACAACGCTTAGTCTACTAGATTCTGGGTCCCACACCACCAGTACCTGATCCTCCCTGCAGTTTGGGAGAACAAAGTGGGCTAGGGACAAAATTTCTCAACAACTCCAATGGAAAGACAGTAAGAGCTTTATAACAACCCCCCAACCAACCAAAAAAAAAAAACAAAATATTTATATTTAATTGAACTATTAATATCCCAAGGGATAAATGTATCTGTCATGGCACCCATATACCTAAAACATTTTTGGAAACACACATATTCCTATTAACATAAATATACATATGAGTAATACACACTTATCTACAATAAAATGTATATATTGTATATATGTATATGTATGTATATATATATATATATATATATATATATATATATATATATTATACACACACATTTTTATTAAGTAATAAGTAGAAATAGACTTTGTTTTGTTTTGTGGTTTTTTTTTTTTTTTTCTTTGTCCTGTCCATCAGCTGAGGAAACAGATACGGACTGAGAGCCTTTTGAGTTGGGCATATTTTACTGTCACAATGGGGATTTATACTCAAACTCCTGTTGTATTTCATGATAAACTTTATTTATATTGATCAGCTTGTGTTTTATTTATGTATTTATTTTTTGGTTGGACCAGATGCTTAGAGAAAAAAAGATGGCAGCAGAGGGAATCAACATTGTAAAAAAAACTGCTCTAAATCAAAAACTGGAATGGGCGGGGCCTGTCCACACACAAACTCAGTAGTTACACACATACCTGTTGGCCAAAATAATCTCCACATTTAAACTAGTCAAAATGTACATAATACAACTGCAGCTCACACTCTCTTAATCATACAAACCGATACAAATAAAGCCTTTCATTCTGGCACACATACTATTAGTGTGAAGGTGAGCTGACACCTGTACTCAGGTGAGTGTTTATGATGTGCAAATGTGGAGGGTAATGGAATGTACAAAGGGGGAGAGTGCCCAGCAAGGGAGCACTCCCATGCTCCAGACAACCACCCCTGCAGCGGGACGTCCAGGGGGGAGCAGGGCAGGGGCCGTCCACCCCCGCCCAGGAGTGGGGCATCCAAGAGAAATGGAGGCATGGTGGAAATAAACTTTATAGAAAGCTGCCGGAATCAAGAGAAGATCCAAAGTTTGTCTCTAAACATCTCAAAAAAAAAAAAAAAAGTTCAGAACACTGTTCAAATCTCAGCTTTGTCTTCATGTGACGTCGTGTGTCTAGTTCAAATCCCTGACACTTTTTGTTCTATAAAGTCCTCAACTAAAGCTTTAGTTACATGCACCTGTACGGCAGGTTGGCCTGTTCATGTGTATTTGTCTAAGACACCATTGTCGAGCATAAGTGTATTGGAAAGTATTCTTAGGGATACTGTAAGTTGCACACACTTATGACATACGGGTAATGCTGTCCTTCTTTGCCCTAATGCCACTCTATTTGTCATGGTGGTGAACGGAGTGTCCAGGTGGTACGCAAGTGTTCCTTGCTCACACTAACAACCCTCTGTCTAATTTCTAACTGTCAGACAGCATGTTTCAGGAGTCGTGGTACATAAAGAGGTCAAATATTTGATCTCTGACAAGGTTAAGACACGTGGTATCAACCAATCAGGGACTCAGCTTTGGTCTGATGTGTCAATGTGATCAGAGAATTGAGTCTCAAATCAACATGGAGGATAACTTGATGATTATCATTCTGTTATTATATATTTCTCATTTGTAAAGATAAAATAATAAAAAGGTCCCCTTATTGTATTTTTATTTTTTTTCGTCGTTGGACTAATTCAGGAGAGGAACTTATCAAACTGAGTCACAGAGAGACAAAAGTACCGCTGAAAACAACCATTATTTAGGCACAGATCTTAGGGTTAAACCTCACCGTCCTAGAAGAGTCTCTGAATGACTTCATGAACCCAGACATGGAGACTTGATTAGCAATGGTTTTGTTGAGTTTTCTAAAATAAAAAAAAAATCCTGTCCTTTCAACACCCTCCATGTCTTCCATGCTTTGATTGTATGTAACATATTAAATGATTCTATACAGCGATGAAGCTAAAATCTTTTGACAGAAGCTCCTCCTGCATACATCTGGAGCATCAGGTTTACGAACACATTCTTGGTCGAACATCAAATGTGACACACATCAAAAGAGAGGTAGCATGAATCACGTTTGGTATGAACTCAACATTACAAACTCATACTGAGATCCAACCATTAAATGTGTTAACACAGACTCATCTCCCACATCGCACACATTGCTCAGATGTGTGTCACAGAGTTCTTTAAAAGGCATCTCAGTAATACATTGACAGAGATGAGTGATACAACACAGTAGAAAAAATTTCATCTCATTTACTAATTCCTTCATTTGTTTTGTCTCTATGTCTTTGAGTAACTGAAGCAGAGACCTATTCCAGATGTCATAGCTCAAATAACAAATCCATTCTTCTGATGGTATCCTGGCGCTGCCAATGGTTGCTTGGCTGTTATTTTTCTCTTTCACTAATAGGTTCCTGGTGTGGGGCACATCTAGCAGAGGTTGGAGCACCTGAGGCCAGTGCTTCACATTTATTGGAGTCAGGCTTGGAGGCAATCTTCTTTTGCAGAGCATGATGCAGTGTTTGTGTTTCTGTAAGTGGCTTTTCGGGTATGCTTGACATGTGTCTCAACCCTTTATATAAGCACAGAAGGTATGCAGTTGCAGTAGTGTTGTGTCATTATATAATGTATTGACGGTCAGACTAATTGTAACTCCAGGTTTGTCATACTTGCATTTAAGCTTGGTGTCAGTTTGTTTGTAAGAAATGTCCAAGCTGTGACAAAGGCCGACATTTTACTGTGTTTGCTCAAAAATTTTAGAAACATTTATTTTTCAATTAGAAAATGAAATGATTATTTTAAATATTTTACTTGTCATTATGTTTTATGCATAGAGCTATTTTTTTATTTACATGCAACAACAAATTCTTA
Organism: Oryzias javanicus; assembly: GCA_003999625.1. Taxonomy (NCBI): domain Eukaryota; kingdom Metazoa; phylum Chordata; class Actinopteri; order Beloniformes; family Adrianichthyidae; genus Oryzias; species Oryzias javanicus. The sequence continues at coordinate 4,472,869 of CM012437.1, forward strand.
AAGAAGAGCATCCTTCTTCTTTGTGATTATGCCATTCAGTGGAGTTTATTACATAATAGTAATTTACCACTGGCAAAAGAAAACAGCAATAAAATAGTGCAGATGAGGGCCGGGTGATAAAACAATACCAATTGTTATTGCGATATAACTTTTTCTCAAACGAAAAGATGAGTCTATCATGATAGACATTTATTTTGAAGGGTAAAAAATGAACACCAGACAGTTGCAAGCAGTTCCTCCTCTTTGGCGAGCAAAGTTTTAAAAGGACATAAAATATTCAGAAAACCAAGATTTAGAACAAAAGGTGATGGAGAGATCCATTTCAGTATACAGTCCCAGCATATAGAATAAACTGGACAAGGAAATCAAAAATACAAAAACAATTTCTGCCTTTAAAACTGTTATTAAAAGGGTTAATTAAAAAATGTTTTATTAATTGTTTTTCTATAATCAAAAGTTAATGTCAAATTTGGATTATCTGTCATATTTAAGAAAGACTGTCCACAAGAATAGTTAATCAAAAACTTTAGAACTCAAACTGATTTTTTTAAAGAGAAAAAATATGGATAATGTCAGAAGAACAAACCACTGTCCACACAGAGTCAAGGTTTTCTGCTTTATATATATATATATATATATATATATATATATATATACACACACATGGGTTTGGAAAAAGTATGGCTGGTAAGCAGCCCACAGTACAGTACCATTAAGCATATAACAAAAAGGAGACTTCCATTTTGTAACGAGGTCCTCTTCTACAGGTGGCTAACCCCACCCCTTCACCAAAACTACTCCACTAATAATCAAAAATACACTTATCATAAGAAGAAAACAGTCACATGCATTTTACTTTTAAGAACGTCAGCATAATAAAATAAAAATATGTCTCCTATTTAACATCGATTCCTAAACAAAAGCACCAAATAAACAGAAAATATTTTTAATTTTTAACAGGCCAGTCAAAGGAAACCAAAATCACTGGACTTCCTAGAATAGGAAGTTCTCCTACAAAAAACAGGAAGTGAACAAATGAAACACAAAACAACCAAAATCCAGTCACTGCCATTAAACTAAACTAAGTGAAATGCAATAGATGGTTGAAGCTGAACAGTGTGTGCACCCACCGACACAATCAAAAACAAATCGGTTTGTTAAGCCCTTACAGACGTGTGCTCTGTCACAGATAACATTTCTTTTACCAGAAGGAAAGGGACTCACTTTTAAAATCAACCATCTCATTAACCTTCTTTCCCCAAAGCTATTCCTCAGGGAATCTCTTAGTTTTTTCTATTTTCTACACATATTTGAAACTCACACATTCACACGTACCCACAAGCACATAAACACACTCAAGCACTGTTTATATAAACATTCTTACACAATATTTCTTCATCTTTGTCTAGATTCAAGTATTGTATTTTTGAATCGGTATGACAGTTTCAGTCTTCCCTCATTTTGTCAAAAGTTATGAGGCAGTTTTGTTATTGACCAACCAGAGACAGAAAATCCAGCATTCAAACAAAGGATATCTTACTCCAGCTGTCTGGCATGTTGAGGTGAAGACAGTATTTCATGCACACCTGAGACTGATTCACTTGACCACAAACTCGTTTGAATTCAAAAGGATTCGGAGTCAGACATGAGATGAGCTTGTGAGACTTTCACTTCGGCTGAAGTAGGGTCATGCACTAGTATAATGATGGCAAACGAAGCGGGAAACATCACTGAAAAGAAAACACATGAAACCATTCAATGTCCCTGTCAAAGTTCAGACCTGAACCAGAATGAAATGCCTTTTGCTTTAATGGTGGCATTGTGGTCTCAATGGGTTCCAACTATAACAAAGTTATTGCAACAAGGTGAAGTCTGATGAAAATAAACAGGAATAAACATCACTTTAAACACAACCAGTTTTCAACAATAACCCTCAAGGGAACATAGCTCAGCCGGATGCAACTGAAGCATAAAGACTTTAGACCTATATGGTCGTGACGAGGCTGTTGACAATCACTGAACTCTTTGACATAATTGTTAAAGGATTTTCATCAGTTGAACCCTGAAATCAGACAAAGCAGAACAAAACATATACATATGTTTTGAGTAAAGCTTGAGCATTGGCTGAGCAGAAGGCTGACAGGATGAGTAGGGGCTAATATGAATAGAAGAGTTTAAGAGGATAATAGTGGAGTTAACAGCAGTCGGAAACCTTACAGGTCCTCTCCTACAATGTGAAGGGGGTGAAACAGATTTTTCCTCTGAAGTGCCACACTTTCCCTTTCTGACAAGCCTTGAATGCATGTTACTCACCTCACCAGCTGAACACATATGACACATATGAAGAAAATAAAAAGAAAACTTAATAGTAAGTGTCTTAAAACAATTATAAAATGCTGATTTTATTTAGCATTAATTAGCTTTGTTAAAGGAAAAGGTAGTAATCTAACAGTGTGGACTCTGCTTCTTCCGGTTATGCTAATAAACTAAAAGGTAAACCTTTGGGGGATGTTTCTAAAAATGGTCTACATTTAGAGAAGTCATATTCTGCACTAGATGTATAACATATTCTACTGTACTGTTCATAAGCTACAGTTTACACAGTGGTCTATTTTCTATGTGCATTACATAGAGATGGACTCACACACCCATAGTTTACACACATTTAAAATAAATTTTAATTATTTTTGTCTTTTTTTGTAATGGCTCCTACGGGTGAGAAATACTGGGAGTTTGGGATTCAAACCAATACCATGTAATCATGGGACCCCATACTCCCAGAACACCCTCCACAGGACACCAGAGGGAACACAGTGGAACGCCTTCTCCAAATCCACAAAACACACATGGAATGGATGAGCAAACTCCCATGAACCCTCCAGCACCCTGGATAGGGTGTAGAGCTGGTCCACTGTTCTGTGATCAGGACGGAAACCGCACTGTTGTTCTTGAATCTGTGGTTCGACTATCGGACAGACTCTCCTCCCCAGTACCCTGGCATAGACTTTCCCAGGAAGGCTGAGGAGTGTGATTCTCCGGTAGTTGGAACACATCCTCCAGTACCCCTTTGTGAGCCCAACTATATCTAGCCGGTATTGCTCAGCCTCACACACAAGCTCAGGCTCCTTCCCTCCCAGAAAGGTGACATTCCACGTCCCAAAAGCCAAATTCCATGCCCAGGGTTTGGGCCTTTGACTGCTGCCCAAACCACATTGCACCTTCAGAGCTCCCCTGCAGGTGGTGGGCCCACTGGGGAATGGTCCCATGTTGCTTATTCTGATTGGACCCGACCGGGGCTCATGAGAGGAGTCTCGGCCACCAGGCGCTCCCCTCCGAGCCAACCCCAGGCCTGGCTCCAGGGTGGGGCCCCGGTGACCCCAATCCAGGCGAGGTAACTGGATATCGTGTGTTTTCACTGAGGGTCTGAACCACTCTTTGTCTGGCTCGTCACCCAGGACCTGTCTGCCATGGGAGATCCTACCAGAGGCAGAAGCCCACGACAGCATAGCTCCTGAGATCAGTCGAGCACTCAAACCCCTTCACCACGTAAAGGTGACGGTTCAAGGAGGGGACGTTCAGCAAAAAAAAAAAAAGTAAATTAATGTTTGTCCAGTTCAGATTGTTATAATTAGTTATTTTTTTAATTACCTTCAGCAAATTAAAAATGTGAATTAACTAATTATAACAATCTGAACTGAAGATACATTAAATAAAGAACATGTAGATTAATAAAGGCATATACAATAATAATAGGAAAAGCAGTGACTATTGTGCAAAATTTTAAAAAAGCAAAAAATTATCAAAAATGTTTAAGTATAACAACACCACAAATATATATTTAAAAAGGCAGTAACAAAATATCAGTTATTTGTAAATAAAATAAACAAAAGCAAAATTGTAAGAGATATACAAAAAATAAACAACATAGCAAAAAATCCTGCCATTGTGTGAAAATGTGTGGCTGTTTTAATGACACTTTCAGCTCTAAAATGAAGCAGGGAAGGGAGGGGGAAGCAGCAGGAAGGTGGAGGTGTGCTGTTTACTCAGACAGACAATGGTCTTTGATTCGGCAGTTCCCTGCACTAATAGGACAGGTTTTTACTAAAATTGATCCGTTTCTTTGCCCAACCTGGAATGAACTCCATAAGTAAATTCAAGCTCTTTACTGTACTTATTGAAGAAAAAACTGTGACAAAAGTATCAATCTTATCATGCTAGTATCAATACTTAACCTTGGTATTAATTCTATCAATAATCAGATCAATATGGCTACTGTCACTGGCAGCCAAAAATTGTATTCAATAATTACTTTTATTAAAATGCAGATGCATAAATCCAATTTTGACAATTTAAACACACATATATATATATTTTTAAAGGAAATAATTTTTGGAATATTTAATTCTGATTACATTACCAGGTTTGTTTTCAAGTAAAAATTCCTAAAATAATTTTTTTACATATTCATGAACTTTATAGAATGTGAGACAAAATCATTTTTTTTTCTGGATTTTTTAAGTTAATGTATCTGATCATTGCAGTTAATTAATTATATTAAGAATTTACATCTTTCTAAATTTGGAAATATTTTATCATTTGTGATTCATTGTCAATTCTACCTTTTGTCTGTTGGATAAATGCAGTTTAGTAAATTAGTTATATAAAGATTTTTAAGCTTATAAATAGAGTTTTTTTTTTTGTTTTGTTTTTTTTACTGAAAGTTTTGGAGAAACCTAGTAGAGTGAAGCACAAGCTGAGCAGCCAAAACTGTTTACAACTCACCACTGGAGGCCTAATTTGTCTGTGCAGGCAGCATCGGTTTGAACCTGTCGTGGTCTCATTCAGAAAGAATTGATGAAAAGTTTGCTGACGCTTCTATTCACAGGAGGAAGTGTGGTAGGTCGACTTTGTTTCCTTTGAACCAGAAGTCACTGGAAGTTAAACCTCAGAAGACTCTGAAGACTACGATTATGGCTTCACTGTCACTGAAATCTTGCTCAGAGGAAAGCCGCAGGGGCATTTGTTTCTCAGCAAGTTTTAAAGGCTTTACCTATGCTTGAAAATGGAATGTACGTTTGTTTAAACAGGAAACACGAACTGTGGTTCTTTCTAAAGATGAAAGATGAATGTCCCTCGAGAGGGAACATGCTTTCCACCTTTGGTTGCTCAAGGATCTCTTCTGTGAGTTTTCCTCTCGGGAAGAAAGGATTCACTGGATTACAACACAGGTTGTCAGTCATTCCTGTACCGCCTCATAGTTGATTTTCGAGTGCATACTTTAAAGTTAAAAGCTTCAAAGGCAAATTATTAGACAAATCAACACGGTGCTGAAGTGTAAGATAAAAAGTCTCAAGTGTGACCACTTTTTTTTTTTTTTCAATTACATCAAACTTAAAAAACATAAATTGATTTATTAAAATATTTTTGAGTAAAAAAGAATTGAGTAGAAAAATTAGATTAAGTTAAATTCCATTAGTTTTTAACATTGAAGAAAACTGATTTGATACTTTCTATTTCTACTTTGAATATTTTTTTTTAAGAATTTGAATGTAAATAAACATTAACTGTTATGGTGGTCTAAATTATCTTATCTATTTTTTTTTTTTTTTTTACTAATTTTACATGTTCTATCCTGTTTTTTATATATATGTTGATGTCTCACTACTAAATAAGTACCAGGTGTTTGCAGTGGAATATTGAAACTGTCCTCCTATCCTGTAATTGTAACCCATTTCTTCAGTAATGCAAGTATAGTCTACTGTATTTATTATATGTGCAGAAATAAACAAAAGGGTGACAACACTTAATAAATATATATTTATTTTAATGGGGGGAGGGGGGTAACCTACTATCTACCCACACTTACCACACCTTTGTGATCAATGTATTTGGCAGCCCTGATCTAATCTGTCCTCAACACCAGATATAATGCCTGTCTGTTTATTTTGAACATTTATTGTTCTTTTTTCCCTTTTACTTTCTATGTCTAAAAACGTATGATTTTTTTATTGTTTTTAATCCATTTAAGCAAACTGGAAATACAGATGTTAAATTTCTCGGGCACCACAATCTTTCATAATAATAGATAATGTTCAAAAGTAGAAGTCAAGGTTAATTTTAAATCCAGACCCACTTATTGCTTGTATTTTTTTGTAATTTGACCTAAAATAAGATTGCATTAGAAGTTGTTTTACTTTTAAGCCTGATTGAGAGTGCAATGTGGAAAGCTGCAAACACTCAGACAGGGAGTAGCAGTCATAGAGGCAGCTGACCAAGAGAGATTTAAACTGGTTTCAGGAGTTATGCTGTCCATCTGCCCTTGAAGATGGTCTGACATTACACAAGAGGTGTGCGCTGTGTTTTCTGACATGAACGCTAAGATGGGATCCCCAGGACGTTTCAGCTGCTCACCTTGGATCTGGGTTGGATGGATAACTGTGCTCTGATGAGAGGTTTTGAAGGTGGTGTAGACACAGGGGTGATAGTTAGTAAATGCACTGCAAATTGTTGTCTTTTCTTTGGGGTATGTGCTGTTAAGTTTGTGAACATTTTTACACACAAAAACATACCTAGCCCTTTCAATGAATTGACTTGAATTTTACAATCAAAGCAGAGCAATATGTCTGAGACAAAATGTTAATTAAATTGAATTGACCTATATCATTAAAACATCTTTTCAAAATTAGATTGATATTCACTATTGGAAAATGCCATTTGGATTGAGACATGGTAAGTTTATGACGTAAAAACAACAAAGTTCCATCACAGCTGACAACATACATGTGAAGACAGCAAAAAATGATCAACCATTCCATGATAACAGTCCAACATGAGGAAAAACACAAAGACATGTGACCATCCAGTTTGGTAAAATGTTCCAATAATGTTCCTTTTGGATAGAATCTGGAGCACTTCACCTGATGGAAGTTTTGGCTAAATAAAAAAAGTCCTGGATCAATTTTAGTTTCAGTGAATTAGATCGTTCAAAATAAACCAATATCCACTATGAATTGGATAAGCAACCACAAGTCATGAAATAAATCGAATCTTTGTTATAATGAATTGTTACACCCCTACGCGACACATTTTTTTTTACGTTTCTTCACCTTCTTTTATATCCTGGTTGACTAACATTAAATGTTGATGTGAATTTTATTAGAGCTCAAATTTGCACATTTTGATTCGGATGTTTCAGGAGCTAACAATAAAAGTTGGCTTTAAAAATATTTAGACATAAAGTTCTGTACTGTTCAGAATATTGTTAGGTGTACACTTTTTCCAGTTTCTGGTATTTTCTCATTTCATATATGTTTACTCAACTGTCCCTTGAGTAGCCTTCTTGTACCACACTGCACTGTAGCTTACCTTCTCTACTTTCTTAGCTTCAGTATTTAGATTACTTTTGCTATCTTTTAGTTACCTGCAATTGGTTTATTTACTGCTTCTTGTTCCGTGTCCTACCTAGCCTTAGGAAATATTCTAAATTGATAATGTTTTCTATTATTAATCTCATCTTCAGTTTAATGCTCCTGGAGAAACACCATTAATTGGCATCCCAACCTTTAAATGCTTGTATAATGTTGAAACATTCAAAAGTTTTACAAATTCTTGCTTTTTTTTAAACAAATGTTTAATTATAGATTTAAACTCTGGAATTCATGTCAATAAATATTTCCAGTACTGCAAAAACTAAACCTTAGGCAATGAGTTTTTGCCTCACATAGATGTATTATTCAGCTTATGGACCCAGAATGCATCAGCTATTTTGATTACTTGTTATCTCTGAGGGCACACATATTCTCCATGAGATTTTCTCTGTCCTGTTAGCATTTTTTTCACTTGGAGGAGTTTAGGTCTAAAAGCATCCTTTCCAAAAGTGACATATGATCTAAGCGTACAAATCACCGTGGAGATCTCCCATCCGTCCATGTACTGAATAGTAGTTGTTGGTCGCATTCACACTTACGCAGACATACACGTACCACTACACACACAATCAATACATGGGAAAAATATTCTTAGTTATATTGCAGATGATCTCTCGTGTCCATGTCGACAGTCAGGGGAATATATGCTTATTTGTAATTTTATTGGATAGAAAAGTGTCTCCCATTTCCATTATTGAAACAATCTCAAACTCTTGTGGGTTGTGTATATGTGTGTGCAGGTGCCAGTGTTGATGGCAGGTGGAAATAGTCTGCGTTCAGGTAATGAAGGTGTCTCTATTTCAGTGGTGGGCTGTCAGGAGCAGCATGGCCTATTTTTATTTAGAAAAACAGTACCTTGAATAGTTTAAAAAAAATACTTATAGTTAAAATCCTTTTACATTTGCTCATTATATTGCCATATATTATCTTGGTTGATCCATTCAAATTTGGCTTGTCATTGATTGGTTCAATGACATCTGCTGAAGGCCTTCAGAATTCACTAAGCAGGCCACTCTGTGATGTTAGCAGACAGTTGCAGAGCCAACAGACACCAAAGCCACCAAGCAGGCTTTGTACCATATGTCTATGCTTTCTGTTGAGCATGACATGTAGGCATCCTTTTATTGGATGAGAACTCGCGATAGCGGAAGAATACCGCTTACTCGAGCTGAGTGAGAATTGAACAGCTTTGTGCTCTCGCAAGACTCGCATGTTTGTCTGTTACGATGACTGCATCCAATGTTTCTGTTTCTTGGCATTTATTCTTTTGGAAAAGTAAAGAGAGAAAAACATACGGACAGAGCTAATAACACCAGCCTCAGTTGTCAACAGAAAAAAAGATGGATGAAGGAAGTGAAAAGCACAGATAAACTGCAGCCAAGCAGTCTATACATTTCTCAATGTATGATTAATCTTATTTTTAAGCTAAGAGGTGCTGTAAACAACATATTTATTGGTTAGTGCAAAAATTGGACTTTTATGTCAGTATTGTGATGACCGCCCTGACTGTAAGGTAAGGAGTTGGGAAGGTGCAGAATGGGAGTTTTTGTTTTGTTTAATTTAGTTTAGTTTAATTAGTGTTTAGATTTGTTGTGCTTGTAAAATATTGTTGTTCAACCACCTGTGAAGATTTGTATGTGGAGATGGGTTAATGTGCCAGGAGCACATACATTTAATATATGACAGCAATGCATTCTCACTCCAACCCATCTAATATGGCGCTTCACATTTGACATTTTGGGTGTCCCCAACTCATCCTTTTTTGACATGCTGGATGTTCCCATGAAATCAGGGATTCACCAACCAACAGCAAATTGGTTCAAGGGCCACGCAGTCAGGGATAAAAAAAGGCATACTTGAATCAGGGGTCATCAACCATCGGTCTGCATCCCGGTACCCTAACCCTTAGCATTTCCAGGTACAAGTTCTCTACCTCAGTACCGGTTCTGTATCCATTACCGCGTCCGGTACCGCGTCCCAAGGGTTGGAGACCCGTGATTTAATGGGAACAGCCAGCACATCAAAAAAAGGACGAGTTGGGGACATCCAAAATGTCAAAAAGTAATGCGGAGATAGTCCGAACCATATGTCCACACATGACAGTCCTTGAGGCCTGCAGTTGCTTATCTCCTGATTTAAGTCTTCTGCTCTACAGAAATGTGTGCTTTGACTGTTTTCAGGCTGTTTTCTTGAGGCCTGGTTTAGTGATCAGCAATTTTGGTTAAACTGTTACTAGACAAATTTTGATGCCCCAAATAAAGTTTTTCCTGGTGTTCCATATTTTTGAGTCACATGCCACATATGCACTTGTTGCAGATTTACAACTATCAGTTTCCTGATTGGCTGACAGAAGCTGATTGCATACATATTTCTAAAAACTATCCACCTTTAATGGATAAATGAGGACAGAGTGAAGGACACTAACAACAAAGGTGCATTTATGTACAGCTGATCGCAGGTTGGTAAATATAATTAGAAAACTGTGTAAAAGAATAGTTAGTAAATTAGTGTTTTGTTGTCACAATAGGATTTGTTGACCACAAGAGGCACTCGGCTTTCCTTTCTGTGACCTGCTGGAGAAAACAAATGAAAAATAAACGGTTTTACAATGACAGAACTGTGAGGAAATATGCAGCTGTTAATATCCATGTCTTGATTACACGATGTATCCAGGTCCCTTGCCTCTTTTTGACCCTCCATTATTGCCACCCTCCCTCCACCCCCTGATCAGTCTTATCATCTTCACCTGCATATTAGTTTCACCTCCACTCTGCTCTCCTGCTAGTTTGTCGTTGCTTCACTTCATGTTCCAGTAATTATCACATGAGCTTGTCCTTTCCTGTTTTTGACCCAGCTACACCCCCGGGCCTCTGGGTAAAGCCTAAGCCCGGATTCAGATACAACCCAGAATCTCAAGCAAAATCAAAGTCCCACCAAACCAAAACTCCAGCTTTGTATTGAAAATGTAATTAAACTCTGTCAAACTCCTTCTGTGTTTCTACTTCTTTTTCTGGGTTCTCAGTCTTATCAATCCAGGTTTAACCAGTTTAACAATGAAAAATTAAATTGTAGATATGACTTTAGAGTTGGTGTCTGACCATTCATAAACCTTACTGATCATTACAAGATAAAAAGGTAATGAACGATAACTGATGTAATTGTTTCCACGATCCTTTACCCCTTAGAGCCCAGAGAGTTAACTTGTTTACCTTAAATCAGGGGTGTCTAAAGACAGTCCTCGGGGGCCGGTGTTCTACCTTCCAACCAACCTGCGATTAAAGCTCCTTATTGGCTAAACACACCTGATCCAGCTAATTAGCGACTGATAAGGCAGGGTTCCTGGAAAACCAGCAGGAGGCTGGCCATCAAGGACTGACTATGAACACCCCTACTTTAAGTTAGCCGTATTTTAAAGTTAAATACAGACCAAAACCAGGCCGATTTAAAAAAAAAAAAAAAAACTAATATAAATGTCCTAATTCAGAAACTAATAATTTATATAATACTGCTAATATTTTAATAGTTTTTGATTTCTTAATGAGATCCCAAAATACCTTGACTGCATTTTAGAAACATTCTCTCAAAAGGCCGATAAGCATTGTGTATTGGAAAAAAAAAAGCGAACAACAAAGTCTTATTGATTTGCAAAGACTTCCAACGAGGCTGAATAAAACCACAGGTAGGATTCTTTGTTGAGCAGTTGATAAAATCCTTCCTGTTGAGGTCTTTACCAGAAAGAGTATGAAACAGTGAGGAGTATCAGCAGGGCGGAAGAAAGAAGAAAAGCTTTTTTTATGACATGCCAAGAACAGACATGATCATTGGAGACAAGGAAAGAAGAGGATTGTAATCCTATTTGCACTATAGAGATTCTTAGACAGTTAAGGAATATCACTGCTGTATTCACTTGAATAGAAAAGCCACTACCTCTCATGATATTCATTTTGAGAGTTGATTTAAATATATGATTGATCATGGCCTCTTGAAGTCACTTTGCAGTTCTGCAAACCTATTTCTCTGTCAGTTTTCTCACAAAAATAGAAAAGGGAAGCAGGAAGAAAAAAAAAAAAAACAGCATAAGAGACAGACACATAAAGGTCGAAGGCTCAGCAGGCTGCATGGACACTAATGATATCTGACCTCTACCAGAGAAAGAGCCAGATTCTCAGTGCTTTGTGTTTTTCGCCCCTCCATCCAGAGTCTCGAGGGCATTGCCTCACACCAGTACTTGAGTGGAATTAGCTTTAACCACCTTCTGCCACTTTTTACCTCTTCTCTGAAGTTAAAGTTACCTTTTTTTTGTTTGTTCTTTTTCTTCCTTTATGTTGTTTTCCAGATCTATGCTGCTTTCTATCGTGTTTTTCAGGTCTTCCTCTTCAGATTTCCCTGTCTAGCTTTTCATCTCGTGTTTGCCTTTCTAATTCATTCTTTTTTCCTCCACATTTATTTTACTTTATTTATTTGTCTTTTTTTTTTTCTTTTGCTTTAATGTCTCCCTGTACATTAAGTCCTCTTTTAACACCTTTTTCTTCTCCAACTCTTCTCTTTCCCCTCCGATTAGCCTCTGAGACTTTGGGTGCTGAGGCAGATGGCTGACCACAGCTCTGTCCATCTCTATCTCTCCCCAGTCATCACCCTTCTTTACCCCCCCCCCTCATCCTTCCTCTTTCCCCTCTCCTCTTACTTGCCTGCATGTCCAGAGGGTGACAGCCGCTGGCGGTTGCTCCTGTCCGTCTTACTGACCACCGGGGCATGCTGCGGCACAGACACTGATCTGATGTGACAGCTCTCTCATTATTTAAAGTCAGAGCCTGCCCCTGCGTGTTTGCCTGTGTGTGTGTTTGTGTGTGTCTGAATATATATGGTAGTTGACTGAGTGATCGGGTATGAGTGTGTAAATGGCTGTCTGCCTGTGTGTCTTTGCCCTTCTTTTCCAAGGGGCCAATAAGGGGAGCAGAGAGGAGAGCTAATGAAGTGAACATTTGATTGGGAGCCAAAGAACCATATCAGCATTAAAAGGGGAAGAAAGACGAGGCTCTCACAGTCTTGTTTTCAGCAAAGTCTTTGCCTGATTGAGTAAAAAAAAAAAAAAAAAGAAAAGAAAAACAAAGAAACAAGTAGCAAACATCTGAAACTATCAGATAATGTCCTGGGCTCAGATGATGACCAATAGAAACATGTAATGATTTGGCTTAAGACTTGATTGGTTTTGTTTCTGCGGGGTATTTATCTTTGAATTTTTTGTTATGTAGATTTGGAAGGGCTTCCAACATCAGCGACATCCAGATGTTCTGTAGACGTGGCTGCAGATATCGATTTCCACCACAAACTAGAATCAAAGATTAATTGAAAGACCCACTCCAATTAAAATTGTGTTTTTAACACTTTTGTCAGAATGGAAGACATATATAAAATAATTCAAGAATTAAATTGTGTTTCTGAGTATTTATCTATTCAAATATTGGATCAGCAGCACATAAAACCACACCGTTTGAGAAAGTTCAGGTTTGGGATGCAGCAATTGCAATGGGCGGGCCAAAGTCTCCCTGCTGCACTCCTCCTCTTCTTCCTTTATAGCATTATATACATCTCCATGCATGTATCAAACATTATTTGCAGACAATTCAGAACTCCGCAAGTGCTCCTCTACCACCTGCAATAGGGAGAACTTTGGAGCAAAACGTCAAAGCGGTGCAAATCCCCCAAATCTTGCTCCAAGTTTTTTTAAATTTTTTACAGCTCTGTTTCTTTCAACGTCTGTCTGGGTGTCACGTTAATCCGACCGGGCACAAAACGCAGTGATTTGTTTCTCTTTCGTGATGTTGTTGGGTTCTTCTGTGTTTTTAAGCGGACGCTGCCCACAGACCACTCCCAAATCTGAGTCCCTTATTGGTCACAGTGCTGTGTTAATGCAGTTACGCGTGAAAATGTTCAACTGGGTTGAATCTGACTTTCCTCGCGGAGCTACTGTCTGCACGAAAGTGGAAAACAACTTTTGACAATTGGGGACAGAAAAAGACTTTTAAGCCCACAAAGGCAAGAAGTTTACATTTGCAGAGGAGTATGTAGCCTACCTGCCATGCAGAAACATTGTTGGTACAATGGCGTATCTATTAATGGTGTGTCTGACTTTTAAATAACAGCTAAGACTTTAGGAATAAAGGCTCCTCCCGTATTCGGGAGACCTCCGCAAACTAGGTTGCTCCATTCCAACTGTCCCACCCACAACTCAGAGGTAAATTTCTTATGAGGTACTGCCGATGTGCCAGAAATGTCTTGAAAAAACAAGTTTTTTCATTATGGCTAAAAAAAAACCCAACATATTCAAGATTAAAAGACCACTTTGAACGATTTTACAATAGAAGAAAAATAAAGCTGGAATGAGATTTTAAAGATAATAATAATATTATCAAAAAATGTATATTATTATTTTAAAGATAAAGCTGTGTCGAAATTGGAACAGTTCAGTTCAAAATTGTATTTTACACCTAAATGTTTCTTTCCCACACCATATTTACACTTGCACTCAAAAATTATCAGTTTTCATACTACACCAATTATGAATACCTACTACACAGCTAAAGATAACACTTTCGTAACCTTATGAGTCAGAGAGTGAGGAATTTCTGGATGAGTGGGGGTGTTTGCCTTTCTGGATACCTCTCTTAACAGGTTCTCTTTCAGAGTCGTTTGAAAAATAACTGTATCCCTCTCTGTGTAAACAGCTCCAGTGTGGCAACATTTTTAACTCTTTATCTAAAGGGTTGTGTTCACCGTTTCTATGGTGACTCACTTTTCTTTATGCAGTCAGACTGGGCTACTTATGAGTCAGAAGACCCAACCAGAGTGACGATGTGCATGAGCAACCACGTCACCGTCAAGTTTTCTTTTTCTTTAACGACATATAATAAGGGTCTGCAGGATCTACAAATCTGGCAGCATAGTGTGAAGGCAAGGCCTTGTAGAAGAAATCAGTTTCGAAGCAAGTTTTCATAGGTGTGGACAAAGCCACAGGCAATAGTAGTTGCTCTTGAAATACGACTCAAACCGACTTTGACCAGTACTGTCGGCTGGCTCCAAATGTTGGCGCCCGTAATGCAGAAAGATGGTTGATGGATGATTTTTCTGGAATCAGAGGTGAGGCATTTTCTATGGGTGACATCATACTTCATTTACAGTCTATGCTACACATACAGTAGAAGGTTAAGCAGCATACAAGGAAGAAAAAGAGTGTTGATGATTGGCGTTCACAAACTCTCTTGATGCCTAATTTCTAAACAAAAAAATGTTTCTTTTTAGTATGCATCATTTTTTTAAGAACATTTTCAACAATGAACCCATATTGAAATGGTTTGAAATCTATTAGATTATATCTATTGCACATGCCCAGGTTTGAAGTTTAGCCAGCTTTATGGTGATGTGTCCTGACACAGCCTTGTTTTATAAACTGAAGCTTGGTACATAAATTGAATTGAACCTACTCAACATGAAGCGGGTGCACATAATGGATGGAATAAACTGTATTAAGTTGACAACATGCCACGACTGCCTCCTCCACCTTAGTCTACCTTCACAAAAAGCCCACACACCTCCCCCTTCAGCCTTTCACAGCTTGCATTCACACCACTTTCATCATTAAACACAGAGGCATCCAATAGCAATCACGCTTAAGGAAAACCGTCTGAAGCGCTTTGCTGTATTTTTATTTTAAAAAGCAGTGTAAGGATACAGCAAAAATGAGCCTATGATGCAAGGAAAGTTTTTTTTTTAAAGATAATTAATAATTACCATGTTTCTCTTTGTAATGATGAGAAGGAGATGTGCTTCGGTTGAGCCTGCTCTCATGCATCTATACATGTCCATGAAAGACAATGATGACAATCTTTTGTTTTGTTTTTTATATTTTCATCAAATCATTTTTCTGTATATCACCACAATTCTCTGTCAACATCCTACTTACAACGACAGACGCACGTTGTCTAAATACTGACTGGCACTGGAAGTAAAGCAGGACTAATTAGAAAATGTTTGATAAAACATTTCTATTCAGTCATTAAAAATTAGCTCATGTGTTGTCTGTCTTAATGTAGAAAAAAATTGAAATAATATTGAAATACAATAAAGTTTTAGAATCTGCTAGCATTTTCTAACCAGGTGCCAAAAAAATAATCGAATCTTACCCCTACTTGCCCTAGTATAAATCACATGATCATACATGCGTTTAGGATTACTATAAATAAAGAAGTACTAAAAGATGCATAATAATGCTCACACAGACAAACCCACAAATGTAGTAAACAGCATTTTTAATGACGAAGCTTTTCATGTTCACGGGAAGCAAGAGTGCAATTTTTCCAACATCTCAATATAATCAAATTAAAAATTCTAAACAATTTTTTTTATGTGAAGATACATGTTACTCAGTTGTTTGTATTGTACATTATGTGTATTGGAAAGGCTCTAATTGATCCAAAATAACACATTGTAATAAATAAAAAAAAGAATTCCAAAAAGCAAAGAATACAAAAGCAAGGTTTATAATTATAAATATGTGCATTTTCCAAGAGTAATCCAAACCCATCCAATTCTATATATTGAATTATTTCAATTCAGATTGCAAATACAGTGTGAGGTACCTATGACATTTTTTTTCACAGTCATTAACTCTGCAAAGGC
Organism: Oryzias javanicus; assembly: GCA_003999625.1. NCBI lineage: Eukaryota > Metazoa > Chordata > Actinopteri > Beloniformes > Adrianichthyidae > Oryzias > Oryzias javanicus. The sequence goes on from CM012437.1 coordinate 4,488,972, forward strand.
AATAAGTAAACATGGATGTGGACAGTGTTGTGTATTAATCACTGACTGGCTGGAAAGATGCTTAGCCGGAGGTGTAGGACCATTTCATGTCATTTTGTTTGTATTACAGACCATTACAGCAGCAGAAGTGTCAGCATTTCAGAGTACAAGCCAAGTTAGCAGTTAATCAAGTGTCAAGATGGTGGGATGTGAAGAGATTTGACTTCTCTCACTCTCCCACTCACGCACGTTTCCTCCCTCCTTCCAAACTCATGTCCCTGACAGTTTAAACAAAAAGCATTTGACTTTTAACTCCCATTTGGCCACCATCTCCTTGGTGGAGTATAAGCCTAATAAAAGGGATTGCATGCAGCATGACTGACACTCACACTCATTCTGAGGCAGACATGTACCTCAGAAACGTATCTTTATAATGCCCGAGGCTACAAGGCTAAATTGAAGTGACTCGGTCAACTCAAGTAAACCTCTGAGAGGGGTAGTGAATGCATGAAAGTAAATCACATACTGACTCTAGATCAGGTCTTCATATCTCAGATATGAAATGACAGCAAGGTTCTACACTGGGTTGTAACATCTTTTAAAGCTTTTCTATCTTATTCTCATGTATGGCCACTTACAATGGGTCTACACCCTTACGCTGGGTTTGCATGCGGAAGTACGACAAAGCGGCACGGAGGCTGCTTCCATTTGGGGCCCTTATTAACCTATGGTGTAGTTCACACCAGAAACGAAGCACCGCGGTCCTCCGCAGCCGGCTCGCGCAGTACAGCGATCGTTTTGGTGTCCAGTCTATTTTGTGTGCGAGCTGCGGGAGATCTGCATCAATCTTGTGAATAAACAAGAAAATCCAGTCAATTTTCAAAATATAACCAATTTTTCACAGTAAAATACCGCAGTTGACACATGTGATCATATTTTTGTATCTAAATAGACTGTTGAGATGCAAATATAGTATTTCCCCCTTATTCGTGGGGGTTACGGACTGGAGACCTCCATGAAAATGCAGAATCCGCAAATACAGAGAACCTGCAGTCTCAATCCCCCACCCACCCACAGCCAAAGAATGTCCATTACTGATCCATAATCATCAAAAATACTTCTGATCATGCTTTGTAAACACTTATTAAAGAACATTGGAGTATTGCTCAACATGAAGTATATATATATATATATTATATATATATATTATATATATATATATATATATATATCCTCCTAAGACCCGGCCCATTAATTTATGTCCTTTATAATGGACATTTTGTTTACCTGTATATTTCTTAAGTATTTGTAGATAACCTTCTAAGTCCTATAGTACCCTGTAGAGGACATCCTTGGCTTTCCATTGATATGTCATGTGATGAGTTTGCATGCTGGGAACTTTACTTTTTTCCTCTACCAAGATGGCTGCCATACACGCAACCACATTTTATGGAAAGCTGAAAAGTAAGTCAAATATTCTGCATCAATTGATTTTTTTATCATGAGAAGTATATATATTCTTGGTCATAAACATGTTAAGAAGAATATTTTTACATTTAAAAAAAGTTTTCTGTTTTCTGTTTTGAAACAGCAGGCATTTTATGAATGTCAACTGTAGTGGACACCAGGACCATTTTAATGTATTTAACGGCTGCTCATTATTTTAGGAGAAAGAAGTGAAGCAGAGAGGATCCTATACCAGATAGTAGAGGGAGATTCAGATTTGGAGCTTTCAGATGATGAAAATGAGGAGGATGAGATTCAGCCTGTGATAGGTGAAGATGAAGAAGATGATGATTCTGGAGAATCTGATGAGTCAGAGTCAGAGGAGGAGCAGCAAAGTCGCCGTGCTCTGTGGGCCAGGACTAACTTGTATGTTTTATTTAGTTTCAGTCTAATGTTGTACATCTTATGACCATGTTAGAACTTTGTAGTATTTGTACAATGTGTAAATGCTGTTAAAAATATGCAAGTTAGTTTAAAATATCCGCTTAGAACGTTCTTCAATAGTCATCTCATAACCATGAAACTCAAATTATTTCATTAATCCAGATAGATGTGAAAAAAATGAATTATTTCTTTTATCAACTTGATTTTTTTTTTTTTTTTTTTTTACCATCCATCACAATAGATTCACACCTGTGCTACCTGGACGTCCTGCCTATCAAGATGACCCCAAAGTACGTGAATATTGGAGTCCAATCCAGTACTTTTCACAGTACGTTGATTACAACATTTTTGAGGATCTGGCAGATTTTACAAATCAAAGACAGCTGCAAACTACTGGAGTTTCACTGAAAACCACTGCCAAGAAATCAAGATTTTTTTTGGCATATCAATACACATGGCTTGCCTTGGCTATCCCAGAGTCAAAATGTTTTGGGCTAAAAAGACTAAAGTGCCAGTTATTAGCAGGAAAATGACACGGGATAGGTTCTACAAGCTGAGGAGCTCACTCAAGATTGTAAATGACCTGGATGTAACTGAAGAGACAAAGGAGTCAGATATTCTTTGGAAAGTCAGACCATTGCTTGATCGTGTGCGGCAAGGTTGTCTCAGCCTTCCAAGGGGTGACAAGGTGTGCATTGATGAACAAATTATCCCGTTCACAGGCCGCTGCCCAGTAAGGCAGTATGTGCCAGGAAAACCAAACCCTACTGGCCTAAAGGTTTTTGTCCTTGCTTCACCCAACGGCCTGGTCCTGGATTTTGAGGTTTATCAGGGCAAGAACACATTCAGTGGCCAAAGACTGGGAGTTGGAGCTGCAGCGGTCTTGCGAATGGTCGAGTCAGTACCTACAGGAACTCATGTGTTCTTTGATAGATATTTCACAACGGTCAACCTCATGGATGCTTTGCTCTCTAAGGGTCTTCCAGCTACTGGAACCATCATGAAGAACAGAGTTCCAAAGCAATGCCAGCTGCCAGGAGATAAGCAGCTGCGAAAAGAAGGAAGAGGGGCTTCAGTGATGTTGGTCCGCAAGGAACCTGAGCTGGCAGTGACAAAATGGTTTGACAATAAACCAGTTCTGATGGCCTCCACTGTCTACGGGAAAGATCCAGAGGACATCTGTAGCAGATGGTCCAACAAAGACAAAGCTCATGTCCAGGTGAGACGGCCAGCAGTCATCAGGGAATATAATGACAACATGGGTGGCGTAGACCTCTGTGACCGAATGCTGAGCTTTTACCGCATGTCAACCAGGACAAAGAAGTGGACATCTCGTGTGAAGACACATTTTGTTGATGTTGCCATCACAAATGCTTGGATCCAGTACAAGTCTGACAGCAAAGTGCTGAATCGACCAGCTAAGAACACCCAACAATATTTGGACTTCAAATTGCACCTGGCGGAAGAACTGATGGATAGTCCTTCATTTGATGACAGCAGTGAAAGTGAAGAGAGTGAGGAAGAGTACCAACCACCAATCAAAAAAAGGACCCCACAACCAGAGCCATCTGTACGTAGGCTAGGAGCCAGGCACATGCCAGAGATGATGGACATCAAACATGCAGAAAGATGCAGGAACATGGGCTGTAATGGCAAGACATACATCAGATGCTCCAAATGCAAGATGTTCCTCTGTATAACAAAAAAGAAAACATGCTTCAAGGAGTATCACAGTTAAACTTTAAAAAGGGAGAAGAAAAAAATAACTACTCATGTTCTATGTTTCATAGTTCATTGTTGAACTGAATCCATATTTGCATAGGAAATTATTACTACATATATTTTGTCGTTGGAGGCAACAAGTAACAGAAGAGTGGATAGATTTTTTATTTGATTTTGTTCAAAATTTAAAGTATTTGGGTGAATATCCCTCTAAAGATTTATTCTGCTCCTTTTTTCTGATTTTTTAATATTCGGTTCTGTTTTCACAAAGATATCGTCCTGTTGTCCTCTACAATGGACAAGCTGTGAAATAAAAATAAAAAATATTTTTTTAGAAAATTAAATTGTAAGGTGTTTTTTTAGCCACTAATACATAGGAAATCACAAAAAAACAGAAATTGTAAGACACTTTTTTCCCTTGGTTCTCAGGAGGATATATCTTTTCAAAGGCAAACACGTGCATATATATATATATACATATATATAAACTACTCACAAAAATTAATGGAGCACTTTAAAGAAACACATTAGATACATCAGATCTCAATATGAAGTTGGATATATATACAAATAACCACAGGGCAGTGTCTTAGGAACAAAAGGATGCCAAGTCTTTTCGTGGAAACAAATGTTTTCAGTCTACAGAGGCTCAATTGTGTAGACATCATCAAATCAGAGTGAAATGAAGATGTGGCAGGCTAGTCCATTTTCTCTAAAACTTCATTTCTGCAACTCTAAATGCTTTTCAGTATCTTGTGTGCCCCCCCCACGAGCTTGTATGCATGCTTGACAACGTCGCGGCATGCTCCTAATGAGATGATAAATGGTGTCTTTTGGCATTTCCTCCCAGATCTGTGTGAGGGTATCCCTGAGCTGTTGTACAGTCTGAGGAGCAACCTGGCGGCGCCTAATGGACCCAAACATAATGTCCCAGAGATGTTCTATTGGGTTTAAGTCAGGAGATGGTGAAGGTTATTCAGTTGTTTCAATTCCTTCATCCTCCAGGTACTGCCTGCAGACTCTTGCCACGTGAGGCCGGGCATTGTGGTGCATTAGGAGGAAACCAGGACCTACTGCACCAGCGTAGGGTCTGACAATGGGTTGAAGGATTTCATCTGGATACCTTATGGCAGTCAGAGCACCATTTCCTAGGCAGTAGAGGTCTGTGCATCCCTCCATGGATATGCCTCCCCAGACCATCACTGACCCACCACCAAACCTGTCATGTTGAACCACGTTGCAGGCAGCAGAACGTTCTCCTTGTCTTCTCCAGACTCTTTCACGTCTATCACAGGTGCTCAGGGTGAACCTGCTCTGGTCTGTGAAAAGTACAGGGCGCCAGTGGCGGACTTGCCAATTCTGGTGTTCTTGAGCAAATGCCAGTGGAGCTCCACGGTGCTGGGCAGTGAGCACAGGGCCCACTACAGGACGTGGGGCCCTCAGGCCACCTTCATGAAGTCTGTTCCTGATTGTTTGGGTAGAGACATTCACACCAGTGGCCCTCTGGAGGTCATTCTGTAGGGCACGAGCAGTGCTCAGCCTGTTCCTCCTTGTACAAAGGAGCAGGTATGGGTCCTGCTGAGGGGTTGAGGACCTTCTACGGCCCTGTCCAGCTCTCCCAGAATAACCAGCAGTCTCCTGAAATCTCCTCCATGTTCTGGAGACACATTAAACCTTCTTGCTGCAGCACGTGTGGATGTTCCATCCTGGAGAAGTTGGACAACCTGTGCAACTTCTGTTGGGTTAATCAATCTCCTCATACTGCCAGTAGAGAGAATTACACAAAACAAAATCAGCACGAGTGGAAAACCAGCCAAAAAAGATCAAGAGGGAGAAACTTGAAATGACCTCCACATGTAACACCAGTCCTGTTTGGAGGGTTTTCTAATTGTTGCCACTGAAGTGCACCTGTTGTTAATTCATGAACACCAATACAGATGAAATTGATGAACGAGACCCTCAGCTGCTGAACCAACAAGAAAATGATCATACAGGTTTCATTCAATTCATTCCAGGCCCAAGAAAAAAAAGTGTTCCTTTTAATTGTTGTAAGCAGTATATAAATATTATCAGCGACGTGCGGTGTGGTTTACGACAGGTGACGTCATCAGTCAGATTTACTGAGTTTTTGTGATGAACCGGAGGAGTCACGTGACTGAAAAAACAGATAAATGTAGTAGGCTGTCTATGGAGTGGGGGGTGGGGTTTTGGCCATCTAAAAACACAATCAATGAGAGAGGCAGAGAGCAGTTGGCAAGAAGTAAAAATGGCTGATATCAAAATAATTGTAGAAGCTGTAAATAACCGCAGCTGTGCAGAAGTGCCTCTCGACCGTTGTGAAAACATACGTCTGGTGTGAACTGGATTCCGAGCACGCTCCTCTTTGCGGCACTTTTGCATGAGGTGTGAACCTGGTGTTAGGTCTCAAAGGGGTTTTCTTTGACCACGACACAATTTTTGACTCTACTTTGACACTATCACATCATTGTGGATATGTAATAATAAGAATTTAGACGCAGTAAACTGGTTATAGTACTAGTTTCTTGCTATATTACTTCTCTCTTCCAAAATTTGCAGTTTTAAAATTTTTAAAAATGTCTTATGAGCGTTGTACAAGTTTAACAAATGACTCCAACTACACCGTGCTTGTAGTTGTAGGGAGGCAGACCACTTTTTTCTGTCTGAATGATGGCACTTGGTGTGCATGTGGCAGCTGAGCTCCACCATGTGGCTCTTCCAAACATGTTTGTTTCTTCCTCTTTCACACCCAGGCAGATATGCATGAATACTGACACATGCTCAGACCAGTATGTCCCTGAGGATGTGAGCGTCTGTACCCACCTGGGGCCTGCAGGTATAATGAGGTTGCAAAGAGTAAGAGCTCCTCATAGTGCTCTAATACCTCTGTCTGCATGACTGTATTCCAACAAATGGGACTGTGCTTGCGTGTCTGAGTAAAAGTGGGAGTGTGCATACATTTCTCCAGGCTGTAATACACAGCAGACAATTTCAGACCATGCCCCTTTATCTGTCTCCATTCATATTGGCTCCTGGTTACCTGAGGCCTGCTGTGGCCCTCTAACAGATATTAAAGGAAGGAAGTCTGCCAGCAGCCTCACTATATGAGGAAACACAATTGGAGGCACGACTTTATTGTCTTAAAGATGCAGTTCAGCTTAAATTGAAGTCAAAAGTCATACTTGAAACATGATTAAATGATGAACTCGTGGGGGGCAGTCGATGGCTTTTTTTCCAGATTTATGATCCGTTTGCTCAAAACTGAGTCAAAGAGAGAGAGAGGGGGCTGCGAGAGGAAAATAATCATTCATTGTTATGCTGGCATAGAAAAGGTGCAATGAAGGGAGAGAGCTGGACTGAAAGTAGGGCAGGCTGTAAATATGAGAGAAGACTGATGGGGAGAGTCCAATGAAGAAAGGTGTGATTTTAAACGGACTGTTTGCTGTTTCACGTGCACACGCAAACAACCGCTGTCTTCTAAGTCTGACAAAAAACCCCATAATGTCAGTATTTCAAATAAAGCAAGAAAGTCGATGCACAGAAACCTAAGAGTCCTCTTCGGGTGTACTTTAAATTAATAGGTTATTGGTTTTTGAAACACAATACTGCCAAATGCTGGTTAGGGTTTCCACAGAAATAATATTTCTGGAGAAAAAGAAAGAGACAAGATGAAAAACTAAGTAAATAAAACAATTGCAGAGGATTTTTTATTTATTTTTAGCTTCTGCTGTGCAAATCCTAAAAAATGTGACTGAGTTTTTCTCTCTACAAGCAACACAATCTTGTCCAAAAAATTAATCTAAAGTGGAACTCCAAATGTATTTGATCAAATAAATAAATACTGTAAACAACTTAAGACAAAGTTAGTGCAGAGATGCAGGAGTTTTAATAAAAATGTGTCCCTAAGTTGTGGGGTGAACTTTTGGGTGATTTCCCATCATTCCTTTGTTTACACTCTCACCCACTAACTTACAGTCCCTCACAACCACAGGCTAACATTTGCAGTGCAGCAAAAACGGCGAGCAATTCAGTTTTAAACAAAATGCCAGCTCAGATAAGGAAAATGAAGACATTGATCATTTTTGATTTAATAGAGGATAGAAAGTTTTAATATTAAAATCCATTTTCATTAAACTGATAGTAATGTTACAGCCATTAATACTGTCAGTGACCAATGAAGGGGTCTTCATTTCTCCATGGTTTTGGTGGAGTTAGCTTCCTATTGGCTAACCCACGTTTAAAAGATGTTTCTGAAGTCTAAAAATAGAGTATTTGCCGCACAAATCTGTTTACATTTGAAATCTCCACTAGCAAAAAGCAACATTTTGCCATTTGGTGTCCCTTTCAATCCCTTTCTGGTTTCTTTTTTAAGATTAGGAGCTCGTTCATTTATTTAGCCATTCATGCTGCTGTCAAGTGTTTAAGTGTGGAAGTTCAGAAGCCCGGGATCTTTTTTGGTTGCATGTTGCAGCAAGCGGCTCTTCAAATGAAGAACTTTCACTTTATAAATAGGTCTTGACTGACAAAAAACTAGACCTGTTGAACCTCCTGTAGCTCATTCCTTATTATATCAGATCAAAGAACGATTCATGTGCATCTGCACTTGATTTGCATTTCTACAGCATCACTTAATTCTGGTGGGTTTTATTGATGACACTCCAAAGCGATAGCATTTATGGAGGCTTTTTGCTCCCACTTATGAAAGAAAGATTTTCAGTTGCACCTGACACTTCAACACACTAAAATCACCAGTATTTTTGATGATTGACGATCAAGCGATCATCATCATGTTGCTTATAATGTGCTTTATACTCATCTACTGGTGTCAAGTTAAAGAGTATATTAAGACTAGGAAAGTTTGCTGATCTGAACCAAGTCCACTTAATTTGGTCCGGATGGTCCCGAACCTTGCATTTGGTCTTGATTTTGACCGCCGTCTACTTGAGATTTCTGTTTTGAACAAAAGATTGTAAAGAAAATAAAAACATACGACTAAAGATCTCTTCAGTCATTAGTTCTGAGGGGGAGTCAAAACAGCAAGAGAAAGATGGAGGGGCTGTGCTTTACAATCCTTGTCAGAATAGTTCACTAATCCAAACTTTGTATTTCTCTGACACAATTCTTTTTATTGGTTATACTTTTGCACAGCGGAGGAATTCTGCAAGACGGAAGAAGATGTGCCATGTGTGCTTCAACTCAGAGGATGTTAGCAGTGCTGAGCAGACGTCGGGTATAAAAGTACGTGGACAAGTGTTAATAACATATAGATTGAAGGATGCAGAGTACCACATTAAAGGTTGTTTTAACAACCCTACATTCATCCATCTGCATTTCAATGAGTTGCTGTTGCTTATTGCTATTCTGCTACTGTGTTTACATCTGGTAAATGACCGGCTATGGTGGCTGTTTTGGGACCAGCTCCTAGCACGGGGGGGGGAGTGGGGAGTATGAGCAAACCAGAGCTAAGTCTGATTGGGAATAAAACTAGATCATCTCAAAAGACGGGTCAGAGAGTGCTTCTTGGTCCCAGACCAGAGTCTGTTTGGGTGTATTCAGACTGAAAATTTGTTCCTAATTATCAGGGGAAATGAACTCTCCAAATGTCCAGTCTGAATACACCCAAACGAGGATCTGTGCACTCCCCACTTGAAAGCTTGAAGTAATAATAACCCTAAAAGCTAGTGACCTTCGATAAAGGCCTTTATTTGTTTTGTTACTTCAAACTACAAAGAAAAAGTTTAGCATAACAACCGGAGACGACTCATCACCACTTATGCCTTGATTTGCGGTATACTTACCGCACTGGCCTGATATCCTGATGATGGTACATTTTCAGTTTATTGTGCAGGCCTAAAACAAAGATACTTCAGACAAATGATAGCCAGGAATTAAAGTGTACATTGCCTGAAAGGGAGTGGGTGGAAGTGAATTTAAATAATGCCACCACCTTACCATTTTCTTTCTTTACATAAATGATCAACATCCATTTCACAACTTATAATCAGATACTTATACCTTACCAATTCAGAATCCTTAAGTAACAATAAATTATGTCATTATTTAAGTGCACATAACATTATTTCAGACTTTAGAGCATATGCAGACTGATGAACAAAAGTTTTTTCATTAAAAAAAGCAGATTGCAGATTATTTTCATCAGAAAAATCATTTACGTGTATCACACTTGAGGAATTCAATTGAAGTGATATGATTAGAGCCTTTGTCCAAGGTCGGTATTCCTTCTTTTGCTGCCTGTCCTTCTGCATTTAACTGAGTTTTTAAAGTTTTTGTATCTGTAATGCCTGCAGACTTTGTTTATCAGTTCCATTGTCCTTTAGTTGATATCGCAGTGAAGTAAGTTGAGCTTAATTTGGCTGCAGATCAGAACTCTGCTGAAAATAAAGGTCACAGTTAACTTTTAGAGATAGAGGTAGATCCCAAGCGCCGTGATTTACCAGAAATCTCATTAGACTCTTATTTTCTTTCATTTAATTGCTCAGACATCCGTGTTTAAAAACTTCTTAAAGTCTTTCTTGTTGTTAATTACCATTTCCTTGGACCGGTCTGGTAAATTGAGTGGTATAAGGGAGATCCTGAAGTTCATCACTCAGGTGTTTTGAATCTCTCTGAGGTGTTTCAGAAGGCTGGCATGCTTTGCCAGTTCAGCATTCCTTCTGGTCAATTATTCGTACCAATAAATGGCAAAATCTTTCAGATTTTTCCTTTGCTTCATCAAAGCTATCTTGTGCTTTTAAATCACAAGCCTGAAAAGAATTGCTGTTTTATCCGTTTCCTTTCTCTTGGGAAGCGGGTACCAGGTCTCAATGGTCTCGATGGTATTTAGATCCAAGGAAATATCTTTTGACGTGAAAAATTATCCAACTTGAGTCTTGACGCTCTCTTCTGCAGCACAGCCGTTAGCGTCTGTGCTAATGTTAGCTGCATCAGGTCTACATCAGGGTTTGAGTTGTAATCCAGTCAGAATGACATAATTCATTCTTGCTTGTTGTTCTACGTCGTCCACTCTTCTCTCCAGGAGGTCAAGTCGATTATCTTATTGTTTTTTTTTATGTTCTGTCCTGTTGGATCTTTTCCTTGAGTTCTATCAAAAACGTTAGCTTAGCCTAAATTTTCATCACTTGAGTTAGCTTAGCTTGGATGTCTTCAAATGCTCTCCTGATGTCAAAAGTGTCCTGTAGAATTGTAATTGTAGAATTACTACTTTTTATGCTGTAATTCTATGATGATTCATGACTAAATGGGGTTTAAGAGCAATGAGTTGAGCTGAATACATGGAACTGTTGGTGACCCAGAACTGGAAGTGTTCCTTGTTTAACCAGGCTGGGAACAGGCACAGGGACACCCAGACCCAGCCCTCCCTGTAGCTATGTTAGACAGTAGTTTCTACGGTCTTTCCTAGGGACCCACAATCGATTAAGCTCACTGCGCTCTTGGGAAGCGAATTTTTTTTTTTTGCTTGCTAGTCCTACAACCAGCCAACTGTGACATCAAGCTGCTATTGAAATTGCAACATCAATTTAGTTTTTTTTTTTTTAGCCTTTCCTGCCTTAAACATTCTCAGAGATTGAAAAGAAAAGAGAGTCATGACTAATCTATGTGTGAGAGGGTCTGCTTAGGTCATGTAAAAATGTTTATAAGAATCAGTTGGATAGTTTGATAGTGCAACAGGTGCCTTTCTGTTACCAACGTAGTCTAACTAAATTTAAAAGTATAATTGTTTAAAAAAATATTTCTTCATATTTCCCCTTCCAAAAAAAATTAGGTCAGAAACAACATATTGACATAAATAGCCTAATCCAAACCTTGCAAACAAGCACGACCCTGTAAATTGGAGCTAAAGTTTGAAGATCTCCAACATAAACACGTTCTTTCATTAGATTAAATATGTTATTTCAATTCTAAACTAACCAGTACATAACAGATGAATAAGACAACTGCTAGAATTTCTCTGTCCTAATAAATCAGATGAGCATCATACAGTATTTCTGTATGAGCACAAATGTAGAAGGCTAGAGTTCCATTAGCAGATTTTTTTTTTTCTATTGAGTACTTTTTGCTAAAGACGCACAAAGATGTTGTAGCTTCTTGACACATCTCTCTAGATGGAATTTGGTAAGATTCATAAAAAAAAGAAAATTGTGGACCTCCGTCACTCTATTTCCACATCTCTTTGACAATTATTTATAGCAACAAATTATCATGCCTCGCACTGTTGCTTCTCAGTTATATAAAAACCAACACACACCTTTACACACATGTAAACACACACATACATGAAGAGATGGACACAGAAACACCCACAGAGAAATGGAATAAAAGATGAACCCTGGAGTAGTACAGTAAACTGTACAGAGAAAACACACAGAAGCCTTGGGTGATAAATGATGAGAGGAGGAAAATCACCAACGAGATCCATCCCCAGCCCAGCAGCCAACAGTGGAGATCAATAATAATTTATTGGTAACTTTCATTCTCTTTTATTTTTTCGATCTGCTATGTGGAGTCTGCAGCAAGAGAGAGAAGACAGAAGAAAATGTGTGTGTGGCCTTGAAAGTTGATTAAAAACAGGTATAGTGACAATCACATCAAAGTGATAAAAGTCTTGTGTGGATGTGTGTGGCTGTGGATGAAGGGTGCGCATCGATGGCTATTGATTGTTGATCATAATTCTCCAGGAGCAGTCCGGTCTCTCCATCACAAGAATTCACCAGAGCCCTCATTGAATTATGGGTTGCAAACTTCTGTCGGCACTAACATGTCCTAAATAACCGAGGGGAGCTGATGGATGGATGGATATTAGGAGGGATTGAGGAAGAACAGCGAAGGAAGGAAATGGAAATCTATTCCATAGAAGTTCATTTCATTCTTCGGCATAATCCAACTGTGAGCTGAAACATTGCTGAGCCACTCACTGAGGTCCAGTGTGTTTTCCTGCGCCTGTAAGCTCTCCTTCCATGTCGCTCTGCATTTACATTGTGTTGTAGCACCCTCCATTGACCACTTCTAGAACTGCAGGGATGAAACAGCAGAAATTTGAGACACCCTATTCTGTCCAAATCAGCCTATCTATGGTATCTTTTATTTCAGAATGGAAAGGCCTGTTCAATGAACTACAAATGAACTCTTTTTTTTTTTTTTTTTTATAGGACAAGATATGATTAAAGTATTTAGACAAAAAGAAAAGTTATGGAATCCAACAACAAAAATAGACAGCAGTTGGTTGACAACATTAAAATTGTGAACTGAGAGATAAATAAAATCGACAGCCTAGCACAAATGTAGACGTATATTAGAAAGAGCGACAGTAAGACAAATAGAGTGACAAAAAGTACCAAAGAGCCAGATGGAAGATAGATAGTCCAAAAGGGGGCAAACAAACAGGCTGACAAAAACAGGCGATCAGGAAAGCTGATGAACAGTCAGGAGCAAAGCATGAATCCACAACTCTTAAAGTGTACTTCCACAGTCAACATGCAGGCAATCCGCTGGCCACCTGCTTGGATATGACGGCGCACAGACTGTCAGCAGAACACACAAACACACAGCTTCCCGTGTCACCCTCCACCTTCCACACACTTCCTCTGAACAAACCAAACTTCTTGTTGTGCCCCAACCAACCCCCTCCACATGTTTGTATGTGTGCAGGTGTGCACGAGCTTGTGTGTGTGTACAGTGTTGCATGCATGTAATGAATACTGTATTCTAGGCAGTGTCACTGAAGGAATATAAAACAAAAGGTCAAACTGTCAGAAAAGCAAGATACCTGGAGAATACCAACAACGTCACACAGATCTCCAGTGTTCGTTTCTGTGTGTGTGTGTGAAAAAAGTTTGTTTGCCAGACTAGAGTGTGTATATTATATATATATATATTATATATATATATATATATATATATATATAGATTTATATATATGTCAGGAATCCATTAAAAAACTGTAACGAATTAATTGCAAGCCTGGAAAATGTCTTTTTTTTAGGGGGTGTTACAGTATTTTCCAGCCACTTATCTTCAAATAATCACAATATGAAATCACACACAAACTTGTACATTTAGAATGTTTATTTTTAACCCTTTGGAAAAAATACCAGAAATAAAAATTCTTCTCCAAAGAGAGAATTCTGTTTTTTCTACATTTTTCTTTTTTAAATATAATAAAAGAAACATTTTTGGGAGAAGTTTGATCCTGCCACATCCTGAATGCATCCTGATTTCAGGTCAGCTCGGCTGGAATCTGCTCACAGTTGGGGGCGTGTCTGTCGACTCTGAAGTGTTCGCCTTTCGTAACAGCGGCAGGCCGGACTTCTGCGGTGAACCGTGGAGGTTCCGCGATTTTTTTGTCAACGCTGGTGCTTATTATTGCAGAAAAAAATTAAACCCCAAAATTAAATAATGTGTTGTATTTCTAAAATCAGACGGTTCCGCTACGCCCACCACAGCGGATCTTTCACTCTGCCCTGCAGCCGTCAAATCTTCGTTCATCTTTCGCCTAATTTATTAAAATAAAGATTGCATTTGTCCAAAAACTACATATAAATGCCGGATTATTTCTTTGATTTAATAAAATCTCAGCAACAGAATATAAAGAGTTTACGTTTATTTTAGACTTAATATTTTTAAATATATATATATATATATATACATACTGTCTGCTGCTGGAACACTGATTCATCCAGCATGCCATGCCTTCCTTTGCCCTTACTCTAACTGAAAGCAAATCAATTGACATGCTCTATGTGTAAATGGATGGATAGTGATGGAGGAAAGGAGGGAGTCGAACGTGCAGCGACAACACAACCAGAGCGGCTCTTGATCGCTCTTGATTGGAGCTGACACTTCTCCTCTCCATCTTAAAAAGACGGCAGAAGTTCCAGCGCTTCTTCTGCCTTTTTCTCTGTACTGGATTCTACTCTTCCTTGGTTAACGTGCCATCTCTCTTTCTTCACAACACTCTTTCCCCTTCTCCTGTTTTCCATCCTTTTACTCCCAAACCTTTCACTCCCCATCATCTTTTCTCACCTTCTTTCCTGCCTCCATGTCACAGGGTATCATGAATAATTAGCCAGCGGTGCATGTGTCCTTCCTTAGCATTTGAGCAGAAACAACTGAATTTGTTCTCTTCCAGCTGCATTTACCACCTCTCCTCTGACACGTTCTCTCCTGCACTCCCTCGGTTTTTCTTTCATCTTTCTGCCTCTCTGAAGACAGGATGACTATGCTGCTGATTGGTTACCCCTGAACCTAAAGTTGCTCCCCTTTTCCTGCTTTGATGAAAAGTTTTGTTGAGAGAGGGCCATGTGCCAGTTTGTGTCTGTGCTTGAAATACTGCCAGCATCTACTTGTTTATAAGATAAATAAATTAAAACTGAGGGGGAAAAAAAGCTAGAAAGTCATTTTGAAGATGGACTTGCAACATGCCATGCATTTTATTATGTGGAGCCCTAAGTCATGGGTAAATCATAAATCTTTGAGAGATTTCAGGAGCATTTTCACTCAGCAGACTAAAAACTTCACTTGATTTTGGTGGACTGGAGCTCCACTTTCCTCCATTTGCTTTCTGGATTGTTTATGTGCTGTCAAGCATGTCGATGGCCGTCCCCCATGATTCTGCACCTGCATTAGTCAAGTTGATAATTGTAATTAATTACAGTAAATTTAACAAGTATGCATGCACACTCACAAATATGGACAGACAAGCTCTAAGCTTTTTTTTTTTTTGCTGCACAAACATCCAAAGGCTTCACATTTTTTTACCATTGTATATTAACACAGTAACATTTTACTACTTCTCATTTAGATGGTTAAGTGTTGCTTACAAACCACTAAAAAATAGATTTTTTATTCTTTTCAATGTGGTATTTTTCTTTTACAGCTTGTATGTTTTTCCCCCTAATAAAGGTATAATTAAAATCTCATTAACACTTGTGTATAGATACGTACTAAGTCTTCCTGTAGCAGTATATTGTATGCATCTTTATGACACATGAATATCAATGATGTGAGTGGTAAGTGGTCGCACACTCAAGCGTGGGATCATCTTAAACGCATCTCAACAACTGAAACTTTGTGCAAAATATTTGCAGGAATCAAAAAACAGCCATTGCACTTTTATTACATTTTTACCAAAAATGACACAGATGTTGGTGGAATGGAATTACAGAAAAAAGTGTCAATCCTTGTTTAGTTAATATTTTTGCAGAAAATATCCCAAAACCCACAGATATGTGACCAAATGTGTTACTTAAAGTGACAAGGGGGAAGCCATGCCGGAATGCATCCTCAGCCTGTCCAGAAGAAAGACACCATCAGCACTAATTTCACGGCTGGGTGCTATTAATAACTTACAATGTTTACTGAAGGTGAATGTACTGAATGGGACAGCAGAAAAAAAATGTTGAAATTCATGTGATGTAGAGATGAATCATCACATTTGCACATGCGGTGCACAGACCGGTGAGATGCACCCTCATGTGGCATGTTAATCATCCTCGGGTCTTCTCGGATCCACCGCGGAACAATGTTAAGTGGTCAACGATTAGAGAGGCGCTGCAGATGCAGCCCGTCTGGATGCAAGCCAGAATAAATGAGTTGATACATAAGTTATGTGCGCATTTTTGATTTTCTCATATCATTAAACTCTAAATAAAACCATAATTTAAAAATAAATAGATATTAGTTTTTGTCAGACATTTACCTAGGACCTCTGAGATGGAAAATTCTGATCTCAGAATTCTGACCTTTTTCTTAGAATTTTGAAAAAAAGTCAGAATTCTGACTTGTGAGCCACTTCCTTTTGCACTGTGGAGTCGGAGCCTGCCTACCAACAAAAATGTCATCTGTAAGAGACTTTCTGCATCCTTGAGGCTTACCGAAGGAGGTTATTTTGTTCATGGAAGAAGACAAAGTGAGTTTAAAAAAACCTTGTTAATGTGGAGCTTGTAGATAAAAGTGCAGCAGGCTATGCTAGCTTTCGTAGTTCAAAATTTTCTGAGCAAAAAGTCTGAATTCTAAGATTAAAGTAAGAATTCTGAGAAAACAAATTTCCCTTTTTTTTTTTTTCAAGGCAGCCCTAACCCTGTTTCATATAAACCTGACCAAAGAGAGAATGGCTTATTCTAAATTTCAATGCAAATCAAAGGGAGGGGCTACATTTTGCACAAATCCAAAAATAAATAGTTAAAAGCATTTTAGTCTTCTGATTTATCCAGCTTCATTGGCTGTAAGGAAGTGTCACGTCACACTTGCAAACAGACAAAAACTTTCCTAAACACGTATTACTCAAACTGTCACATACAAAGACCCCACGGTGAGTGGATAAGGTCGGAGGCAAAAAGGGGAACCGTGTAGGCTAACTATCTAACTTGGCACATCTCTACGCAGAGAGACGAAGAGATGGCGATTGCCTTGCTGCAGTATGTCAGAGCTAGGCTTTCTGCCAAGTGGCCATCTCTCAGTGTTAACTTTGCCTGCCCAGCAGGACCTTGGCAACTCTGCATAACAATGATTACTGTGTGTGCATGCGCGTGTTCACAGCTGTATTCATCAGTGTTTAAGCTGAGCATGGGCTGTGTGCCATTTAAACATTACAGAAAGAATGTCTTTTCCTGTGTTCTGCTGCTGAAACAAGGCGATGTGCAGAACTACATCTGCTATATCCATCTTTCTCATTTTACAACTCAGCATTAACATAAAGACGGCATGACTCCATCCTTCAGAGTGTGCTCTGTCCTTCCCAGAACACTAAAAAGTTTGAATTATCCAAGAGAAAAGGAAAATGTTTAAGAAAAGGTGATTCACAGATCACTGGTCTTGCCTGCAAAGTGGTTTACAAAGCAATGTTGATGTTCATTGTTTGCCTTATCTAATAGTTTTTCTTCCTTTTCCAACTTAAATTTATTTAATTAACATTCTAAATGCAACAGCCCACATCTTCCTAGTCCCTTCCTTGTATGCTGTGTCACCTGATTTTTATGTTTACTCCCATTCTGAACTGGACAACATTTGATCTCATCTTGGATCCACCATTTACTCAGAATTGAACTTAACAAGCTAAGCTGCCCCCCCCAAAAAATGTGTGTGGGTGGTCAAGCCTGGCTCATATTGTCTTTAAATCACATGATTCCTGATATAAGCGGTCCAAGGTTTTGCTGGAAATAGACCTAATAAAATACAGTGAACATCAGGCTGTGGTAGTGCGCAAACACATACACACAACCAAAAACACACACAATATCTTTGTTTTATCCCAAGACTCACACTTTATGGCCATAATTTGTAGCCTGACTGCAAATTATCTTGATGAGATTGAATCCGTTGCCTTACATTAAATCTTTTCAGAGCTGCTGACACCAGGTTTGATTATATCAAATCCCAGTGATGGCAAACTGACACACTGTCATGAAATGTGGTTAGGAAAGTCCCAAATGAGATCAGAGACTGTAAGTGAAAGTTTTAATAACTTGAACACAGGAAACACAACATAAAAAAATGAATGCGACAATATAGTGTGAATGTGACCGGGACAACAACTAAACGAAACTAAAGAAATTAAAGACAATTCTTGGAAAAAGGGAGGATGAAGCCTGTCCCAGGATTTACCCAGGACAGTTTACCAGTCCATTGCAGGGCCACACACAGACTTGCACACCTAATGCCTTAGTAATGTATCTTAAGGGGAGCACAGGTGTGTCTTGCAGTTCCTTTATGGCTCATAGACCCACTTCAAGAGACCTTCCATTTATCTAGTAACCCTGAAGTATGCGCACATGTCTAATAGTCAGGTTGCACTCAAGGGGTATGCAAAGAGTACACACCTTTCACTGGAACAGCACTAACCGCCATGTGCAGTACACACGGTTATGGGGGTGTGTACATGGTGCCTAGATTTGGATCTCACCTAATACACCCTTAATTTCCTTCATGTGTTATTTAAGTTCCTCAGAACTGTTGACTGTAACATACCTGCAGAAAAAAAAATGTGCATTAACATGTTTGTCTTAAGGGTTCACAGAGCGATCTACGACTTTTTATTTCCTGAGCCACCGGCATCCTCTTCCATTTATCCATTTTCTGTTTGATTGGACCCATTTGGGGTCACCAGGTTGTTGGGGCCCATTCAGTCTCAGTTGGAGGTGTACAACCAAACAACTCCACACAGAAAGGACCCAGCCAGGATCTGAATCGGGGACTTCTAGCTGTGAGACAAGAAAATCATGTGATATAAGCTCGTTTCTTCCATGAATACGTACAATTATTGTCCATCTGCTGTAGCACAAAGGTGGATGATGAACATGTTTAGCAAAGTTATGACAAATCATTATTCAAAAACAGGATTAAACAATATCACAATTTGTTATTGTGTATTTTTTTGACTTTTTCAGATTCTAGACTGAGTGTAGTTTACACTGATACTTCAGATTACCAAATAATTTGAAATATCTACTTAAATTCATAAACATTCCCTTGTCTTGTTTGCTAATTTCCCAGAAAATCTGTGAGTCCATTTTTAAATCAGATATACAACATGTAAAACTCTTACATCTTCTTATTGTTCCTCATAATTCTTTAGAGCACATGTGTCAAAGTCAAGGCCCGGGATGGTCAAGGTCTGGGGCAGATATAATCAACCGGGCAAGGTCCAGGTGATTGTATTCAGCCCACCAGATCATTTTATTTTCTTGTTGTTATTAATGGCCCGGTGTTGTCTTGCTCTTATTTATAACTTGTATAATTTTGACAAAATATGTTTTTATATTGAGTAAAATATTGAAAGTTATTTAAGGTCTAAGTATGTTTACGCTGGAATATTTTCCTGGCTTTTTTAAATTCATATTTATGTCAAAAAGATCCGGTTTTAACATTAAAAAAAAATTGGCATTCTGCAAGCTTTTTGGACTAATTTAGCATTTACTGAGATTTTTTAGCCATTTTAGAGTTTAGAAAATATTTCAGCTACATGCTTGCTGTTTTGGGAAATGTAGTCTTTTTTTCTGTTTTTAGGCTATTTTGAAGTTAAGCTATTTGAAAAAGCTGTAGACTAGATGTGACGTAAAAGCTACTATGGCAGAAGTCTTTTAAAATTAATTTAAATAATTATCGAGTGTTTACACTCCCCATAGTTTTCTTTTTTTTTTGCTTATTACTGTCTAAAAGAGATGATATTATGAATCTGTGCAATACTGTCTTTTAAATGGGACATTGTTTGGTTTGCTAGATGGAAGTTTGATGTGTAGAGCAGCTCTGATGCTA
Organism: Oryzias javanicus; assembly: GCA_003999625.1. Classification (NCBI taxonomy): domain Eukaryota; kingdom Metazoa; phylum Chordata; class Actinopteri; order Beloniformes; family Adrianichthyidae; genus Oryzias; species Oryzias javanicus. The sequence goes on from CM012437.1 coordinate 4,508,850, forward strand.
TTCTCTCCATCTGCTCATCATGGAAATATTGCTCGAGGCTTTAATATTGTTTTGTTTGGGTGAAAATGCTTATTACAGCCTCTAAGCAGAGTTTTCTTACATAATTTCAGCATGCTAGATGATAACATTGACTTTGAGTAGCGGTTGATTATAAATGTCAAATTTAGAGACCATAAATACGGAAACAGATGTATTTATGTCGACATTGTTGAGATCTATGAAAATAAATCTTGACGCCAGTTGACATTTTTCCAGCTTATCTAAAATACACATTTGAAAAGGCTTTTTTTTTCTCAAACCTGATGTATCCCTTGATTCCCTCTGCAGTCGATACTGGACAGGAATGTCCATTCAATAATCCTCTCTTCTATCCAATTATACATCATTTTTCTTGCTCGTGGTTGCAGGAAGTCAAAGCTAAAGTACACAATCTTACCTAAAAATAACAAAATGTGTATTTTCTTATTGCTTGTCTTAGCAAACAGTGATAGTATAGTTTGCATTAGAATATAGGATTGACATTTAACTTTTCTTTGTAAAGAAAAGCTCTTTCTTGTAGTAATTTTAGAATAACTTTATGAGCTTGACACAAAAGTCTTAACAAATTCAATTCAAAACAAATGGCTTGCATTTCTTTGTAGGTCTATTAAAAGGCTAATTTAGTTGTTTTTTTTTTGTGTGGGCCTTTCAAGTCTTGCTGAAGAGTGCAAATGGGGAAACCCTGTGAGTCTGCACTACATGATAGATGTGCATGGAATGCATATTCACCTTCTCTCTTGGATGACTTTCAAAGATTGCGCCAACCTGCAATAGACGTTTTGGCACAAGCTCTTCTGGCAGCGAGAGCAGAAAAAGGCTACAAGCAATAGTGGCACCGTGACTGTTTGAGTCAGCTTTATGCAGTGCTGCCATCATTCATTGCTCCCCCTCCATAAATGCACTGTTTATTCTTTCGAATTACATAAAATGAATTATAATAAATAAGAAAAGAGAATTGGTGTAGTGGATATGCTTACTGTGCTCTCATTCAAACAAGAATGAGTTTTGTCCTAGAGATCCCTCGGGGTACATTATCAAGAATGAGGTGTGGGACGATATACTTTTCTGTTTTAGTAGGAAATTTGTTTATAGTTGTAAAAGCCTTATTTTGGAAAAAAAAAGTTACAAAGAATATGATGTGCATACTGAGCAGTGTGAACTTCCTGTGACTCCTTGAAGCCACAATAAAGGAATATAAAAAGAACAATTGATATTAATCTTCCCAGCAGATCGATGAGGAAAAAGCACCAAGCCCTTCTTGCAATATCTCAGCTCCTTTTACAACTGAGAGGCAGGGGGAGATGGAGTGAAGAGTGGAGCTGCGGATGAACCGTCTGGCAAGTATCCAAAAATGTTTATGTTAATACAAAGTGGCCCAACCGTAAAAAGCTGCCAGTAAGTGTGCTGTTAATGAAATGGAATTTAAAGAAAGTCCTATTAATGATATGTTGTCCTCTAAAAGTGATTTCTTTATAGAAAAAATAATAAGATGACGCCTACGTATACACCTACATTTATCATGGAACATTAGGACTAATTGGTTCAGCTTTGCATATGCATGCATAGAAAAAAAGACAGGAATAAAATGTAAAAAATAAAGTAGTAATGCCTTGAAGACATAAAGCTCAGACCCAACACATGTTTCTTCTGTATTTAAGGTCAGAATCACTACAAAGCTGTGTCAGATGTTTACTTTTTCCAAACATCAAAAGGTAAATCTTGAAGATTGGAGGCCTGCCTGATCTCCCAGGGTCTGGCTTCAATTTTCACACCAAAGAAGACTTTAGCTGAAAAGCGTCCTCTTCGATATTCTGTTCGCTGTGATGACCTGGGGCTTCTGCAACACATATGTGTACCCGTGTTTAAAGTGTTGCTTTGTTTTTCAGGCAAACATATCAAATGCAAGGTCGTGTTCCCTCGTGGAGCCAAAACACTTACTGCAACCGCTGTGGTTGCGATTCCATTCGAAACCCACCCCAAACCTCTGTTCTTTGGACAAAGCAAGGTATTGATCATCGGAACTCACAGCTGAGATCTTTGAAATGCGCCTCTAATAATGGAAACTCTCCCTGTTTTGCTTCAGCAGAATGGCCTCCAGCAACATTACATGTAATACTCCTACAGTAGGATTCTCTGTTGAGTCTCAAATGTGAGCCATCAAGACTGCAGGAAAACGAAACAAATCGCACTCAAAATGGAGCAGCTGAAAGTCAGAGGAGATTGCACTTAATATTTATTTGAGTGCAATCTACTTTATTTTATGTACATTTAATCAATTTTTGTAGCTACTATAATGCATAAATTCCCTATCTGTCTGAGAATAGGTCAGACAAGCACTGACATAAGCTAATGAAAACTTAAAATAATAGGCTGTTGTTCTATAAGAATATTCTTAAAGGGGAAATGAAAAAAAGTGTATTAAGTGTATTATACTATTCATTCCTCACTGTAAACAACTCCAAAGCAGTATTTTGAGAGTCTGAGATGCACAAAGTTTACAAAAATCTTCCTCAAACCTCAGGTGTTGCTTTTACGTTGCTTTCTTCTGCAGCCTGTCTGTCTCGTAATGCTCAGGTCGGTCGCAGGAGAGACCTAACACGAACAAAGCTGCAAGTCCAGATGGTGTTAGCCCCGGAGCACAGAAGGATGTGCAGATCAGCTATGTGGGATTCTGCAGCACTACTTTAATTTATGTGCGAACCTGAAGGTTCTGGTGCCATGGAAGGCATCCTGCATTGTTAAATGTCATCTATCAACTTTATCTACTCTCGTCTGAAAATGTGCGATCACACACCTGCCTGAAACAAACCCGCTATCATCTGGACAACAGAGGCCTTACTGTCATGGTGATTTCACCAGTGTCATAAACACCCGCCTGCTCCACAAGATGCAGATGGATGTCTCCAGTATCACCTGGATTAAAGATTACCTGGCAGATAAACCACAGTTTGAGACTAACAGATCTGATTACACTTTCTTTCTTTTTATCCCTTTTAATCCTGTATATCTCATTCTTTCAGTACAAGGCCTGTACTCTGATTAAATATTTCAACTGATTAACAGATGATAGATGCAGCAGAGAAAAATTAAGTTGAGATTTTCTGGAACACTTAGTGATGTGAACTCCAAAAATCACAAAAAAAAAAAAAAAAAAAAAAAATCATAAGATAACAAATACAGCACACCTCTCAAGAGCTTGAGACACCTGAACACACCAACACTTGGAAACAGATTCTTAAATACAGACACTAGTGGTTAAGTGTTTTTGATCATCTGCTTAATATGAAGGATAAGAGTTGCATTAGAGTCCATAACAACGCCCAGGTTTCTAGGCAGCCAGTTTCAATGTTAATTCAATGGTACAGGCGTGCTCAAAAGCGAGCCCCTCAGCACAATTTGAGCGACTGGCGCGGCGTGAGGGTCTGCCCGCAGCTTGATTTGAGAGGCGAAGTGCGAATTGGGCGGCCCAGCCAAAATGTAAATACCTGAAGTTTGATATGCCGCTGAGTCGCATCCGCCAATCAGGAACTCAGCTTCTGGCACGTAACTTTTTCAGTGACTCAATCAGCAGGTAGAATACTAGTCCAAAGTGAGCGTTTATGTCCCAAACTTTCACTTTTTTCCTTTACCAGTTTGAGCTTTGTTGAGCTACTGTTGGGTGAAGGCAGGATACACTCCGAACAGATTGTCGGTTTTCGCTCCTCACTCGCCCGATATGCCGGCACACAGCGAGACGCTGATGGGGCTGCCAGCTTGGGTCTCATCGAGACATTAAAAACAAGGAAAAAGATCTCCTAATATTATTTTACTCATTTGGATTACAGTAATACACGACAGAGAGCCTTCAAGCTCAGCCGCAGAGACACAGAAACACAGCGGAAGTGGCTGACATACAGACTCAGCCCCCTGTACCGGGAAAATCTTTTGATAACAATCTCAACCCAAACACGGAAACATGACTACTGATGTTTTTGTAGAACTCTTCACAATAAACAACCCTAATTCCTTGACATTGTATGGATCTTCCATTCATTCTAAGTGATATATGCACAGACAGAGCTGGTAGCTCCTCCCACATAGGGCCGCGGCACCAGGAACACATTTTTTAAAAAAGCAGTGAGCAGCGAATTCGCCCCTTGGCAAAAAAGGGGCGGGGCATGGGAATTTGTCACACAAATTGCATTCACATGAAAGCACCTTTTCTCTCTTTGCTTCAGGACCAAGAACTAAAATTATAATTTTTGTTTTTATGGCAACTACCGTGACCAGTCATGAGTGAGATTGTTAACAGCTCATACTCGGGAGAATTTGTTAAAGTCCCCCTATAACAATTCTTTTTCTTTAAATGTTCCCAGTGCAGTTTTAATTAGGACTGTGAAGTTTTTAACAAAAATTCCACATCCTAAATCTCTTAAAAAGTCATTTTTCCTGTTGATTTGAAGTCTTAGTTTTCCAAAAATTCCTCTGAGTGGGCGTGTCTTATGGTGCTGAGGTTCGTAACCCCGCCCCTTTTAATCCCAGACATTCCAGCGAGACACACACTTTGAAAAGCCCATAAAAAAATAAAAATAAAATAAAACATTTACATTCAGGCTGCATTGCAGCAGCTCTAGCTGGGGTTCAGATCTGATTTCATGCTAGCACATGCTGATTGTTGAATTCACTTCAACAAGAAATCTAATCAAATGAAATGTCAGAATACAGACAGGGTCTAATCCCGCATCAGTTTGTAAATGCGTGCAGCCAGTGCTGACGGTTTTAGATGCAGACGAAGGGTTACCTTCAGGAGAACGTTTCTGGTGTCCGGTTAAACCACCCGGTGGATCCTGAGCGGAGCTGCTATTAATAAAGCAGCGGCGCTCCGTATAGCAGCTCGCGGATTGGATCAAACACGGACAGCAGATTGTGACATCTAATGGTATTTTAGTTTTGGCAACATGGATAGAGCCAATTGTCATTAACAAAACAACGCTGGAGGTCCAAATCTGTGAATATCTTGCAAACTTTACTAAACTCTTTTTGTTTTTTTATGTGCCTCCTGCTCAATCTAGTGGCATATTCTGCTGTCTTTTATGCTAATAAATGTTGTGGTCTGTTCATGATGCAGACTTTAAGTAGAGAATTTACCTATAATGCTGAGATGAAATATGTACCACTGATCATAAAAATACAATAAATATGCGATCCCTGATTTGGGCTCGGGACAGATTTCTGATCATAGGATCTGATTGGCGCGTACCTACTTATTATGATCCAGACCATAATGAAAAACAACAAGTACCTACGCTATAACAGTCTTTTAACAAAAGTGGTTTCAGTTGAAGGCTTCTGTAAATGTCATGCGATGTTGACTTCTTCTAAAAAAAAACTAACATTCACAAATTTCCCCATCATTCAACTAACTTTTTATTCATCTATTATATATGCTGCAATTCCTTATTCTTTTCTGTCTCCCAGAGATTTTTGCTAAAATGCTTTTATTTGTGCTTTAAAGAGACGTCTTAAAGACTGAAAGGAAATGAAAGAAATATTGACAGCATAATTTAGGAAACGCCTATGGGAGAAATAAATCAATTAGAAACTCACAGTATTTTACTCTAGGTAACATGATCAAACAATGAGAAGCAAAGACAGAAGCCACCTCCCTCATCCTTTTAAAAGTCCCACTTCATAGCCCAGTTTTTCACTTGCCTCTCACCTGGGGACATTTTCAAAGTGTTTCGTCTTTCTCCTCCACTCTCTATGTGAGTGTGTGTGTGTATCATATATTTTCTGTGGAGCGCATAGAGACATCCACCATGATGTGTTTATTCAATCAAAATGATTTCCCAGGACACCGCAGAGCAAGCGTGTTAAGTGAATTGAAACCCGGATTATTCCATGCCTTTCCCCTCATTCTATTTCTCTCATTCCCACAGTCTCCAGACACAAACGCTCAAGGCCCAGTGGGGAGCTGTAAGTTTAAGTGGTGTTAAATATTTACAGAGAAGAAAGTATTAATTTATATTTTACTGGAAAGTCTTCCATCCATCCATGCTCCCAGTCAGGTCTCCCGTGGCACTGAGTTGCAGTGAGTCGGGAATGCAAAGAGGAGCAGAGAGATGCTGTAAAAGCATGCAGTACCATCCCTCCTTCATTTCTGCATTCACACACATACACATCAATGCCGGAGGTCTACTACTCTAATATCCCTGATTTTCAGCCACATTATAACCTATATGAATGCTTTTTTCACCCATCATCAGTTCTAACATTGAAACACCTCGTAGGTCAGTGTTCTAACAGCAGACCGATAATACTAAACAAATGCTAGAAAAGAGCAAAGGCAGCATATCGATTAAATTCAATCTGTCTTTAGTTTTTAAGCACTTTGCAGCCAAGGGACCAACATGCTCTACTGACAGAAGTACAACACATAACACTTAAAATTCTAAACTATTGATCAAATTTGAAAAAGAAACTAGAATATAATTAAAAAAAATGAAGTAAACAATTTCCATTAAACACTAAGAAAAGACAATAAGAAGACCCTTAAAGTTATATTTTAATTTGTATTTTTAATTGATCTGTAAATTACATAGACAAAAAGAAAAGTCTATCATTGTATATGTGACAGGAATAGAATAGAACAGAAAATAATAGAATATATTTCATTAATCTCTACAGATAGAAATTTAATGTCTGATAGCTCATCCAGCAATTACACTCTGAAGACAGTAAAAAATAAATATATAATATATATATATATATATATTTATATATATATATATATATATATATATACTTAATATATATATACAAATAAAACAAAGATAATAACTGTTATGGATGGGTTATGGACATGATAAAAACACGACTGTGATAAATTAAATGACTAAAAATAGTAATGGTAAAAAGAAACAAAATTTAAATAAAAAGTACAAAATAAATAAAATCTACAGAATGATTCAAATGTACAGTCAGCAGTGTCTGTTATAAAACTTCATGGTAGTCGGGATAAGAGACCTCCTGAACCTCTCCGTCCTGCAGCACAGTGAGATGAAGGATGGTGGAGCTTGTTTGACTACTTAGGGACGCCACAAAAAGGCACAAGCTCCCCCGAGCTTACAGTTAAAGTTAGAGACATTAAAGTGCAAGTACATGTGTAAAACATAAAGTAAGGGAGAGCCAAACGCTGAAAAGTTTTAATTGTTTTCTTTTTATCTATTTTTTGTTATCAGGGGCTGCACAGCGGAGCAGGGATTAGCGACCTTGCCTCACAGCAAAAAGGCCCCGTTTTCAGTCTGAAACAGAATCATCAATGGCGGTTTTTCTGTGTGGAGTTTGCGTGTTCTCCCCGTGCATGTGTGGGTTTTCTCTGGGGACTTCCTCCCACCATCCAAAAGCATGCTTCATAGGTTAATTGGTTACTCTACATTGCCCCAAGGTGTGAATGTGAGAGTGAATTGGTTATGATTGTGGCCCTGCAGCAGACTGATGACCTGATGAAGCCTGCCTGTCAGTAGCCAGGTTAGGCTCCAGCAACCCCATGACCCCAAACAGGACAGTTAAGAAGATGAATGAATAAATATATTTATTTATTTTTAAAAAAAAAAGGGACAGTCCGAGAAGTCGGTAAAAGGGGAACATTTTCATGGCTACCAGTTAAAATTGGCTGCTGAATTTCCACAAACAGACATATAATTTCTTGTCATTGGGCACTGGTCAGCAGTGAACCAGCAGCGCGGTAAAATGGTCACTTGTGTCCTGTTGTCAGGGTAAAATAATAGAAATTCAGCCATTCCCACGTTTTTTTTTCCAAGAAAGAGACTGCATGGTGGTGTAGTGCCTCACAGTGAGAAAGCTCTGGATCAAATGCTGCTTGGACCCTTCTGCATGGACGTTCCATGTCCTCTCTGTGCATGGGGACCCTGGCTTCCCTCTTCAGTCCACAAACAGCCTGCTGTTGATTGGTGATTGTAAATTGCTATATGGCTTATGTGCCCCACCAACAGACTAGCGACATGTTCAGATCTTTACTGGGTCTGGATAATGAACGGCCCATACAGGAAATAATATGGATTTAAAAATCCCCACCTGGAGATACATGGACAGCATGCAAGCAATCAGACAAACCCTCTTTCACATGCACCTGTATGAGGGTCTTATGTTGCTTAAATGTTTACTACAACCTTTAGCATGCCCATGGGAAAAAAAATAACAATCATTTTTACTTTACGAGTTCAGCAGGTTGTCATTTATCTAAAGATTTGGACGGGCCACCTGCATGTCTTGTACAGATTTGCCCATTTCCACCCGTAGACAGCACACATCCATCCATAAGGGCAGTGTATGATATACGTAATTCATCAGTATTTAATGCATCCCTCATTCATCGATCTGCACAGACATCTGTTAAGGGTCATAGAAGTAGAAGAAGTTCAAATAAACCATATATAGATCAGTTAAACCCGCATTTTATGGAATTTCTTCGCTTTACCAATCAGATTGAAATCACATTGCATCAGCACCATGGACAGCAACTCTCTCACAATGCTTTGTTGTAATTTAAACAAGACCTCTGGTCTGCAGCAATTGTTCTGCTAGCCGACATAGCCCCCTTTTTTTTTTTTTTGGGGGGGGGGGTGTTCAGAGTTCTGCATGGTGCCAGACACCGCCTCTCTCTGAAACGGCACAAGGCGAATCCTATGGCTCTTGCATGGGTCACGTACAACTGCATGTTGGCATCCGAATTGCATATGAACTATGTAGGAACTAAGTATAAACTACATATTCTCAGATGGACCAAGATTTTGAACAGCTCAAAAACCGAATTCACATGAAGATACGTCAGCTGAGTCCCTTGATAGACATCTGTGCATATCGATGAATGTGAAGCACAAGATAACTTACAATTTAATTATATAAACATGCGTCACAAAAGACACAAATTTGCATGAATCACAAAAAATGAACAGAAAAATAATCACACATGGTTTATGGTTTATTATGTGACGGGTAAATAAAGTGGCCTGTCACCACCCCACCATCCGGCACCACGCCATGAAATACTGTGACTCTGAACAGGCACCAGATCCTTCTCACGGGCCCCCCCTCCAGAGGGCTGTGTGGGCTGGCGCCCAGCAGCTGACTCAGAACTGGTGCGGACCAAAGGGTGCTGTCCATGGTGCTGACGCAATGTGATTTCTGCCCAGTGCTCTGAATGTCTCTGAAAAAGAAGACATTCAATTACGCTGCGATTTATTTGATCTTTGCGTGGTTTATTCGTACATCTTCCGTGTTTTCTTCGTAATACATCTGTAAAAATTTTATTTATAAAGACCAAAACTTTTTTTCACATATTTCCACGTATGACTAATTTTCTTGTGTGGGAAATATTCAAAATGTGATACGGTTGCAGATTCTGCTGCTCCTGAGTCCTCATTCCCATTTTTAACCTTAACACAGCATGTTAGCCAGAGGGCTTGTTGCTGCTGACAAAGTCTGAACTTGGACTCGAGCCGCTGCTCTCCCACACTGAGCTGAGGTGGCTGGGTCGTCCCCTCTGGATGCCTCCCAGACGTCTTCCAGAAGGAATGTTCTGGTCATGTTCCACTGGACGCAGACCCCAGGGAAGACCTGCAACAAACTGGAGCAACACATCGCAGTCACAATGTCTCTAGGCTGGCTCGGAAATACTTTGTGTTTCCTCCAGAGGAGCTGGAGGAAGTGGCCAGGGAAAGGAGAGCGGGGGCATCTTTGCTCAGACTGCTGCTCTCATGACCCCATTTTGTATGAGAGGAGAAAATACATAAATGGCGCATTAGCAACAAAGTTGACATCTTGACCATACTCACTTGGTTTTCACTATGCCAGCAGCGGCTCTCAGTTTGAACACATTAATTGAATGGGAACCAATAAAACATTCTTGCTCCTATATTAGATGTAAATTGTCTTTCTTTAAAGCACTAAAGCAGATAAAATAACTGCCAAATCCAGTGTTGGTAAAACTTTTGTTCCCTTGGTTTAGTCTGTATTTTTTCATGTGTGTAAGCATCTGAGAAAGTGTGTGCGTTTGTTTTGCATGATATCCTGCTGATTGAACTGCTGTCACTCCTGGCTGAGTGTGTGTACCAACCAGATGGGAAACACTAGGGTCAATGGCACTGACACATTACCTCCAGATGAGCTCACTAGAGGATCCATAGCATACAAGAAACACACACGCACACATACAGTTAGTACGTTTACACGTCACGGTACACAGACGGAGATGAATACGTTTTTGTGATGTTACTTTACAAAATATAGTGAAATTTAGGTACATCAGGTGAGCTTTAAATATCTAGACTTAAACAGCATTCAGGATAACTAAATATTCTGTTGATTTTTAAATAAAATAGCAAAAAAAGTACAAATAAATAGAATTAAGTTGGAAAAAAAACATGATACATTTTAAATGGTAAGAAAAAGTAAAACTGTGCCCTTTTTATGTGTACTTTTTGTTACAATTTAACATGAGCTAAATTGAGGACACTGAACATGTGTGACTGATTGCATCCTGTTTGTCTTCATTTAGAGCACAGACAGATGTAGTTGATGAACCTGCTGTGAGCACTCGTGTGTTTGGATCTATGTTGGAGTGAGTGCGGGTTGTATCTCAGTCAAATGGGGCTCACAGTTTGCCCCCAACACATGGCTGCTGTTTGCCCTGCCACATTCTGCTGATCAATGACAGGTTACTCTCTTTCAGTTTCAGATTCATGTATGATTTATTCATTGTGAACTTAACTTGTTTTTGAAGTGGGATGTTATCAACAGAGCAAAACCAAAACATTGTAATGGCTTTACATAAGTATTGCATAGGTTTTAGAGATTCCAAAAACAATTCTACTAAACAGAGAGTACAAAATAAGACTAAAGCCCTTCACTAACAGCAGATTCAAACCAGAGGTGGAAGCGCGGTATCCGCCTAAACTCCATTTCAAACTACACTTGTTTATTTCGTGACGGTCATCAGGCTCACCTGTGGTTTCTTAGAGATTCTACAATTAATTTGACTTTGACTATCTTGACTTGTCATTGACTGATTTCTGCCTCTCTATTTTTGATTGTGTTTTTAGACACCCAAAACCTCACGCACCCACAATTCTGTAGTCAGCCCATCTGTGTGTGTGTCTGTCTGTTTTTGCATTTCATTTTCATCTCTATGGTCTGTTTAGATACAAAAATATGATCACTTTTGTCAAACGCGGTATTTTATTGTGAAAAATTGATTATATTTTGAAAGTTGACCAGATTTTCTTGTGTGTCTTGGCATAACTTCTTGTCAGGATTGATGCAAATTGCTCACTGCTCACACAAAAAATAGACCCAGAAACAATCCCTGCATGGCGCGAGTTGGGCGCGGAGGACCCTTCGTCTGGTGTGAGCAGCCTCCGTTCCGCGGCGCTTCCGCGCGGTGTGAACCTGGCGTTGTATTTTGAATTAAGCTTGAAATTGTCTTGTTTTCTGTAAGATTATACCAAGCAAAACAGTTTGAAACCCTTTATCTGAATCATATAAAGAATATTGCTTAATTAAAAATAGGTGATATTAGAAAAAAAATGTGAAGGAGTACATCTCAAAGGTGATGTTTAAAATGACTTCTTATTAGATTAAATTTGTACTGTAATGAAGAGGGAATGGCTTTTAGTGCTTTAAGTGTATGTGTGTGCGTTTTGTGTCAAGTCAAGCTATTCAGGTTTTATGTGATTTAACAGTAGCAGCACCATGCTGAGTTAATCTTATAAGAACACGAAGCTGTGTTTGTCTCTCAGATGAAGTCTGTATCCTGGAGACTCCAGAAAATGACATGAAAATATGCCGCTGCTATCATGACAGTGTCTTCATGGCACAGTTGGAAGACAGCTGAGAAAAGAGAGAACCATGGCAGGCAGCGAATGTTCAAATCCCTATTCATGCACTGAAGAATAAAAAAAAAAAAAAAAAAAAAAAAAAAAAAAAACAGCTTTGGCGTCTAAGTCTTATGCCAGACACCCTGGCAAATTCAAACACCCATACAGGCTTTCCACCAGCGACCTGTTGTTGTGCCTATCACGGTTACTGGTTTGATAGTCGATGCAAAAAAAATGTACAGGAAACTCAATTTTAAATTCACTTTAAAAAGTCTTTACCATGCAAAAACAACTTTTTGAGCTTTAAGTTTATTATAATGTCCATTCCTTACTATAGACAACCTCAAAGCGGTATTTGATCCGTTCAAGCTTTTCTTAGTAATCCTAAAACCTGCTCTCTGAGCACCAGCCCCTCCCATACACACAAAAATGAGCGGGTTCTCACGAGCTGATGTAGGGAAGTTAGAACAGCCCCTTTCAGGAAGCGCTTGCTCTGCCGGACAGACACACACTTTCTCCGCTGAGCCACGGGTTACTGGTGATTAGCAAACTTCACAAGCTCCCTAGCTCATGAATAGTCTTGGAAATGCTGGGTGTCTCTGCTATTTGTGTTGTGATCCGGTGTAACAATGGCCAACAGACTCTCATTGGATTAGCGTTCACACTTTGTGCGGTGGCATTTGCCAAAGAACATTCTGGTGAGGAATCTGCACCAAATTTAAGGTGGATCCTAAACGTATTGAAGAATTGCACAAACAGATGAGTGATATTTGGAAGATGGCGGGAGAAAAAGACGTAAACAATTTCCTGGTGAAAAAAGCGAGAGACGAATTAAAAGGACTGGTTTGAACATGGATTATTGAGCTAAATCAGAGAGGTCCGTGTGTCTCCAGGAAGATTATTCACATGAAAGCAAAGATTTTTATTCGGAGATTGATGGTGCTTCAAAGAGAAAAGAGTCGTTCACAGTCAGTGCTAATCAGGAAATAATGATATCTTCAAATCATTTTAATAAATCCTGAAATGTTCATCTGGTGTTGTCAGTATTTTTTTTACCACATTTCACCACAAAATGAACTCATTAGCAGTCACCATTCTCTGTGTTCCATTTTGTTTTTTTTACATCAGGAAATGGGAGTGAAAGGCAGAGCCTCAGAGATTGAGTTGTCTTACTTCTGAGTAGAAAGAGAGTTCAAACAATAATTCTATGATGACTTTATTTCATAAATTGTTCTTTAGTGTGCCAAAGGTAATCAATGATGGGTACAGTTTACTCTGAAATGCTTAAGAAAAGCATGGCATGAGCCCTTTAACATTTAACAAAAAGTCAATTTCAGTAAAGAAACAGTCAAAGGGTTCATCTGACCAGAACTTTTGTTCCCCTCGAATGACATGGATACATTCTTGTGGTACCTTTGGGTAATAACTGGGTACCTTTTGGGTAAATACACTCAGATGTATTCCACCACCTAACACTCATTCACCATCACATTCATATACATTATACAAGGAACTAATGCACACACTACAGCTTCTGGATGTGACCAGACATCAGGAGATGAAGTGTGAGCATAACATGTTAGAGGTAAATAAATGAAACATATCACTAAAAATGTGTTTCTTAATAAAAAAGGTAAGAGTGAACCCCAGCTCCCAAAATATTTTTCTTCTCTATGCATTTATGTTACTTCATCATCCCATGGGTTCTCAAATGGTGTTCATAGATTTCCTTGTAGATTAGTTCCCTTTGGAAACTGCGTACTTACAGTGCATTCATTGTAGATTATGCATGGGGTCTGATAATTGCAATTTCAGTTTTTGCATTTATAAAACCAAGTAATAAATATGCTTTTTTTTCCTCCTAAAGTTCCTGTAAGTAAATGTGTCATATCATTTGTAAAGTGACCCAATATTTTGAGAAGTAAATATAAAATCGTTTTTGGTGGGTTTTTTTTTTTTCTTTGTTAAAGTCCCTTTTTTGCAAAAAGTTGATTATTTAGTACATGGGATCATGATAATGGCACCGACCTGGACTGCAGCAGCAAAGGAAAGGGATGTGAATGCGGATTGCCATGACTGTGACGGCTGGGGTGACAAGAACCCAGGAGCAGAGAACCAGGCTTGGACTTGGAAATGCAGTTTGAGTTTTTTTTAATAAACAAAAGACACCTCACAAGAGGGAAAAGTGCAAAACAACACAAATTTAAAGACTAAGAAAAACACTTGAAGAATTGGAAACGTACAAAAGGAACTCACGGTCCTAACAAGGACGCACCGACACTGAGAGCTGAAATGCTGCAACTTAAATAGTCTTAATTACAAAGTGCAGACAGCTGTGCACTCCTCCACAGAGAGCACCAGGGAGGGAGGGGCCATCCAGGAGGAGTGACAGCTGACCTGCAAAACGCAAAGTGGCAGATAACATAAAAAAAACACACACACACAACCGTGTCAATGATAGGTTAAATAAAGAAAAATCAATTCAGGCAGAAAGTTTATCTTTTACTGCTTGTTTTTGTCCAAATGATGAAGTAGAAGTTTGTTTGAAAGAAACAAAGTCTAACATTTTCTATTCCTTTCTTATGTCTTTTTTCCTCTGTCTTTTCTGCTTCATCCAAGTTTTAAAAATATAACAACTAAACAGGTTAAAGATGTGAATATGTTAATAATTGGAAAACTAACTTTGCTTTAGGCCAGTAGAGAGCATTTGGGTTTTGTTAGGGCTGGGCGATACAGATGTTTTGGAAATCGATCCGATACAATGCAGTCAATATTGCCTATAAAAATAGCAGATATCTCTAACTCAATGGATCTGACATGAACCACAAAATCTTTTTTTTTTTCTTTTTGTTTCAGTCACCATAAATGTTCCCCTTTTTTAAATCATTTAATAAACATAATGAGATAATTAGAAAATATATTTTCAAAAAAATGGAAAATAGTTTATTAAAATAAGAAACTTCTTGAAATTAAATAAAAAGTGAAGAGGTGAATGCAAAACAGATAACAAACAAAAGAAAGAAGTAACTGAAATTAATCAAAATGTTTAACGCTTATAAAAAAAAAAACAACAGGTGGAAAAATAATTTATAACTTCTTAGCTTTTAAAAAGAAAGATAAAAACAGATGAAAACTAACTTGTAAAATACAACTCAACATTTAAATAGAGTGGAAAGAGAGTTAACAAAACATGCCTTTGATCTCACAGGACTGGCGAGAGTGGTGAGACAGCAACCAGGTCATTTTAAAACGAGTGGAAATATTAATATCTTCTGGTTGGTATTGGTCCAATACTGATACCAACTTGAGATCGATACTATTGATCTTTTGGATCGACCTGCACAGCACAAGGCTATGCGACTAGAACTTCTTTTTAGGTGTGATATATATCCCAGTGGCATATCACTTTTTAAGCCATACCCAGCAGCCAATCAGCAGCGAGTACTCACCCGGACCATGCTATTTAAAAGCAGATAAATCAAATATGAAACAGGGCTGTTTCCTGCACAGTTTCAAAGACTTTCATCTTTTGGGGAGCTAAGAATGTAAAGTTTACTCCTCTCTGGTTGGCAACTGCACGGTACTTTCACTGAAAATATTTTGTATAAAGAAATATTTGAAGGGATCAGAGAGGATGCATGAAGGAGGAACAGTGGAGATAACAAATACGCAGGCTGCTGGCTAGAATGGAACGAGCCAGAAAACCAGCCATGGAGCACGGGTATGGGAGCGAGCCAAATCCAGGAGCAGCAGCCTGGCCCCGGGTCAGTCTGCTCCAAACTCCCCCACTGATCTCCACCCAATTAGCATGAAGTTCCATCTGCTGCCTGGAGAGACACACCAACACACGCACACACACTGGTTTGAGCACAAATACACAAATAATCTCCCCCACGCTCATATGCAAAAATGCTGACACACACACACACACACGCAAAGCTTTCATTGCCCACAACAATTGCTCAATGACAAGTTAAGTGATAGCTTCGGCAGCCTCCTGCCTGTTACAGCCAAAAGAGGCAGATTCACTCACATGCTCACACAGTCCTGATCTGAGTGTGTGTATGTGTGTACATACTTGTGTGTCACATGGACAGCTCCGTATTTGCTGTGGTGTTGTGATGACAACATCAGTTTCGGGGCCCAGACAGAAGGCTGCTCCTTTCTATGCTGACTGCAGGCGGGGTGTTCGCCACTCTCTAAGCCCCTTAATCTCCCTTGCAATCAATATTTAATGACACACCCTGCTGGGAGACAAAGGCTGAACATTAGGAAAAGCAAAATACGTAAGAAATATGTTAAAAAAAAGGGACATAGAGCACCTATTTGTCACCATCTCCTTGACCTGCCAGCACTATTCATGACATTCAACTTTGACATTGGTATGTAGTTCATGGAAGCCTGAGTGTCATTTCTGCACTCTCTACATGTTTTCAATTAAGTATTTTTCCTTCAGTGAAGATTTATCCAGACAAAGAGTTTGGGCCATATCCAGGGTTGCTGTACGTTTACTCCACTTCCTGGCCTTATGCATCGGCATGATTGTTTTTTGGTAATGCATTAAAATACACCTCATCTTTTACTGCAGTTACCATGCAGGTATGATAGTATTTTTTAAAATTATGATCTACTTTCATGTTTTCATGTTATGCTGCAATTCACCTTTCCTGGTCTCACCGTTTCACATATTTTTTTAGTGATTTTTTTTTTTTTTCTCAATTCAAGTTTTTATTGGGTTTTGACATCAAATAATATTACACAGGTAGTATATGCAGAATTTCATTTTTTGGTGATTTTTTTAAGTCAGAGACATGGCACACAGAGTTATCATCAAAATCAGTCGTTTTCATTCTTGTCAGGATTCTGTGCATGAATCCTTGTAATTTTTTTGTCATATTCTGTTTTCCTGGTCAGGTAAATCATCCACAGCTGTCTTCATTGAGTCAACCTCAATGTATTTAAGTGTCTGGTTTTCCATTCATCATTGTCAGGTCATCTGTTCTGTTACCTCACTGGTTTAGTCTCCCATAGCTTTGTCATGTTTAAGTTTGTTTAGTAAATATTTACGTTTCCACCACCAAGTCTTGCCTCCTGCGAGATATGAATACTGGACTCATATTTCCATGAAAGTTTAAACTTTAAAAATTTAAACAAAACAGAAATATGAGAATGTTCATGTTTGTCCGAAAAGGTCTATAACGTGTGCGGTGAGAAGTTCTATTGCCCTTAAACATCTATTTATGCTAATTAGCTTATTTCACCTATAGTGAGTTATTTATTGAACATATTCCTCAGGAATTATTTCCGCTGGTGACATGAAATCCCGTCATAGGAGGGAAAACATTTCATTGTAAGTTTGGGGTCATCTGCACCCTACAAGATAGCACAAGGATTATAGTATTGGTGCTTCAGGATTCAGTCCTCATTTGTATCCTTAATTGAATGGCTCATTAAAGGGAAACAAATCAGAGTATGGACCTCTCCTCTTGTAATCCGTCATAGGGTTGTTGGGTGTGTTGGGGAGTTTTGATCTTTTTTGGAACCATTGAAAGGGCAGCATGGTTTATAGGAGACAAACTGACTGAAGGCTTTGCAGGCCCTGATGGTCCACCACTGATATGTATGAACACTTTGTGTGGGAATAGCATTGACTAAGATGTGGAAGACCTAGGAATAAAAAAGTACAAACAGAAAATTTAGATCATAGTTATTTTGTAAGTGGTTACTATTCTATTCTATTAAGAGGTGCAGCCTATAGAATGAAACAAAAAGTGGGTTGGAAAGTAAACTTCTACTAGGCTTCTTATTCCCTAATGTCAGATTATTTACAACCTTTTCACTATAATCTGGGTGTAAAATCAACTTTGGAAGATGTATTACCATGGGTTTTTTTTTTAACATTTTCTGTAACACGTTAATGAAGTTATATAATAATATAAGAAGGGTTGATGTGATATTTCTAAAGCTATGAACGTTATCAGTGCTGTAAATGGTGTGGAGATTCAGATGGTCTTTCTTTAACAAGACCCTTTATTGCTCCGTCATTAGTTTGTGTCCTTCTGTCACCAGGAGGCAGAGGCCCCGCCCCCTCTGTCAACTTCAAGTAGCTGCTTTCCGCCTCACTTCTTTAACTCCAGCATCGATAAAAGGTTCAGATTGTTCTGTAGTGTTGACATAGGTTTTACGACTCAGGATGCCCTCTGCAATGATCACATGATTGCATGCCACTTACAAAATAAACAGGATGTAGATCTTCTATATAGACTCTATTATCAACCTCACTCTTTATTATGTATGTAGTTTATAATAATAACACATTGATCTATTAGTTCCAAAATAATTATGGGGTAGAACATCTGCATGGGATGTAGATATTTATTTAGAAATTTATTTATTTATTTATTTATTTATTTTGTGCCCTGTATTGGTGCAGTTGTTAACTATTATTTAAACAACTGTTAACAGGATTATCTGTATGCATCCCATTAGCCTTTAGGTTATCAGCATCTTGGTTGCTAGTATCAAAACGGAGATATATATAGACACAGTAAATACATTATAACTGAAAACGATTTTTATCAGAATTAACATGATAAAAACTTGAGCTTTAGTCTGAACTTTACCACATTTTCTCAAATGGAAAAGTAAAATCTTCACTATGAAAATATCCGACTAAAACTAAATCATACTGTAAATATATATCATCAAGGATGACCTAACATCAAAACGGATCTTAATTATTCATTTTTCAAAATAATTACTAAACAGACCAAAAAAGAACAAATTAAGTGTATTTTAGGGAGGACTATTGGGAAGCCCATCTGCCATGGACCAGAGGTACCCAAATCCAGTCCTCGAGGGACAACTTCCAGAAATTCTGCCTCATTTCCTGTTGATTACCTGGCTCAGGTGTATTTAGCCAATTAGGAGCTTCAATTACAGGTTGCTTTGGAAAAGATGTAAGACACCGGCCCTCTAGGCCTGGATTAGACACCCCTGCTGGGGACAATGTAAATGGAAGCAAACCAAATTGTTATACTCCTGATGAGCTTTTATGGATCTTTCCTGATATTTATTAGCAAAGAGAGCAATACTAAAACTTTGCAGTTGTGAAGTAACGTTTTGTAAAGGTTTAAAGAAAAATTAAATTTAAATTTGTACTGACAATAAGCTTTGAAAAAAAGTAAAGCATTAAATTGTAAATGGCGTATATTTGTACATGATTTTCCTACCTTCCTTGAAGACCAAAAGTGCTTTACAGTCACGTTCACACACGGAGACTCCACTGCCGAACACTGACACCAACATACAGTATAACCATTAGAGGTCATGTGCACCCGTATAGGGGTTTGACTCATACAGGTGCTGCAACTTTTTGCTTCGTCTGGTCGGTCCCACGGAGGATCATAGACAGACACCTAGTGTGAGTCTTGCAGTTCCCTTGAGGCTTCCTCAGTGAACGTCATAAAAATGGAAAGGGCAATTGTTGTGCATCGTGAAGTATTTGTATTTGTGGCCTTAACACCACAGTCAAGTAGTTTGTACGGCGTGACTATTGGCTCCCTGCTGACTGTGCACAAATTCTGCACACACGAGGTGGGTGTGCAAATGACATGTTAACGCTCGTAGGACACATGTGGGATTCCCAAATAAATTACTCTCTAATTGACTAATTTGCTAAATTCTAACAGGCTGCACACAAGGATGGCACACGTATCACATTAACAGCACTAATTGGCTTCCTTCTACAGGATTTGGGGGAATTAAAAAATGAAAAATGTCTTTCGACTTTCACCAATTTTATCCATCTTCACCTTTACTTAGTTTCGTGCATTGCTTAAAGGGGCCCTACCATGATTTTCTTCAGCCATTCAGAGTAAACTATATCCATATATATGATCATATATTACATTACAAATAACTAATTATTTATGAAATATGAGTCATTTTTGTGTCCCGTTTTAATACCCGGAAGTAAAACGACTCAATTTCTGAGGCTCCGCCTTTCGCTCCTTGTTGGTCCCGCCCATTTCACAACGTCATCCTTGAGTCAGCCTCCTCAGCGTGAGCAAAATTTTTAATCAAACCCACGTGACTAAAGATGGATGCGTGGCGGTCAGCAAAATCTTGCAAGAATTTTTCCCTTTTTCAAACTTTTTATTTTTCGGATGGATTTTGAGCGTCTGTATGAAGGCCAGATTCAACACGGTTTGGTACCGTGGAGGAATTCTGCATGACGGTTACTGGAGACGCTAACAGGTAAAAGACATGTCAGTAGAAACAATGTGGATCATGTTAAAAGTTGTTTTATGAGCCTGAATTGATCCAACCACATTTAATGAGTTTCTGTCTCATCGTTGTGGTTTTATGGTTTGTTTTTTAAGAAAATTTTGTTGAAACTACAAGAGAGCTTTCACAGCAGCAGCGTAGGAGACACAGATAAGAGAGTTATACGTTTTTTGGTGGTGTTAAAATAAATGTTCTAACAAGTAAACAGTTGGAACAATTATTATTTTATTTATTTTTGGATAACATGACAATTAATGCTCTACGTTTGTCCGTGGCTCACCGATCACCTCATTTCTAACTTGTTTGTTTACACCACGTGACTGTCGGGTATGGTGGCCGTTTTGGTTCAGTTGTTCCGCTCTCGGTTCGTTTCATATTCAGGCAGAGGAATCTCAGAGTGAACCGAACTTTGGTCTGATTGGAAACGAACCAAGACTACATTGAAAGATGAGTCTGAGAGTGGTTCTGGTGCAGGAAGGTAGTTATCTCCTGCCACAGCTCTGCTGAGAAGATGGGGGTGTGTTTGTTGTAGTCTAGGGGCGGAGCTTGCAGAACAGACTCTTCCGTCAGCATGTTTCCTACCGCTCGTTTTCAAGGGTGTGGGAGGGGCTGCTGCAGACAGTTCAGGTTTTTAAAGGATTACTCTTAAACGCATGAACAGATCAAAATACTGCTTTGGGGTTCTTTATACTGAGGAATGGACAGTAAAATGTATTTAAAACCTCAAAAAGTAGAAATTTCATAGGGCCTCTTTAAGTGTTCACTAAAAATGTGAATGAACATTTCGTTCTAGGGCCGTGAAACTGGCTTACGACTGTGATATGTCCTACGAGCCACATACCTGCCCCATCAAAGTTTGCCATTTTTTTCCCCACTAACATTGAAATAAAAGATGATCTTTTAAGCAGTGAGATGCTTTGCAAGATCATTTTCAAAAGACATACATGATTATGAGAAAATGTAAGAAAGTTTGAGTAACATTTTTTTACAATGTTTGCTTTTAAAAATATGCAGTTATTTTTTCTAATATTCACTTTAAGGTTGCTGCTTCCAAAATAAGAATTTACAGGATGTACATTAATTTATTTTATGATTATGATCAAAAATGCACATTACAAAAAAAATAAAATATCAAAAATAAATATAGCATCTTATCTATGTTGAGAAAACTAAACAAAAAATAATAAAGCCAGTGCACATATCTGTAAATGAATATATATACAGATGCAATGGAGCCAAGGTTAGCATAAAAACTGAAAATGCTTAGTCCACCAATAAAGTACACTGTAGCTGTTTTTTTTTTTTTTTTTGTTTAAACTGTGCAAAGTGGATAAAAAGGATGAGCTGTTCTGAAAGACTGATTATAAGGAATAATTTCTGCAGCTGCTGCTGTGATTCTGGAAAATGAAACTCATCAGTGTGGACTAAGCATTTCAATGCGGGGTTCATTATTATATGGTTAAAAAAAATACACTCCATAAAAACATTTATAATTGTTGCCAATGCAATGGAAACAGTACAGTGTTTGTGGGGGTTAGGGAACGGAGGCCTCCACCAATATGACAAATCCGCAAATATGGAGAACTCCCACAGCTGAAGGATGTCTGTCACCAATCAAAACTCATCAAAAACATTTCTGATCATGCTTTGTAAAACATTTATCAAAGAACATTGGAGTGTTGCTCAACATAAAGAGTATTTTTTTTTTAATCAGAACAAACGACTGCAGCGACAGCATACTTTATGACGTAGATGAGGAGCGTCACTCTACCTTAAAATCAGGAGTGTGCAGTTCCTCCAACCACAAAATAAACGTCAGCTGCGGACGATAATTATTCTCCCTGGTTATCATCTTCAGTATATCGGGATTTTTTTTCAGCTGCTTCTGAGTGAGTTGATGCCATTTCTCCATGCCAGAGAGGAAGTGCTCCTCTCTCTATGTAGAGAGGAGGAGCTTCATCCTTCTGCACTCCTGAGGGGAGTGTGGTGGAAAAATAGTTGGATCTGATGGAATTAAGAAATGTTGTCAAACGGTTTTAAGAAGAGAAAGTATACGTCTTTCAAGCATGGAGGAGATGTCTGCAGAGCCCCGCCTGTGATGAAGGACATTCGTATTTTATAGAGCCATACAAACAACTCCAATCAGAAACTTAGGATAGGAGCATAAGCGCCATATCTAATATGGACAAGATGTTCTAATGAAGTCAAAATGTTTAGACACTGTGATCAAGGTGTCCTGACAATAAGAAAGCAAAGTCTGTGGCCTCGCTGTCTGTGGCCTTTATTGTGTTAAATTACAACTACTCGAAGACACAAAACTGCAAGAAAATGTGCAAATAGGTGTCAAATTTAAATAAGGTAAGACCAACCTGCAGACTGTTAAAACTACAGTAAGTTCAAGGATGTTTTGTAGTTAAGTCGGTGTTGAGACGGTAACTCCAACTAAAGGGAAAACCCAGGTATTTTGAATCAAGGAATTTGTATTTCTTTTTAAGTGAGATTCTACTTTTTTTGGCTTGTTGCAGAGAAGGACCAGAATAAAGAGGCAAGCAGTCCAGACAGCAGAGCAGGGGAGCAGCAGATGATGATGACAGCTGATAGCCCAAGAGTGGCTTGGGGGCACTTTCCCATGAATAAAGCCCAGCATGTACCTTCTTTACTTCTCCAACACATCTGCTTGACAATGAGGGGTCAAAAGTTTGATGAAACCTGCATTTACGAACATTCTAAAAATCAGTGGGGTCAGGGCTTTGGGTCAACATTTTTTTGCTACTTGACACAAGAACACACAAGAACCTTCATTATATAATGGTCCTTAATCTGTTTTTGTTGACAGCTATTCTTTTTTCTTTTTATATTATTATTATGAATTGATCATTTTTTCAATAGGCTATCTATGCTGTAATGAAAGATGTAATGCAGACAAGTCAAAGTTAAGGCTCGCTGGCATCATCCAGCTCACTGTGTAATTATATCCTTTTTTTCTGCTGGTATTGTGTTAATAACATTAACTACAAATCCCATCACGCAGGGCATCAGCTGCCTAGCTGAACTCCAGCGTTGCCAGAATGGACGGTTTTCTGCCCAATTGGACAGTTTGGATTCTAAATTTGGAGGCAATATTGCTGTGGGCGAGTGGACATAATTTGGGATTGTTCAGGTGGTTTTTGGTGTGAGAATTCTGCGGTTTAGTTTGGATCTTATTATAGTTGGTCACGCTCTAAGCTGCCCTTATCAGTCCCACCAGTTTCTGGTTTGTCATGATCCATAGCCGTCTTCAGTTCAATTAATCACTGCCAGTCTTTTTAAGTGTTTTTCAGTCATTGAGACACATTTTGTCTAGATCACATGTCAAAGTCAAGGCCCGGGGGCCGGATCTGGCCCTCCAGATCATTTTATTTTATTCTTACTAACTAATGGCCCGATGTTATCTTGTGTTGCTTACAAAGTGAAGCAACCTAAGCTGGGTTTTGGATTTTGGCCCCTTTCTTGAGTTTGACATTCCTGGTCTAAGGCTTCTGGTAAAAGATTCAGCATAAACACAGAGGTCCCACTCTGGTGCAAAAATTAAAGCACAAAAAGTAAATCAAACAAATGCTGCCACAGCCTTTAAATCAGTTCATCCCTGTCAGGTCATCTGCTCTGTTTTGTTCAGTCACCATTTGTCTCTTCATGTTTTTTTTTTTTTTTTTTTCAATGTTTCATTTTGCTAATTAAACGTTTTTGTTTCCTGCTAGCAAGCCTGGTCTCCTGCGTTTGGGTCATCCAGCAACACTTCCTGACATTTGGTTCCTTATTGAAACACGTCTCAGCAGGGACATGCGGCGAGGGGAGGCAGGTGAGCCAGTCACCTGTAAACTTCTCCTCACTATTGTGAGCAACTAAAAATTAAATTAAAATGTGTTCTCAAACCTGTTCTCTAAATGGCATTTAAATGAATGACTTTTAATTATTTTAAATTGCTGTATTTTGCATGTTTCTTGTACAGTTACTGCGCCGGCTGAGTGTTGTCTCGATTGTACAATTCATAATAAACTGGATCATTTTGTGCCTTTGATTTACTCAGTGTTTGCTAAAAATACAATTCTTTACTATCTAGTTGCACATTGTAGACATCTGTATTATATATCCTTTTTTTCTGTTTTACACTTATCTGTTGTTTCTATGGTGTTTGAATCAGACAAAAAGCTAAACTGAAAAGGCAGACGGTGATGAAAGCTGTTTATTTTATATATATATATATATATATATATATATATATATATATATATATATATATATATATATATATATATAATATATATAAATATTAACAAACAATGGCTCATTGGTTTATGAATGCATATAGGTTTTTGGAAGGATTTTTACTGTTGTTGTTGAACTAGATCAGGAAAGCACTAAATATTTTTGAAAAAATCTTAAAAGAAAAGTTATTTGGTTTAGTTTTTACTGTTTTATAAACACCTATAACAGGTTTGTAGAAATCTAATCACTGATATGTTTCACAAACACACAGGACCTCACACACCACACAGAAATTAACTTGTTAAAATGTAAAACAACATAAGAACAAATAAAACAGAATGATTTAATTTTTCAATTATAAAAGGCACACATTTTATTTGTACTTCCTGGTTTCTGCTAATATTTGTACAATATTGACAAGATATGTTTTTATAGTGAGCAAAAAATGTTTATATTTTAACACAAAATTACATAAAAATGAAGACATTTATTTTTTATTTTAGAGTTTAGTTTATTTCTAACTGATTTTGAGAGAATACATTTATATGGTGAGCAACATATTGCAAATTACCTGGGATTTAAGTTGATTTATTTTGGAATAATATTCCAATCAGTTGCTATTCATATTTATGTCAGTAAAATATTACTTTTTAAAAATTTGAAATATTTATCCTTGTTGGCCCCGACCTAAAATGTGTTTTGGATTTCGTTCCCCTTTGCAATTGAGTTTAACACCCCCAATCTTATGTATTTGGCTATTTCAGAGACAATCTTAATAAAGGAACACATTCATGTGACGCTACAGTACACAGCTACATATTTGCATATTTACACTTAAAAGAAGTGTTGCAAACCTGTATAAATATATTCACAACTTTCTGTAATTTCTAGTGCCGGCAGTTATAGTTAGGGTTTTTGATCCCATTTCTTTTCTTTCCAGCACAAAAAAAAATGTCATTAAGATTATAGCCGCCAACACAAACCTATTCTGTGGAGACAGAGGTTTGTTTACTCTTCGTAATCTTAGCACCTCGATGAGAAAATAAGTGTTTTCACCAAGAGAAAAGGTCCCTATAAAACAGCTCAGTGAGTATTATACCCTCGACTGTGGCTCTAAAGGCGGTTTAGATTTAAACTATTCGATAACGTGTAGCGAGGCAGACATTACAGATTTAATCCATTCACTCACATTGCATTGGATGGATGGAGAAATCTCAGATATTTCAGTCGAGCGCAGGAGTTACCAACCAAAACATGTTTTCTGTTTATTTCGTTCAACCTTTGCACAATCACTGATATCATAGGATCACATCTCTGGCTGCAGGGTAGAGAAAACTCCTTCTAGACATAAACATCCTGCTTTTATGATTTTGTATTTTTTCTCAATCACTCAGTAAACAAGCTCCAGCTCATACTTGCTCTGTATCGCAACATGTTGCATCACAGCAACACATGCTTTTCACATCAGTTCATTTTGTTTCCCTTCCCATCCCATTACCCTCTCTGCACCTTACTTTTTGAATGCAATCCCGCTGTGCTCATCCCCTCGCCAAATGAAACATCTTCATCAAACCTACACTGCAACCTCTACTGCGGGCTTTATGTCACGAACAACACATCTGATTGCAGTCACAGCCTCCCTCGAGAGGACATAAACACTTTGACAAATTATTCTCCTGAGCGCAATCTTTTCTATTAATAAGAAATAATTATTGAATTGAATTTCTGAATCATAATTAAAATTCACAGCTTGCTACTCACTGAAACTCATCTCTTTCCTAAATAATATATGAGCTCATGCAGAACACTCACAACAAGTACCTGTGGGGGCAGAAGTTAATGCTCCACCTAAACTTGTTTCATTAAGGTCATCTGCTGACATTTAAGCTCAGGTTAGCAAAGCAGAGCTTATAACAGAATAATGTTGAAGCAACACAGCAGCTGACATTAAATGCATAAATAATAGATGCGGGTTGAGAATTGAGAACACAGACTTTCTGTTGAGAGGGATTTTAAACATTCATGTCTCTGTGGATGAGTTAATGTTCAGCACACAGAGGACATCTCTGCACTGTTTTTATTTGGATTTGCTATCATAGCTTCCCTCAAAATGCTTATTTTTTATTTATTTATTTTCTAGAAAGGGCTATTATGTGCTATTATGTTTCCATTTCTAATTCATGTCCTGTTGTGTTTATTGAGCACATTGCATGTTTTAGTAAAAACTGTCCCAGGGATTTTATGTTGAGAGGTCAACAACAGTGGAAAGGTTGGAGATGTGTCGGTTTCTGGAACCAAGTGTGTTATCTCCACCTGTTTTATGTAAAAGTCTGCTTCTCTTGACTCTTTATCCTTCTTTTTGGCATTGAGAGATGATGAAATATGGAAATACTTCCTTTTATATGAGCTCTTTCTTGTCAGCAGTCACAGCTCAGTAATAGAAGGTCCATACATGATTATTACATCACGGCTGCCTGATGATACATCAAGTAAGAATCTTTAAATTCTCACTCTCTCTTTCAAACTGTAAGATTCATGTTGTCACAAACATGCTACTCAGCGTCTTGATGCTTACTGTAAGTAGATTTTTGGTCTATGCCTTTTCCACTGCAGACCATTTTACTATAAGAGATGAGATGTTGTAATGCTATGTAATGTTGTATATGGTAAACTTTGATATATTTACTATCGACTAATTTTACACTATGGTCAGGCTGAATTCTCTATTTTCAACGTGTTTAAGATTATGTTTTTTCTTTTTATTAATAATAATGTAATTGTTTGTTGATACATATTTAATGATAAATGGAGTTTATGGAGGAAATTTCTTGCAATCAAAGGGATCTAGGAAACTACTTGTGGACTTGATTCATTGAAAGAAGCTTTTGCTTCCTCATCTGGTCAATTACAAGCAACAAGAGGTACATTTTCTCTCTGAAATGATGCTTTTTTTCGTGACGTTCAGCATATGTAGCAGTTTCTTCAGCTGCAGCAGAGCGGGGTTGGTGCAGGCTCTGGAGCCGTCACCATCACAACGTGTTGCACTGAGTATCAAACAGTCCACTTTAAATGCACAGATTGACAGGGTCAAAAAAATTATTTATTCAAAAAATTAATATTACACATCACATGACTTACGGCGTGACGGACATGCAGCATTACTATGCATCGAGTCTTCACAAGTGATGAATGGAGGAGGTTCGAACAAGAACCATAAAAGGCAACGCAATGTTTTGGATTCAACTTTAAAACACATGACGACAAAATAATCCGATCGAGAGGAATCATCACAGGACAGTAATTGTATTTTAACAGAAAGAAATCAGGCTGGGAAACATGAAGTACGAGCTAAGGTGGGTGCTAGCAACTCGCGGATCAGCTAAAGATGCCAGCTGGAGCCTTATTCTCAAAGTATTAGGACATTGTCCATTTGAAGTTATATTGTGAATACAATTGACATGTATTTACCATGTATGTAATCCAAAAATAGTCAAAGTTGTTTCGTTTGAAAATGTGGAAAAGGGTGTGGCAGATCAATCTTTATAGTTAATAAATATTTAAACATACCACGAGAGCAATCATTTCCCAAGCGTTATTTTATAAAAATCAGTTGAGAAATGAGGGAGCTAGCCCGATTTTTGTGGTTGACATCTGCCTGTCCTCCATGGAAACAGCATCAGCCACTTTAAGTTGCGAGAGTTCTAGGGACACAATAAATATCTCGGATTACTAACAGTAATTCCAAACTAAAAGTTCACTTAGTTGCAGTTGCAAATTCATATATGAAATTGTGATTTTTGTTTAAATGAAACCATCATTCTCTGCAATGGTAAGTAATATGTCCAGCTATGATATGACATTGTAGATTCATTGGAAAATACTTGCTTACACATGAACACAATATGTATTAAACACATTTATTTAGATATTTAAATTTGATGCAAACACTTCAACTGATTTATGATGGGTTTCTCCATATTCGACTTTCAGCCATTGCTCTGAAGTGTCAGCATTTCTCTTGTGTTTTTTTTTAACTTCGCAATTATATTTTTATAATAAACATCAATATAGCTTGGCACACAGACCTTCAATTGAGGAGTAATCCCTGGTGGCCAATTAGTAAAGTGGGGAAGAAAAAGACCGTCACTCTAATGCCAGTACTGTCACTGCAAAAATAGTTTAGGAAAACAATCAAAGAGCAAACAGTAAATGACTAAGAACACGAAAACCCAGAACAAAACACAATGTTCTTCACTTGTTTTAGGTAACATTGTAATGGAAAAAGTGTGACCTCATTGGAGCCAATCGTCTGGTTTGTCAGTCTCAAGTCCAGGAATATGCAGAAGGTTGTGTCAGAAAGGACATATGATGCAAAACCAAAGTCAAAGTATATTCTCTGATATGTGAAGCTTCCTTCTCCTGTGTACTTTTTAGTACTGCCACATATCTAGTGTTGGTGGGTCTGCTCTCGTTTTATATTCCTTCCACTGAGAGGACGCTTCTGCAGATTGTTTTGCCGGCGCCGTCTGCATGGCAAGTCACTCATGGTGAGAGGTAGGCAGTAGTGTGTAGAGTCTGACTCAAGAACCCAAAGGAACCGTGCCCTGGTCTTGCATGTGCTTGTGTCAGTGGTCTCCAACCCTGTTCCTGGTGAGGTACTACCCTGCTTATTTTGCAGCTAAACCTGATTCAGTAAATCCTGGTTAGATGGATTGAATAAAACCAGTTCTTTAATGACAGAACAAACCTGATCCAGAAGACCAGTAATCTTGACGCAGGGTGGTAGTTTATCACTCAGTGGTTGAATAGACACTGGTGGACAGAATGAGTTATAGTCAGACACCTGTGTTAGCGTTGTGCCACCAATCTACTACAAGGAAATATTGATATTACAAAACATAAACTAATGACATGTGCATAACACTTAAAGGTAGCATCATATCATCTCTTATTGATAGCATTGAAACCAATTGGAAAGCTTGTTACTTCCAAGGAGTCATTCTCTTTTTCTCTCTGGTCAAGCCACAAAACATAGTGTAAAAGCTTTTTGATTTAAAATGGTTCATTTCAAGCAATCAAAAACAAATATAATGCATGAAATACAATCAACAGAGGTTGACATCCATACCAAGATATGTCAGACGTAGCATAACTAGACATCAAATTATAGATTGCTTGACAGGGAGTGGGAGGAAGCGAACTTATATCATCCCAGCCTGACTCGTTCCATTTGCTTCACATTAATAATCAATATCAGGTTAATAACTTCTAAAAGGCTTCATGAAGAAGTTACAGGATTTAGCAAATTCAGTTGCAAAATTGATTTTAAAATGCAGACTTTATGATAAAACAGGCCATTATTTTCACTTGATACTTTTGATTCTAGAAAATAATAATTAAAAAGCAATATCAAATACATTTTTATTTAAAATGTAGAGGTAAAAAATACAGGTTTCCCAAGGAGCACAATGAGGTTATTCCAGTCCTTATGTAAGACCCTTCGTGCCACAAGTTGGACAGGATGGAAAGTACTGCCAGATATTTCTGTTTTGATTCACAGAGTATCAGTGATTATCAAAAAGCTGTGTTTGTATTTCAAAGATTCTCCTGGTCCTTTATAGGGGTGTAACGGATCACAAAACTCACAGGTTAGATCATGTCACAGTTTTAGGGTCATTTTTCGGATAGGTAAAAAGTAAAAAAAAAAGAAAAAAACAGAAGAAAGCAATAAACAACAATATGAAAGCTAAACAAATTTTTGGAAACTCTTCACATCTTATATTTGAAGTATATAAAGTACTTCACACACAATATTTATATATGAACATCAAAACATTTGGTCATTGTGACCTTTTTATTAAAACAAAACATCTTTGAACTTTTAACACAAACAAGATGTCAAAACATGTAGTTTCTAATTAAATGTACAAATCTTGAGACCAAATCTACAAAAACTGAGAGAAAAGAATGCTTAAAAATAGTGTTGAAAATAGCAAATCTCTCTGGAGTACCCCTTAAAATACAAATGTTCTCATCCCAACCGCCTAATGTCCAAATGAAATCATCAATAAAACAGTTAAAATTATTTTCGTCATTATGAAGTCGAGACAAGTTTTTGACAAGTTTTTAAACATGAAGCAGCTACTTAAGCGCTTGTCAAAACAAAGTGTTCAGTCCAGTAGAGTGGTTGCAAAAATGTAGAGATAAACCCTAACTGTCTTTTTTATATGTAATGGTGTGATACAGTCCTAAAAGAATGTAATCAAGTAATGTATATATGCAACAATCATTCATGTCATGTTTGCGGAGGCACCAACAGCTGTCACACATCTGAGCGTCTAAAAGTTGTTCTCTGCTTTAGACCCATCCCCAGATCGGCAGTAAGCTGCAGTTACAGTCAACTTTCAAACACCATTTGGTGATTTACCCTCCCCAATCCAACCCTTAATGCTGAGTGTCAACCAGGGAGGCATTGGGTCAGTCTTAGATTCAGATTTACTGTCCGGTCATATCAAAGGTCTCCTGGTATCACTACTCTAACTACTAGGCCACTAAGCTTAAATATGACTGGGAGATTGTGCTTTCTAATATTTGGAATTTGGCTTCAATATCTTAATTTAAAGCTTTTTCTATCAACAAACTGGCCCTGATTCACCTATAAATGTGATCAATTACCTTTAAATTTTGTTTCCAGAATTTATGATGTGAAACCAGCACTAGAACTATTTGCTCTCTGTTTTACAGTAAATGATGTCTAATAAAGTGTTATCACATCAATTTTTTAATGAAATATAACTAGATTAACTGAACTCTTCTCTGGGTCAATCATAGACATTTTTGATTTTCTGAGAAATTACTGAAGGTCGGCCATGTTGGGTTTGTTCTTGGGACACTCTCAATTTCCTTGTTTTGACAAAGACTCAAGTAGGAATTATTACTCAGTGTACATTTTTGTGAGTGTCGGTTTTGCTGCCGTCTTTTAATGTTAATGTGCTGATCCCCTCTCTGACCTTTTTGTATACATACTGTAAAAGTTGGCATAAATTATACATTTGGTTTATACACAAAGTTTTGGATTATTTTTTTTTTAAATAATACAGGAAATTTAAAAAACTAAGGACATTCCTCTAGTGTGACACAGTGAAACTTTTCTTATATATATTCAAAGCTCCCAATTTAGAGATTTTTTTTTTAAAGCTTCTGTTTCCATTCAACTTTCCCATTTTTTGCCTACCTTTTCCAAGCAGCCAAAGGCCATTGTGAATTCTCTAACAAAATCCATCTCGGTTCATCTGTGTCTCCTCAGACCTCTTGCTTCTCCTTCCTCCCACCATGCTAACCCAACTCCACATCCTCCATCGCCGTCCCTTAGGCTCTGACCCTGGCCAAATATCTGACAGCTCACAAAATAGAATGGCCCCGTGATCCACATGGGTATAAACACACACACATGGAATGAAGCTTCACTCTGCTTTGCTTTTGTAGTATAAGAGTATTTGAGTGTGTAGCTTCAGAGTGGATATTTTTACAGATAAAACTCCACAGGAATATAAACATATTTACTAAAGTTTAATAATGTTCTTTAGTAAGTTCTTTATCATTAATATTTCTGTTTACCTTAGATAAAAAGGTAAAGGATCCTCATTGTTCCAAACATATTCTACTTTCATCTTGTGCTTCTACTGTCATACACTCACTAATACACTGGCATATACACAGCAGGCAGCGGCTAAATGGTCCATAAACAGTGATTTATGAGATAAAGGGCAATGTAAGAAGCAGGATGTGAAATATTCAGTAGTTATTCTATATTCAAGGCAGATGTAGAGGTGCAGGGATCCGCTACAGGAGCGGGTTACACACACACCGATGCACTCTATCACCCAGGAGATCGAAGCGTACATGTTGGCTTGTCAAACACTGGCTGGGGGGAAGGCTCATATGTTACCTCTGCATAATGGGCAGAGTCATCACTTTTTACGCAAGTTTAATCACCCTTGCTCTGGCCCTTGTAGGTTACGCAGGCTTTGAGGCACAATCCAAATGTGCAAGCCAACGCATGCAAACAGATATGCACACACACAGACAGAAACCTGGCTTAATGCTCTATAAAATAAACACATTTATAAATGATGATGCACACGGTGAACAAGTGCGTTGACTTCCGTCTTGGCGATTTCATCTGATGAAATTGAAGTGAAAGCCTCCAGCCATGTTTTTGCGTTACATTAAGAATTGAAGAGCTGGGATTCCTTTCTGGGATTCGGAGCCTTCCACAATCTTCTACTTATAAATGCTCAACTGCCACCTTTGATTTTTACCATTTCTCTGCCACACACATGCACATGTCCCACTTTCAATAGGCATTTGCCAGTCATTCACCCTGAACTACCTTGTGAAGGCTGTGAAAAGTCTGAAACCTATAATTGTAGACCTTGGAGAATTTTTATTTTATTTTATTATTATTATTAAATTATAAACAAACAAATGCCTACTGCATTGATAATGCATTATCAAAAAAGCCTCAAGCTGCGTTTACAACAAACACGATTTGCGTATCAGGGAATTGAGTTTGTTAAATCAATGGTATAAACACGATCTGAGGTCCTGAGGCGTGATTTGAGCGTCGGACACAGCATGGAAGTATCACAATTTGAGTGTTGTGGAGCCATTTTGGTGGCCTGGCCAGAGTTCAAATATTTTAAATTTGTCAAAGTCGCCAAGTCGTTTCAATCAATCAATAGCGGACTGATCTGAGCTTGCATCCATCCATCCATCTTCTTTACTTGCTATGTCTCTTTTGGGGTAATGGTGTTTCTGGAGCCCGTCCTGGGTAATGTTAGTTAAAGGCAGAGTAAACCCTGAACTGTCAGTGGACGGGACAGTGGATGCGACATTGGGATATCTTTCTTATTTTGACTGAGACAATAAATAAACTCTAATTGTATTTATTTGTTTAATCCCCCCCTCTCGGACTAATGTGGGACAGCAAGTCTTCAAAATGGGTCACAGAGACAAGGAAACACTGTGGAAGCCAGATGTGATTCAGACACAAAAAGAGTGAAGCTCACCATGAATGACCTCATAAACCCAGAAATAGAGTCATAATTACTGAAGTTTTGAGCAGACATTTTTAAAATAAATAAATATGATCTCTCAACAACATCCATTTTTGCGGGAGAAACAAAATCCACAATCTACAACCCAAACGTGGCTCAGGTAGAGCAACTTATCCAGGACAGCATATATATACAGTAAATATAAATATATATATCTATATATATATTCTAGAGTTTTGTGAAGTGTATGCTACTTTCTGTCCATCCAACTGTCAGTAGCTTGCTGACTGTCACAGAATGGTGAGAATCACATTTTTCACACTCTTCCAACACTTTAACACCAAGGGTTTTTTTTATTTTTTTCCCCAAAGTGAAAACAAATTCACAGCTGGTGTATTTGCAGGAAGAGGCTGACACCGTACACACACACACACAGATAGGAGTGAAGAAGCAACAGCATGGCTCACATACAAACTGGATCAAACAATGAATATCCACTGTAAGTGACCGTTGACTTCTTTGGCTAGACACGCGCTTAAATAGGTAAATACAACTTTTAAAAAAAGCATTACACATTTGTAAAATATGCTAAAAAATCCAGATTTTTTGAATAAAAATGACAAGTTTTCTTGCAATCTGAAAAAATACAATAATGACCTTATCATTCCGATCTAAGGTCAACTTTACAAGAGATGTTATACATTTACTGATTTTCTTAAAAAAAGACTCTTCTTATTGTCAGGCAACTGTTATGTCACAAAACAAATTATAGAGAAGTATAAATCTAAGACTCAAACGCTTAACAGAATATTTGAATATTTCAGCAATATTCTTTTTTTTTTTTTTTTTTTTGTTTCAAACTGCCCAAAATCTAGATATTAAGGTTGATGTAGTTCTTGATTTTTGGCAGAGCAAAGGTTTTAGCCCTTAGTTATTCTGAATAAAGCTTCTTGAGTGCATGTGTGCGGTTTTGAAAAAAAAAAAAAAAAACCCTTTAAGTATATTAGAGGGATTGTTGGTGCACTTTTAACAGAATGTAACTGTAAGCAGGTAACAAAAGTGGAAAACTTACACTGAAGCATTTGTCGCAGTGGGTAAAAGTGAAGTACTGTGGTTTACTTCAGAAAGACCAACACCATTCTCTTTGACAATCCCCCCCCAGAGTTGTGGCCTCTGTTAAGGTAAGATCTCAGTCTCAATGATTGATGGGATCTGACTGGCTCCTCAGTCACTTTTGCATTTCAAAGGCATCACTGATGTCTTCTTATGAATATGACCAACATGGTGTGGGTTCATCCCACCACCACTGTGATGCCAGGGTAAACTCAAATTTGGCAGAAATGACCTTTAAGCCTCAGAAAATAAACAACACATTAATAAAAACAGTTGTGGGTGAAAGGGAGGAAAAATCGAGTGGACAAATTAAAAACATCCAATCGTCAGCTGGCAAGAAGAGATTGAGTTTGTGCTGCGCTTGTGTTTGTGCTATCCAGAATGTGAGTAAGATAAATGGATATTGAAAAACAATACATAAATATTGTCCCTTGTGAGCAAGATTAGAAAAGCAATATCCCATCACTGGGTTGCATGCATGGCTGAGGTGGAAGATGGTGGGCAGGCAGAGAAAACAAATGCAGGTTGAGGCCGCAGGTGCCAAAGTGTCAAAGTGGGGACAAGAATTATAGAAGGAGAAGTGGGAAATAAATAAGCAATAACAGCATTACTTAATGCAAAGATAAACACAACTACCCTCTGCGGCAGGGTTTTTATCCTGTGTCCCTGTGAAATTATTATTTTTTATCATAGTGCTGCACATCTTTACTGGAGGCAATCTTGACTAAATAAATCCAGATTGTCAGTAAATGTATGTTTCGCATCAGCGAATCAATAGACGTCACATGGGATGAAATGGCCACAACAAATGGAAATTGTAATTCAAAGTCCAGCAAGAGGTAAAACTAAATTCAGGTTTATGTGGACTTCAACATGCGAGAAAACTGATTTTCAGTTGTTTTTTTTTTTTTTATCTAATTTTTTTTTTGCATACATTTGACCATGCCGACACCACAGAGAGATTGCATTATTAGTAGGGCTGGGAATCGATTAAAAATATCCAACTAATTAATCGCAAACTTTGACAAAAACATAAAAATTATTGCGATTAATTTTTTCCCCAGTATTTGATCACCAATTATTATCTGTTAATAATTACAAAATGAAATTTAGACTGTTTATTTTAAAGTAGAACTGTCAATCGATTGAAGAAGTTTGATTGATCACACTTGTGTTGAGATTAATCACGATTAATTACAAAGTTTAACCATGTACATTTTATATAATAATATATATATATATATTTTCACATTTTTTTTTATTTTCGAACTAGAACAAAAAAAGCAAACAAACATTAAAAGAAACAATGAAAATGATCCCACAATCTTTTGAACAAAGACAGGCCTTCATTTTTATCTTCTGAAATGTTTAAATTTATCAAGTGACCATCGTCTAAGGGGGATAATAGCTGACCAAGTGTTTTGACGCATGCCGTGGAAGCCTGAAATACGGAGGCAAAGCGAAAGACTGTTTCTTCATGACGTTTAATTAATTTGCCTTAATAAATATTAACACTTTAATTCTTTTGATGAATCGTGATCGTTAATGTGTTTAAGTTCACAGCCCTAATTATTAGTGATAAATACTCTAAAGACCAATGGCTGACCACGACTGGTTCAGATTTAGTTATTTTACATCTAAAATTGAAGGTAAAGTAGTTTTAAACTGTTGCTAAAATTAGAATCTTTCCTTCAAAAGATTAATTCAAGAAATAAGTGTAAAAAAATGTGGGTTTGAACACTTTGGATTTATCGTTTTAAACGAATAGAATAATGAAAATAACTAATTAAAAACTGTATGTCTGGGATGGTGGTGGAGGACCCAAATGCAGGAGACCAGACTTGGTGGCAGAAACATAAACGTTTACTAAAACAACTTAAACAGGACAAACCCAGGAGACCAAACCAGTGACATGCCAGAACATAGAAGAGCAGATGACCTGACAATGAGAACTGAAAACCAGACACTTAAATACACTGAGGATGATTGACTAAATGAAGACAGCTGTGGACGATTAACCTGCATGTGGTGAGACTGACGGGGAAAACAGAACATGACAAAACCTAAGCACTGAAACATGACAGTACCCCTCCCCAAAAGGGCAGATCCCAAATGCCCAACACCTGTGAGGAGGGGACCTAGAACAAAAACACAAGTCCAGAAAATGGGGATCCTGCAGCCAGACGGACATGAGGGGTAATGAAACCCCTCCTGGAACAGAAGAGGAGCGGTCCTGGTGACTCTCCCCAGGTACAGGAGACATGAAGGGAAGCAGTCCCAGCAACCCTCCTTCAGAGCCGGAAACAGACCAGGGGGACGAGCGGCGACCATCCTCGGGGACAGGCAGGAAGGAGCGGTCCCGGCGACCCTCCTCAGGAACAGGAACATGAAGAGGAGCGGCCCCGGCGACCCTCCACAGGAACAGGAACGGATGGCCCCAACAGTCCCCCCTCAGGAACGGAACGGGTGGAAGATGACAGATGCGAAGACTGCTACAGGAACCCCATCTGGCATGGCATGGCAACGTGTGGCATGGCATGGACAAGGTTCTCCTGCTGGGTCCAAGGTGGTCAGGTCATACTGTCAGGGATGGTGGAGGACCCAAATGCAGGAGACCAGACTTGGTGGCAGAAACATAAACGTTTACTAAACAACTTAAACAGGACAAACCCAGGAGACCAAACCAGTGACATGCCAGAACATAGATGAGCAGATGACCTGACAATGAGAACTGAAAACCAGACACTTAAATACACTGAGGATGATTAAACTAAATGAAGACAGCTGTGGACGATTAACCTGCATGTGGTGAGACTGACGGGGAAAACAGAACATGACAAAACCTAAGCACTGAAACATGACACTGTAGCTTCAATCTATTTTTTTCAACGAAATTTGGTACTGAGATAGGTTCTTCTTTAGAGCATTTTTGTTCATTAGGTCGGCACCCCTGCTCATTTTGTGATTTTGAGTTTATTTTCCGCTCCGTTTTATACCGTTAAGCCCCTCCTTCAGGCCAATGATACAAATATTTCATTAAAAAAGACAAAAGTTTCAAAAACTATTTTGAATTTCTTAAAACAAACATCATTGAATGAGCTTTGAAGTCCCACTATAAGCCACCCCAGTTGTCTTGTAAATCCTTCTGCTACCCTAGGCATGTTTACCTTAAAAGTGGGGTCATCAGGACCCCACAACACAACCCGCTGAACTTTTGATTTCAAGGATTTTTATGTTCACTGCTGGTCGTGGAAGACATAAAATCATTTCCACAGATTATGCCAGCACACATTTTACATCATTCCATTGTTCGCGCGCTCTCCTGCTAGCCTGCAACCCCTCACAACACCTTCCTGACATTACCATACGGTTTTGAGCCAAATCCCAGCTCAGACGAGGAAAATCAAGACGTACATGGATCTATTTTTCTATCATAACATCGGAATGAAGTGGAGCCGAGAGCTTGTGGCCTGCCGATTGTAGTTTGTACGTAACAACAAGCTTTTTCAATCAACTTTTTTTCCTGCTCCTGATTTTCCACAATTTAAATAAATAAATACTCATAAACACAATTTTGATGTTAATTTTCTTTATAAATATCTTCCATCATGAGAAAAATGCTGCATGAAAATGCTATAAACCCCAAAAACCGTATTGTCATGGGAGTATGTGTTTAAAGGGTAACCAAACTCAGTCTAAATGAACTTCTTTTGTCTGTTGACATCTATAAATGGGGCTTTAAGAGTGCAGTCTGTTGGTGATTGCCAAATTTTTGACAAATTTAAATAAAACTGTTTAATTCGTCAAAATATAGTCAAAAAAAAGTCTGTGTGCTGGCCCCTACAGGTTGAAATGAGGTATTACAGTTGAATTTTGTGATTGGTCAAACCATGTAAGTTTGAGAAGTCTGATGTCATGATCTGCAGCTGCAGTAATGATAACAATCCTGCCCTCAAGCCCCTCCCCTCTGACTGGATTTTCACATTTCAGCTGTGGGTGGAGTCAGCTTCCAACTTCCTGGTTTGGTTACCCTTTAAATACTAAACGTTCACAGTAAAAAACACAGTTTGTGGCTTCACTTCTTGTTATCCAGTTTGAGTTAATGTGAGTTTTGACAGGTTGAAAGCTCTGGTCTTAAAGTGAGTTATGGAAAATATTTGCTTGTGAATAATATATACCATCTTCCAACACCTTTAGTGAGGTAAATTATTAACTTCAAGAGAACAGTTAGTTACTTGTGTGTCTGTTGTGTGCACATGAGTGCAGGTTGTGTTGAGGGTGGAACAACAAAGATACAGGTTGACATTCAGGTGACCTCCTGCAACCTGTGATAGTGTGTTATCACTCTATAGGTCCTTATTTCTTAACCTCGTTTCTGATAGTGACCAAATAAAGGTGAACAATTTGTCAACATCAACCCTTAACCTCTAACTCTCCTCTTGTCGGAGACACTGTCCTCATTTGAAAGCATCCTAATACAGTAAATGAATGGTTTGAATGGCTGTGTTTACAAAGCATGAACACATTGTCTTGTTTTCATAGATAATGATCAGTTTATGGTTTACGTTCTTATTTTCGATTTGTTTCTGGGCTCTTTTTGTTCTTCCTGCCGTGCAGGCTACCTGCAGGTCCTCCCAGATTACATCCTGACCCATCTGCGGCTCTCCACGGAGTGGCA
This sequence comes from Oryzias javanicus, assembly GCA_003999625.1. Taxonomy (NCBI): domain Eukaryota; kingdom Metazoa; phylum Chordata; class Actinopteri; order Beloniformes; family Adrianichthyidae; genus Oryzias; species Oryzias javanicus. The sequence goes on from CM012437.1 coordinate 4,548,149, forward strand.
CACAGCTTCCCTGCACTTAAATTGATTTGTTTTGGTATTTAAGTCCCCTTTCTCTGCAGCGTCGGCGTGTGTGCTCTGCCGCGCTCTACAGTTCCCTTCGCTTCACTCGCCATGCTGTTGACTCAGCAAGTATTTTGGCTTCAGCTCCCTCAGATTGTTACGTTTCCAGTTTTGTTTCCTCAGTAGACATTGACTTTGTCACTGTGTAGTCTAACTAAATGCTCCTGCTCCATCATTCCTGTAACTTCCCAGCCACAGGGTTTCTGTGTTTTTTGCTTTATTAAATGGACCCCCTCACTACCTCTACCATCACCACCCATAGTTTAGACTTTGAAGAAACAAACATTGAGCTTGTTTAAAGTGAAAGACAAACAGTGATTTTTTTTTTTTTTTTTAAGGGAGAAGCACCAGCCTTAGAATCATCTAAGCTACTGGAACCAAACACTTGCTTTCATATTGTCAGTTTGTCAATTTATACAGGTCTTAATAACATCACATCCATGTTATTGTCAATCAGCTTGACATATTAGTCGGTCATTTTAGTTTTAAATGCTTTTATCATTGCTTGAGACCAGAACTGCCCCTTCTTCCTCTTTACACCAAAATCCCAGTATCATCCTCCGCACTGTATGGAATGGGAACATATTCCTCTTGAAATTTGATCAAATACACTACCTCCTTTACATTTTAATTTTATACCTGCCTACTTTGGAATTGTCAATATGGAAAGTCTCTTCTCATCTGTACACATCATCACCCTACATCTTACCAAAAGATGATGGTCTAGGGCAGGGGTGGGCAAACTTTTTGATTTGTGGGCCAGAAAGGGTTCTAAAATTTGGCATAAGGGCCGGACAAGGAGCGGATGGAAGGAGTGATTTGGTAATGAACCTCATAAACTAAAAAGATAATATGGAATCTAGAGAAAAACATGCTTTAATTTGGATTAAAATTTACATATATTCATTTAAAAACAGAAAATTGGGGAATTTTAATATCTAAATTTTGATTTTTGTTCTCTTTTTGGGTTGATGTTCTTCAGAGGAAAATGCAAACTCAAAGAAATCCGAAAAATCCCCTTCTGACTCAGAAAAAAACACACGAACGCCAGAGAAACAACATCATTCATGAGAAGAAACCAGAAATACGATGAAAATAAGACAATAATTAGGATTTTTGATTCAATGTATTTTAATTTGGAGGGCCAGATTAAGTATCTTAAGGGGCCGCATGTGGCCCCCGGGCCGTAGTTTGCCCACCCCTGGTCTAGGGTGTCTAAAGACTGTACACATTTGGTCCGCTGAACAAAGTTTCAGTCTGAATACACAAACAAATCCTGGTCTCGGACCAGGAGCCACTCTCTGACCCATCTCTGTTTATTTCCAGCTTCGGTTTGCTCAATCTGAATACCATCCACTCAGAGACCGAAATAACTGAACCAAATCAAACCGGTAGTCACGTGATGTTAACAGTAAAGCAATAACACAATGGATGAGTCGCAAACAGATTTGAAGCAACAATTGTCATGTTGGCAAACAGGAAAATATGGTACAACCCCTCATGTATTAGTACGTTTGTTCTGACACAGCTATAAATGCTTCTTGCATGCTTTCCTGTCTCGTTATGCGGCACATAATGCTTGCCGTTGTGACATTGTCCCAAAAGCTACCTTGTGCTAGTACCATGACAGAATTCTCTTAAAAACAATGTCATAACACCACAACAATGAGACACAGCAAATTGAAGCACCTCCCTCTCTCTCTTTCAGTTTTGACTCGCCCCCGTAACTGCTGACCAATGACTGAAGAGATCTGTAATCATGTGGTTTGGTTTAGAGGGTTTGGTCTCCAATAGAACCCAGTCTGAATTCAGACCCAATGTAATTTTTAGGACTTGATCAAGAACAAATAAGTGGACTCAATCCAAAACAATGGACCTTCCTAGGTTGAATACGCCCTTTGTAAGATCCCAAAATTGTGCAAAATTACATGACTATGCAAATAGACTGCACATGCTGTTTAATTAGGATTTGACAGAGCTCACCCAGGACATTGTTCAATGGATAACAAGAGTATTTCACAAGAGGATTTAGCATGTGTATTGGGAATCTATATGACAGCGAATATAAAGGAGTGCAAGGACGTGGGTGCTTTTGAAATACATTAAAAAAGTCTGCCACTCCAGGAGATGGACATTGCACATGCTGTTTTTTGTGAACTGATACACTATAGGGCACCATGAATCATGAGCAAAAACAAATCTCGTTTTCTCCTATATTTCATAACTGTTTAATGAAAGGGAATTCTGGTTCAGGCATTCTCACACACGTGAATCACCGTCTCCTCTCTCAGCAACCACTCTCTGAGACTGCAAATACAATTATTTATATTAAACTTAATAACAAATGCTGGCCATGCATGTGCTTTCACACGTACATTTCATTAAATGAACAAAGGTATGCATTGAAAAAGACTTAACAGAAACTTGTATGATGTCAGACATACCTGTAGTCTAATTCTATGGAAGAAAACATTTTTTTTTTTTTTTTTTTGTAGGCATTAAAGAAAAATCCCATCAGTTCAATTCAATTGTGACCCATGGGTGTGTTAAATGTGTTCTTGGATTTGACCTCTCTCCAGTCCGACCCATTTTGTGAGTCTTTTCTCTGACCCTGCAGGGGGATCAACCCAACAACCTCTGTCCTTACACAGACACTTTTCCACTAGAGCGCTGACCCGGTCAAGTGTGAAGCTTGTGAGTTTAAATGTTGCGATTGACAGCGTGCCAAAGAAGTGGTTGCCTCAATTGTACTTTTATAGCAATTCTCCTTCTAGTGCATTGATATACCTGTTTAGAAATGTTTAGTCACAAAAAAAAAATAAAATATAATCTGATCATCAAGTTGTACAGTATGTATTTTTGAATCGTAATTTTCAATTCGCAAACAAGCTGATTAAGAAATTCTAATTATTACTCTTGTTTGCGTGTGTAAATTGAAAACAAAAAGTTTTTGTTTGAGCAAGGTTTTTTCAGCTTTTTCAGCTCCATATCAGAACATAGTGAGGAAATTGCACTCATGTTGAGTTCCGAGGCTTCATTATTCAATCATCGCTTTCCCTTGATCTGACTAGCTGTCTTCTTCCTTTTCATCCGCGCCTCTTCCATCCTTTAATCACCCGTCTTCTGAATTTCTCTGCTGTTTGGAAGACCAACAGACATTCACAAGCTGTTTGCATTTTCTCTTTTCCCCTCAAACATTTCAGAAGTGGTTAGCCTGTCATGCACTTCTCATAGATTCTAAAAAGAAATCTCCTATAGTTTTCCAAAGTCTATGAAATTAAATAAGCAGATAAAAGGTAATCGACAGGTCTCGACTAAGTTTATTTTGGAGAAAAAATTAAACATGAAGAATTCAAAAAAGTTTCATAAAAGCAGAAATGTCATAAAAACGTATTGATTTGTCTGAATTTCCATCACATGACGGGAAAAAAAAATCAGCGAATACATGAAACCACAAATACATGGGGGAACACTATGGCTGCTTTAAAGGGGTTATGTGATTTACTTAAGCCTTTCAGAGTGAACTATAGCCATATATATGATCGTATAAAAACAAATTACTTATGAAATATGAGTTATTTTCATATTTCATTTAAAATAAACTTTTTTTTTTTTTTTTGCTGATCGTCACTGGCTCTGTGGAGAAATGTAGTCTTGGTGTTAGTCTGGGGGCGGAGCTGTCAGAGCATAGTCTTCCTGGAGGTGTTGGCATCGTGCTTACGTCAGCATGTTTCCATCTGCTCGTTTTGGTGGATATGGGAGGGGCTGATGCAGAGATCAAAATACCAATTTTTGGATTCTTCATAGTGAGGAATGAACACTAAAATGCATTTAAATCCTCTAAAAGTAGAGTTTTCATGATAGGGCCTCTTTAAAGCACTTTTTTTCCCAATAAATCGTGGGAATTTCAACTTTTATTGATAATAATTTTGTTTTATGGAGGTTTTGATTGTCCTGCAATGAACTGACAAACTATCCCAGACATATTCTGTATTTGCTTGGATATAGCTGGAATAGGATGCATCCAATCAGATGGATGTTCCAACAAAAACTTTAGGAAGAAATATGTATATAACCAGTCTCTGCTTTGAGCCTGGGAGGTCATGGGTTCAAATCCATAGCTGGGTCATACTAAAGCGTTGGATTTGGGGCTTAAACTGCCAAAAATTCTCCTGACCGCATAACACAGCTCCCTGAGGGGATGGGTCAAATGTGGAGAGCATATTTCTCACACTCAGGTGTGTGACGTCTAATGGGACTTTAATATTATGCCAGAATCGTTTGATGTGTGACAAACAATTTTCATGGCTTGTTTAATACTTTATATTAGACGAGCGGTGTGTCTTATGGGTTTGTGTTCTTCATGTAAAGGCCACCTGTGCACTCGGACGCCTTGTGCATGTGGGTTTGTGTCTGCAGCTGCTCCAGTGACTGACTACAAAAGTATGACAGCTGAGAGTCAGACAGCACTCTTATGGATTTTAGCTTGAGGGCTGCTGTAGGGTTCCACAAATCCATCTCTTCCTCTTTCCTTTTCTTATCACCACCTCCTGTTTTTTAACTTCAGTCATTGCTTTTTTCCATCAAATCTCTAACCATACAGTTGCTTTTGAAAGAATCAAATCAGTTGTTTTATGCTTTATAGAGTCATTATTGAGTGTGATTTAACACTTTTATTCACTTTTTTTTCAATTAGTTTACAGACAACACATTTTTTTTTATTTAGAATAACTCTGTATTTAAATTACTGTTTTACAAAATTTCAAAAAACTCTTGAAAAATAATTCAGCTCCAAAAAAATCTCAAATATTCTTATCCAGAAGATGTTTATTTCCAAGCCCCCCGCTTTTTTAAGCATTGTAAGGAAGACCTTACACAATTCACAGTCGAAGGCGTCTGCAAAGGTTTTCCAAACAGGTTGTGCCTCTGCCTGTCAAATGTGATGTGGAAAATAAAAATGCACATATTCAGCCTCTGTGCTTTTGGGAGCTCTTGTTGTTTCTATCCATGGAGCAATTTGAGTATGGAGGGCAGAACAAAGAAGGTAAACACATGTCACTCAGTTTAAGCAAGCTTCACTGCTGACTGGTGCAACCCAGTGAGTCATCTTTCCTTTTTCTTCTTTTTTCAATGTTTTTCCTTCTATTTTCTATTGATCCTTCAGTGTCCATCTCCTATTGGGAATATAAATGTGTTATTTTTAAATAAAGCAAACACAAAAAACAGGTTTTGGGGAACATTTTTAACACAAACCAAGTAAAAGGTGAAAAAAAGAAGAAAGAAAAAGGTGAAATGAAGTAATCTACAAGTCAAAAGAATAAATTACTGCCCTAACCATTTTGCGCTACTAAGGAAAAGGTATCACAGACAATGGTGACAGCAAAGACACTTTTTGTTTGTTGAAAAATGAAATGAATGATTAAAAATAATTGCATGCAAATGTAAAGAAAATAGCATAAAATTGTCTCTTTAAAGGAAAGTCTTTTTTTATTTTTCATGCAAAAGAACAAAAACAGTTTTTTCATTTGTGTCACTGGTTTTTTCTACCACAGAGTAATAGCTAAAGCAGATCTGGAGACTTCCTCAGTCTTGACAGACTATTAGGTTGAAATGACAATACTGTCACAGTCTGTTGTTCTGATGATCACGAATGCAGGAGAAGCTCCAGGAGGTAAGCATTAGGCAAGAAACTTTCCATTTTTTTGCTATAAAAAGAGCCTTTATTCTTGTGTGTACTGATCCCTTTAATTTGTATCTTTTTTTATTTTTCTTCTTTGTTTTTTAATCACAGCATTGTTTTTTTTTTTGTTTTGTTTGTTTTTTTTTTAGCTTCTATAACCAAGGCAAGAATAAAAGGATATCTATCCGGCTTTCAGTAAAGATAAAGTCATTTCTTTTAATTTTAATTTTAATGTCCAAAAAGCTGTAAAAGCAATTTGGTATAGTTTTCAGTATGTTTATTTTCATTATGTTTGTTTTTAAAATACAACAACATATTTGTATTTCTTGTGCCATAAAACCAGGCTCAATAGAGCTCTGGACCCCACGTCACTGCCTGCGGCCATTTTGGCAGCAACATGAACAGCACTGTCATGAGCGCCACTGCTGAAACTTTCAAACCAATAGGAGAATTCATTTGCATGAGATTATTTTAAAAGATCATATCAAAGATAAGAACATTACTGACTCGTATAATCTTCACAACGTGCTTTTAAAATGTATTTCTGCTGAAGAAAACATCCCAATCTATACTATCCAGACATATATGTAAAAACCAAATAAACTTCCCATCGTCCTACACGGGGGACTCTCTAAAGTTTACAAAAGCCTGGAGAGTAACAAATGGAATCAATCTGGAGTTTGTAGTGAACATCCAGCTGCGGAATCTTCAATCAAAAAATTGCTGCATCATCACTGGAAGGTTGTTAAGTGTTAAATTCCAGGCAGCGTAACATTAGCATTGCTAGCAATGGGGTCAGGTTGTTGTTTTGTTTACAGTAGCTTAGCTAACGCATGCGGTTGTCTTTTTTTTTTTCTCTTCTCTAGAGATAGAAGCTGGTTAAAAATAGACAGAATTAAGTCCGGAATTGATGGATTCTCACGTTTTCTTCCTACAAAATAAATATATATTTCAGTATCCACATTTTGATTGCTATGTTAGCGCTTGCTAACGTTAGCATGACATTTTTATTTCCACAAATTGCTTACAATTTCTTGTGGATTTACACTGGAGTAAATCACAAACCATAATTATAGCATATAATAAAAATACTTAAGTAAGTGAGCTTTGTGTACGGTACCATACATGATATGAAGTGATAGCTGCACAAGCTGAATATGACCGCTGAAGGGTCCTGTCTTTCAGTCTTATCTTGCTTGCTCCTGGCTCTTTTAATGGTGCTAATCCATTTAGCTCGCCTCTCCAGATCTTTATTAATACCATAAAAAATGACATAACTTCTTTATTTGTACAACCTGGGGCACATCAGTCATTAACTATGGTTAGCCAGCTTCACTGCGGCAATCGGCCGATTCAATTCATCGTGCCCCGATTGCTGCCAAAATGGCGGCACCTTAAGGGGGACAACCCTGTATGATGTCATCTCCTGGAGCTCTATATACAGTATGTGTCAAAAACAAACAAAAAATTATCAACAGATGAGCCTCCTCGTCAGTTTTTTAACTTGAAACTTCTCATTTAATTTTGGCAGAAGAAAAGATTCCAAAAATGGTGCTGAACCCAGGAATGGACAAAAGTAATATTGCTCTCAAAAATATGTTCAATGAAGAGAAGGTCCATGTGGAGATTCAGCAAACAGTAACCTGTCATCCGAGGGGTAATCCCAGACTTTATAATGGGTCCAAAAGCCTACAGTTCCAGGGGTCAAAAGAAAAATAGTAAAAAAGTTCATGGTTCAGAAAAAGAGACGAACCAAAGCAACAACAAAGTGGCGGAGAGGGAAAGGACAGGGAGAGTGAAGCAGAGGAAGAGAAGCATCTCAGACCGAAATAAAGGAGAGAACAATGAGGCTGCAGAGGAGTGGAAGAAATATGGCAGAGCCAGAGTTTCAAAAAGTTGCTGGAGGTCCGACTGCTCAACAAATCAAAATCAAAATCATAACTATATATATAATATATATATATATATATATATATATATATATATATTATATATATATATATATAATATTAAATGTCATTTGGAAAATGTTAACTTTTACTTGTAAATAATGCATTTAGCCTCTTTTTTATTGCATATAGTGCAAATAGAATGAAATATACGCTGTACTGATCATATTAAAGTGTTATCACACTGAATTTTTATAGACCTGCTTCTTCTGTGACATTTAAAAAAAACACAATAAATTCCTGTGCAGTAATAAAAACTAAGCAAAACATGAATACCGAATGAATTTAAATGTCAAATGATGTAATATATTTTAGAAAGTAGTTTTCTTGGAGAAAAATAAAGTTATTGTCAGATCTGAGATACATTTAAAAACAAATTAAAAAACAGAGTGGGGAGATATGAGTATGCCATGGAGAATTAAACTCTGTTTAAGACTGTCTGACACTGTTCTCTTTTTTCTTTATTTCTGTTTCTTAGGGTTAATTCAGGGTATGAGTAAAAACCAGGGAGTTGTGCTCTGCCTTGTATTGAATGTGTTACACTTTTTGGATTTCATGGGCCCACTTCTCCTCTTATTAATAATAATTATAACCAAAGTGTTTCCAGTGCTTCATCTGTCTCTTCAGGTTTGTAAGATTTTCTTTATTTCAAAATCTTTAAAGGTTCATGGTAGTGATTAGTCCTTCCAGTTGTTTTTAAGGTAAGTCCATGTTACTGACTTTGTTTTGTCTTTAACCGTAGTTAAAACTAAGTTCATAGCTCCAAATTCACCTGACAATGATCGTAAGTAAAGAAAGCCCCAATATCTTGTTTCTGCCCCCCAAGTCTGTGGATCTATTTCCCTCAATGGGCTCTTACTTGACCTGGATCCTTCCTATGGAATTCAATATTGGATTTTCCTATTCCAAGTCACCACCATCTCCTCTCAATGATTTCCAAAATGACTACATCTCTGCAAGATGCTCTCCCCGTGCGTGTGCACCTTCCAAAAACATGCTTCATAGGTTTGTTGGTTACTCTAAATTGCCCCCAGGTGTGAAATGGTGTGTGATTGAGGCCCCGCGACGGATTGGCGACCTGTCCAGGGTATACCCTACCATAACCCATCAGTAGCTGGGTTAGGCTCCGGCGCCCCTGAAAGGGACAAAGCAGCCAAGAAGATGAATGAATGACTACATCTTCTCCTTCAGGATCTGGAGTTATTCCTGAACTTATAGGTTTATTTGCCAGAGCCACTTATTTTAGCCTCATCATTAAGATGACACTCCTGAGAATCTCCTGATCATGTGCAACACTTCAAAATTCCATTGGATAATAAAGACTCACCTTCAAAGTTGCATCAACTCGGGGGCACACAACAACTTTCATATCAAAACTTAGGCCTGACTTTATATTCAATCTTTATTCTATGTGCAACTCTCCTCCCACTAAGAAGTCACTTTGAACATCTTCACCCGAGGCACTTCACTGGACCTTAACTCAAACATGATATAGACCAATACAGTTTCAATAGGAGTGTCCAGTATTTTGAAGGATTGAAACATTAACATCATGTTAACATCCTTGAAAATAAATCTACAAGAGCTACAAGAAAGTATTTTGTTTTGTAACTGTTAAAGACACAAACATTACAGCTCATGGAAGGATAGCATGGATTTGATATACTAGCCTCTGCATAAAACCTTATTTTTTTATTTTTCAGTTTACAGGCTGAAAAAAGTACAAGCTCTCAAAATCTGTATCTGCCCCTTGACGCATTGATGTATGCTGTTGACGCTTACACATGAAACCACTTCTGCTCTAAAATGTGTTTCATTTTGTATCTAAATGAACAGCAAAAACATAAGAAAGGTTTTTCTGTCATAGCTAGAAATAAATGCAGGCGTCTAGGGGTTAAATGTAGGGAGGGTGAATGGAGATGGGTTGTAGATGTGTCAGGAGCCCCCGCCAGTAATCCAGTACACCTGCGGAGACAAGAAAACCAAAGGCCAAAGGCCAGCACAGGCAGAGATAACTAGAGAGTAAGACAGATGTGCAGGGCCATCACACCCGTGTATCCATTTGTGATTCTACCCACTCCTGTCATTCCCAAAGACAACCTTAGCATCTTCGTCTCTGTTACCTCCATTTCTGGCCCCTGTCTCTTTCTCAGGACCACTGTTTCTAAACCAACATGGCTTCTCTCACTACAGTCTTATACCTTTATCTTCCTGTTGACTAACACTCTACTGTCTCAAATGATGTCTTGAACCTTTCTCCATCAGTTCCCATCATTGTGAACTCTCCTTTGAGTACATGCCTATCAAGTCCTCATTTACCAGGGGTGGCATTCCACCACATAAGATAACAAAATAATATAGAATTTGATCAAAGACGTGCTAACTTTGATTTTGAAAATCAATATATTTTAAAACAGAACATTTTAGAGTTGTTATTTCAAAGCTGTGACTTTTTAAAAGTTGTATATAGGTATACGCCATGCGCCATTTTGTCTCATTTCAGTTTCAACTGCACAAATGGGAAGAGAAAAACACAAAAAATGCTGCATTCGTGTGTTGTTGGAATGATAGGAAAAATGCCTGTCCGAGTCAAAACGTACACATAGACTTCAGAAAAACTACATGAATGCAGAATAACTTTCTGAACCTCGACAGGGAAACACCTTAAAAACAGGGAAGATAAAACAATTAGGATTATCAGTATAATTGGAGGGCCGTATATATACATACATATATATATATATATATATATATATATTATATATATATATATATATTATATATATATATATATATATATAAATGCAAAAAAAAAATCAAAGGAACAGTCAATTTTCCCCAAAACTGAGTTTTTATCTTCTACGTCACATTTTCTTCTGACTTCATTTGATGAGTATCCAAAATTGTCTTCATTACTGTTATTGAAAACAAAAGATAACAGACTGATATTTATTACATGACATTGGATCTTTATATATGTTTTTCTTTATAGAGTACTAACAAAAGACTGCGTAATTATTAAGTCCATTATTTTTTGCCCATTGACTTTACTCCTAGCTCAAACATGACACTGCATTTCATTCAGCGTACTAAAACTCGATCAAGTTTGTGTCTCTCTGTCTGTGAACTTGGAATTCTCATTACAGACTAAAACGTTTTGGGTTTTTTTTTTTTTTTCTGAGGTGTTTTTAGCCACAACCTATCCAACACCAGTTACTAATACTCTCCCTGTAATCAGACTTCTATCAACTCTGCCTGACGGCATCAAACACTGGATGGAATCAAAGACAGGCTCCAGCTAGCCAAAACAAGAAGCTTTAAAAAGAAAAAAATATGAATTTAAAGTCTGTTTCTGTTTTTAGAGCTAGATTTACAGGTAACAAAAAAGTGGACAGGTAACTGACAAAAATCTACTGTGTATGATAGAATATCATAGACAAAAGATTGGCACGGTTGACAATCTGTCAGTCAATCACAGGATCACACAGAAAATAAACTCTTTCCTAAAAGCAATTTGAAATAGTATAACTGTTTTAGGAGTCTGTAAGAGTGTCTAAAATTGCATTTGCATCAACCAAGAGGAACAGCAAATGCCACATCAATTTACATCAATGTGTTCAGTCCCTGAATCTCCTGAAGGCTGAACCTTTGGTTTTTCATAAAATACAATTCATATTAATAAAATAAACAAAGAAAGAAATAAATGAAAACTTTTGTGCTTTTCAAAATTAACTGCTTTTCGGCTTATTTAATCAGTTTTTTTGGTGCTTAATGTCTATAAAGCCTGGGATCAATATATACTTTTGTCATTATTTATGACCAGTATTTTCTTAGCAGTAAGGAATACATTTGCAAATAAAGTAAATGTGGGCATTCCATTTTGGTTTATTATTATTTTACTTCATAAAAGTTGCAATAATGTGAAAAAAGGAGCATTTTTTAAAGTGGTTTAGTCAGTGTGGCTACAATGTGACCATTCTTTTCCTGATCGATCATTTATTGATCTGGAGTCTATGAGTTGAGATGGCAGGAGCCACTCTAATTTGTGTCGAGGGGAGCTTGATGAAACGCTGCATGCAACTCTACCATGGCAGTATTTTTGTTTAGCCCCCCTCTCAAAAAAATAAAAAAACTTGAGTAAGTAGCCACATAATTTAGAGTGTTCATTCATAAACCTTGGAAGCCCATCCAAATATTGTTTGCTGGAATTGTTTCGATATGAGACTGTCTACAAGTCATCGAGTCGAGTATCCAACGCCACTGCAGCCCACCAATCAATGCCTGAACTCCCTCAAGTTTACACCAAGTCAAGCTGTCGCCACTGAAGGTAGTCTTTCTTTGCAGCCAGAGTCTGACCTTGAAGGTCAAATGTCAAGCAGGATTTAGTCAATACCAATTTATCAACAAGTGCATTGATCGATACTGGAGCGGATACAGAGATTTTACACATAAACAGACATTTCAGTTTAAAAGTGAATGCCTTTCACTAGTTAGATAATGAAGATAATGAGGACACAGAATGGCAAACTTGCACACAACTCTTAACCATATTATGTGACACATCACATACTTGGAAAGGTGAAAACTGTTGTCTCACTAGAGTCATAATCTCTCAATGCTTGTGTTACATTTTAAATGCATGAGGTGGTTATTCTAGTTAATTTAATTTAAAAAAGTAACTTATTGTGGAGTTATTAACTCAGCCAGGCAGAGTTTATAATGTCTGTTTAGATCTTTCATGGGGTAAAGTGGGGATCACTGGGTTAACTAGTGAAACACAAAGCAAAAAAGAAAAGGTGCAACTAAAAGAAAGAAGTTAGTCATAACATTCACAGTTTATGTGGCAAAAAAGAGGAAAATAAAGCTTAGCCTGACATCTAACTGGATTGTGATATATATCAGGGGTGTCAAACTCAATTGCACAGGGGGCCAAAATCCAAAATATACCTTAGGTCGTGGGCCTTTTTAAAACATACACTTTAACCAAACTATGAATAATAAAAAGGCAGGAATATTATCCCAGAATAAATCAACTTAAACCTTCAATAACTTTCAATATTTTACTATCCATAAAAATATGTTTTTGTCAAAAGTTTACAAGCTAGAAATGAGCGAAGATAACCATAATAACAATAAAATAATAATTACGAGTAAATATGCCACCTATGGAGACCCCCCCCAACCCCGCGGCCGTGGAATGTCCATTACTGACCATGTCATCAAAACACTTCTATTCATGATTTGTAAACATTTATTAAAGAACATTAAATGATTGCCCAACATAGAGTTATTGTTTAAATTAGAACAAACATCTGTATAGCAGCTACTTCATGACGCACATGTGGAGTGTCACTCTGTCTTGGTGTCTTAAAACCAGAAGCGAGTTCTTCCTCCTTCATCAAGCAAGAGCGAGAGGGCGGCTTCTTCCAGAATTTACTGGTTTCATCCAAAATAAACACCTGTTCCTGATGATATTTACTCTCCCCGAGTCACTTCTTCAGCATATCAGGGTTTTTTTGACCACTTCTTAATCAGCTGATGCCATTTGGAGGAGGGGTGGGGGGCTGGTGGGCGCTCCAGAGGGGGCACTGATGCACTCCACACCTCAGCACCTCCTTCGGATGCAAGTGCTTTATAGAAGTGCTTTTGTGATGGACCGAAAGAGTCATATGACTGAAAAAAAATCAGCAAACACGTGAAACCGCGAGCGTGCGGGGTGACATTGAAATTCCTTAGAAACATGAGGCTAATCGAAATTATTTAAATGAAAGATACTGCATTAAACACTCTATTCTTTTAGAAACTTTCTAAAGAATTGTATGCCATACTATGTGTAAGCATTTCATTGTACTAGAAATAATGTAAATACATTGTATTGAGATGTAAGCTACTTTGGTAATACGTGCATGTCACTTTGTGTTGCACAAATCCATCCAAACTACAAATTTCCTTTTCTCTGGTTGTCACGTTTAATAAATTGTATGGAAGCCTTGTACTCCTCATGTAAAATGTTGCTGAAATTTTATTTTGTCTTTAAAATCAGAAAAAAATGATAGGCTATTGCTTCCCTCTGCATCCTCTTATTCACGTATGAATGGATGATGTGTGAATGCAAACGTCATGTCTTTTACTTTTATTACAGAGGTAGTATAGCATGTACTTCAAGACGACAACAATATCACTCAGTACTTCTTGGATATCGTTTTTTTACACTCATCACAGCAAAGTGAAGATCTTCATAGTTGTCTAATTAAATTTAAATACATTTCTGGTTCTACCTCATAAGACGTTTTAAGTATGATTGTCTCTCAATGTGTATTCCTTTACGTTCCTGAAAAGATATACTTCACCTTTTTTTGTGGAATTAACTGTGAATGACTTCACAAGAGTTGTTTGCTGTTTAAAGGTATGACTCAGGAGCTGGTAACCTCTCTTGACTGCAAAGCGCATATGCACACACACATATATTATGTCCAGATGTCAAAGCAATTATTTGTGATTAATCATTTGATTGATGCAGCAAACATGTTTCTGCTTACGACCAAATAATGGATCAATCTGGGACAGGAGAGAGATCATTTAGAAACACAGGAGAAGCCATAAATTATCTCTGATTGCCTAACACATGATTAATGTTGCAGTGTACATTGCCCTAATGTAATTCATCAGTGTTTCAAATGTAATCGGTGTGTATCAAGGGGGATAATTTAGACTGGTCCAGCTAGAAACATGCTTACTGAGCCCTTGTAGGGTGTGTTTAAAATCTGTGTTCTTATTAGCTCTGGAGCAGTTTAGAGGTTTTTGCTGTCTCATGCGTCTCCTGATGCTTGTAAAAATAACATGATGTTGTGCATTCTGATCTATTTTTTGTTTTTACAACAGCTGTTTGCTCCTATCAAGATATTACAGTATATCTGTTAAATCCTTATATTCTATGCATATTCCATGTTTGGCGTTTGGTAGCACTTATTTTTCAGTAATAGGGGTGATTTTTTTTTTTTTATCTTTTGGTTTGTACAACTTCATTAATTTTTCATTGAATGTTAAACTTGTTTCGTTACTTTGACCAAACCAAACCCACCACTGGCTGTTGTTGAGCAATGAAGTGACTTCCTGTCAGAAGGGGAATGATCGGCTAAGGCAGGGGTGTCCTGCTTTTTGGGTCCAGCACCACTTTCTGACAAATGACCTAAAAAACCTTAGGAGAACTTTGTCATGACATGTCACGTCACCTGGGTTTTCCTGCAGCCATCTTCACATCGTGCCTTTCCACATCCAAGCATTCTGTTACCGAGGGGAATTGTTGGGGCCATGCGTGAAACTTCCTGTTCCTGTGTCTTTTCCTGGGTAGGGTCGCCGTAACCGCTTCTTCCTGTTCCTTGTCATGTTCCTTTGGAGGGCCGCTCTTCTTCATAAGTCTGTTCCTGAGGAGGGTCGCCGGTGCCACACTTCATGTTGAAGATGGTCACCACTTATCCCCCTTGGCTGTTCTCCTTCATGTTTCCCTTCCCTGGGGAGAGTCGTCATGGCTGTTCCTGGGGAGGGCCATGGATGTCACCCTTCTTTTCTGCTGGGCTGCAGGAGCCCAAACCGTTTTCTGTACTTGTCTTTATGTGTGTTTTTTTCTTTCTTCAAGTCCCCTCCTTTCAGGTGTTTGGGCATCTGGAACCTGCCCCTTTGGGGAGGGGTACTGTCATGATTCTACGCTTGGGTTTTGTGGTCCCTTTTTTCATGTTCTGTTTTCCCTGTCAATTTCACTGTGCTCAGGTTAACCATCCACAGCTTTACTCATTTAGTTAATCAACCTCAGTGTATTTAAGTGTCTAGTTTTCAGGTCATCATTGTCAGGTCATCTGTTCTATCACCATTTTGGTCTCCTTGGTTATTTGTCATGTTTTGGTGAATTTATTAAATGTTTTAAGTTCCTGCATTTGGGTCATTGATCCGCCATTTCTGACAGAACTAAAGACTGATACACATGAAAAGGCACTCGTCCTGAAGACAAACAACAAACAGGTGGAGAAAGTGGGAGAAATAGCAGTTCCATACTAGTACCCTGATGAAAAACTTACATTTTCTAGTTGGACAAATAAGCCAAAATCCAATAATAATTGTCTTAAGTTGCGAGAGTTTAATGTATTAAATTAGCTTCAGTTACAAAAGAACATTTCATACTGTTCTGGCAGTGATAATAAAGAGCTATTCTTCTTTTACTGAAATGAGTGGTTATCTTGGCAAGCTTCAAACTAAAATCAATGTCATTTTAATGTGACACATTACACACACTCTTATGTAATGTTTTGACAAATAAATCCAGAAAATAAACAACACAAAATACACCAGCTTGTTTCGCAAACGTCACATCCAAGGCAGGTTTATCTAATATCTCTTAATTGAAGGTATTATTTTAAAAAGCACAATAAAGCTCAAGCTGTCCTCTGCAGCAATAAAGAGAGTCAGTGGCTTGGTGGCTTTTCAATCATTAATCTCCAAGCTACAGTGCTTAACTTTTTGTTGGGAGTCAGCAAAGTCCTTGTCCTGTCCTCCTCTTTCATTTTGGTTCAGTTCATGGTCCAACAATTTTTTTCTTCCTTTTCTTTTTTAAGGCATTACACAGAGGTTGTCTTAACGCAACACTTCGGCTGAACCTAAACCCGCCGTTTCCGTCCTGTCTGTCCAAAATCATATCTGTCCTGAAAACATGAAGGAAGGCACAGATTTAGGTGTTTGAATCTCAACACATCAAACCAGTGGGCATATTTTGTAAGTGCTTTCCCTCCAATGGCTCAATATTTTCTTTATAAGTGATAAATGACAATTACAAAAAAGAAAATGTTTAACAAAAAGAAATATACATCATATATAGAAGCCAGAAATCATTGATAAGAATGTGGAGTTGGCGGAGAAACCTGACTCGCCCTGCTGTTAGGTATAGTGTGGACAAAAGGAGGAAGCAGATTGGGTTAGGGTCTGAGAGAAAGAACATAGAAAGCACAGAGTACATGGATAGAGCAAAGAAGCCCCCGCCCAGAGACTCATTTATTAGAAGGAAGTTTATTTGTTGTCAGGAGACAGAGCTCACCATGCAGCTCTTTTATTGAAAACTGTCTCCCACAGTAATAACATGGCCCCAAATGTGCAGTGGCCCTGAAGGATCACAACACAACACTTTAAATTCCTAACACAAAAGTTTCACAACACCTAACTTTCTGTTAGCCTGTTAGCCCAATGGAAATTTCAGAATAAAACAAGTGCAACTTCGGCTGTGGGTCAGATTTCCGAATAAATTTCAGAATAAAGCAGTTTGACTTCTGTTTTGACATAATGTGTTGAGTATGACCATAAAGTGTCGTGACCCTAAAATGTTGTGTTGTGACCCCAAAGTGTCGTGACCCTTCAGACCCTTTGTACGGTGGTACAAATGGGATGACATGTCAAACTAAATGGCCTGCCTCTGCATTCTACCTGAATCCAGACATTTTACAAATCAGGTGTAACTGCTGTTAGCCTACTATGTCAATGTTAATCCGGATCAAAACTGCACAAACTTGTTTTCTAAATGAATAGTCTGCTTTTGAGCTTAAAAACTCAAACTTCATTTAGTTTTCTGACATCCTTTTTGATAAATCAACCGTAAATTTACCCAACTAGCAGAAAAAAAATCCAATCTCAAAGATGTATGTCTACTTCATTAAGATTTTTCCGAAGTTTGAAATAATTTCATATATAACTGGGAGCACTGGAAATTGTTCGCTTATTCCAAAATAAATACATTTTTCAAAGTTTGATCTGAACTTTCTCTGCTAATGATATCTTGTTCAGTGATCATGGATGTCATAAGTATTAATGAAGGATTATTATCGTCATTTTCATCTCTTTGGAATTGAGACACAGAGGGGAATGACAGTTAATTGCAGGGTGCTGCATCAGAGTATCTGCCATAAAAGGGAGCTTTAGTGCAAGCTCTTATTAGAGATGTGGCATTTTGAAAGAGGGTAGTCATGGTTATGTGCTGTTATGTTGTATCACCCCAGGTTTCTGCAGACTTCCACTCTAAAATTGGCAGCGAGGCTTAAGCATGGAAATGAGGTTGAGACGATGATGCAGTGCAGGATGCCTCCTCATCTGTTATGCCTTTGTGTGTTGCTGAATATGGCTGACCCCCCCCCCCCCCCCCCCCCATCAACCCACCCGCCCACCCCACAACCCCTATTACTTCTACTTTTTCATATTCCTCATCCTCATCTCAAATTTACAGTCTTCTTCATCCTATTGCTTTTCCTGTTCCTCTCACACCTTCCACTCGTTTTGGGTGCCTTCGTTAAAAGTGGGGGAAAAAAATGAAAGAAAAAAAAAAAAACGGTGTTATCACTGTCTGGATCCAATACCACAGTGCCACCAAGTGGTTTTAAAAAAAAGAAACACAATTTGTACTGATTTCTCCCCCTTGCAGCGTGTGCTCACACAAAGTTAGAGAGAGAAGGTTAACAGGTAACAGGTGCTCTGAGTGAGTGAGAGGCTCACCTGTTAAAGGAAATGTCTGATGAAAGAGGGTGAAAGGCAGAGTAACACAAAAAAAAGGCCAGACTTTATTCTTCACATCTACATGAGCATGAACAGACCTTGCTTTGTTAACACGGACTCAGTCAGAACACATCACCTGTGGAACAAAACGAGTCGAGGTTCTTTTGAAAACTTTTCCAGCAGCAATTTGATATCATTTGAGTTTGACTCTTAAGCAAAACAAAGAAAAAAAAAATAAAACAGAAGTAAGAATATAAAAACACCTCTTTTAATGAAACAAAAAAAATGGGAGAAAAGCCCTAAAAACCACAAAAATACTGAATTTATTAATATTGTTTTTTATTTTGATCCATCAACCACTAAGAAGATAGCCATCAAAGCTTTAAGATTCACAGATTATGTTAAGAAGTTAGCAGGTTAAATATGTAAAAGATCTTTTAATTTTTAGTCGTTTGTCTAAAAATGTGTCAAACGTTTTTCTAGTGTGTCAAATACGGTTCCAATCCCAGTAGGATTCTGTGTGGAGTTTGTATTTCTTCCAGTATATTTTCTCAAGGCACTTCAGCTCATAGCTTATACTTTATTGATTTATTGGTTGGTTACCCTAAATTGTTGCTACTGAAAAAAGTGAAACAGTCGACTTTTTATATTTAAAATAATTAGTTTTCATCAAATTAAAATGTAAGTTTATGGTTTATTCAACTTACGAATTGAATTTCATAAATCTATTATTTTTTAATTAACAAATGACAGAACCTTTTGTTAATTGATTCAATGTTTCAATATTTTGGGTTCTGGCTGCCCGATGACCTAAAAGGAATGGAGTGTTTTTTTGTTTTTTTTTTAAATGAATGGATGTAAAGATGGATGGATCTAACTCTATTCCAATGGCACATCTATGTACTGTCTTTAGAGAACAATAAACAACTCATCTTCTGCAGGAATGAGTAACTGACAGTAGATCTGAACAAGGGTGTTTCTACATCAAAAATGTCATATGACACACGTCTTCACAAGAAGAAAAATATTATAGTAACCAAAATGAAAGTTTATCTCACTGTGTGTGTTTTTTTGTTTTTTTTTTAAGAAAAGGCTTTGTCCATCAGTAAAAGTAGAGTGGACCACAACTCGTAAAAATATCTGTCTCAAAATGTAAAAAAATATCAAGTTTCATGACAAGAAGAACTGAATTTATGGTGAATAGTTAGATGTTTAAGTTGTGTTTAATTCTTTCATTGGGAAATATTCCAGTACAGACAGAGATAACTGTTGCTCTGATAAAGCATTTTTTCAGTGCAAATAGATTTCCTGATAGCAGATTCAGTGATTCTAACTTCAGCAAGAAGATCTTCTACAACCTTCTGTCCTGCTGTCTTGTTGGGTCCAGATGACCCCACTTTTAATGTAAACATGCCCTGAAACATGCCCTTAAGGCTAAAGAAGCATTATTTGGTTCGTCTGATATTTCCTCCCAATTTGGTGCTGAGCAGCTTTAGAAGCATCAAGGAAGACTTGTCCTCATTGAGGACAGGAATTTGGTGTCTGTACAAAAAACAGACATTGGAGTTTGAGTTCTGTACAATCATTAAGTTGGGTTCTACAAAAATTGATAGAAAAAAAAAAGTTCCATTAGTTATTGGGACTGAAATCACAATTAGGAAAAGAAGTATTTGGAAATTAAATGTCATGAAAATTATGTGAAACAGATTTTAAATATGATAATTTTCCCCAGCTTTTTAAAAATGTTGTTTTACTTAATATTTAACTAAAATAAGTAAAACACCTTAAACATTTTTACTAAAAACATTATACAAAAAAACATGTTCTCTTTAATTGAATGAATCTTTTTCATTTTAGATTTATTTGCATTGAACGTTTGTTGAACTTCATTAAAAAAATAATTTACTCCTTGCAAAAGTCAGATCACTCCAATCATCTTTTGAACTTTAGCAAAAGTGCTCCCAATTGCATTTTAATTATGACTATACTGTTTTTGACAAAAAAAAATAAATAAATCCAAAACACAGTTTCTTCAGAGTTTAGGAGTTTTTTTTTTTTTTTTTTTAATTCACCTCTGAGTTGTGAGCTCGACAGTTTAATTGGATCAACCCCAACCCTATATAGCAAATAAGCTTCATTTTCTTGATATATGTGTCCTCTATCATCAGAAAAAATACAATAAGAACACAAGAAACACCAAAACCCAATTTCAGCGGAGAGGGACTATTCTGATGCAGAATTTGGGATTGCTCATTATCAATCAATCAATCAATTAATCAATCTCTATTTGTTAAGTGCTTGTCATGTATGTTTGTGCAACCTAAAGTGTTTATCAAGTAAAAAAAAAACATTCATGAGCAAGAAAACCAGAGTAAAAAACACAAGACAAGGAACACAAGTACCCACATCATCAGGACATTTGAAGGGACAACAAATAAAACATTTCATGAGATTCAGAATAGAAAAAAAAAAAAAAAAAAAAAAATCAATTAATCATAGGTTAAAACAATGATTAACAAAATAATAAAAAAAAATGTATATATTATAAAAGTCTGAAGGGCTCAAAGTAAATTTACTTAAAAGCTAAACAAAAAAGTTATGTTTTCATTTATTTTTAAAAACCTCATCAGATGTAGAGACTCTCAGATCCTCAGCCAGGCTATTCTACAGACAAGGACCAAGATACCGAAAAGAGGCCTCGCCATGGGTCCTAAACCTGGGGTGTCTAAATCCAGCCCTCGAGGGCTGACCTCCTGCTGGTTTTCCAAAAATCCTGCCTCATCTGCCGCTGACCTGGATCAGGTGTGTTTGACCAATGAGGAGCTCTTGAGGACTGACTTTGGATACCCCCGTCCTAAACCATCTCTTAACCTTAACTCAGACAAACGTTACACTGTGATGTCAATTGCCTGCAGTAACTTCCAATCCTGTATTAAAGGGTAACCAAACAGAACGGTTGGAGACTGACTCCACTCTCAAGACAAATTTTTAAAAAATGACCAAAAAAAGGGGGGGGGTTGGGTAGACAGACTGAGTGGGGAAGGTGTGGTCTGGATATGTGATTGACAGAGAGGTTAGCTGGAGATAAAATGAGGATCTTTTTATTGTTGTCTCAATGGAGACTTTCTTCACCGTTCTTGGTTGAGCAACCTCTGTTGCTCGCGGCGTCCTCTGTTTTCGGTGTCGCGAGTAAAGCTGTGGCGTTAGCTCCGCCACTCTCTGTGTCAAACAGTTGCAGGATCTTGTGGAAAGCTTCAACTCTCATGTCAAGTGTTTAAAGATGGGCGGGGCTTTTCTGCTGCATCTGCAGAGCATGATGATGCGGAACTTTGTGGAAAATTCAACTGTTACACCTCCTTTTAACCTGTAGGGGGCAGCACACAGACGGTTTTTGATGATAATTTCAGGAATTAAACACACATTTATTTTAAATTGTCAAAAATGTGTCAATGACCATCAGACAGCACTGTCAGAGTCCCATTTATACAAGTCAACCGCCCAAAAAAGTTGATTTAGTGTTTGGTTACCCTTTAACTGTGTGGAAGAAAATACCAAACGGCGGGAGGGGGTTCACTGTGTATATGATGCATTAGTTCAAATGACAGAAACGTCATCAGAAAACGATAACACATAATAATGCAACGTGTTTAGAATGAAAAGATTTTTTCCTCATTTGGGAACAATCTTTTTGATTTTAATTTTTTCACTTCTCCCTCAACTTACTGTGTATTTCCTTATCAGCTCTTGCCAAAAAGTGCAAACAACTGATTGATTAAAGAGTTCGAGAGAGCATGACTCTTCTAAAGGAAAAATAAAAGAGAACCCTTCTGATGATGAGGATGAAGGCGGCGTTCTTTTCTTTTAAGATTTAGGCTACTCGATGAAACAGCTCTGATTTCTGTCTCATGGACCACACAAACTCCCCACTCTTTTTCTCCCTCTCATTTATTTGTTGTGCTCCACCTCCTTGTGCTTTTTAAGTTTCTTAATCAGTCAAACCTCAGCATCGCAGCTATTTTTCATGCAGTAAAAAAGAAGAGACTGACAGAGTCTATGACAGAGCGGAAGAACAAATAACAAGAGGAAACATCAACTAAGTGAGAGAAGGCAACCTCAGGGAAAGAAGAGGAATGGAGAAGTGCAGAGTAGGAGCTGCTCTGCTCTCATTCATCTTTCAATATCTCTGCTCACCTCAAAGCTTTTCATCTCCCCCCTACTCGCCCAACCATCCATCCATCCACTCATTCAGCCAGCAATGCTTCCATTCATTTTTTAATTTATAGATGCCAATGACTCCCTCGCTCTCTCTCTCTCTCTCTCTCTCCCTCTCTCCCAATCATGCATTCATCTTTCTGTCCCTCTCCTTCTGTTCGCCCAGCTCCCAACCTTCCTTCTTTCTACCTGTTTCTTTTCTCATTCATTCAGATCATTTTTTCCAGTCTTTTTTTTTTGAAAACCAACCTAGAAAAATGTGGAGTGCAGATTATTTTTTGTTCAGCAACAATGAAAAGGTTTGGCAGATGTGAGACCCGAAACCAAAATAAAACAGAAATGAAGGACATAAATAAGACTTTATACTTATCTCTTCTGCAGATTAACAGAATCTATTCCAATGATATGGTGCATATGTGGTGTCTGACACAGCTCACATAACTGCAAAAGAGACAACACAACGACAAAAGCTGAAGCACAATGACAAGAGCCACAAAACCACAACGAAAGTCAAAGCACAATGAAGAAAACCACAACAAAGACCAAATTAACAAAGAGAAAATCCACAACATTACAACTAAATTGTAAACACAAAAACAAAAGCCACAGCACAACGACAAAAGCTGAAGCACATTGGCAAAAGCTACAACACTACGAAATAAAGTCAAAGCATGACGACAAATGTCAAACCACAACACTGACAAAAGTCGGGTGATGCTCAAAATTTCAAGCTATTGTGGCGCCAATAGCTTAAAACTGAATGAAAAACGAAATATTTCATTTCCGTTGAGAATCACATCTGTTGTGTTGTAGCTTTTGTCGTTGTGTTGTGGCATATGTCCTCTTGTTGTGGCTTTTGTCATTGTGCTTCAGCTTTTGTTGTTGTGTTGTGGCTTTTGTTGTTGCGCTGCAGCTTTTGTTATCACGTTGTGGCTTTTATTGTTGTGTTTCAGCTATTATCTTTGTGTTGTGTCTTTTGTCATCATGGTTTGGCTTTTATCACTGTCCTTCAGCTTTTATCGTTATGTTGTCAGCTTTTACTGTCGTGTTGTCGGCTTTTTTCGTCATCTTTCTGCTTTTGTCGTTGTGATGTGATCTTTTGTAGTCATGTGAGCCGTGTCAGCCACCGTATTCATAAAGTCAGACAACCTTTCTATTTTATTGCCCCACTTTTCTGCCAGCAGAACAGTTTCAAACCCTAACTTTGTGATGTCTTCCCAATCAGGTATTGGAGACATGTCCAACTGGGATGAGGATCTGCGGCAGATTACAGATTTTTTGGAGATTGTATCTCCCAGCTGGTTTGGGAATTCCTCTGTGTCCTCCTCAAAGACCTGGAAAAGGTGATTGGACAGAGCAGGGTCTGGGATTTACTGAGACTGTGACCTGAACCTCAATTGGGTGGAAAATAATGGATGGACTGATGAATAAATTCAAAGGTCTAAAATGAAACACATGGGCTCCAGGAGGCAGTGATGCGATGTGATAGGTAAAAAGACTCCAGCTGCATTCATGAGGCAGACATATATATGCTCAAATAAACTTAACATCAAATAGCACACTTGTAGCATGTTAGCATATATTTTTTTATGCTATTATTTTTAGTTGATGTGTCTTTTTAGTGCTGAAATATGACAGTCTGAAGTGGGGTTGAGCATAGGGTTAAGGGGGGTGGGGGTTCAACAGAATGAAAAAAAACCCATAGCACGTCACATTAGGGTAGGACAGGTAATTATTTGGACCAATTCAGTCACTGTATGACACATGACATCCGTTCAAGTTAAAGTAGCCACCATGGCTTGGTTTAAGGCAAAAAAAAAAAAAAAAAAATGTTACAAATGATGAGAAAATGCATTTCAACTGTTTTCAAATTATTGTCCAAGATTTGATACAATTTAAATATTTTATAATAATTGCATTTGGTGCATAAAAAAACTGAAGTTGCAATAGAAACCACCTGATTCAAATAGGACCACTTACAAATGTAGCCAGTTATTGAAAAAAACAAAGAAACATTAAAAAACTACAACTGATGTCAACAGAAAAACATGGCCTTAAGTCTTTTAAAATTTAGCTTAGACTATAACATAAAATGCTTTGGGGTAATAAAACAAGGAGTATAAGAAGCTGCTTTGGTGATGAAACCAGAAACTAGACTGCCCATTTAAAATATGTGAAACAAAAGTGTTCAGCATTTTTCTTTGTCATGTTTTTCGTCAAAAAGGTTTAATAATATTACAGGTGCACAAAATGGGATATTGATGTCATATTTGTCCTGATAACATCACACAAATGTTGGCCAAAACATTGAATCTGTATTATTTGTTAATTGAAAACATAAGCATCAGTTCATTCATATAAAATTAAAATTATACTTTGAAATTAACCAAAACTCCAAAAAGAGCTTGGTTAATTAATACCCACAACAATTGGGTAGTTGCTTCAAAATCAATGAAACTTAGTCCTCTGATTGCTCATCCAGTTTTGGTTTGGACACTCAGTAACTGTCGGAAAAGCTGCTGTCATACCCTATGAAAGGCCTATCTAACATTCTTGTTTTTCAGGAGTCGGGTGAAAGGAACTTTGAATCCTTCAAGGATACCAAAACGTTGTAGACAATTTGACAAACCCAACCTTGATGGAACAGTTGGGAGCAGACCCCTTCCTCTTCCAACATGACTGCCCACCAGAGCACAAACCAAGTCCACAAAGACATGGAGGACAGAGTCTGGTGTGGATGAACTAGACTGGCCTGCACAGAGTACTGACCTGAACCCCATAGAACACCTTTGGGATGAATTAGAGCAGAGACTGAGAACCAGGCCTTCTCCATCAACATCAGTGTGGCCTGACCAATGTACTTTTGGAAAAATGGTCAAAGATTTCTACCTTGTGTCTACCTTCCCTAAAGAGTTGTAGCTGTAGTAGCTGCAAAAGGTGGACCAACATCTTAGTGATGGGTTGGAAATGGAATGACCCTTTAGTTGTATAAGGACACAGTACACAAGCGTGTCCCACACACCAGAAGTGTGAGGAACTTAAAATAGACATACAAAACTGCAAAATATAAATTCATAACAATCACATATTTAATTTTTAGTGAGCCTCAGCAAGACACACCTGCACTCCCTTTAAGATGCACTTTGAACTGGCCACTCCTCTTTATGACCCTCCACAACTACCCTTCACCAGTGTGGGGCTCAGTGTCTTTCTCAGGGACACCATGTAACATGGGAAGGGAAGATGGGAATTGAACCTGCACCCTTCAGATCAGACTTTGTCCATTCTATTTCTGCCATCCAAAAGACAAACCAAGTACAGCAATCCTTGGTCCCCCCCTTCACTGGCTGTCAGTGCACTTTAGAATTCCTTTGCACTTCTTTTTCCACAGTGCCTGTTTGAGCTCCTCTGTCCACACATTCCATACATCAAGATCTGCAACATTTATGGAACTGTATCTTTTAATAGTTTGCAGCGTGCTGCAGACCACCAAAAGAACCAGACTGACATTTACCACATTTCTTCACGGGGTGTCATGGCTGATGAGAGAAATAAGCAAAATAAAAGGTCACATTGTAAAATAAAGGTCTCCAAATGCAAAGACTACAGTGGATAAAAAAAAGCTAAGAACAGATGTTGTATGGAGAAAGTTTATATATAACTACACAATTTAAATGTTAATGTGCAACCAAGGCTGCCAGTCAAACTACACCTCGACAAAGTCTTAGTGCATCTTAACTCGCAACTGGATTAATTGGCATAAACCAATACAGCATTCCAAAGGTGGGCCATTAAGGAGGATTTCCAGAAAGTCAAAAGGTGCGAGTGACGTACAGCTATGTATATCTGTTGAATGATACAACTCTTGTGCCAAAAGTTAAAAGTGTGTACTAGCACAGATAATTAGGCTCCTATACGTAGCTTTATGATTTGTTTTTCAGTACCAAAAAAATTTTCAATTAGAAAAAAACTCTCTCAGATAGTTTTTAAGTGAAATCAATAAAGTTTTGTTTGACAAAGAAGGGAACATGTAAACAAAACAAGACACAGAACATTAGACAGATTGCAGTGGAGTCTGTGGAGGCTGAAAAGCATAGCAAGCTGGCATGTGCGGACCTGGATCATGGCCTGGTGATATGCAGGTTTTGGAGACCATTGCAGCTACGTTTGCCAGCGGCAGTACTTTTGTATTCAAATGAAGCATCCAGTAAGAGGACTTTGATGGTGACAGCATGAGATGGACCAGTTAGGGGTGGGGTGTCCTGAAACATTCAGAAAAGCTGGAAAAGGCTTGGATGCCATGACCAAACCGGAAGGGTGTGCAGCTGGGAAAAACCTGATGTTGGCTTTGCAGTGCCAGAAAACGATTGCACTGCAGGTTTGGAATAACAAAAAATTTGGCTCCGTAGTGCAGACACTATTGTGTTGACAGCATGGATGAATTTTCATGTGGAGGGTAATTTATTTATTTATTTTGACAGAGAGTAGAAAAAGATATAACTAGCAGAGCAGTGTAGAACCTAATACACACAACTACATTATTGAGAAATTTGAATTTTTCCAGAACATTTGGATAAAGTTAGAAAAATTTCTTAATTATATTTTGATTGAACAAAAAATTAAAAAGTTGATTATTTAACTGTATAACAGAACTGGACTATGCTTGTGTAACATCATCCATAGAAAGTACCTGACTTCTAGCTCCAGCTAAATTAATCCAATCTAGAAACAATTTTTTTCGCAGTATCTTAACGCAATAAAGTCACCATTTTGGAGCCAGACAACAGTGGTCATACACACACCTGACCCAGGTGATCAGTCATGAGTAGGGCTTGCATATGTGGATATCATGCAGACACTGGCGCCAACCTTACACCAGAGGCAATTTGGGGTTCAGCGTCTTGCCCAAGGACACTTCGACACGTGAGCAGGCAAGGCGTGAATCGAATCCACAACCGTCTGATGACCAACTACCAGACACCACGCTACCACACACCGTCTAACTCAAAATCCTCCAACAACATTCAGGTCCATGAGATAAATAATCCCATGAAAATATCCATTGCAGTCTTTGCATCAATGCTCACAAGATTGGCGAATATAGACCACACTGCATTGTGGTTGATCAATTTTCGAAAAAAGAAAAATGTTTTTAAAAACTTCATCTAAATTTTCATCATCAAGATGCAGTAGATTCACAAATGGATTTCAGGGGTTTATACTCATTAAACCCCTGTTGTGACAGTAAAATCTCCCCAACGCAAGAGGCTCTCAGCCCGCATCTGTTTGCTCAGCTGTTGGACAGGACAAGTTAAAAAAAAAACAAAAAAAAAACAAATGGATGTCATAAGATGCTCCTATTGATTAGATTTTCGCTTTGTGAAATACTGAAAAGAAAAATAAAATTAGTGAGCATGGTGTCCGAATAGCTTTTAAAATCTAGAGCACTAGATAGTCCTGCAATAAATTTAGTGGTAAGGGATTAGGGTGGGACGTCGTACAAAATACACTGAGGATAATTAACACAAATCAAGACAGATGTAGATAATTTGCAACCTAAACCTGGTGTGACTGACTGAGGGAAAACAACAAAAAAACAAACTCAAACACTAAATCTTCTCATTGTATGACCAAAAGCAACCATAAAAACAAACTAAACCACACAATCCTCTCATCATAATTGGCACAATACCAGTTTTTGTTTCTGTTTTTTCCTTAAACTGCTTGGTAAATGTTTATGTCAAAAAGCATCTCGCTGATGCATTAAGGTGTTAAAAGCTGTAAAGCCTTCTCCTTCTTTTTACCTTATGCATGCTGTATAAATGGACATCTGCCAAGTATTTTCACATTTTTATCACCTCGCCATATTTACTGCATTTACTACCCTTACATCCACACACACACACACACATGCAGCTCAGCCACACATGCAGGAGTGACCTTGTCTCCCAGGGGAAGGACCGTGTTTAATTGTTCATCAGCACTTTTCTCAGACAAGCGGGGAATTAAAGACAGAAGGAGAGGGAGCGAAACGAGGAGGGAGGTAGAGAAGTTAGCTCCCGGGAGGATAGCACACACAAGAGAAGAGGGTGGAGAATACAAGACAGGAGAGGAGAGTAAGAAACCAAGACATGTGTCTAATTGTTTTAGAGGCAGATGGAGAAACAATGAGGCAAACATCTTCTCTAACTTAATCAACTCCAGCATGATGAACATCCCCAGAATAAGCCCCACAGTACTGTGAGTAATTGTTCTGCGTACATGTCTAGTTTGATTTCAACCGGAGTACAGTTGCAATGATATATTGTTAACAATATGGTGAGTAACTGTGGAATGATATCCCATTTAAGCCTTTGTAGATCACATTCAAACATTAATCCACTGCCTTAATGGAAAACATATCGGTCCCTCAGCTCTTTTGCACCATACATGCTGACTAATCATGTGCTGACCAAATAAACTGTGATACGTGAAGTGACACTGATTTATTTCCATCTCTCGTTTCACTGCCTTCACCCTGTCTTTTTCTCCCTTCACGGACTCTCTTACTTTGATTCTGTACAGTCCTCGTCGCTCCCCTCTTTTCCTGCTTCAGACCTCTGAGTAGATAAGGCTGCAGATACTGATGAGCAAGCAGTGGCCATGCTCGGCTGCTTTGGCTAATGGAACCTTCCTGCTTCTTCAAGGCCTTACAATCAAGGACCGAGGCCTTTTCTGTCATCTGTGGGTGGTTATGTGTGGATATGAGAGTTTTTGTGGCAGGGTTTGTGTGCATGCAGCAAATCAAAGGCTGCAACCCCCAGGTTTTTGTGGGAAAGCAGCGACTGTGCAAAAACTTAATGCAATTATTTTTTCTATATATTTGTTAAAAATAGCTGTAATATTACCAGTATTTTCATCATAAGCACACTAAAGCAAAATGAAAATAATTAAATAAATGAAGGTTTGTTTTTACAACTTCTTGATTGCCAACAGTTTGACAAAGAAGTATAGAATATTTCCAAATCTGTTTGCTTAATTGCTGGACAGCTGGTCTGCTAAAATGTACATGGCACCTGTGGAAGCTAATGCGCTCATTTTTGCAGATGGTTTCAAAAGTTAAACAGCAGTATGTTGCACTATAGGTGAAATGATTCCAATATAAATTTCCATGCCATCGTTAGGTTTGGTAGTAAAGAAGCAGAAGATTTTTCTCAAGATTCCAACTGAGCCAGTCTGGAGTTAATCGCAGATGCAACCCCTTTTTCCCTTTTGCTTTACATTTATGCTGCCAATGCTTTTTGCATCTTTGCAAAGCAGGATTGTTCACAAGGCCATAATAAATATTAAGTCCTTTAAATGGGTGGTCTTTAACAACTAACTAACTTATACTGCAATGAATGTAAAGGAGACTAATGTGTAATTCCCACAGACTCTCCACTTATTGGCCCAATCCAAATTCTTCCCTTCTCACTTCCCCTCCATTTGAAGGGCGAGTTTAAGTGTAAGTGTGTCCAGGAAATGCTTTTTTTTTTTTAAATCCGACCCTCCAAGCGGAGGATAAACAAGTCCTCCTCCAAAAGGCTAAACTGAGCAACGGCTTCTTCACATGGGTGCGCTCTGAATCACAGAGGTTTAAATATAAAGGGTATGACTTTTTCTTGTAGTAAGATCATTTTTAAAGTTATAAAATCTCTGTTGTTATGTATATTCAAGCGGTGACGCCAGCAGATGATGACGTCATCGACAAAAGGGACGTCCGACATATTATACTTTTATAACTCTGGCCAGATGGTCAATGTATTCACTTATTATCAACATTTATTTCATTCATCCTCCTCATGGTCTTCTGAAGCAAATCCAGGTAAATATGCATACAAAACGAGAAACAATCTGGACAGATTATAAATCACATATCTATATTACCCAATATTTAACTTTTGGTTTCTGTCTTAGGTCACTGCAAGGTTCTACAGATCAATGGATTTGGTGCTTCCTCCTCAGCTCACTCTTCTGCTCTTAAAAGTCTGGATGCTTAAATTAGAACAAAATTCAACTGTAATACCTTGATTCAACCTGTAAGGGGCAGTGCACGGAGGATTTTTTACTAGATTTTCAAGAATTAAGCAAGTTTATTTAATTTGTCCAAAATTTGACAATGACCAACAGACAGCACCTTTAAAGTCCCATTTATAAAGGTTAACAGCCAAAAAAAGTTGATTTATGGTTTGGTTACCCTTTAACTTAGAAAGACAACTCGAGTCTTTCTTCATCCAGTCGTGTTGGCTGGCATTTGAAATAATGGATCAGAGAATGAAAAAAAAAATGTTTGAAGCATTTTATGCTGCCTACATGCGTGCACTGATTTATGGGTACACTTCATTCATATGTAATTTGTTTTCCAAAGACTGCATTTCCAAACAGCCTTGAGCGAATCAAAGCATTGACTCAAAGCAAAGATTCAAGTCAATGAGATAGTAAACAGCACAAGTTAAGCGCTGATATCGCACATTAACCTTATTCCCCCTCAAGTCTCTCGTTGTGGGAGCCATTCTCACACAGAGAGCTGATAGAGCTAAGCCACGGCCTCAGAAGCTGCTGTTTATTTTAGTGCTTGGTAATGATTAAACTGTTTCATTTGTTACGGTTTGCAGACAAGAGGCAACCCAGGAGCAGGAAGGACTTAAACCGAAAGGGTATAAAGTTCAAAGAAACACTTTATTAGCAAAAAGTCACCACGAACATCAACAGAAGGACTAGAAAATTACAACTAGAAATCCTTTAAATAAAAACTCACTTGACCAGTGTATCAAGATACTGAAAGATACATTAAAATACAGAAGAACTAAAGTGAATGGAACACAAATAAATGGAACAAACACAAAGACCAAAGTTGAACCCAACCCCCACACAAAATTATCTTAATAGACAAACGAATATTAGTCCTTGTGGTCCTAAAGAAGAAATGTGAAAAGGTGATTGGTAACCATAGGCGTCCTAAAAAGGAATGAAAAAAAATGTGGAGTTAATTTAAGAGGCATATAAAGGAATATTCAGATCATGGAAGATGAGAAGATCAAGTACTGTTCCTTTTTTTATTTTTGGCACACATAGCCCATAAAAACTCACCAAATCTTTGGTTGAAATGTTTTTCCCGCCTTGAGGGCGGAAACTTGAACTCAGACTGATCTTGATCCCAAGGAGCTTGCAAAATTCCTTCCAGGAAGAAGCTTCAGACTGTAGTCCATGATCTAAGGTTTGGTTCTGTCAAAGACCATTTGATTGGAGTGGTGAAATTTTTTAAGTGAGACACGTTAAGCCTAGAGTAAGCTAGATTTGTGGACATCACAATGCTATAATGAACAACAGACAGAGCAGCCAAACTTTCCAGAGGGCAACAATCAGACACTAGGTCTGATTGTTGTTAGAGTGGAGCACATTAACCTCATGCGGTTCTTTCATGACTGTATCTGTGTTTAAAAACTGGTACTGAAACTTTCACGTGATCCACATTTAATCTTCTGACAATCTACCACACTTATTAGTCTGCATTCCTGTAGCCGTAGCATCCCCAGTAACCGTCATGCAGGATTCCTCCAGTAAAAAGTGTTGAACCTGGCCTTCATACAGACACCTGAATATCTATCAGCAAAATAAAAAGTTTGAATAAGTGAAAAATCCTGGCAAGCATTTGCAGACCGCAGTACATTCATCTTTCTCTATTTGACCCGCCCCCATAACTGCTGGCCAATGACTGAAGACATCCTTAGTTCCGTAGTTTTGTTTACAAAGTTTGTTCCGAAACAGAAATCTCTGCTAGATGCCAGTCTCAATGCAGGCTGAACTCAATCTTCTGGACTTGATCCACAAAAAATAAGTGCAAACACCCTGAGATTAATTTAGGATAGGACTGTTGTTGAGGTACTGGTGGTAGTGGATCAAAAATGCCGTACAACGGTGAGTTAGAGGGTAGGTGGTTTATTGTGATGTCGTAATAGATGAGTAGTGGTTCTGGATGTAGGTCGATGGGGTCACGAGGGGAAATCCTGGTGGTCCTTGATGAAAGAGCAGTAGATAATGGAGATGGTTGAAAGCAAGACCCAACAAGTCAAAGGTCAGACATGGGTTTGCAGTCGCTGTAGGTCGGTGTACTCTACCGGAGTGGAACAGATGAACCAACATAAGCAGGCGGGCGTGGATGTCCTTAGAAGATGCTGAGCAGGTGTGCAGGATTCAATCTTCAGGTAGGTATGTGACCCTGATACCTACATAGAACAGTGCGTGAAATAGTGAATACAACAGGAAAAACAACCAAACAAGTTAATTTTTGCTATAGTGTTTCCTGTATATTGTTCTATTTGATCTATTTGAAGATTTTTTTGTTTTTTATACCAGCTGTGTATATGGTCCTTTATTGTTTTTGATAGTTCTTTGCTAACTCAAGCTCACCTCCTAGCCGTACTGAATTACACAGGTACTCTCTCTATGATTCCCAAACAACAATCTCCAACATAGATGGAGTGTCAAACTCATTTTGGTTCAGGGGCCGCCTTCATCTTAATTAATCTCAAGCGGGCCGGTCCAGAAATATAACAGCAAAATAACCTTTGTTCAACTTGTTATCTGTACTCTTGTTTTGTTTAAAGAATTTTTTTAGAAGTAGGAAAAATTATTACACTTTCATTCACAGAGTACAATGCATTTCAAATTAAATGGATTTCACTAAAATAAAAAAAAATAAAAAAAACGGTTTATTCAATTTTATACAGACTGAATGTTTTACATCTGACATTAGAGTAATCCCGATAGTAAACTCAAGATGGGGCAGATAGGACAGGGTCCGAATTGAGTTTACTACCACAGCAACCACCAGCATTGCCAAAAAAATCACGGAAACTCTGTGTTTCTCTGCGAAAGTCCCGCCCGCTGCTGTTACGAGAGGCGAGCAACAGAGCAGACGGACACGCCCACACCTGAGAGGAGATTCCAGCCGTGCCGACCTGAAGTCCAGCTGGATCAAACTACTCCCTAAAACATTTTTATTATTCCTCACAAACACAACAGGGAAAGTTAATTAGGGAAAAAAAGTAAAAGAAAATGAAAAATAAAATTAGAATTCCATGAAACGTCAAAAGGACAGTAGTGGTCTTAGGAGAGAAATTCTTATTTTTTGGGCTGCCTGGAAGCTGACGTCACTAGAACAGATAAATGGTTTCCAGCCATGTCAAGTGGGCATCAGAGGACTCCCAATGCTTTAGACATCTCCACTCTCCAGAGTAGCCAAGCACAGCAGCCCCTAGACCCCCACCCTGCTGAGTGAGTTACACCTTTTGAAATGGGTGAAAAAATAATTATTTTTGTTATATTCTAATTCTTTTAGATTGTCAAGCACCATGCATGCAATCTATTGATTTATTTAAGAGAAACATAAATATTGTAGATAAAATGTGTGAACATGTACGGCCTCTCTGCTGTCATAATAATATAGAGAGCATTTTACAGCCGGGGCTGCATAGCTGGGTAGTGGTTAGCACTCTCGCCAAAGGGAGAAAGCCTATATAAAAATCCTGGCTGTGACCTTTTTGTGTGGAATTTGTATGTTCTTCTCATGCATAAGTGGGTTCTCTCCAGGGACTCCTCCTCCCTCCCACAGCCCAAAAAGCATCCTTCATGGGTTAATTGGTCTCACTAAATTACCTCTTGGTGTTTCTGCCAATGTGAATGTGTGGGCTTGAAACAGAGCCCCAATGTATTTGAGACGTTCCCTACCTTTACCTTTCAGTCGCTGTTTTGGCTTCAGCAGCTGGAGGGGATTTGATTAGTCCTGAAGATGGATGGATGGATGCAATCTACACCCAATGTTACCAATGAAACTCACTTTATTTACCATACAAAAGTTTTAAATTAAAGTCTTTACTACCACAAAACCATTAGATCAGATTCAAAATGGTATGAGGAAAACACTCAAGTGAAACTAATTTCAGATAGTTTGCTGTTTTTCTAAGTTGTGGCATTGATGAACACAGTATACCCTCACAGAAAAAAATGTGTTGTTCATTTAATAAAAAATGCTTTTCAAGGGTACGACGCAAGGCCGCAGACCATACCTCTGACTCACCATCTCGCATCTCAGAGGGGGAGTGATTCCTGGTGGATCGTCTGTGCTCCTGTTCTTGACTGTGGACCACGCCTCTGGCTCATCTTGGCTGTGGACCACGCCTCTGGCTCGTCTTGGCTGTGGACCACGCCTCTGGCTCATCTTGGCTGTGGACCACGCCTCTGGCTCGTCTTGGCTGTGGACCACGCCTCTGGCTCGTCTTGGCTGTGGACCACGCCTCTGGCTCGTCTTGGCTGTGGACCACGCCTCTGGCTCGTCTTGGCTGTGGACCACGCCTCTGGCTCGTCTTGGCTGTGGACCACGCCTCCGGCTCATCTTGGCTGTGGACCTCGCCCCCAGTTCTATCTTTCTGCTTCTGTACAATTATTGGTATGAAGCTCATTGAGACAATTGTTTTGTGATATTGGGCTATATAAACAAAATTGAATTAAATTTATTTGTTCCTTTTTTAAACCCATCAGTCTTGTAGAACAGTTTTGATTTGAAGAGATGGTCAGTCAACACATCTCATTCATGCCTACCTTGAATAAAGTTTGCTGTCTGACATTTTTTAGTTGGCCCCACATTCTCTCAACTACTGAACTCTACTTAGAATAACTTATATGGTAATATTGTCATTGTACTGTAGGTAACTGTTAGTAACTGTAGATGGAGTTTTTTGGGTTTTTTTAAGAGACAACCATACACTTCTTTTTTTTAATGGAATAGCTCTTAACGAGATGAAAAAGTCAACTCTAATGCTAATGGAGTGTTTAGTGGTAGCTATTGTTAGCTAAATTTTCCATGACTGAAAGGCCATTGTTTAGTTAGGCTATGAAATATACATGTAGTGTGTGTGTGTTTTAACACTATGTTTTATCTGATACTCTCCTGTGTCACCTTACTTGTAAGAAACATGAGATGCGAAATGTGTCCAACTGTTACCAATATGGTTGTAATGACTAATTGAAGTAATTTCTATATCTATGATCCAACCAGATTGGTCTGTCTGAGGACGAATCAAATCGTTCCCATTGCTTTGGAGTCAAATGTGAGTGTGTCTTATTTCAAAAATGTTTTTTATTTTACTTGAACCAAGCTACAGTATATTTGCTTTCCCATATAAATGGTCTGACAAAACAAGCTGCATGGTGTGCCACAGAATATTTCACGTTAGAAAATTATTGGAGACAATACCCACAAGAACTGGAGTTTCAGATTCAGGTATTAATGAATCTACAAGATATTATATTGCACAGGAGCAACAGCCAATGCATCTCCTATTGTAAGAGCAAAATAATTGAGCATTAACATCAGTATCAAGAGTGTTTTCCTGGCACCAGGTATTTGACTGAGCATCACTTTCTTGAACATTACCCTCAATTGATACAGCCTATCCAGTCTTACTCTGGATTCTCCGATTTGAAGCCAATTTTAAGCAGGTAGTGAAGCATACAAGTTGTTTCAAGGTAATCTAAAATGCTGAACAGAACTTAGTTAAGTTGAGTTAGCAGAATATATAATGTCTAATTTAATCAGGTACAACTAACAAGACGATTTTGATTTTGTTAAGCAATCAATATAGAAATTATTTTCATGGTAATGCAACAAACTGTTAGCCAGCCCAGCAGTTTTTAAAATACAGTCCTGCTCTGTATTATTCAGAAGTTTCCAATAAAGACAGAGTCTCCATCAAACAAATCAGATGACGTTGAATGTACAGGTTTAGGTAAAACATCCCTGTTTTGACAATTTTTCTATTTCTAATAAAAAATGTCTAAAATGTCATTTTTATCCCATGTCTTGCTTTACTTGTCAGAGAAACTGACTAAAATACTGGTTCATCCCGTTTATTTTGTTCTGCTGATGACGGTACTTACAAAGACCGCTTTCAAACTGCACACAGAGATGTTATTTTGCAACTCATTTACAATCTTACAGCAATTTCACACTTGAGAAAAGCAGCAGTGGCAGTATTATTCACACATTTGTAGAATCCTGTTACAGTTTAAAATATCAGTGATAGTTTGGGCATTGTGACTTATGTGCATCTTAAATTTAGCTCTCTGGTCGTTTTTTTTTTTTTTTTTTAATAATTTAGATTCAATGTTTAATGAAGGGAAGTCATACATTTAGCTTATACATTTGGGATAAAGTTTTACTCTTATTGTGGTTTTCAAGTTTTATTTGGGGATAATATGGCATACAACTGAATTGAGAGTTTACTAACCTGAAGACATAGATAGCCCAATTCCTAAACTTAGATTAACTTAATCTTTGGTGCCTCTTTTGGTGAGTTGGATTTGGTCATCACTAATCCCACATATTTTACAATGTCTTGTTCTCATGTCCAACCGATCATTAAATGTGTGAATGTTTAGTATCACATCAGTTATAGATAATTGATATTGCATTACATTGTTTTGTTGTTAAAATTCCCATAAAGCTCATACTCATTAATAATTAGTCCATGGTAAACATATACAAAACTATTGTTTGTTTTGATTTGAACCACCATTGTTCATTTTTTCCAGAATGTGAGTTTTGTAGATGCATTTGTGTGAGATTTGTTTGCTGTTTACATGCCTGCAGCTCTTCTCTTCCAGGCTTGTTTGTACATGTTGATAAATGGATATAATTTTATTTCCTATTTAGATTTCTCCTCTGTGTTTTGGGGCTGGCAGATGAACTCAGTTTCTGTGAGTTTGAAGCATATGGTTTAAAGTTGCCTGAGAGAAAAGGCAGATAAACATTTTAATTAGATTGTTTTTTTTTCTTTGATTTTTTTTTCTTTTGATTGACAGATAGATAAAGGGAGAGCTTAGGGCAATAGAGGAGTGTTTATAAAAAGAAAAGGAAAAAAGAAGTTACAGACTGAAAAAAAAACAAAATTTCTATTCCATAGATAAAACTTGGTGAATTCTGAACTATAAATAAGAAATGCCTCAAAATAAAAATAAACTGCCACAACTTCGGTAATAAAGATCTAATTTGGGTCTCGTACAACTTCCTCGATCATTTCATGCATTTATTATTTGTCTGGACAGTTGTAAACTGCTCAGAAAATAAAGCAATTTCGATATAGCCAACACAAAAACTTCTTCTTTTCCTTTGGGCTTTTCCCTTCCGGGTCGCCACAGTGAATAATTTTCCTCCATCTAAGTCTGTCTTCAGCATCCTCTCCTCTAACACCAGCCACCTTCATGTCTTCATTCTCTGCATCCAGAAACCTCCTCTTTGGTCTTCCTCTAGACCTCTTTCCTGCAGCTCTAGACTCATCATCCTTCTACCAATATCTTCACTGTCTCTCCTCTGAACATGTCCAAACCATCTCAGTCTGGCCTCTCTGACTTTATCTCCAAAACCTCTAACATGTGCTGTCCCTCTGATGGATTAATTCCTGATCCTATCCATCCTGGTCACTCCCAAAGAGAACCTGAGCATCTTCATCTCTGCTACCTCCAGCTCTGCTTCCTGTCTTTTCTTCACTGTTTCTAGTCCAACAACATGGCTGCTCTCACCACATCTTGTACATCTTTCCTTTCATTTGAGATCAAACTCTTCTATTTAACACAAGAACAATGTACATTAGCTTTTTTTTTTTTCCCATCATGTCTCATCTTAGAACTGATGCCCTCACAAACCTCAACCAGACGTCAGATGTGAATATTTGAGTGTCAGGCATGTTTTTTTTGGTTTGTTTTGGTTTTTTTTTTGGAGGGGTGGGGTAATAATAAGTAAATGACTGCTTATTAAGGAACTAAAACTAAAGAGCTGCAAAACTTTTGTCCACCACCTTCAACTTCTACCACTGTTTGAAGTTTGAAAAATAAAAAATAAAAGCAACAAATGAACAGAAATTATACCAAAGGAAAAGGTAAACTTATAACTAAGTTGCGAAAATACGCTTTGAACAAAATTCAATAAACATTAAATTAAAGTCAAAACACGAAAAAAGCGACAGTGTGTGTGTGTGTGTGTGTGTGGGGGTGGGGGTGGTGGGGGGGGCTAACGGGTAGTACAAAATAGTGTACAAGAACTTGTAAGAGCTTCATACGTGTGCATATCATTACATTTGGGTCTCATCTTTTTCTAATTGACGCAAACTCTCAGCAGATGTTCTTCATTGGGTAAAGGAAATAAATTTGTTCTGTAAGGATTTGGGGTAATTAAGTTGTTTCATTCAATTCATTTGGGTACATACATATATATATATATATATATATATATAATATATATATATATATATATATATATATATATTATAATATATATATATATTATATATATTATATATATATATATATATATATATGTAAGGGTACAGGATGAAGAAGACATATATATATATACACATGTTTTCATTTTGTAACTCAAAAAATATTACTTTGGGAATATTTCTCCCTGAAATTACACAATATAATTTGGCACATGGCATTTCTGCAGAAATATCATGTCACACTTTTGCTTGATTGGTTCGTGTCACAGCAAGCGACTTAGTTTGAATCTAATCCTGTGCGTTCTGTAAAAATAAATAAATACAACCAATAAGAAAATGGATCTTTTGTCTGTAGAAATAACTCCACAGAGTTACCTAAGAAGTGGCTACATATTTCATTACCTACTAGAACTCAAAGAAAAGACTCAATGATCATCACTGCCTATAGGCTGCATGTCTGCTGGACTCCAATTATAAAAAAAGTCTTGTCTTCTTATTTTAGTTTAGTTGGCAGATGGGATCCATCTGGTCTCTTTTTTGAACTACTGTTCTAATATTGGCTAATGATAAACTTGATTCATGTTCTGTTTTCAGATGATGTTTTCCCCTCAAGTCTCACATGGTTTCATTTGATAATTATCCACAGCTGTTTTCAATTAAGCCAGTCATCCTCAGGGTATTTAAGTGTTTGGTTTAAGTTTAGTCTTGTCAGATCTTCTGGTTCTTTCACCCGTTTTGCTGATTCTCTTGGTCATGTTTTGAAATAACACTGGTTACAATAAGTTAAGGAAATTGAGAAAAACAGTGAATGTTGTGTATGCAGTATTTGTTAATAATGGTCTCACTGTGCCTTACTTTTAGACAAAAACTTAAAAAAAAGAAAACATGTTCATTGTAGCATCAGTTTCAACTTTCAGCTGATTTGAGCCAGTAAGTCATTCCAAGTTCATCAGTCAGTCATGAATACACAACATTGCTTAACAGACGAGCAGCACCACCTAGTCATAGGGTGTCTTTGAGTTGGAAGTAGACAATCAGATGTTGTAGGTGAACTTGATGAGTTTCAAAGTGTCATCAGCAGACTTGATTCAAGACTCATAACAACTTGCAGAATTTATGACAGACCCAGGAGTGGAGCCCCACCAGTGACAGACAAGAACCATATCCAGTATTTAAGGACCTACTCACCAAGACATAGTTTTGTAACGCCACACAGCTGCAAGCCTGTTTACTAGATGTTAGGGGTACAAGTGTTTCCAGACAAAGCAATTGCAGCTGACTCCACCGCTTTGATTTGAATGCCAGACAACCATTGCAGGTGGTTCCACTTACACCAAGACATAAACATAAATGTTGTGTCACCTTGAGCAGAAAAAATAGTTGTCAGCTTTGCTGGAGAAGGGGAAATTAGCAATACGCCAAGGTCAATATGATCTTAAAGGTTGTCTTTGGTGATTTGGTATTGCAGTCTGGACAGGCATCACCAGTCAGAGCAAAATCGATGTGGTCCTTGTGGATGGTCCACTCCCTACAGGTTCTTACCTCAAGAGACATCATCATGAAACGATCATCATCCTCCAATTCCACCAGTATAACCCCCAACTTTCTGTACATGGAAGATTATGCTCTACCACGTGGTGCTTGAACCATTACAGGTGTACTTCAAGAAGTGAATCCCTTAACTGAATCATGAAGTTGTCTAGAACATTCTGGTAGACTGTTGCATTGGTTTTTGAATGAATAAAGCAGACTTTACAAACACCAGCGCTGGACATTACACCTCAAATCATGGCTGACTGTGGAGATTTCACACTGGACCTCCAGCAATTTTGGGTTTTGGTTCTCACAGGTCTTCCTCCAAACTTTTGGACCTTAATTCCCAAATGAAAGACACACTTTTTTGTCCATCAGAAAACAGAACTTTGAACCACTGACTAACGTGTCTAAATGGTGGGTTTTGTTCAGTCTCACATATGAACTGTTCCCAAAATGCATTTCCTTTAAATAAACCATTATCAGGCCTACGTACAAAAAGAAAAATGTTTAATAGCTAATTCAATAATACAAATCATGGGATCTTGTGGCTTAAGAGTATTGCAAATAGCAAATCAGGTGATGACACAAATCATTCTTCCACTTGAATCTTACATATACAACCCAGCTTCCATCATCTTCCCTGTGATTGGACCTCAGGAGTGGTCATACCAGCTAAACTGTAGCTTGGGTTCAATAATGAAAGTATAGAAACAATATCTTGGTGTAACTCGGTTTTAAAGAAACCCCTTTTGAAAAGGGGAAAAAGCCAAGTGTTAAGCTGATCCGGTTTTGTCTACAGTCTGACGGCAACCGCAGTTTAGCTTAGTGTATTTCATTGGCCGACATTTATGCAACGGTTTCTGCTGCCAGGATCATACATGATCCATAAGACCCCTATTTACACCCATTCTTCTTCTATGGTTGAGGAAGGGCTGTGGTGCTTAGCGAGAACAATTACTTTGTGGCTGGTTATAATCCTTTAAAATGCTGAAAAGAAAAAGGTGCATTGACAATAACTAATTGGTGTCAACACTTTTTTATAGGTGATTAGTCAACTAATCCTTAACAGCCCAGATGTTTCATCTCATTAGGATTTGCACCTGACTACTGGAACATTATCTTTAATTTTCCTTTCTTTACCAGTTGACTTTCTGTAGTCTCTTCCAAGTAGCAAAAATGCACTCGGTGCACTCACAAGTGCTTTATATTTATCCTGTTTGTTTTTATGAAAATTAATCAGTATCTGACTCAGCGAATTGCTTTTGTTTTCTTACTTGCAGTGTTAAAGATCGCTTCATGGTTTCTATCCTGTTTTGTAACTGTTTGACCAAAGAATGGTAACCCGCTTCAATCCCATCTTGCAAGGAACTAGTATATTTTGTCGCCATCTGTTAAGCAACTTCAGTAGACGATCTTTTG
Organism: Oryzias javanicus; assembly: GCA_003999625.1. NCBI lineage: Eukaryota > Metazoa > Chordata > Actinopteri > Beloniformes > Adrianichthyidae > Oryzias > Oryzias javanicus. Next base: position 4,589,824 of record CM012437.1, read on the forward strand.
CTAAATGCGAGAGCTTCTGCGCAACATCTCATTAGCAACAATCTGGTTCATTTCTCTTCTTACTCAAGGGTTTGGCCATTTTCTTCTTTCTGGTAGCGGCCCATTGGGAACTTATCCCATAGCATCACAAAGGTTGCCACCCTATCCACCCCAGGACTCTGGCAGCTGTTGGAAAAAGTTGAGGAGGAACTTCAGGGTGAAAGTCACAGCTTTGGTAGCGGAAGGTGTGGAAGACCTGCAGTTTTCCAGAATTTGACCTTAAAAGGAACATTAACATTGTTTGGAAATAATGCTTTACCAAAAGTTTGGAAAGTTTTAGGAAAGATTTTGATTCTTTCTCCAAATACTTATAAACTTACATTTCAGCTTCCAAGTAACAACAACTTCTCTGGTTTGAATTGGCTTCAGAACTGTAAACAAATCAGCATTTTAATCTGTTTCCACCCCAAGAGACTGAAAAAGCTCTTCAAAAATATTTTGGCATCTCTGGAAGGTCAGGTAGGACTTCATTGACTGCAGTCCATATAAATGTTTGCTTTGAGATGGCCATTTCTATTTAACAAATGTAAGATTATAGAAATAATGAGATCAATTGGTTATCCAAACAGCTTAATGAAAAAATATATAATTTATTAAATGGAAAAAATACACACAATAAATAATTTCCCTTTGTTCCGTAGTTGAAATGTTAAAAACTGTTGGGTAGTTTCAGCCGTCTTGGTACCCGATGGCCCTCTGTCATCATCCGGAGGCTTTTGCAGCTGAAGAAGAAGCGAACAAAAATTGAACGAAAATGCACTTGACTATTAAAGTTTTGTTGTCTGAGCAGAACTTTTAGTTTAATTATTGTTTCGTCTTCATTGGGTGAAAAAGGTTGTTGACGACAACGATGACGAAAATTTTTTGTCAACAATATTAACACTGATTTTGAAAGAGAATCTGATCCCTTTAACTTAAATTGGTTAATGCACCAGTTTAACTATGACAATGATCAAATTCTTATTCTCAATAGAGTATTACCAGTAAAGATTAAGATCACAGGTTAACACAACCACAAAATCATCATGGTTTAAACAAGGTTTTAGTCCAGGGTGTCAGACATGAAAGGATTTAAGTGAGATAAGTAAGGAATTTACTTTTATGCCTCTGGTGTCTGCTGTGGATCTTCAAACATAATAAATACAGAGTTGTAACTTTCAGGAGTGCGCTGTGGACCACAAACATTGTGATCATCACCAGGAAACTCATCAAGCGTTGTTTCACAGTAACTGCCAAAGTACTGACAACAAAAATTTTCATTAAATCCGTCAATGCTGCAATGCTATGTGGCCCAAAAGTATTCCGGCAATGAAATAAAGGCCCTCATTGGCAAATTATTCAACTAGTTATTCCATATATATATATATATATATATATATAATATATATATATATATATATACACACACGTACGTACGTACGTACACACACAGCTCAAAAAAAGGAGCACTTTAAAGAAACACATTAGATCCATCAGATCTCAATATGATGTTGGATATCTATACAGGACAGTGTATTAGGAACAAAAGGATGCCAAGTCTTTTAATGGAAATAAAAGTTTTCAGTCTACAGAGGCTCAATTGAGTAGACACCATCAAATCAGAGTGAAATGGAGATGTGGCAGGCAAGTCCATTTTCTCCAAAACTTCATTTCTGCAACTCAAAATGCTTTTCAGTATCTTGTGTGCCCCCCACGAGCTTGTATACATGCTTGACAACGTCACGGCGTGCTCCTAATGAGACGACGAATGGTGTCTTGTGGCATTTCCTCCCAGATCTGTGTGAGGACATCCCTGAGCTGTTGTACAGTCTGAGGAGCAACCTGGCGGCGCCTAATGGACCAAAACATAATGTCCCAGAGATGTTCTATTGGGTTTAAGTCAGGGGATGGTGAAGGCCATTCAATTGTTTCAATTCCTTCATCCTCCAGGTACTGCCTGCAGACTCTTGCCACGTGAGGCCGGGCATTGTGGTGCATTAGGAGGAAACCAGGACCTACTGCACCAGCGTAGGGTCTGACAATGGGTTGAAGGATTTCATCTGGATACCTTATGGCAGTCAGAGCACCATTTCCTAGGCAGTAGAGGTCTGTGCGTCCCTCCATGGATATACCTCCCCAGACCATCACTGACCCACCACCAAACCTGTCATGTTGAACCATGTTGCAGGTAGCAGAACGTTCTCCTCGTCTTCTCCAGACTCTTTCCCGTCTATCACAGGTGTTCAGGGTGAACCTGCTCTGGTCTGTGAAAAGTACAGGGCGCCAGTGGCGGACTTGCCAATTCTGGTGTTCTTGAGCAAATTCCAGTGGAGCTCCACGGTGCTGGGCAGTGAGCACAGGGCCCACTACAGGACGTGGGGCCCTCAGGCCACCTTCATGAAGTCTGTTCCTGATTGTTTGGGTAGAGACATTCACACCAGTGGCCCTCTGGAGGTCATTCTGTAGGGCACGAGCAGTGCTCAGCCTGTTCCTCCTTACACAAAGGAGCAGGTATGGGTCCCGCTGAGGGGTTGAGGACCTTCTCCAGCCCTGTCCAGCTCTCCCAGAATAACCATCAGTCTCCTGAAATCTCCTCCATGTTCTGGAGATTGTGCTGGGAGACACATTCAACCTTCTTGCTGCAGCACGTGTGGATGTTCCATCCTGGAGAAGTTGGACAACCTGTGCAACTTCTGTAGAGTTAAGGAATCTCCTCATACTGCCAGTAGAGAGAATTACACAAGACAAAATCAGCAGGAGTGGAAAACCAGCCAAAAAAGATCAAGAGGGAGAAACTTGAAATGACCTCCACATGTAACACCAGTCCTGTTTGGACGGTTTTCTAATTGTTGCCACTGAAGTGCACCTGTTGTTAATTCCATGAACACCAATACAGCTGAAATTGATTAACGAGGACCTCAGCTGATTAACCAACAAGAAAACTATCAGACAGGTTTCATTCAATTCATGCCAGGTCCAATAAAAAAGGTGTTCCTTTTAATTCTTGTGAGCTCTTTATATATAATATATATATATATATATATATTATATATATATATATATATATATATATAATGAAGTAAGACAAAGGTTAGGCCAGTAGCTGGCTAGAACTGAAGTCTTTGTGCAGAAGATCTTCATATACAATAAATTAATATCTTATGCCTTAAAACTGGTGCAGTAGTGAGATTTAAGATATTCTTATTCTCCTTCCTATACACTACCAGAAAAACTGTATTTGAGACAGCAAATGACACATTATGTACTTTGTTTCTGCTGCCCTTTTTTATCGTTTTTGTGACACAAAATGCCTAACAGGAGCTAAATTATTCTCACTCACACACAAACACGCACAGCCATTACATAATCAATCAATTAATTAAATAAATATATACATGCCCTGCTAATGAAAAGTTTGGACAGAATTCCATCATTCCATTCCATTATGAACAAGCCTGTCCGAGTGTTTGACTTGTAGTGTACATACATGCATACATATACATTAACATAAACACAGAATATTCACAGACAAGAAAAGCAAGTCTGGTCCGGACTGATTTAAAGCACCAGCGTGTGTAGAATGCACAAGTTTGTAAAGTCTGTCTTCTGTTTCCTGAAGATAAACTCTAGTCAGCGGGCTATTGAACTGTTTAAACAAACTCAACCCTTTGAAACGTGCAAAAATGAGTGCCTGTTAGTATTCCTAATTGCTGAGATTTGTCACCTACAGGAAACGGACAATGCAGATTAAACACCACATCTCTGTATTTGCAGAGTTTGAAAATATCCTAACAAGAAAATGTCTGTCAATTTGTTTGTCATTATCAGCACATGAATTTTTTATAGTCAATCATTAAAACACAACAGATAAAAGCTGGCGGCATAGATCGACCAGTAAACACTTTTTAAAACAGCAGGATGCCGGAATACATCATGAAAAAAACTAATTGGTGATGCACAGAAAGCTGTTTTATGGAACAAAGGCGGAGTGGAAGCAAAACAGCCGACTACCTCGCCACAATGGGAAGATGAACCTGGGGTTTGTCCAAATTCATACTGAGTGACCCAGAATTATTTGAATAAATCATCTCCTCAGCAAAGGATACACTGGAATATCTTCTCTAAAAGGAAGATGTGATAATCCAATCCCACACCAAAAACAAAGAGATTTTGACTTTAAAGTTTTGTGTTATACACTTTTTAATCCAGCAGTGTTATATTAATAAACTTTGCTGGTAGCTATTGTACAATAATTGTTTTAAATGCACTTACAGCAGAACATAACCTATAAACCTTGTACAGGATATTTGATTTAATTTGTCATTGTTTAACATGCCTTAAAACACTCATGCTCAACATGAAGTTATTGTTAAGAGCCATTTTGTAGTGGAACATTTGCAATTCCACTTATCTGTTGTTGTGTCCTTTGAAGTGAATCAAGTTCTTCAGAGAGTGAACAAATCTTTTTTTTTTTTTTTTTTTGTATGTCTTCTTCAACTGTCCTCCCTCCTCTATATGACAGTTTCCCATTGGGTTAAAAAAATGGCATCTTCAAAAAGAACAAATGGAAAAGATTTGAGAATTTACCCCAGGCCTTTGTTTTGTAATGTGTCACCATATTAACCTGGCATAAAACTATTTAATCAAGCAAAATTAACAGAGAAAGAAAACAGCTGAGAGCTAAAATACACTAAGATGCTAAATGTACTTTAACCTACAGTGAATGGCTAAACTACAATGTGCAGTATACTGTTTTTAAGTATTATGTTTTTGTACATGAAGAAGAAGAAAAAAAAAAAAACGTATCTTGACACAGATAAACAACCAACCCATTCAGAGCTTGGGATTTGGGGTCCTTTGCATCAGCCCCAAGGACAGATGAAAATGACCAGAATTACTTTAGTTTATCTTCATTCTGTGCGCTTAAATACAGGGTCAAAGATCAAGAAGCACCAGCGCTTTGTGTTGCAAGAGAAAAGATGAATATATTTAAAGCTCAAAGATAATCTTTCTGTAATTCAAGTATTTCCGCTAAATTCTTTTTGACCAAAACAAAGATATTAGCATGCCCTTTGAAGAGTAGGAATGTTTCCAAGCGATAATCTTGTTTCTATGGTTACCTGATTTTGGTCACTTCTTCAGAGTGTGTTTACAGCAACAAGGCCACAGCAACCTTATTTTCATTTAGGCATAAGGCAAAAAAGAAAATGTTTTTTTTTTTTAAGATGAAAAAACAGATTGCATTGAAAATATTTTCCCCTTTTTGCAGGAGTTCTTTTGAAAATCTAACAGAAAATACTTGGTTAAGTTTACCAAACAAAAAGCATTAATATCTAAAATAGTATAAAGAATATGAAATTATAAAATGAGAATAGTTATTGACATTAAGTACACACACACACACACACAAATACATTGCAATATCATATCCGCAAGAACCTTCATATATATGGTTGCAAAAGACTAAACACAAACCTAGTGGAATATTTTTGTCACAACACAATTCTAATTAATTTAATTTCATAAGGTCAAATCCATAACTAGGCTTGTAGTTTTGGAATTAAAAGCACAAAAGCATCAAACTGATATTGAATAATTGCAATTGCTAAAACCAAATCCTTTTTAAAATGAAGCCAAATTGTATTAATAATGGCCTTTATTGGCTAAATGAACAAAAGATTACATGAAAAGGTTTTCTCTGTATTACGCATGCAATAAAAAACTTCTTAGTGGAAAAGAAAGCTCCAGCAGTGACTGTCTCCCCCGCTATGAATTTGGAAAAAAAAAAAAATAGCTTTAGCAGTAGAAGTAGAACTATGTTTTATAGAAACAAAAGAAATGCTAAATTCAGCTTGACCAATTAATTGTAATTCCTTTTTTCTAAACCACATTATGTTTTCTAAATTGAGCTCCTTTAAAAAAAAAAGTCTGCTTTTCCGACTGCTCGGGTTTCTGTTCTGTTGATTCTAGTGGTCAGATTTTCACCAGTGCAGCAGCAAATGAGAAGCCAAAACTAAGGAGCTGAAACAAATTCAAGATGTGAAGACTGCACCAATCCCCTCTTTGGCCAACCTGGCCACTGACATCAGCCTCCTCTTTCAGCGGAAGAGTACAATGTAAGTGCTGGTGTGTAAAAAAACTGTGGCTCCTGTATAAGATTCTCTGAAGCTGAAGAGGAGAAGAGTGTCACCTTCCAAAGTTGTACCACTTTTATGAGTGGTGAACTACTCACTAAAGGAAAAGTTTGGAAATACTTGAACATCAGGTGGCACTCCATTGACTCAGCAGACTTTTAAAACTACAGTTCATGAGGATTATGTCATGCTACACAGTCCTACATCGTTATGTGGAAGTGTTATTTATCCTTTTCTGCATTGCTTAAGGTTTTGATTTAACATTGTTGTTCAGTTTTATTTAAAAAAAAAAAAAAGCTTTGAGTTTCTCATTACGCATTATCTATCAAATATATGACTTATTTGATAAAACCTTAACAAAAGAAGACAGACAGGACAGAAAGCCAACAAACACTGAAAGCTATGGATATTGAGTGGTACTCGGCAGCAATATTATTTTGTAATTATTTCGCATATTTTCTTAATGCATTTTTGGAGGTATGAGTGTATGTACAAGCTAAATATAACATTATTTTAAAATGAGATTTTTTTTTTTTACATTGATTTTGTAAAAATTGGGAATTGCAGGATGTGATTAGCACTCTCATCTCACAGAGAGAAGGCCTTGGTTTAAATACTGACTGGGACGTTCCTGTGTGGACCTTCCATGTTCTCCTCATGAATGAATGGGTTTCTCAGCACTCCAGTTTCATTCCACAGTCCAAAATATGAATTTTAAGTCAGTCTAAATTGCTCCTAGTGCGAATGTAAGTGTGTCCGTTGGGGTGAGGCTCTGTAATGGACTGGCAGCCCATACAGCGTGTACCAACCCTTCCCCACTACTTCAGCAACCCTTTTACTCCAAAAGGGATTAGGTGGGTTGAGAAAATAGATGGAATCAGACAGACAGATCATTAAAAAACTACATGATGGCAATCGTGAAAGAACCTTCAAAAGTAGAAATTTGGTCAGTTTGAAGCTATGAAGCATTTAGAAGCCAAAGAGTGAAAGATTGCTAATGATCTTACAAAGAAAGTGCTTCTTCTGATCTGTACATTTCCATAGAACAATTAAACAATAAAAACAGTTTCAACAATTACAGCAATATAAACACAAAGGACAAGCATCCAAATTGAGAGGGGCCACAGTTGTCCATCTATACATTGTCTTAACCCTTTCAGGGTCACGGAGCTTCCAGAGCCTGACCTAGGTACTGTTGGACGAAGGCAGGGAAACGGACAGATTGCCATTAGGTCACAGGGCCAAACCTATGAAGCATGTATTTAGACCGTGAGAGGAAGCCGGAGTGCTTGGAGAAAATGGGGAGAACATGCCAACTCCACACAGAGAAGTCCCAGCTGGGATTTGAACCTGGGTCTTCTCACTCTGAGGCCAGAGAGCTAACCACTATGTACACACCAAGCCCCAACTCCAGCAGGCGCAGAGAGAAGCCAACCAGGAAGTAACAAAACATTGTAGTACCTACAGAACATTCATGAACATCACATTTTGACTTTCTATTACATCAGTAGTTCATTCTGCTTCATCGTGACTGTGTGTAAAAGAGGATTAATTTAACTATTAGCTCCAGCTTTAAGAGGTTGATATTCAACTTAACTAAGAAGTAAAAAGAGACTCCTATTATTGTAATCACACCATAATGTGTTCATACGTCTGCAATTGTGTTTAACATTAGAGAAAAAAAGAGGTTTTACACAATTATCTATTACTGTTGTGTACTTTTTAATGTGTATATAAAGTCTAACAAGATAGCTTAGGACCACAGAATCAAGATTGTCAAACTTGTTATGAGGGGTGCTTGGAAAAATTCTTGTCTGAAGGTCATTTCCACCGCTTTACATATAATGTGTAAAACACCAAGTACTTACCAGCTACTATGCTGCTTTGCTGGAGAATTGAGGCGGTTAGCCGTTAGCACTGAAGATCATCGGGGGAAAGCGAGTGAATTCAGTCCCGCCTCTTTTCCCCAGATTTGAAACGTCCACGTGAGGCGGAGTTAACTCCAGCCAATATTGCTGCAGCCATGAGCTGACTATTCAGGCTTCATTTTGAGGACTGTGGAAGTTAATGGGTGACGTCAGAGATGATTCGTCTAATTATATATTGTGTCTATGGTTCGCACACACCCCAGTGGTGTACATGTAAATCAGAAAACTTTGCAAAGTGTTAAAAATGCTATAAAAAGGACTAAATACAAGTATTGGACTGAAAATAAGTGCTGTAATGCTCCAAAGATGAGCAATAAGCCAGCAGTATTATAGACAATTTTAAATGATTCAGTTCACATCAGTCAGTACAATGTTACGATTAAGAAAAAAAAAGCATCATCAGTCCATAATCGAACATGTAAAGTACACATGCAATAAGAACTATGCTGCTAAAAATTGGCAAAGATTTTTTGGTATAACTCTTTGTAGAAACAACAGTCCTGAGAGGGTCTCTATCCAATCTTTCCTTGGTAAACACAGAGATCCACAGAGTAAATAATTTGAGGGCTCCCAAGAACTATCTGTTACAATTACTGCGTGAGAGATTGAGTGGAGGCTCCTATCTGAGGTTATTCTCTCCCTCGATGTTTGATCCTCCACTTAGTTTTTTTTTTTTTTTTTTTTCTGCTCACCACTTACTCCTCTCTGTTTCGGTCATCTGACCTTCTCCATTACGGCCTGTCACATCAATCTTCCACTTTTTGTCCATTAAATGTGAAGAGAATGTAGGGTAAACCTGTGAGGAACAGAGCTCATGTAAAATTGGTGCTATTTGGATGAGATTCTGTTCCTTCAAATCAAATATACCAGTAAGTGAGCAAAACTATCATTTTCTGCAGTAATGCCACAAGATTACAATGTTAAATCAAAGCCTAACGACAGAAACAAATTAACTTTGTAACTATTCTGTTTAGGAGACTTTTAGATCAACTTTTCTATTCTTAAACTGAATGTTTCAGGGATGTTGACTGATATATTAGTTGCTTAAACAGTTACAGGTCTTTACTTTTCTTAATAGAAAAGTTCGGCTCTATTCTTGTGCCATGCTGCCTATAATGACCTGATCTACATAATTTTTTTATCCTGTTTCTGCTGTCTCCACATGGTCATCGGGGGAAATTGGAAGAAAAACTAGTGCTGGTTGAAAGGGTTCAGGACAAAGGAAATATCATCTGTAGGCTATATTGGCAGATGATACTGTAACAAACTGCTGCTTTGCTGAACTTTGTTCTTGCCTTGTTCACCTTCGTGCAGGGCAGCTTATCTGTCGTCCAAGGTGCAAGTTAACTGCACATTTATGTAAGGACTTTTGGCTGCCTGGTGACAAAGAAAGAGACTCTTCTGGATCATCATTCGCTGTCCCTTGAGACAGTGATGTCTAGAATGACCTGTCCTGCTCAGAGAAAAAATGTTTTTAAAAAAGTTTTCTGATATTTATCTTGGCGTGTGCGTGTATATGTAAGGATACATGTTATTCTTACTTATTTTGGTCATGTTGATGTTTTTAGTGGTTAGTGCTCTTGCCTCCTAGCAAGAAGCTCTGGGACCTTTCTGTGTGGAGTTTGGATGGTCTTAGGTTGGTTGTCCAGTCCCACAGAAAGTCTTAGTGAGAAGGAATGACCTCTTAAGAGAAGTAAAGCTAATATGACTACCTCAAGAGACATCATGAAAATTTAACATAATTGTCATTGTGTAGTGAATTATTCATTGACTGGCACTTCTGCGGGATCTTTTTTTAGTTTGTTTTTGCCATCATGCGTGATAAGTTAATAACCTAAAGATATTAGCCCATGTTTCTGCTAAGAGGAACTCTTCTCTGCTGCTGTTTTACACCCAAAACCCAGCCCCTGCTCACCCGCTCCGGAGTCGGCCCACTACACTGATCCATGTGCGTGCGCGAGTGCGTCTCTGTTTGTTTTGTTTGTCTGTGTGCATGCGCTAACTAAAACTAGGTCTATGCTAAGAGGAGCTGCTCTCTGTTGTTGTTGTTTTTTATTCCCAAAACCCAGCCCCGGCGCCCCGCAGCGAAGTCTGTCCACTACGTTGATCTGTGTGTCTGTCTGTCTGTTTTGTATGCATATGCGTGTTGTAATTGTATGTTTATTTTCATGTCTACAGTCTTTTCAGATACAAAAACATTTGTCAATCGCGGCATTTTATTGTGAAATAAGTGTTATACTTTAATGGCTGACGTTATTCACAGGTATAGAAAGTGATAGAAAATCATATTGAACACACATAAGTGCAGCCAAGATCTCATTGCTGTATTCTAAGTGTGTCCAAGGTTGGATGTTTTTGTTGGTCGCACGTATTTAAAATTCAACTTAAAGTTAAATTCCCATTAGCCGTCCCGCTCCTAAATGTGTAAATGTGTTCTCCACATTTGACCCATCCCCTGGTGGAGCCGTGAGCTGCAGAGACAGCCGACCTCAGGAAATATTTGATTCTTTAACCGTAACCATAATCCTAACCTTAACCCCTTTCCTCTGGGTCTGAGCAACTAAGAAAAAAGTTCCGCACAGTTTTCCAAAATTACGCGCGAATAGCCCCTTTTATTTTAAAAATAAACCGTATTTTCTCTTGTATTTTTATGTAACTTCCTGCAAGAATTGATGCGGAACGCTCGCGCTCAAAATGGAACAGACGGCGAAACAATCCGCTGCACGGCCTGCCTTTCCATACACGACCGTGCCGCTCCACGCCTGGTGTGAACGACGCCATAGGTTAACATGGGCGCCGAATAGAGCCATCCTCTGTTCTGCGTCCAGTGTGAACCAAGCGTCAGTAATGTGTTGTGGCATGAGCCAATAGAATGTGGCTATCGGCCCCTCATCATATTTTCTTTATACCGCGGCTTTTTGGCTCAGTTCATGTTTAGTTTTTTTTTTTTTTTTTTTTTTTTTTTTTTAAACAGACTGCTGTGACTGTTGTTGTTTGTCACAGATTTGGAGAGAAATATCTAGTACTAAAATTAAAACTACTAATTTGTCAAGTTCATCAGCAGGTAATAAGGTAATATTTTAATTTGCATTTCTGTTGGGATCCCTCTCTGTTAGGCTGTGAGTGGAGTGCTTTGGTGGCCTCACCAATTACACAGCTGCCTCCAATCACCTGCTTAAGCCTCCAGTATAAAGACCCAGCTTCTGCTTCCACTTTCTGCCTGATTGTCTGTGCTCTTAGCCCAGCTCCAAGCCAGCCTGCTCCTGCTCCAGCTCCAGCTCGTCTGCTCCAGCCTCAGCCTCAGCTCCAGCTCGTCTGCTCCAGCCTCAGCCTCAGCTCCAGCTCGTCTGCTCCAGCCTCAGCCTCAGCTCCAGCTCGTCTGCTCCAGCCTCAGCCTCAGCTCCAGCTCGTCTGCTCCAGCCTCAGCCTCAGCTCCAGCTCGTCTGCTCCAGCCTCAGCCTCAGCTCCAGCTCGTCTGCTCCAGCCTCAGCTCCAGCTCGTCTGCTCCAGCCTCAGCTCCAGCTCGTCTGCTCCAGCCTCAGCTCCAGCTCGTCTGCTCCAGCCTCAGCTCCAGCTCGTCTGCTCCAGCCTCAGCTCCAGCTCGTCTGCTCCAGCCTCAGCTCCAGCTCGTCTGCTCCAGCCTCAGCTCCAGCTCGTCTGCTCCAGCCTCAGCTCCAGCTCGTCTGCTCCAGCCTCAGCTCCAGCTCGTCTGCTCCAGCCTCAGCTCCAGCTCGTCTGCTCCAGCCTCAGCTCCAGCTCGTCTGCTCCAGCCTCAGCTCCAGCTCGTCTGCTCCAGCCTCAGCTCCAGCTCGCCTGCTCCAGCCTCAGCTCCAGCTCGCCTGCTCCAGCCTCAGCCCCAGCTCGCCTGCTCCAGCCTCAGCTCCAGCTCGCCTGCTCCAGCCTCAGCTCCAGCTCGCCTGCTCCAGCCTCAGCTCCAGCTCGCCTGCTCCAGCCTCAGCTCCAGCTCGCCTGCTCCAGCCTCAGCTCCAGCTCGCCTGCTCCAGCCTCAGCTCCAGCTCGCCTGCTCCAGCTCGCCTGCTCCAGCTCGCCTGCTCCAGCTCGCCTGCTCCAGCTCGTCTGCTCCAGCTCGTCTGCTCCAGCCTCAAGCTCCAGCTCGTCTGCTCCAGCTCGTCTGCTCACCTTTCTACAATAAACCAAACTTAAGTCCCTTTATCCGTGTCTGCTACATTGATTCTCCAGTCTCGCTCTTCAACCCAACACATTTCATTTAAATGTCATTTACAGTTTGTTTCATTTGAAACTTATAAGTGTTCTTGTTTTATTACAACAATTTTATTTATCAAAATGCCTTATAAATATTTTTTGGAATTCTAATTTGTGTTGAGCATGACAACTGTGGTTCAGTATGAAAATAAATGTCAGAGATGATTACATTGTATCATTTTTTCCCCACAAGATTTTATTGCGATAAACCATGAAATGACTTGATCTAATTATCAAATACAAATCAAACAAGATGTGGATCAATTTACATTAACATGTTTATATTTGAATGGGCCTTGAATCACTTTGCATCGGCAATATTGGGCCCCAGTGTCAAAAAGTTTAAGAAACTCTGGATTAAACCATTGAGGCATCTGCCCTCCACCACCCCATCTCACATGGCACCAGTCCCTAGAGATCCTTTGTTTCTTTTGTCTAGTAGACCAATCACAAACATGTAATATACAAATGATACTCTCATAATTTATATAACAGCCCCAGTTTTACTAGTGCTGTTTTCACAACTTCGACTTAATTGAAATACCACTCTGGAATGTAATTAAGCTTAATTCTAGTCCAGCACATCTGCCTCTTGAGTGTCAACATTTCCTTTTTAACATCAACATTGAAAAAGCAAGTACCAAAGAGAAACACATCCCACAATGCTATCGCTGGTATGAAAGGTTAATAAAGAAACCCATTTGAATTTGAAAACATAATTGCCTTTGCTCTGTTGGTTTGCATCAAGCATAGCCACATGAAGTTCCAACTCCACAGCTCAGAAACTGACTGTTATCCAGCTATCACCAACAGTGTTAATGAAGAGAGAGCAGCATCCAGTTTTAGTCTTTGTTTCCTCTCACAGGGGTGGCACACAAACAGATGCCAACCAACAATACCACTGATCCAGATAGTAAATTGCAGTATTCATTCCTGCCTGAAATACAGCTGGACCACTTGCTGTGCCTTCTAGTCTTTTACCAGTGAAGCAACCAAACACAGACACATATGCATACACCCGCACACACACGCACACACACACACACACACAACAACAGGCAGTAGTGCATCAGCCTAACACTTCTCAAAATTCCTTATTATACCAATGTGACTTTAGATAAAAAAAAAAAAAAAACTGTCTGCCAGTGATTGGGCTTATTGTACCATAAAAGGTAGTCAAACACGAAAAATACAGAGCAATATCATTGAATAAACACTGATCTGAGTGTACAAATTTGAGTTACTGGGTACTTGCTGTGTATTTAAATTATTTGCCATTTGTTTCATAAGTATGTGGCATCTACTGGGTATTTATAGTATACCTTCTGTTTTTTTTTCTTTTTTCCTGACACTGTTTTTTTTTTTTTTCCCATTACATGCTGAGTATTCACATGTGGTGTTAATGTGTTTTTTGTTGTACTTACCACTTGTCAGAGCAAGGTAAGTACAAATACATCCATCCATCCACTTATTTCCGCTCATCTGGGACTAAGTAGTCTAAGCAAAGATGCCCAGACTTCGCTCTCCCCGACCACTTCCTCCAACTCCTCTGGGAGGACCCCGAGGCGTTCCCAGGCCAGCTGAGAAACGTAGTTCTCAGTCTCCACGCATGTATCTAACATTCTCTGTCCGCACAGAAAGTTTCTCCGCGAGCAGAGCCCACTTGACCAAAATGTCGTGCGCAGGCTCACTGAGATTCTGCGAGCGCATCTGCATCACTCGTGCCCGAGGGAGCATCGCACGCATGCGGAAGTAGACGGTCCCTCTCACGCGAGAACCTTTTCTACTCTCGAGAGGTTTAAACACGAGTGTGCAGGTGCAGAAAGGGTTCGCGGTGGAATGTGTGATACGTGCATGGAGATGTCTTATTTCTGCGTGGACTTTTGACATGTAATACACCATACATCCGGACCAGATGCCTGAACCACCTCAACTGGCTCCTCTTAATGTGGACCTTTACCAGGGGGTGTCCAGCCACCTACTGGAGGAAACTCATTTCAGCCACTTGTAATCGGGATCTCATTCTTTGGATCACGACCCAGAACTCATGATCATAGGTGAGTACTAGAACGAAGATCAAGTAAATTGAGAGCTTTGCATTCTGGCTCAACTCTCCTTTCACCACAACGAACCGGTGCAACAACCGAAAAATGGCAGACGCCGATTCCAATCCGCCTGATGATCTCACGTTCAAATCTTTCCTCAGTCGTGAACAACACCCCAAGATATTTAAATTCCTTCACCTGCAAAGCAGGAGCACTCAAAAATTTCTGGGAAACGGTGAGATCACAAAAGGTCAATCGCAATACAGTGAGGGACCCCAATGCTGTTAATAGAACTTGTAGAGTTCCAAACATCCAAGATATTCTTTAGATCTTGAACATAAAAATTGTAATTAAAATGAACAGCAATGAAAAATAATAATTCGACCAGCTTTTAGACCGGAATGCAGGGAACTGCATGTAGATTTATAGGCTACATACAGACAACAAACACCCCCTAAACATAAGAATATTTGTTGTCGTTTTTTACAATGCACACATAATTTAGCTGGAGGAAATGGCATATAGCCAAACTTTGATATAACCAAACCAGAGCAACATTTGACACAAGTGTTTGTATCCTATATTTGAGATTTTAGGTCCCCCATTGTGAATCCATAATACTTTACTGCTCATCTTTTCATTTCCGCCTCTCACCTTTTGCTTGCGTTGAAATCTGTAGAAACACTGGGTCATGGTTTTAAATGCTGCCTGTGTGTGAGGAAACATGTGTTTGTTTGTTTGTATGTACTGTATTTCTCTCTGCATAAACTCTGCTCATATTTCTCTCATCGCTTTCATCCCAGGTTCTTGTTTTGCTTACATACATCGACCATTTGTAGGGTTAACAACACAGAGCTGCAGATGTGGATGCGTTTTTGTTATTGCCAACATATTCTCATTGTTTCTTTTTCTCTCTCCCTGTATTGTTGGGTTATGCTTCGGAAGTACATGTTTGTTGTGTGTGACTGGCTTTTAATGACAGGATCATTTCAGCAATTCCTTTTTACATGTATGTAGGATGAAAACAACTTAATACATAGACAATCCTAGTGTTTACAGTCATTGGGTTTTTGTTCTTTTTTGCTATTTTTTAAGAATGTGCTGAGCTGTATCTTTCACATGGGTTGCTGCCTATGCACAAGTTTTGAAGCAAACAATGTGCTTTTGTAGTGTAAATGGGCAAGATTTGTGATGGAAACCCCTAAAAAGAGATTAATTGGTGCCAATTGAATGCATTTCATTCTTTGATTGGAGACTTGACTGAACTGGGCAGTATAATCCACAAAGAGATATGCAAAAAGAGTTTTGCTATAGAGACTGACTGTAAGCACATTTTGTAATTTATACGATCTACTGAAAAAAGGATGTGACTTTGTGGGAAAATTAACATATAAAACTCCATCAGAAAACACTTCTGCACCAATTTTAAACATCTATTTCCACAATGAGTATTTACCAAAAATGACACCATAGAAAACCCATTTTTATCCATGAGACAATTTGATAGATTTAACAAAAGTATGGTTTCTAAAGTTATGGGAACACTAGGAACAGAAAAAAAAAAAAAACATGCTATGTTCCCAATTGTGATGGAAATCCACATGTCAGTCTCAGAGAAACATCAGGTTGGCAAAAACAGTTGTATACTATGTGTCATCTTATAAAGGCTAAAATTGCCTTGAAACAATAACTACAGATATCTTAGCTAGAAATAAATTCTAGAGGATGAGTTAAACGTTGATTCACACTTTTACATGTTCATCTTTAATGTTATTATTGCAATTTTCCAAAGTAACATAAACTAAGAAATAATCAAGCTGATTACATATTTGAAGATAAGAATTTCCTTTTTTCAGCAATCAAATATTTGTGTACAGTAAAAATAAATATTTCATAAACAAAATTGCGAAACCATTTAAAACATTAGTAACTCCTCTCTTTTTGTTCTTCTTCTCCACCCTAAAAATTGCAGCAATGTTGACCGGTTATTCTTAAAAATACAATAAACAATTTGCACTGGTGCAGTTGATGGTGTAAAGTGAGGGCTTTTCTAACAGGAAGATATAAATGTTAATACATTCCAGCTTTGTTGACTCTGAAGATACTGGTGCTGGTGGCAAAAATGTGTTACTAAAATATGAAAGACAATGACATTTGGATTGGATTTTTGTAAGTGACTAAAAGGTTCAAACAAAATCATCAAAAAACATGAACATTTTTTCCCTGTTCAGCAACAAAAGCCCCTGTGCTGTTTTGTTTTTGAGGTACGCTTACATGCCACGTTGCTGAAAACTATACATTGCAAAACTAAGAAAAGGACATAAAATAGTTGGAATGTTTTGACGGAAACTTTTGCACAGAGCTTCAAAGAAGTCCGACATGTTTCTTATTGTATTTCAGTATTTGTTTTGTTAGTTACATGTTATTTAAGTTTATTTTTAATGAGATTATCTTAAAATAAATTGTTTCAACCACTTCTGACATGGCACTAAATGAAGAGATTAAATTAGAATAAGATTAAATTCATCAATCCTCCAAAATGTGCACGTGTATGACTGATTAAATGACTGATTAAATCTATTGTTCGAGCTGTTTATTATTAGAATAGGTTTAAAGCACATGTTCTTACAGAAGTACCTCTAGTTTCTGTTCACAAGGAAAGTTCTTAAATGAGAGAATATTATTATCGAATTATAAGTGCCGATACATTTACTGCTTTAGGAGGTTTTTAATGACACTAGATCTTATTTTGAAATTTTCAAAACATTAGGTGCTGGTGTCAGATTAAAATGAATCTTAGCTAGTGGCCGCTCCACAACACACACAGTCCCCAACGACCCTTCTACTCTGCGATCTGTAACACTTCTCATTCATTAGCTTTTCAAATACGCCTTCCATCATGCATATGAAACCTGTCAACACATTTCTATCTCTGTCCTTGATTAGCCTAACCCTGCTGCACGTTCTGCCATCTTTTTTTTTCTCTACTCTGCCAACTGGTACACTTCTGCCTGTATGTCCAACATATAATTCCTTATAGATCACATCAGTTTGGCCTTTGCCACCTTCACCAAGGTCTGCATATCTCAGCATCCCACTGTTTCTAAACTAAACTTCTTCTGTCTTCCAGACACATTAATCTCCTTCCAACAGGCCTCACAACACTTTGGCCACTTGGCCTTCTTTTCTGATCTTGTCCAATTCATCTTCCTCACCACCATAACTATCCATATTATCACCATATGCTCTCTGGCTATAGTCCCCCCAGCTATAACTTTTCAATCTCTTTCAGATAGAAAGTCCTCATAAGATGTAATGTAATGACTTGTGCTCATTTCGCCACTCTTTTGTGCCATTCTGTTCCCCATCTTTTTTGAGAAAACATGTTCCCCACTGTCACTTCTAGTTTTTCTTGACTCCCACATCACTATGGGGTATACCCAGGACAGTTCACCAATCCATTGAAGGGCCAGAAATGAAGAGAGACAATAAAACATTTATTACTTGAAAAAAAAATTGAATTAACAGTTAATCTATGAAGTCCTTGGACTGCAGAAGAAATCAGGAGTAGGCTAACTGGAGAAAACTAGACCTTCCAGGATTTCGTGGGAGATTTTTATGATTGTTGCGGCCTAAAATACCAATGTTGATAAAGTTGTGACAAAAGTTCAGATGCTTTTTGATAAATATATGTTTTGAAAAATGCCTAAAAAGTATTAATTATGAAAAGAAAGAAAAAAAATCCCATTTCCATATTACTACTCTTTTTATTGTGACACATGCATTGAGAAAATACTTAATTATCACCATGTACAGTACAATGTTGTTGTGCTGTCATTAAACTTGAATAGAACTGTGAAAAACAAAATGAACGTTTGGTCCTCCCTGCTCACAAAAAGCCAAATATTTTTGTATTGATTTAAACATACTTTAGAATAAAAAGACATTTTACAGGGAAATTTTTTAATCTTATACAAAACAAAACAAAAACAAAAAAAAAACATCATGAACAGATTAAGCCTCAAAGCTTCATGTTCTCCACTGAATCTTCCTTTTTATTTATTTTAAAAGCGTCACTAGTGAGTCACTGTTTTTGGTAGAGGAAGACCCAGACTTTGAGGAGCGGATCTGCTTTCTTTTTGTCAGTAACCTAATGATATGATGTATTTGGAGAAGGTTCTCTGTTGTCACAGTATATTGGTCAAAGTTGCAGGGAAGTTCCGGTGAAAATAAAAAAGTTGCAAATCCCAGGGTTGGATTGAATTTGCATTAATAGTTGTGATCAACATCACGAGGTACCCGATAAAAGTCCACACAGCACAACATGGTGTGAGTTTCATATTTAAAAAAAAAAAAAAAAAAAAACAAAACCAGAGAAAAAGGTTCATTTCTCTAGTTTGTTTACTTTATTGTAATGCCACAAGTCATCCCCACAGGCATACCGAGTTAGGCAGTCTGAGATAATTGAGAGACAGACTTTATTTATCCTCCACTCTGCAAATGCTGTTCCATAAGCTTTAGGGAAACGACTCCAAGAGAATTTACTCACAGTACACACACATAGTGTTTATATCAGATCTGACAATTAACTTTTTAGAAGCGTGGAAGAAAAAAAAATGGGGAGCAACAATTAGGTGTTCTCTAACAGCCCCCTGAACAGTCACTTTGTTTTGTTGTTCTTGATGTGTCAATTTGAACGTTGTGACCACAGGGAATGATGGGGTGGCATTTTTTCTTTTTTTTGTATCACATCAAATGGTAGGTTGTCTACTATATTGAAAATGAAAAAAAAACAAACTGGGATTTCTTTTGTGAGTTTAGATTCTTTTCATGGCTATAACTTACTCTTTGGGGGGTCATTTTTATCTAGTTATTTTCTAAGCAAAAAGAATAATTTAAAGCAGAAGAAAAGGAAAAAAAAAAACTCTTTAAAAACAAAGTGACTTGCACAACACATTAAGGGTATAGTGTTGAAACAATAATAAAAGAGGAACGCTAAAATCCATGGATCATCACGCTCCCTTGTGTACAATTAATTTTATGTTGGCACAACCCCATTGAGTGGGAACAAAACTAAATATTATTCAGACATTATCAAACATTTACAAGGGACCACAAAAAATGCCTTAAAACTTAAACTTAAATGTAAAGTCAGTTTGGAGTTCTCTTTCTGTTAAGACACACACACAATATGTACACTTTGGCCATCAGTTTGAGTGAGTTTATAATTGTTAGACATTTCTCACCAGTGATGTCTAAGTGAGTCCAGAAATCGATTGGTTGTGTTATTTCCACTGATGGCTGCCATTGTCTTTCAGATACTGTATTTTCTTTTGCCCTATCTATTTTTTTATTTTATGAGTTCAGTGTCATCTGTGATACAAGATAAGGAGAATAACAGTATTCTTTATTGCTTGAAAATACAAATATGTTTACCAATATACTGGTATATCATTTAATGATATGGTTAATGGTCTTCTACATGGAATAGCAAGTGTACACCAGATGGTATAGAGATTAAAAATATTTAACTTTAATTCAGTTTATCAAAAGTAGCTTTCAGTTAATAAAAAAAAAAATCTAAAACTACACTACCCGTTTAATGCTGCATTCACACTGAACGCGATTCATGCGCCAAATTGGCCGCCTGTAGTTCGACGCGCATCTTTTGTCATCCTGTCTTCTCTCCTGTTATCCATCCATCCATCTGTTATTTTTCCTTCCCTATCCAAACTCCAAAATCTCTAAAGAATCTGTAGTTCTGGATGACCAAAGAAAAGACCTCTTATCTGCTTCTATGCGTCTTTGTTCATGATTTTTTGTGTACCTCAGTCTGTGCTTGTGGAAAACTTCAAAAAATGCCATGTTGTGGATTGCAGGTGAGCAGTCACGGCGCTGCTGCAGATGGGAGAGACCCTCAGTCTCTCATTTTGTCATAGCCCACTTTATACTCCAGTAACTCTTGCAGATGTCAATGGGACTAGTCAAAGATGATTCTCAAGCTTTAGCTAGCCTTGGCAGAGTCTTTGTGTACAGTACATGCATGTGTGTGTGTGTTAGGGGGTGTGTATGGGTGTGATGAATGGGCCAGTGCCAGGCAGCGTTCCCTCGGTGGCCTTGGATCAATCCGCTTATCTGTTAGCTGCCAACACTGCCAGTGATTAACGACCAGCGCCACACACAGCACATCCTTATTTATTACCACCACGTCACACACATGCTTGTGCGCGCGCGGTCAAACAAACACACATGCACGCACATATACACGCGCAACATCCTATTTCATTTGGGACAGTCTAAAAAGGTGAGGAGGAGATGGGCCGAGAGATGGATGGCTGTAGCTTAAACGCTGCACCCCACATGGATCTCCAAAAGCTATTTTCTGGCCTGCAGTGCCTCTCCATCTCATAAAAAAAACTTTTCATGTTGATTGTATCAAATTTATGTCCGCTATATTAATCTTTCTTTGCCTTATTATACTTTCGTCTCTGCACACATTTGGTGAGACTTTTTTCAACTTTTTAGCTGCTCTGTATTTTTGTGACATTAATATTTTCTGTCAGTGCCAGACAGAACAAAGTTCTGCGGTTTACCACCCAGACAGCTCCATTGTAAAAATGTCCACAACTTATATGCAATAATTAAACTGTGTAAAGAACAGATAAATCTCTTAAAGACTTTGAACTTAGGATACTCTCAGAAACTTGCTGTTATTTGATGCCAATTCACCAAACCACCAAAACACGTTTTCTTTGTTGCATTTTGGAAAATTGCTTTTTACAAAATTCATTTTAGAAAAATGATCGTGTTATATAATTTACATCCCCGTTTAAAAAATTCGTTTTGTCGATGAAAGTCATATCTCTAAGCAGACAGGTACAGTGTGGGGAATCATCTGTTATTCCGCCTGTTCTTTTCCATTTACAAAGAAAGGTTCCACATTCAACTTTTCTTGTGTTACACAGCACCATACTACTTTTAGCGCTCAAGCTAACCAAGACAATCTGGTCGATTTTCAAAATAATAAAAAAATATCAAATAATAAATCTCATTAAAATATTGAAAGTTCTTTTAAAGTATAATTTGATACATCCTGGAATAATATTCCTGCCTGCTTTCTATTCATAGTTTTGTGAAAAAGCTGAATTTATAAAGTTTTAACAATATTGTTTCAGATGTGTTTATACTGTTCAGCCCATGACCTAAGGTGTGTTTTAAATTTTGGCCCCCTGAGTAATTAAGTTTTAACACCCCTTGTCTATACGGGAATTTGGGGCATGACATAAAAGAAGAGAAAACTACAAAGTTCAAAATAAACTATAAAACAGGTGAAGAAGAGCGCCAAGCTACAATCCAATGGGAGCCACACCCCTCCAGCACCACACCTGAAAGAAATAAACACAGACATACACGCAAAGATCCAAAAACGCACAGAAGAGTGTTTCTACTCTGAGAGAAACACTCATAAACACAGAAACAAAAACATAAATATATAAAAAAAAAAAAATAAAGAAAACTAATGTGGCCACAGACTCCCCTAAGCTAAATTTACTTTTTTAAAGTACTTGTTCACATGTACAAGTCAGGGTAATGTATGCACCACAGCTTTCTGGTGACACAGCAGACACATTAGCATTTACATTTACTTATCTAATCGGACAAATATTTGCTTCTTTTATTCCCTAAAGCTAAATTTGCTACCGATTCATCTGTTTGGTGATTTTTACGGCCTAAAACTACGACTGTAAATTCTCACAATAAGTTTCAAAATGAATTTACTAGAGCTGAGAATAAGTGCTTATACTCTACAATTGAGAGCAATCTGGAAACATTTTACTGCTTCCATTTTTTATTTGAAAATCAGAATTGTCATTTGAAAGAGTTTAAAAAAGGCTTGAATGATTTCAAATGAGATGACTTATTTGAAGAAGGGGTTTAGATAAATTGATAAATGCAATATATTTCAATTCAAACCATTTTATTGCAACTGACAAAGTCTAATTCAAGTTAAGAGGAATAAAAAGAGGAAGATTCTTTTCTGTCAAAACCATTCAGCCTCTGGAGTGTTCAGCATCATTGTCTGTCTTTCTTTTCTTTATTATTTTCTGTTCACAGATGTGATTGGGAGTTTGCCTCTGAGAGAGAATGAAAGGAAGAACTGGACATAAATGGAGTCATTCTGTCATGGTTTCTCTTCCCTCCCTGGTGTCTGCACTCTGCTCTCCTGCTAACACCTGACCAGTACCACCTGTACCTCCCCTTTCTTAAGCTGCTCTCTGTCTGCCACTGGTCCCAGAGTGGAAGTCTTTTGCTTTCTCTCCATCCCCTTTATGAAAATCCTGTCCCAGTCTTTTTCTTGTCCCAGAGTTTCTTTTTGTGTACTCCTGATTTTTTATCTTTTTTATAGTTTTGGTTTTTTTTGTCAATCTGGACTCAAGTTGAATCGTCTCCTCCCCTGAATCGAACCTACTCCCAAGTTGAATGTGGACTTCACCTGTAATTCTCTTCTTCAAATCTCTTTCCGGCAGGCTATACACCAGCGAGTGAAATCCGCAGGGGGTGAAAAGAATAAGCAAAACCTACTAAATTCTGAAAAACAGACCGGTCTGACGGAGAAATTGAAGGACAGCACACCTTACGGCTATGTTCTCAAGGCATAATGGGACGATGCTCCGAAATGAAGATTTAGAAATTTCCAAATCACTAAGATGCTTAAACAAAACCGAATTGTCCATTCCATTTTCCATACCGCTTTATCCCTTTCGGGGTCGCGGGCATGCCGGAGCCTATCCCGGCGGCTGATGGGCGAAGGCAGGGTTTAACCTGGACAGTTCGCCAGTCTGTTGCAGGGCCACATTCGTGCACACAGTCACTCACACATTCATACCTAGGGGCAATTTAGAGTAACCAATTTACCTATGAAGCATGTTTTTGGACGGTGGGAGGAAGCCGGAGTCCCCGGTGAGAACCCACGCATGCACGGGGAGAACATGCAAACTCCACACAGAAAGGTCCCAGTTGGTGTTTCTGATCCCCCAGCCAGGATTTGAACCAGGGCCTTCTTGCTGTGAGGCAAGAGCGCTAACCACTGCGCCACCATGCAGCCCATAAAAAACCGAATTGTATTTCCTGCAAATTAAAAGCACGAGACACAGTTTCCCGCTCCCCACAAAGACCACTAACAGTAAATAAACAAACAGCCAAACCGCAATGACCCCATTTCTGCCTGGTAAACACCACCTCCTCACCTGTAATCCTCCTACGTGTCCTCAATTAATGTTTCTACTGTCTCTGCTGCCTCTACTGGTCAGGAGGATTCAGAGGTCTCCTCAGCTCTCCACCATTTCCTCTGAGCAAAATTAACTTCTCTGTCCCAGCTGAGTCTGTGTCATCTGGAGTTCTGTCTTAGTCCTCACACTTTCCGGCAAGTCTGACTTTGAATCCTCTTTAGGTAATAACTTTAGTTTTCATGTTATATCAGTGGTAGGCTGTATCAGGAGCCGTCACTGATCACATTCATCTATACATCTAACTTTACTCATTGTGCCGCATTGTCATTGTAATGCTGTGTTTGTTTTTTGTTTTTTTTCCCCCTCAGCTGATGTTCTTGTTTTAGCAAAACTATGCTCTAGTCATCTATCAATATTTAAGTCAAAACATTGGAAATAAGTTGTAAGACTTTGATAGAAAGAGAACTGACTCACCTATGAGAAATTCACAGGTTTGTTTTGCATTGACGTTTAAATAAATAAATATGATTTTTTTTCCAAGTCTCAAAGCAAAATCTATTTGTCTACTGAAGTCTGAATGTGTGTTTTCTCAACTTGTGACCATGTAAGAATCTTATTGTAGTGAGATTCCAAAGGTTCAATTGTGTATGATATCTGAGAATATTTTCTTTGAACTTTCAAAGAAATTACATTTGCTTTGTACATTTTTTTTCTAGAATTTTGTGTACCTTCTTAAAATACTGGGAATGTCTAAATTCACACTACAATCAAACATTACAACTTATGACGGAACCAAATACAAATTAAGGAATGTCTTCTCAAATATGTACAGATGTTCATGTATCATCTGATTCTGCGAAGTTGTTTAATAGAGGTTTCACAAAAGCAATACTTTCTTTTTGTTGTCAACTTCTGACAAACATTAAAAGTTAAAGGACATTGAGGAAAAACTGTGGGACTGTGGGAAAAAAAAGTGCAAGCTTTTATAAGCAAAATCATAAACAACATAGCAGTGAAGTATCTATGTTGTTAATGTAACATTTTTTCTATCATTGATTTGATGAAGACCAAAAAATACACTAAAAAAATTAAACTTTGGATCAATTAACAAAAGCTCTGTAGTTTTACATTTAAAAATATTAGTTTTCATCTAATTAAATTTTTGAGTTGACAAAATCCAGCCAAAATTTTTAATTTGATTAAAACTAAAAGTTTTAAATGTAAAAACAACTAACAAACTTTTTTTTAATTAGTTTAATGTTTCACTTTTTTCAGTGTACTTTGAAAAACTATGCACTTTTAGTGTAAATATAGGGATAGGCAACTCCAGGCCTCTAGAACCAGTGTGTCTACTGTACATGATTTACATATATCCAAACCCTACTCATGATTGATGCTTCAAGTGCGTCCAGCCAATTAGAACGTGCCAGAACAGTGTATGTTGGAAGCATGCAAAAGCATGGTCCTCGAGACCTAGAGTTTCCCATCCCTAAAATTTACATTGATACATTCATATTTATGTAATGTTTTTTAATCATATAAACATGCCTTTATTCTTTCATAATGCAAAAGCAGTATTTGTTAATGTTTACTTTTGTTTCTTGAAATCCTCTTTTGTTTTGTTGAAGAACCTGCAAGCCAACCTGTAGCTGACAGACATCAACCAGCAGTGATTTCCTTTTCCTGCATGAAGAACATTTACACACAATAGGTCTCCAACATGAACATTTTCTCCTGACCATTCAGGTCGGCCTATCAGCCCTGACTCACTGTATGCTAGCCAAAAGCCGCCAGCACTAATATATCTAACCTTTCTATCATGACGGCGCTTCATGCAGACACACAGTAGTCATTAACCTCTGCTGAGTGACTTCTTCTAGGGTGTAATTGCTGCCAATTCTATGTCACTGCTCAATCTAACAGAGATTATTTGTGCTGCGCCAAAAGGACAAATTGTACACTGTATTCACTATGTTGGCTCATTTAGCCACTGTTTTTGCATAAAGTTATGTGAGCCAAAACGTAAAGAAGAAAGTGGTAAAACTAGTGGTTGTGAACCCCTAATTAACCTCTTTATTTAAAGGAAAAAAAAGATGTGGAACGGAAAATTGATAGAATGACCAAAAATACTTCAAAGTACAGAGAAGACAGAAACTAAAACAAAAAGAAAACTTCAGAAAAATCTAAGCTGTGTTGGTTCACATACCTGAAGCCTAAGCCAGGGGTGTCCAAAGTCAGTCCTCAAGGGTCGATGTCCTGCATGTCTCCCAAACAACCTACCATTGAAGCTCCTTATTGGCCAAACACGTCTGATCCAGGTAACCAGCACCAGAAAAGACAGGATTTCTAGAAAACCAGCAGGAGGCCGGCCCTCGAGGACTGACTTTGGACACCTCTGGCCTAGGTCAACCTGTACTGGGTTGACCCTTATCTATGGGTACTGGGGGATTTTTAGTGTGTGGAGACTCACGGACATCAGCAGCCGTTAAGTCGGCTAGTCAATGGAGATTATTGTGAAGTCTTTGTAAGGCTAATGGAAGCTTCATGCACTTCTAACATGTGGGGGATGCTGTTGCACACCACACACAGTTGTTAGTTGGGTACGAGAATTTGCCCCTTACTCAACCCACACAAATGCCTCAAGGTGTGCTCATGATACCCAAGTGGCTGTAGGATTACTGCATGATAACCACAAAAACTACATTCTGATGTGAGAAACTGATCCCAGAAAGCACACTGCTCGGAGTTTAGTGATAAGTCTAAACGTACATTCACAACAGCTGCAGCGACTCATGTTTTAGCGTCCCCTTTGAATGAAATCTCTTTGGAAACATGCGTCAACCCACGGGCCTCTGCATTCACAACTCTCCCATTTACAGGTAGATACACAACTTTTTAAGTCTGGTGTTGGCCTCTACATTCAAAGCGGGAAGTTCAACCAATTGAACTTTTGACTTCTAAACTTCAAAAACATTGAACTTTGACCAGTCAGAGACTCTGATTTTGTGGTGACGTGGGCAATGTCCTTTTCAAAAGACTGAACTTCCAACTGTTGTAAACATGATCGTGAAGGTGAAATGAATCAATGGGATTTGTGTCCAGCCAGAATTATATGACAGGAAGTCTATCATATCAAAATAGAGGTGTGGCAGAAAAATCCTGGATCAAGATTTGCACCACTTTGACTTTTTGCCTCAACCAACTGTAGGTGGCAGACAAGAGCTAGTAAACAGTAAAAAAAAAGATAATAAGATAAAACCCCTTTTCTGCTTTTCCTGTGTGAACAACACCACCTGAATCAGCATTCATGAAACCTTGTACAGTACGTTCTTGAAGGTGCAACTCATACTTGGTGTGACTGTAGCTTCAGAGTGATGGAGGAGGCATTAGGCACACAGGAAGGGGTGGACAGGTTGGCATTTTTGGCTGGCACCAGCAAGGAGGGATTAGAGCCAAAGGAAGAGAGACACTGCAGGAAGGTCCGAGCCAGATGTGATGCACAGGCAAACTCAAAACAGGAGGCTCTCAATCTAACTGGAGATCCACTCAAGACAAGAAATGTGATGTTCTGGCTTGTTTCATTTTGGGGAGTTGCTGAAAATGATCTTGAAAGATTTGCTGCCCAGCTTGTACCACACGACTGAAGTCATGGTGGTTTTGGTTGTACCACGCGTTTGACATTCAACCAATAAAGACTCCTCAGGCACCATCTCAAATGTAGGCGTTCGATGGAGAATTAAGGTCAGTGAGAGTTTGGAAACAGTTTGGAAAGAGACAAGTTTGGAGATTTAGAAGATTTTTTTTTTCTTTTTTAATTAAAAACCAATATGTTCCTTAGACAATCACTGGCCCAATCTCAGTGTTACAGAAACAGGATTATTGTCCAAATCTCAACCACCTCACATGGGAAGGAGAACCGAAACTGAACCCCAAGTCAATACCGGTACTGTATAAAAGAGACAAATTTTGGTGCTTTCTCTTACCTTTAATTTCTATCTTCAGACTCATCATTCTGACTGTCTTTACCTCAACAATACTCCTAAAAAATTCCTCCTTCTAGATAAGTCCCACTCCATTTCTCTTCCCCCTTCACCATCATAGAACAACTTGAACCCTTCTCCATAGATCCAAGTCTTACTACCTTTCCACCTGGTCTCATAGACGTATAGTATGTCCACCTTCCTCCTTTGAATGTTGGAAAGGTAGAGAATTAATTGATACAAAGTCCTTGTTTTCTCAGTTTTCTCTGTATGAAAAACTCTAATGCTTTCTGAAAGCTGAGACGCTACAATTATTTGTGTCAGTACAGAAATTTTTTTTGGAAAACCATGAATGACCGTATTATTTCTGAGAAAGACAAATGGAGAAATAGACAGCGGACCAGTCAAAGATAGTATTTACAAAAGAAATGAAAATCAGCCAGTTGACCCTTATGGATACTAAATCCTCCATGGAAGTTTAGAGAAGGATTTGAGACAAACAGAGTAATGGAGAGAGTTACATCCGGGGTTAGTCGAGTAAACCTCTTTGAATGTTTAATTGAATAGTTTTATTCCCAATAAAACTTTTAGAATAAAATTTTGATTCCACTGATGTGACATATAATAATGTGAATTGCTGATGAATTTAGAAAAAGGGGAAAAGCAATTTGTTACAGAACACTTTCAGATCCTTTCATTGTTAAAATAAGCTAAAAAAAAAAACCCAGGAAGAAATTGTTAAGCTAAGGAGTTAGAATATTAACACACATTTTCACACATCTGAAGCTCAAAGTGCTTAACCCCACTTTGCCCCATTCATCATCCATTGTTATTTGATTGCACCTTAGCCTTAAAAAATAAGACTTAAATTAGCTATTAAGCCTAATGTGGACATTTTTCTGTTAATACAACCACACTTTGCTGGATAAATCTTTTTTTTTTTTTTTTCTGGCCAATGTTATCTGATTAGCTTTTGTTTAGCCTCTGTCAAACTCTACTTAGTGTCTCAGCCTACTGAATGTTTCTCCTGACAATCAGTGTTTTGTTTTCTCCCTCTGCAAAATGCTCCCAGGGAAATTTCCACTCAACAGAATTATTCTATATGCCACTTGCACACTGACGTGCTTAGCTTCATCCGCAGACAGACTCAGTTTTCACTTGCAGGGTCTTTAAAATGAACTGACATTACCAAAAGCTTATGACAAAAGCAGTTCCATTTTTTTTTAGTGGCTCACTTGTTGCAAACAGAAACTGTAAATTGCTTCCTTCCTATTGTGAGTGTCACCACCAGGCGCCACCAACGCAGACACAGGCCAGCATTTTAAATGGCATCAATCATGAAAGCAACCTACAAAGTAATGGCACAGAGATCCCACTTTATAATAAAAAAAAGAGGCGAGAGCTGTTAAGTGAAAGTGATTGAATATGCCAGAATAATTGCAGAGTGGGTGGAAAAGGAGAAGCAGAGAGGAAGTGAAGAAGCAGAGATTAAACTAAACATACCATGTCTAGCTTAATTAATACATAGTGGTTGTGCTCTCTCTCTGCAATTACCAAAACACATTCATTTCACAGCAAGAGCAAATATTCTCTTCACTGAAACCAGTCCAACATCATTAATAAGTCCAATCATTGGTGCATAGCACTGTTAACGCATGCAAATGACATCAGCTGCCATTAAGTGCATCATTAAAGTGCACTGATACTTTGCACTACTGGTATGTTTAAAATATAGGTGCAAGTTTGTCTACAGGTGACAGACATGTTCTACAAGTGCAACCTCGTCATCTTTATAAAGTAAAACAATAACTAACGCTGCAAGAGGACTCTGGTGAAAGGCTGAAGTTTTCAGAAGAAAGTTCCTTGGTTAATAAAACATTGTTTTGTTCTGTTTAAATGCAGTGAATTATGTAACTGTTTTATTTATGGAAGTTGATTCCAGTCTATAAGAAAGTTACCATTTGGTGTGTGATGTATACAAACATCCAAGCTCACCATAAATCATTGATTCACAATACTACCAGAAAAACAGAAAAACGACTATTGAATAAAATAAAATCAAATATCCCAGAGCGCGATATGAGGAAAAAATAGTGATGTGAGCAGTGTCGGGGATAACTGATAACAAATTACTGTAGTTTAATTACTTTTGTCAGTAGCGGAGGATCGTAATGAATTACAGTTCAATTTTCGGTAATTAATTACAATTACTGAACTACAGAAACCCTTGTTACTTCGTTACTTTGGTTTTGAATGCTCTGACATTTTCTCTCTGTTAAATGACACGAAACGGAGCATAGCATCTTAGATCTCCTCAATACTCTTATACATAAATAACATATTACAGATGTTTATATAAACAAAAATACATCATTAGTCTCTGCTTCTTTAAACTGGATTGAATAATTTACAAATTTAAATTCTTCACTGTTTCCCTATAGCTGAACCCTCCTCCACCCCTCCTCTCACTGGGAACGCATGACGGGCTCTTCCATTTAAAAACCTCAAAACCTGCTAAAAACGTATTTACCGATGTTTTTTTGCAGAACTTTGCAAAATAAATAAACCTGATATCATCTGAGTCTTATTAGTTTAAGGAAAAATTTAGGACATGCATCAGGTAGCGACTTTGACGCATGTTACAATAAAGACAGTGGATCCAAATTTGATACACTAATTGTGCGCATATTGATCGGAAAATTGATTTGAATGATGCGTGCCAGGGAGATGGGGGCAGGGGTTCCGCGGTACACCTCTGTGCCGAACATACCGGACCATAGAAAGCGACCCATACGTTAAACCGCTAACTGATATGCTGACACGCAAGTCTTGTTTGGTCATGTGTCGAGGAAGCAGTTTTTTCATACTTGCGCATCATGTAAAAAGTGGACATCTGGCATTAGAGGGTTCCAGTGATTGGTCAATGACATGAAGAGCTCCATACCATTGGTTTAATGCATAAAGAGCTTTGAGTCATTAGTTTAAACTACAGATAGTTTAGCATTTACACAACCGGAGACCACTTATCATTTCTGCCTCCTTTTACGGTCACATACCGCACTGGCCTGATACCACGATGGGAGTGCATTTTCAGTTTATTGTGCAGGCCTATTGCAGAGTTTATATGTATGTATGAGCACACAAACATAGGGATGTGATCTATTAGGGTGTTTATTGATATTAATTACATAGCAACAGCATCCAGTGTCACTCACATTTTTATCTCAAGGTTACAGGATGAAAGATAGCCAATTAAGTGCAATAAATGCTTGGCAAATACTTTACACTACACATGTTTTAATTTCTTTTTCTTTCCTTAACTAGTTTCATATTTGAGGGATGGTTGGAATCCTGTCAAATGTTGGAGAGCAAGAAAATTGCAGAGACAGGCAGAAAAGGAGTAAAATAAACAGAGAGCAAAACTCCTTTTTGTTGATTCAAGGTGTCATTTTCTTGTCTGTCTGCATGAACTACAGAGATCAGAGATAAAGAAATGTCGCTTGGCAAGCATTAGGTTCCAACTTTGATCTCCCCTCCTCACAGAATTATGGAGGATGCTTTTTAAAGACCCGTAACACCCACCCTTTGACTTTGAAATCTTCCCATCACTCATTCTACATCAATTCTGATCATGTAAAACATGAATGTCTGTGAAATAAAATATATATATATACATACACCCCTAAAGGAAATTTCAAAGTTCTGCAGTTGAAAAGGCAAACTCTTACTTCTGGATTCTGTAGATGGACACGTGAAATTGCTGTGAAAGGAGACACAGATTACAGGACGCCGTGAAAGTTTTATTTTTAGTTTATATGTTTTTAGTCTTGTTGATATAACTCTTTAAGTTTCATAATGCTGTTTCCTTATATCACAGAATTGACATGACAAAATTTGAGACTGTAGCATGCCAGCCTGAGTTAAATCAAATTTCTTAAAAAAAAAAAAAAAAAAACAGCCTACATTTTTCAGAATTAAATCTAATTTTAACTTTAATAACACAGGTGTCTTCAAATAAGCAAAAGATAAACAAGAAACAGACTTTGCCAAACGCAAATATAGCCTAAACTATGGATTTTGGTAAAAATCCAACAAGTAATAAACATAAAAGTTCAAGTAGCTGAAAATACCACTATCACATATTGCCTGTCCTATTATTTTGTTTTACAAAAAACTGTTTCATTACTTCAATAGAATCGGTGAGCACCTGATAAAACAGGCATATTACACACTGCCAGCACAAGAAGGTAAAATAGATATATATTTATTTACGACTGACAAACATCAAGACAAAGAAAATAATTTCTACCAAACTGCATCCTTTTATCAAAACTGTTGAGCCCACATATTTCCTTTTTGAGAGACTCAACGACTATTTCTAAAGTTGATCCTGTGACAGAATCTAAGTCCCATGGATTTTTTTTTTTAAAGAGTAGCATTGCAGGAAAAAAGGGGTGCAGAAACGGCAATGTGGAGGGGGCTAGTGCGGCAATATTCCGTAAGAAAATCCCTACAATGGAATTCTCTTCTGGCTCCTTAACATGACGATAGAAAGAAACATTTTTTGATGCAAATTTCAGTGTGTGTAAAGCAAAATGAAAGAGCAAGAGAAAACAGCTTTCGAAGGGAAAGAAAACAACAAAAGACTGAGATAGTCCAATGTTGGTTTTCTCTGTAACCTTATAGATTTAAACAATGATTGATACTAACCAAAATATATTTACACAAATACTTAAGATTGGTGAGTTTGAAAGCTCAGCTGAAGTCTGGTGTTTACAGGTGAATCCTGGTCCATCTGAGCGCAAGGTCCTTGGTTTGCATGCAACAAAACTTGTTTGTGCCTACACAACTATACAGCAAACCCAAGAACGAATGTGATGGACGGGCTGCCTTTTAGGAAAGAAAGAGAAGTAAAACACCCAACAAGTTCTTATCTAAAAAAAAAAATCTATATCACAAATGGAAGGCTCTGCAGTGAGAGGATTCAGGTAAATTTGTACATGATTAGAAAACTATGGACCGTTTATTTGGGATTAATTGAAAGTTTCTCTTCAAAGTCTGGATATTCAATCTTAAAGTTATTGTCCATCATATCTGTGACAGTAGACCACACGTTTTTTGCTTTTGTGAGCTTGTGGCCTTGTGCAAATTCACATTTAGTTTTTGGTTAAAAAAAATTACGTGTTTATGAGTTAGAGCAGGGTTCCCTTAACTTTGTCCTATGAGGGTCTCATAACTTTTTTCTTATGTGAGGCCGTGGTCAGTTTGTGGGCGGACAGAAAAAAATATAACAGTCACAAGGTGCATGTCTAAATGCAAACAGGTTTTTCCAGAAAGCCACACATAATCAAATATTAATAACCCTTTCTGGGATCTTCATAGAAACAAAATTAAGGAAATAAATAATAATCCTATCAATGAAACAACACTATTTATGAAATAAAAAATAACCAAACAACTCTCTCTATGATCTTCAAAGAATAAAAATGCTCCAGTCCCTATATTATTTTGAAGAAGTTAGTGAATATAGAAGAAGTTTCAGTCTGGGTGGTTTCAGTTATATACATACTTGATAGGGACAGACACTGCATTTCACTTGTATTGATCTTTTTTTTTTTTTTTTTTTTTTTTTTTTTTACATTTTATTAGTAACCTAAATGTTTTCGGAGTATTAACTAATTTAAGATCTGTACATAAAGAATTCCAAAGTTTTGTACCAAAAACAGAAGGACCTCTCCATTTGTCCAGGACATAGATCTGTTCTTGCCCTACAGGAAAACACAAGATTACATCTTACATTATAATGTTCCTCTTTTCTCTTAAAAAATGATTGCACTCTCAAGGGCAAACTATTTTGAAAGAAATTTCCAACATTCTTACATGCACAATATCCACAAATTTTAATGTATTTGATTTTTAAACTGCACATTAGGGGACTCCCGAAAACCAACTTTATTTATTTGTCCAATTGCTCTTTTTTAAAGTTTAATATGCAAACATTTTATACTTGGTGTTCTTTTAGTTCTATAAATTATACCTATGGCTTTAGTGAAGTGAAGCTAACAACTCATCCCAGTTAGAAGATGGGGAAAAAGAGCATCAAAAGGAAGGAAGGTTATAAATAAAAAGATTGGTTATCATTTATTTTTTCATATAGAGATTTTCAATCAAGTGGTTTTGACTGAGTGAACTAGGAGGCCATAAATGAAAATGACTCTTAATTTTACATGCATATCTGCTGTGTGCGTTTTCATAAGTGGTGTCATGCCTTCTTTTGAGTTCCATCACCTTTAGTGAACCAGTTTCTGATTCCATTAAGGCTTTTGTGATCAGGGTCCACATGGTTATTAACCCCTTAGAGTGATGTAATTCCTAATGATCAGTTATCAAATCCAGTTGACAGATTCATATCAAGTTTCAAACATGCAAAAGAAGAGGCAGGGGGAATTGAATGGAATAAATGATAATGGAAATAAGACAAATTGGAGTGGTGAACCGCTGAAACAGATTCATTCATGCTCATATCTTAAAACATTTACAATGATGCTGCGCACATAAACATATTTATGTTTTTTTAATACTATATTTTCTGCACAATGGGGAACACCGGATGATAAGGAACTCGGTAAATGAATGGTCTATTTTCCAACTTATGTCATATATAAGATGAACCATATTACAAGGAAATATAAGTAAGACAAAATAATCAGAGATAAGTTCTTCAGTCAGTCAGACCTTATTAACAGTGGTCACAGTAACTCTAGCTTGTGACATGCTACTGTTTGCCATGCTAGTGTATTCACAACACCAGTAACTCCTACACATTCTCACTCCAAACTTGTCATATGTGGATGTATGGTTCCAGCCGTCTCTGTGTCACTTTTTGACGCTTTGGGTTTCCCCAACTCGTCATTGTTTGACGTGCTAGCTGTTCCCATTAAATCATGGGTTCCCAACCCTCGTGGCGTGGTACCAGATGCCAGACCTGGTATGGGGTTAGGGTACTGACTCGTGTCCCAAGAGTTGGGGACCCCTGATTAGCATCTGTGGTCAAGTAACAAGGCCTCTGACCAGTACCGGTTCAGGCCCCAAGGGTTGGGGACTTGTGATTCAGTGTCAAAAAGTGATGTGGAGGGGACCCTGACCATATGTCCATATATGACGAGTTGGGAGTGAGAATGCGTTGGTAACTCACAACCTTGTAAAGAACATGCTTAAAAACAAACACAGTCCAGCATCGCAACATGTTGGCCACATTAGCGTCTTGTTTTTAACTTGGAAAAAAAAAAATCAGAGTGATGCTGCTAAAATATAAAAATCTTACCGACTATGCTTACTCCAAGAGTTGTAAGAAGTAAAACAACACATCTGCGTTTCCATGATATATGCGCAAAACTTTATTGCAATTCTAGAAATGTTGACAGAACACAATTTTGCAATTACACTGTTTTATATTAAATCATAAGTATGCGAATAAAAACACGCAATAAAACATTCCAAACCACATCAATGGATGAAAACACGTAGCGTTTGAGGTTGACTCAGAAAAGGGTGCATATTGATGATGTCACAGCACTTGCAAGCTCGTGCTGCACAGCTAGACCAGTGACAGTTCTCTATATGTCAAAAAAAAAAGAGAGACCAGCGAGCAGCTAGATCCTTTTTCCTGTTTCATAACAGGACAAGATATGTTAACATTTCTGCCATGGCACTTTAGTCCTCATGTAAAGGAGATGTCGCCATCTATTCACGCCACAGAGCACCAACCATAGCCGCGCCTTCTGTGTGGGAGCGGCAACGCATGAAGGAATTTTGGGAAATCTTGGCTGGTAATTTTAAAGTGGAGCTGTGGATCCAACAATTCCACATGACCCTCAGCTTTTAATAAGCTGGACCTCTTGTGACGCCCGCTGCGCAGGGCTCAGGGCAGCCAGTTCCTACCAAGAAGTGTTTTTAATTTGAAAAGTGTTTCCATTGCAGTTATGCGAAATAGACCCAAAATCCCCCACCTCCAAAGCCAAAACCTTTTTTTCAATAAATGCAAGTTTTTCCAGAATTGTGGCATTTCCATCAAACTTATTATGGTAAATCCCTTTTGTTCAATTTCATAATTAATGGAAACTATAGGCTGGCTCAGCGAGATGTTAGCCGTGTAAGGAGACGGTGTTCCCCTGCTTATCTGCGTTTCTTTATTCTTAGTTTCACATATTAGCATTTTTTTTTCCCAGTCAGGTGAATTTTCTGGTCTGTTACAAAAAAAATTGGAGAACTTAAGACGCTTGTATGAAATTCTTGTGACCGTAGGAGGTGCTGTGCTGCTGAGGTGTATCTCTGCACTGCGGAGCCCCCTCCGGACAGCGGAAGAAGGGTGCGCGCGGAGAGGAGCGCCCCCTCCCCTCTTCCTGTCCCTGCATGGAGAAATGGCATCAGGTGACGAGAGAAAAAGAAACCTGATAAGATTAAAAGGTAATTGCAGAGAACAATTGCCCTCTGCTGCAGGTGTTTATTTTCAGAAGCGTGTTTGATGAGACATCCTTCAGCTGCGGGGGTGGGGGATTTCCATATTAGAGAATTTGACATTTTGCGCGGATCCTCTGGTCACTAATTCCCTGCAAAAAATGGAGAAACACTTTATTCACAACAATACCTAACCAAACAGTTTTACAGGGCGTCATGTAGCTGTCAAAATCGCTTCAACATCAGTAAGCACAACCAGAATTAATTGATATATTAAATAATTAGGGAAAAAAAGGGTTTTATGTGCACCTTGGAGTGCATATAAAAACAGTGTTTGCATGTTGTAAAGGGCTGGTTCCACAGGATTTGATGAGCATAATACAGGTAAAAAACTCGGAAAAACTGCCACACACGCCCTTAGATACGCCAACTTTTAGTCAACATTGATTGATAAATGCATGTTTGAGAAATAGTAGTGACACAGATGCCGGAGTCCATTCCACTGCCAGAGCACTGCTTAATCGCGTGTAAGCGCGTCCTCCCACAGGTGATACCAACAAGGGGTTCACATGCAACCAAACGTGTTATTTTGACGCCAAGTTGCACTGCTGCAAACGGACGCTGTAAGCAGTGGTACAATCGCAGACTGGGAGTGGAATTGCGTCCAAGCGTGTGCCGGCGTTCGCTCTACGGCCCGATCAAGCATTGGGACTACTGTTCCACGGGTATTGCACGGCTACTTTCTAAATTATTGTGCAGTTCAAAAAATGTTTTCCGCATGTAACGGCTGCCAAATTCTGTACCGCGTGTATGCATACCACGGCCATATCTCAGCTGTTGCGCTACCAGTCCACTGCTAACAGCGTCTGTACCACGGGGAGGACATTTTTTTTACCATTCTCCAGCTGTGAAAGGGCTGTGAAAGCCAGTGGGATGGATTCTTGTGACAGTCCTTAAAATAGATATTTAGTGTGATGGCTCCCCATTATTTAGGAAGAGAGCAGTTAAGATTTCATTCTGAATTATCAGGAGGTATTTGCTTCTCACCACCCCTTTACACTGTGAATATAAAAACAGAACAACCTGCATCACCAAACTATATTTTCATTTTAATTGACTCTTTGAGAAAGCTGCCCCTCAGTGTTCAGAAATATTGTATGAGAGATGCATCAGTCTCTTCCGCGGAGTTGACACTGATCTTTGAGGAGCAACAAGGACATGAGGAGGAGTGGCAAATAAACTGAGAGAAAGTGAGCACTGAGGTTAGGTGAGATGGAAGGAAGAAGAGGCAAGTAGTTTCATCTGTCAGACCCGATTAGCGTCAACAGCAGGCAGAGAGACTGATGGACACTTCAGGTAAGCAGGTGTGCAAATTGACAGTTGGTGGAAAGCCCGTGTTCACCTTGGAAAAAAGAAATCATGGATAGAGATGCGCTTGTCCGTTTTACTGCATCACACGTTGACTGTAACCTCATAATGGAGTAGGTAGAGCTCAACCCCTCTGCATCCCCACATCAATCACAGCCTTATTCCAGCTGCCCACCTGAGAGCTTAACCACAACCTATGACCCAACCCCTTCATGTTCCACATGCCGGGCCAATGGAAGCAGAGCTGCCCCCCACATGGAGAGGTCAGAGACAACACCCCCAGAGGAAGCTGTTGTCTTAGAAATTCTACACCCACAGCTTGGCATCGCTGGATATACAGCATTCAAAGGTGACCACCGGGGGTTAGAAATGTAGGAATAGTTCAAAGAACTCTCTAAAGGGCAGGAACTTTTTGCATGAGGTCATAACTCTAATTGAGTTTCATATTTATCAGAATACAAGTTTTTGTTCATTTATATCTGTTTCTGGATCTACACTGACTCCCTCTTTGGAAAAAGTGTCTCCAGTCACTCAGCATTATTAGAATTTGCAGCAGCAACAAATGAAATGATCCTGATCCATGAATGTCATTAACATGCGTCCTCCGTTAAAGACTAAACAAAAAAAAAAAAAAAAAAATAATATATATAATAATATATATATATATATATATATATAATATATATAATATATATATATTATTATTCTATATAGCCATGTTCACAAGTGGTACATTCTCCCTTTGATATCTCCAAGCTTTGCAAATTCTCACTGCAATGAAAAAATAAATAAATCAAAGTTGGGCTCTTTGTACTGTTGGAGGTTTTAGTTTTTCCATGAAGTTGTTGGTATTTTAATATTAATTGTTGTCATTAAACAAAAGATACTTGTACTTAAAACCTCAAAAGACATTTCACTCTATGTGTTTGTCAAAAACTGCTTTTCTATTCCAAAAAAACCCCACACTGTTTCAAAAGAAAATGTTTTCATAAATGAGGATGCTGCAGCGTACTGCCATGTAAGGAAAATCAATGGAGCAGTGGTGCATTTCATTTGCATAAATTGGGTTACACTGAAGTTTTAAATGACTTTCAGGCACAGGAATACCATTTTAACACTGTCAACTGACTTCTGGGAGGCTGCAATTTACCTTTTCGGATTTTCATATCTCACTTGAGTTAGACAGCAGTTACATGAATGAGATCAAGCATTTTCAAAATGTTTATGCCATTGTTTACATACTGTAGCTTAACGGCTGATTTATTTAATCTATGATTGTTTTATGTTTATATCCTACTTAACAGATTTTTATGGCTTCTCAAAGCATATTCTTAAGCTGTATATTCTTAACACTTCATAATAATCTTTAAAAATATTATAAGTTATATTTTAAAGGGAATCTAGATGAGTGAGTATTTATTTTTAGGGTGAAAATTAATTCCAAATAACATTTCCACCATGATATGTGACAGATAGTCATATGACCAACAGTATTATCTAATTAAGTGACTTGACATGTGTTACGGCCCCTGGCCTGCTAGGCTTGTGTGTGTCTGTATATGTATGTATGTATGTATGTCTGTTTGTGTAGCTTTTTGCAGCTTCCTTGAAAGACCTTCAGTGTTTGCTGTTGGCTCCGCCCCCCCTCAAGGAAACCATCTCTCCTCCCTCCATCCACCTTCACCAATTACCAGGCCGGGACGGGAGGACATAAAAGAAGTGGCCCAACCTGGATGAGGGAATCAGTTTCCTCAGCCTGCCCCTGTTGTCGGCCTCAGCTGTAATAAGCCTGTTTAGCCTGGTGTTGCCCTTCCTGTAAATTTAGTTTTGGGACTTTGGTTTTGCCTGAGGTTGGGATTTGCTTTTTGGTTTTGTATTTATGTTAATGTCTACCTGATGCTAAAAGCCTGAGATTTTAAGTTGAAATTCTACTCCCCTCATTATTGACTACTTGTGTTGGGTTTAGTTTAAGTTTTTGTAATAAACGGCCCAGCTGCCAATCTTATTTGATCCCTCCCGGTTTCTTTTTTCTATATGTTACACCTTTTCCCCTTTGGGACGTAACACATGAATGTATTATAGGTGTCTAAAAAGCAAATGTAAAAATGTAAATAGGATGATTTTTCACACCGTCCGGTAAAACAGATTAGAGAAAAAAAGACCAAAACGGATGAAGTTATGTTAAGAAAATGGACTTGTATATGAAATTTTCACCAAAGTGCTTCATAATAAAACAAACTTATATGATGTTAGATTTAATTTACTTAATGACATTGTGTTTAACAATTTAACAACCCTGAAAAATGGCTAAATAAATAGAAAATCAAAAGCATTATAAGTTCAACAGTATCTGAAAGTTATTACAATATACCGTTTAGAAAAAAAAAAGAAAAATTGCAATGTGAATAAACATTTAAACAACAATAAGTGATCTGCAATGTAGTGAGGAACCCCTGTATACCCTTAGTGCTTTCTTGTTGGGTCCAGATGACCCCACCCTACGTTAATGTGTGATCCCTCCCATGAGAAAGGTGGATAGGATTTTATGTCTGCCGTGGACACCAGTGAAGATAAAAAATCCTTGAAAAAAGTTGAATCTCGTAGGGTCCAAATGACCACTTTTAATGTAAACATGTCCAGGGTAGAAAAAAGGTTACAAATACTCTGATATTAATATAATGTTTAAAATATGTTGAAACAGCGAGACCTCACCTGTTTGAAAAGACTCCACAAAAGTTGTTTTAGCAGCGGATCAATGCTCTTTAAATGTCTTAATTCGGTATAAGCATAGTAGTGGACTGAGTTGGGCAGAGTGTCTGTTTGGGTCCTCTAATGTCTGGAGTTCAGTGAACACATCATGGACAGATGCTCTTCAGCGCTGTGATCTGTCAATCAGCCTGTTCAGAGGTTTGGAGGAAATAAAGGGAGGAGGGCTGGTGCATGAGACGGACTGAAGGCGTTTGAGGAGTGTAGACTCATTAATAAAATGATAAAGAAAATAGACTAAAAACAACTTTTGTGGAGCGTTCTTCTGCTGCTTTTCTTGTTAACCAAGAAGAGAGACTTAAAACAGATGAAGTCTTTGCATCTCCAAGCGGAAAAGGGAGAGCGGGACGCTTCCTTAATCATTATTGATTATCTCGTTATTATCTCATTTTTTCATGATAACAAGATATTACTGTTATCACGAGAAAACGATGAAAAAAAAAAATGAGGGCAGGCCGCTTTCAACTTCCGTAGAAACCTCACCTGACATTCAACATGTTTTTAGGAATTTACATCATCCTACTATGATACTTGTGTTGATTTTGACTACTATTTGTTACAAGTACTGCCTTTAGGTAAAAAGCCTACCTAGAAAAAATACCAACAAGATGCATTAGACCAGGGAACAAAATTGGAGTGTCGCAACACAAGAGGATCAATAGTTCTTCCTTTTTCTTCTGGAGTGTAAGCACCTTTTCTAAACTCTGTGAAGTGCTGGTTTTCCAATATTTCAAAGCTAGCAACTTTCCTGTTAATACTCAAGGGCCAAAGATCATCACCGGCCCTTTTTTGTTCCATTTTCTGTTGGAACTTCTGCAACCCTGTGTAGAATTAGATGTCTGGACCTCAGACACAAATGCCTTAAACAAGTCATACCAAAAAATGAGAGAGCCCTTCCACGTTAGTGACAAAGGAAAAGAAAGATAAGTTAGATCATCCGCCACAAAGTTTTTGTAGAGGTTGTTTTAGGGACTGCTTCCCAATTCCAGACATCCAGAGAACTGTCAGTTACAAAGGCAAGCGTCCCCGGAGCCCCCACAAATCAACAAATCTCTCACTCAACCCATTTCTTCAGAATAGATTTATAAACAGATGTTTTCATTGTTTTGTATTTGTACATTTTTTACCCTTTTTTGTCATTTTAAAAAAGCATTAGCCACGGACTTTCCATATACTGTGTTGTATGATCGTTTTACTTTATTCAATAGGTTTGTATGTCTTTTATGTGTTCTAGAGCACTTCGTCATGCCATTAACGTCAGAAGACCATCAAGACCATCCAGGTTGATATATTTATCAATTTCTTTTTTTTTATCAGAGATAAATATATCTCTGATAAGAGCAGGAAACAACCCTATAACACCACATGGGCCAGTTACAATCAGTAAATTCGACAGCAATATCACAATGTCTCTGGAACATTTTTGTATCCTACTGTATAGCTACTCAGCTATTTTGTGGAAAAATCTAGCATTTCTTCTTGCTTTTGTTATTTTTGTGTAATGACAAAGGTCAAAGAAAGGCAGGAAGAGTGATTGAAATAAATAAAAAAAAATCCTTGTAAGGAGTTGTCACTTAGCTAATGAGCTGAAGTGAAGTCAGAGGGTTGACTGTGCCGAGCCTTAAGCAACAAGCTGAAAGGAAAAGTTGTCATGTTGCCGATTCCACAATGTCAGTAATTTGTGTGTAAGTAGACACTTATCAGAATTGTGGCATTTTGTTTTTGTTACCACACCAGTAGGGGTTTAATTATCTGACTTCCAGCATTTTTTCATGAGACAGTCAAGATCAAAAGCTTGACACATGGCCATAAACTTACCTGTAAGAAACATCTTTTGATTTTGTGTTTTCCTTTAACAATTTTTTCTGTGATTAACAGCTCCTTTTTGCTGTAATTTATGTATTAGATTTTACCATAAAATGGCTAGTTTTTATGTAAGCTTTTGTTTATGGACTGTTAGAATGCTAATGCAAAATGAAATTGTTGTTTTTGGCAACCTGTTGACCTTTGTTTACCATATGCGCTTGATTCTTCTTACTCCTTGCAGAAATGTTACCATTATATTTTCTATCACCTGATTCATTTCAACGTATTCTGCTCTGTAAATAATGTATGGATTTTTAGCAACTAACAATCAAAAGACACAATCAGCATGTCTGACATTAGTTCCTCCTTATTATGTTGTGGTGGGAGAAGCAGTGTTTCCTGCCATTTAAAGGACTTTTTGACGTAATTCCTGAATTGTCTGAACATCTTGGAGGATGCACTGGCTACCAAGGAAGAGGATCTGTAGATTTTTGAACGCCTGCTCCCCTCCAACATCTAAGAATCCACAGACCAGGTCATGCACTGGAGATTCTTCAACAGTCGGTTAGTTCTTCCCGTCACCGGTCTGATAGAACTCTTGTCCACATCTCTCTGAATATCCAGAACAAATAGGACTTTCATCCTTTTTTTTTTTTTTTTTACCTCCCATTCTTTAAACATCAAGTGCTTAACAACAGGACGGTGCTCCTCTGCATCTTAGGACTCCCATACATACATCACTAGGCCGCCTCAAAAGAGGTCGTCCTCTCCATGAACTGATCCCTGATTTAATGACAACTCTTCATTTGATGACACAAAGGATGGGAGAAGACTGAGAACGGACCAGTTCCAAATTTCTTTTAAAATTTTATGAGACTCCTTGGCCAAATTTTAGAATTGTGTTTGAGAGGCCAAACCAGTTACCTTCTGAAATCATCTCTACAAATAGTCACTGTCCATTTCATGTAATCAATACCCTTGTTAAGTCACTCACTCTCTTTAATCATAGCAAATCCCTCTACTGTTCCTTGCGGGACACTTCGTTATTTATTCATTGATAAAGTTGACTTTGTCAGGCAGATCCTAACAGTGTTAATATAATTTTGTCAAAAAGTACCTCTTATTTCTGGTGTGTTTGATCATTTTGAGTTGATCTCCCTTTTAGCCCTTGCTGAGATTGCCAAATTAGTAAAGCACATAAACTGCTTGTTTGATGTGGTTCCTGCTAAACTAAAGGGAGCATTTAATATTGCTGACCCTGAACTTATTGACTTTTACTAACTCTTCCATTAGGTTTTGGTTTGGTTCTATCCGCTTTTAATACACTCCAATTAAACCTCTTCCTAAAAAAGCTCACCTTTGACTTCTCTTTTTTAGATCTTTTCTTCATTTGTCTCATAAATCCAAATTTCGTGTTTCTGCAGTTACAGTCTTTTTTAATTTCATTTTGAGGATTTCAGTCTGGTTTTGGGTCTCGACACGGCACAGAGTCTCTCTTGTGAAGGGTACACCATTATATTGCTGTGTCCATTGATGCCAAACAGCCTGCTGTTCTGTTGCTGTTTGATTTGACAGCTGCCTTTGACACCCTGACCATAGGGTCTTCTTGTCATGCTTAGAGTATCATGCTGGCATCTGTGGCCCTGCACTTGATAGGTTTAAGCAATATTTAACAGAAAGAAGTTTCTCTGTTGAGATTTATTAGACATCTTCATGAGTGGCTTCCTTTTCTTGAGGTGTACCCCAAAGTTCTATTCATGGTCCTAAGCTTGGTTGTTTACTGCTCCTTGGATCTTTTTAGCCTATAGCAAATGTCCTGATTTCAGTATTATTCAGAGGATTTACAGATACGGCTATATCTCATTTTGGAAAGAAACAGCAAAAAGGATCTACTAACAGAGTGCATTAATGATATGAGGCAATGGTTGAGATGAAGAGATTTTGTATATCTCTTCAGGTATGTGATCATTCTTGCAGGATCAGATTTACAAACATACAAACCCAATATATTTGTCAACCACTGACTATGTTTCATAGCTCAGCTCAGCAATCCTTTTCTTTTTTTCTTATAAACATAGTAGTTTCATTTTGGGCAAATGTAAATGTAACTTAAAATGTTTAGTGTTTCAAAGTGTCTCAAAGGCATCCTATAAATCCTATTCTCATTAACTTCTCCTCTCTTCTCTTTATGATTTTATTACCCTCCTCCTGTTACCATCTTCTTTTCTCTTTAAACACCCCTCTGCTACATTTCTTCTGTACCTCCCCTTCTGTTGTTTCAGAGCAATTTTATGGCAGATCCAAACGCTAAATAAAAGTTGGACAAACTGAAAATACATTACATAATACACTGTATGGAAAGTGAGGTCCTGCTTCTGATCAATCCCAGTTTGAAGAAAGAAATCCTTTGAAATGTAGTTCTAGGCCTAAAAACACTTAAAGCATGATTTTTATTGGAGCGGGTCTTAAAAGCATTTAATATTCCTGCTTCAGCTCACACAGAAGACCGCTTTTAACTGTTTGCAGCTG
Source organism: Oryzias javanicus (assembly GCA_003999625.1). Lineage (NCBI taxonomy): Eukaryota > Metazoa > Chordata > Actinopteri > Beloniformes > Adrianichthyidae > Oryzias > Oryzias javanicus. Next base: position 4,634,309 of record CM012437.1, read on the forward strand.
TTTTAGAGGATTCATTTCTGCCAATCAGTAAGTTTTTGATGTGTCAAGACAAACACTGGGGTGACCGTTCCAGTGCCACCCCTCTTGTGTAGAAACGGTGTTCCCTCCAGAGCTGCATGAGACATCAAAGATTAAAAGTTTAATTTAAGAAATACCTTTTCAAAATGGCTTTTAATATGCAGTAGTTGGTGGCATTTTGATTTCTTTTGTGTTCTTTGTCTTATTTTTTTTCTCCTTTTTGTGCATTTTATTGTCTGCTTATGCTGCTTTCTTTATTGCCTGGAGTTCTTTTTATTTTTTGCTTTCTTTTTTTCAGATCTCTTTTTATTGTGGTCAAATATTTTGGAGCCACAATGGTTCTGTTAAGTGCCTAATAAATAAAACCCATTCGTACATCCATGGACAACTGCTTACCTTTTATGTGTTTAGCTGGTTGACTATGAAGTGTGTTTCTTTGTTTACAGTTCATGATATATTTTCTTTCATAATTGAGTTTAAGAAACATATAAGGATGTCCCGGGGATGGTCGGGGCCGCAGACGCCCCATTGGCAGCTGTGGCTATATCAGTAGTTTACCATGACCAAGAAAGAATGAGGAGTGAATGAATAATGTATATACATTGTATTCACTTTGAGCGTCTGGAAAAGCTCAGAAAAGTCCAATCCATTATTATTATTATTATCACGTGTTTCCCTTTTTTATTGAGCGTGTGTAACTGCTGGTATAGACAATTGCTTCTTCTTTTCTTTGTTTTTACTTCTCTTTTCCAACATGGTTGGAGTCAGACCTGAGGGCTTTTTCTCTGCAGCACGCTGAGCTTCTGATTGGAACCCGGGATAACTCCAGCCCCCCTCCAACCATTTCATGCTGAAATCAGACAGACTGACATGAAGGAGGTCCTCTACGTGTATGTGTTACTACTGTACCACCTACATTTGACAATGCACTTAGGTAAATACCTCCTACTGTAAAAAAAAATGCTTCAAGAACTGATATTTTAACTTTAACCCAAACAGATATTTTGAGTTCTCATTTCAAAACTACCATCTGGATTACTAGTATGATTCAAGGCTAAAGTTGCCCTTCATTGAAATAAAATTGTTATTTTAGTTGTTTTAAATTAATCATTGTAATCTGAGTGAGGTTTAAAGATAATACAGGAATTAGAAAATAGAGATTAAGAGATGGTCTCTATTTGTGTTGAACCTGTAAAACCAGTATGATGAGGTTAATTCAATATCAGTTTGATTTTTCTGAGTTATGCAGAAGTCATAGTCATTTTATATTATATGGCCAATGCCTGTTCATGCCACAGAAAAAAATATACCTGTGAATAATGTAGAAATGTTTAGACGGTTTCTATGTGTTTAAATTGGTTTACACAGATGTATATCAAAAAGATATGTGGATTTACATGTAAAGAAGGGCTATGCTGGTTTGCTAAAATAAAAAAAGAAACATTTTTTTCTGTTTCTAGAAGAAATATGTCATGAAAACATTACAGTTAATATTTAGCAACATTGAAGATTTCTGTTTTCCAGCTCTAAAATCAAATCTACTGTCACAAAAACCAGTGAAATGCTGCCTTTTCACACATTCCAAGAGTTACTTGAAGTGATTTGCATCACAGATAAAGCAGCAGCTTGAAAACACATTCTAACAAATGGCTTTTGATCAATCTAATAGAACAGGCGAATGATTGAACTATAAAGGGGGTTATTTCAACTTTGTTTGTACGCATAGACCCCTCCCCCCAAAAAAGGAAAACAATTACTGAACATTCAAGTTGCCTTTTATTTCTTTTTTATTTAATCTCACTTTACATAAGAGGCACTTGTGGTTCTTTTCCATTGTGTCCTTCACAACAGGAGCCTAAGCACATTTAATAGACTGTATTGATCTTTTCTTTGTGAGACTCCTTTTGATTGGTCCTACTTTTCAACAGTGTTTGACATTGGAAGCACAATAAAAGAAAAATGATATTTTTTCTTTAAAGAGGCAGTTTTGCAAAATCTCCTAAAGGCATGCTTGTGTTGGCATTTTGTTTGTCTTCAAAACTATCAAGTAAGTAATTTATAAAATAAACTGACATGATAATTTACAGGGTTGGGCTTATTTTAGAGTTGTCTTTAAATACTTTTTACGTTGACAAAAAATTATATATTTGTTTAGCTAGAGCCAAGCTAGTGGGACTCTTCTTGAAAGTTATCATACACAAAAAATAGAAAATTATAAAAAATACAACTGCCATTCAAACAAGAAGATATTTAAACAATGTACTCTGTAAAATATAAGAAGATTAAATCATTAGTCACTCGAATTGTACGATATAAAACTGTGACATGCGTACCTTGTTACAATCCACTCACTAAAGCATGTTTTAGTAGAATTAAGGGTGTATACAGACTAGAAAAGTCAGTTGGTCTAGAGCAAGTCCGCTTAATTTAGTCCAGATCAAGTTCTGAACCTTGTATTTGGTCTGTAAACAAAACCAGCTTACTAAAGATCTCTTCAGTCATTGGCCAGGAATTATGAGGCCTGGACAAAGTAATGAGAGGAAGATCAATGGAAGTATGTCTCTTAGCTATCCTTGTCAGTATAGTTCACTTATTCAAAGTTTATATTTCGCTGTAGTATTTTTAACTAAATTTTTGTCTCATCATTGCTTTGCATTTTTTCGTTCCTACTTTGTTTATATCAGGAGTAGGCAACTCCAGGGGCCCGTTTCAAGAAGCAGGTTCAACAAATTTAGAGTTGAAACCTGAACTTCGAGTCACTGGACTCAAAATTCCCGAACTTAGAGTTTTCGGTTTCAGAACAGCTGAAAATGTTTGGTTCAATCAACTTGAAGTTGTTGGAACCAGAATCAGGTGTGAGCGTCGCAAGCATTAAAAGCCCTGATCAATGGAGCAAAGACAGCACGATTCACCATGGCAACGGGAACACACTTCCGAGTTTTGTGGCCACTTCCGGCGACGGAAATTAATAAATTCCTACAAGCATATGAAACTATAAAAACATTTTCAGCAAGAAAGGAAACCCAGCTGCAGCGGTAAAACAGAGAGAAAATCTCTGCAGAGTTAATGCATACGTCTACATTTGAATAATTTCAAATAACGAATAAATAATAATATCAGGAAGGTTATTTTGTCACTTGTTAAGTAAGGAATGGTTATTGATCTGTTAATAATTTAACCAGTCATCTCCGTATCGCATGAATGACCGTTTTCCTTACCCCCCACCCCCCACACACGCACCACATGCACACACGGATATCACTGCACGCTAAAATGAAACACTGTAGCTGCCTGAGATATATTAAAAATAAGCATTTATGTAAATGTAATTCTCAAGACTTAAAAAATTTTAGCTGATAAGTAGTTTTTTATTACGTAAAATCGATGTGCCAGGTTGGGATTTGAACTTGGGACGCCAAAAGCGGAGGCAGCGTTGCTGACAATCGAGCTAATACTTGTCATGTGAGATGTGTTGTATACGAGTTCAAAGCCCCTACCAGTTTTTGAGATTTAATCATTTCGATTTTTAAGGGTTTCAAATGATGAAAATAAAACTCCTTATTATTAATAGCAAATCCCTGGAATAACTCACTATTTATAATGTTGCTCAAATAAAACTGAATCGTAGAAACTGCATCAATAGACTCGTGTCCTCAAATCCTCTTCCGACATAAATAACATTTCCTCTGGATTAATCCAGCCTCCTCTCTACATGATCCTCTATAAATGGACATGTCATGTTTGGTTTCTGCGTGGTGGAAACGTGACGTCTCTAATGTGAATGTTCTCTAAATATTAATGAAGAACTCAGATTTGAACATCTTTCACTTTAAAAAGGGGCGGAGACCGCAGAGAACTCTAAGTTTCCTGAAGAAAACCTGCTCCAGACCAGGTTTCGTTCACAGACTCAGTTGCCACAGTGATTGATTCTGAGTTCAGCTTAACCCGCTTGAAACTGGCTTGGTTTCACCCACTTTCACGGGTTTGAGTTATCTCTCTTTCTGAAACCGAAAACTCAAAGTTTTGCTGAATTTGGAGTTCGCGAACTCAGAGTTCCAACAAAACCTGCTTCTTGAAACGGGCCCCAGGCCTTGAGGGCTACAAACCTGCATGTTTTCCAACATACCCTGCTGTGACATGTTTGGCTGGACACACCTGAACCAGGTAATCAGTCATGAGTAGGCCTTGGAAATCTGGAAATCATGCAGACATTGGTTTACATCGGGGCCGTTTTGATCTAGTATTTCTGTTCTGAGACTGAGACTGAGCAAACCTGGTGTGAACTGGATCTTGGTGCGATTGTAAACAAACCAAGACCAAGGCCAAGTCTATTACTTCTGTTCAGGTAATACGTTTGCACTTATTAATGCCTACAGGCAGTTGTTTATCCTGTTCATATACCCTGTGGGTGCAATCACTGGCAGTCATTAGGTTCCAGCACTTGTAACTTACTAAGAACTAAAATGTAGCGTAATGTCACCGTACAACAGCAACTTCTGTCTGTCATAAGTGTTTGCACCTTTCACTTATACTTCACAAATCACTGAAGTGGTGCGAGGTAGGTGTACTATGAATTGGAATATCGCATGTTCCGGCTCTCTGTGTAGTCTGCACCCGTTTGTTGCTGTTCTGCTTTGGATTTAGGAAGAGGTAGGTATTCTTTTTATTACTGAAATACCTAAATTGGCAACAAATTGAACGAACTGAAACCAAAACGAAAGAAGCATTTTGGCTCTGGAACTGAATAAATCCCAAATGATGGCCAACCGTATCCATGCGTCAAAGTGTCCTTGGGCAAGACACTGAATCCCACATTGCTTCTGCTGGTTTTAGGTTGGCGCCCGTGTTTGGTGGCAATGCCGCCATCAGTGTATGAATGTGAATGTGCATAGATGAATCAGACTGTGACGGTAAAGCTTCTTGGGCCTTCAAGGAAGGTCGAAAAGCGCTATACAAGTACATGCCATTTCTGCCATTTTGCTACACAAACAATTGTACAATTATACATTTCATTTCTTGATGTCTTTTTGTGCCGTATGAGCCTCAAGGGAGCTGCACGACACACCTGGGGTCTCCTTAAGATGCAGACGCTCCAGTCTCGGACCCTCCACAGGCCGGGTCAACCCAAAAAACTTGTCTTGGTCCATGTGACTAGGGCTCAAGTCAAAAATCTGGCTAGATCATTTTAGTCTGTTCACACTTGCAGCTTGAATTCAAAAAAAATAATTATGAATTTGACAAACGGACACAAACTTTTCCCACATTTTCTCTTGAAATGTTAAAGTGCCTCTCAGGGCAATTTTCATGTCAGTTTTTCTCTTCTGCCACTCAAACATCAACCGTGCTAAAAGAGTTGGACAGCTTTACAATATTGATTTATCACAGTGTTTCGCTAAAGCCTCCACTGCTCATCTTGTCCATTTTCATTGTAAAATAATGGAAGCGAGGAAGGAAGAAAGGTTTGGAGGAGCCGGGGTGAGGGCAGTGGGGGGGCTCATTACCGCTCATGAGATTGCTGTCTTTCTGTTTGTCTCTCTCCTTTCCTTGATTTTTAAATCCCACAGGCTTGCCCCAGTCGGCACGCTCACCCCCTTCTTGTTAGCAACGTAGTGACAAGTGCATGTGTATGCCTTATCCAGACTGTGCTCGCTCTTCTGCATGTTATGGAAGGAGCTTTTTCCCCCAACCGGCCCTGAAAGCCCTCCTCATTCAAAAAGCAATCAGGCGATCTTTGACTCCTCCTCTGTCTCTCAATCACTCTTTCTGTCGCTGATGTAATTTGTCATTAGGAGAACGAAGAAACTTTTAATTGACTCTCGACTGTTCCGGGAGCAGATGACAACGCCTTACTCGTTTCATTTGGCTCGTCTTTGTTTGCTTTGCTTTTCATCATGTGCGATTATCCCCTCCTGTGCGCAGATGTGCGTGGGTGGGATTCCCAAATACGTGGTTGTGTGTGTTTAGTTATCTGCAGGGAATCTCAGCAAAAAATCTGGTTGCTTATTTTATTTTGAAGTCACCAATTAATTTCATTAATAAAGTCAGTCTCAAGGTGAACTGTAGAGATGCTCAAAAAGGTCAGTGCATTGTATTTATGCATATTTAACAAAATTTTAATTAAGGCGTCGTCATTAAAAATTCACATAGCGTGGTAGCTGTTCCTGGGGTTGGGTGTGATGGAGAATGGCATAAAACATTTACTGTTTAAAGCCATCTGAGCAGAAGTAATTTACTGTTGGCTGGTGGAAGCCGCCAGGCAAGTAACTCGTGGGGACTGTGAATATCAGATATTTGTAATAGAGAAAAATTGACTGACAGTTTTAGGTCAATATGCCCTCAAAGAAAATTGAAGAATAAAAAGAAGGATCTTGATTTTGCTTTCAATACTGGATGCAATTGTTATTTTTAATTTACCTAAAAATAATGAAGCATTGACAAAATCATAACAAATATGGGATTATTTTTAATAAATTGTTGGAAAAATATGTGAATAATCAACTTAAGTTTGTGGAGGGTGTATGTGTGTTTGTACTTGCATCACTGACATCTCTGATGTCTCACTGACACTAATACTCTGACAGCTAATGAAGGTTTCCATCACACGATCCCCGAAAAAAAAAGCTAATTGCGCCACTCAGAACAAATTTCATCACTTGGATCAAATCCCGCGGGCATACTGCACATCGTAGGCCATGACACCTAGTGCATCAAGCAAGCTTTGATTTTTTTCCACAACCTGTGTAGTTATTGTAACTCTGAGCAAATTCAATCAATTTTCCCTTGTTGCTTCATGAATTGATGGCTCTTTAATATCTGAATTTCCCATTTACCTCACAGCTTCAGACGTGCGAGTGTAAAGGAAACCAATACACTCAGAAAAACACATAAAGGCACGCACGCACATCAGCAGACAGACGATGCAGACTCCCCAGTGATTTCATTACAAATCACAGAATTGTATGCCTGGATGTTAAAGTGGCTCAGCCTTAGAAGTACACTGAAAATGGGAAGCAAGATAGAGGACAGAAAGCAGCTGCGCGAGGTAGGAAATTGTTGTGTGTGTTTGTGAGTGTGTGCGCACTCATTCTGCGATAATGGCATTTCTGGATATATCCCAAGTTATTACTGTAAATCAGGCAAGCTTTCAAGACCTTTAACAGAAAGTAACAGTCCCTAACAGCAGCCCCCGGCTGCCATATAGAAATTACATGAATATGGATTAGACAAAAAAATGGAATGGAAGAGAATGATAAATAGGTGGAAGGACTGTGAGGGAGAGAAGAGACAGAAAAGAGGAAGGATTAGAATTATTATAGAGATATAGTTAAAGCTGGAGGTAGGGGGTGGGGATTCTGGCAGGAAAATATAGAGGAATCGGGATGGATGCATTGAAGAAGCCAAATATGAGAGCCACTTTAAAAAAAAAAAAAATACCTGTGAGGTAACCAGATGAGGCAAATCTGCAGGTGAGAGGGCAAGGTCAGATTAAAAGAAAAGAAATTATTTTTAATACAAAAAAACTTATATTTTCACACAGCTATCTATAGCAGGGGTGTCAAACTTAATCGGACAAGAGGCCGAAATCTAAAACACACCCTTAGATCGCGGTCCGAACAGGATAAATATTAAATAAAACTACATTTTTAAAACTACTTCTATGAATAAAAACAGGTAAAGCAACAGGGATCTGGATCTCTGGGTAATTCTATCCGCCCCTACAGATCATTTAATGTCATGTTTATTAATAGTTCAATGTTATCTTACGCTTATTTTTTACTTGTATAATTTTGACAGTATATATTTTTTATGGAGAGTAAAATAAGTTATTTAAAGTTTATTCTGGAAATATTATTCCTGCCTGTTTTTATTCATAGTTATGGTAAATAGTTGCATTTTTGAAGTTTTAAAAATATAGTTTTATTGTGTTTAATAAATGTTTATCCTAGTCTGTGTGTTTTGAATTTTGGCCCCCTGTGAGATTGAGTTTGACACCCCCTGATGTAGATGATGTTGAGAGATCAAGTTTATTTATTGTGAAGAGTTCAACAAAAGCATCGGTTATCACCTTTCCACGTTTTGGTTTATGTGGTCATTTTAAGATTTTCCAGCTTCTGTGAGGCCTGTGTCTCTGTGGCTGAGCTTGAAGGTTCTCTATCTCGTAACAACCAGAGAGGGGAAACATAAAAATACATTCAGGGGACATTTTCTTTTCTTTTCATTTTTTGTGTCTCAAAGAAAATAAGAAAAATATCACAAAATTCTGGAGGTTGGAGTTGGCATCCTCCGCAGTGCCTCTCTGTCTGCCGACACATCGAAGGAAGTTCAGAATTCTGACAAAAATGCTCACTTTGGATTATTATTCTACCCCAGGGGTCACCAACGCGGTGCCCGCGGGCACCAGGTAGCCCTCAAGGACCTCACAAGGGGCCCTCAGATCTCTTCTAAAAATAACACAACTCACTTTTGAGCTGCATCTAAAATTAAATTTTCTTCTGTTGCTTTTTTATTTTTAAAGTACACTCACATTTATATAAATCTGAAATAAAACGTCTTATCTAAAGTTCATGTATCATGAACATATTTTTAAGTTTAGGTGACCTCTGACCTACTCCTGTTCAATGATCATTCAATTTGTTTAAATGCCGTCCTTAGTTCAAAATGTGAAAAGATTTGTTTAAAAATGTGTACGTTGATTTTTTTAAACATTAAATTACTGATAAACATGAAACAATAGAGTAGAAATGGGACATTTTTCCATGAAATGCAAGTGATCATCTGAAAATTTAACAATTACTGAGATTAATAAAATGCTCAAAACTGATATATTGTTAGGTTTGTGAGTGTCCTGGACCCAAAAGCAGGCGGGACACAGAGATGTGTATAGAAAGGTTTAATGCGGTATGGCGGATGGTGGTACTCTGGAGTCCGGGTGGGTTTGCGTGGAGCAGTGGATGGTGGTGAACTTCTGGAGATGCAACAAACAGATGATGAGTTTGAGGAGTAACGCAAATCTACACATAGACTGTGTAGACTAGTGGGGTCAGTTTACTCTACCACATGAAGCAGACGGACTGACGATGACTGAAGGTCATGGTGGGTAGATGAAGGCTCCAGGCTGATGAGGTGATAGGATGCAGGTGAGCAGGAAACCAGGGGTGTGGAGAGGGCAACCAGGAACCCGACATATATGTTTCCTAGCTTGTTGTCAGTGTTGATAATTATTATGAGAAATCTGTGCCTTTACATAGAGAAGTATCATTATTTATAATTGATAATGTAAAGCTAACTATAACTATGCAAAATTTGTAATTTCAAAATGGTAGCCCTTCATATGGCTCTGTACCTATGAAGTCGCCCTCAGGTTCAATAAGGTTGGTGACCCATGTTCTACCATCTGATCAAGACACTGAAAGCATCATGTGTCCAAAGCAGATGCAACGCAGTGACCTGCTAAAATTTAGAAATTTGGACTCTTGCCACCCCCCACCCCCAATTAATGAAGCACGTCTCAAGTCTGCTGCTGCCAGCCCCCCTACAATGACCCCATTGCTCCAGTCGCAGAAGCTTCAGAAACAGACCGCCTCTGCTTTGCGAACCGCGTTCAGTGTGAAAGCAGCAATACAGTGTTTAGTGAATTATGTTGTCAACCATTGAAAAGTTACAGTATGTTGAAGTTATTTTGTTTAAACGTCACAGATGACACCAGGTGTTAAAGGGTCCGTTTCTTTCAGACGCTGCTGGAGCCTATCGTAGCTATTGTTGGACAAAGGTGAAGTTTACCTTGAATGATTTTCCACTCCATCGCTGGGCCGCACACACTCATACCCAAGGGGACATTTTGGAATCATCAATCAACCTATGAAGCATTGAAGCAGGATTTTTTGGACTGTGGGAGGAAGCCAGAATGTCTGGAGAACAGCCACACATGCAAGAGAGGACCCAGCCGGGGATTCAAACCAGAGCCTTCTCACTGTGAGGCCAGAGTGGGAACTACTACCCCACCACGAAGCTTTTGCAATATGATTAAAAAAAAAGAAAGAAAAACACATAAATGTGTATGACAAGATTAATTGTGTAAACAGACAGTAGGCTCATTCAAACACAAATAGTGGAGATTCTTAATAAACATTGAAGAAAATTGATATTGATCTTGTCTTGAAAACATAAAGGAGTATCTCAAATCGGAGTCAGGAATGAACTACACAGTAATTCATTCCTTATGAGTTGCAAAAACATAATGTTGCAAGTTCAAGGTAGACGCTTCAGTGGTATGATACATTCTAACCAAATATCCTCTCTCCTTTGACTTTATCATCACAGAATAGACAAAAGAGATCCCACAACACCGTTCTGGGCTTAGAAGTTAGAAGTTCAAAGAATTTGAAATTCGTAAATGCAGACACGCACAAACACACACTAACCCTCCAGATGTATTCCCACTGTTATGGCGTGAGGAACACCATTAAGGAAGTGCTGCAGTTGCATCTGTTCAGAGTGTGTGTACAGCCCTAAGCAACTCATCTATTTCAGCAACCTTCCCCTCTCCTCTGGTCGGAGCAGCAGCTCCTCTGAACATCGGTCTCAAGGTTTGAGCGGGACAAATTTTACACTTCTGCTTTCAACAATTTCTTTATAGAAAAAAAAAAAGTTTGCTCTATTTTTTTTTTTTTTTTTGTAAATTTCAGCATTATATGTATCAAACCAACCAAAAAAGAGGAGCTGAGTGAGTATGTGTGGAGACATTTCACTGACAGTAACACTGGAGACGTATAAGATGTCATTTTAAAGCTGTGATAGCAATCAGTGGCTCAGCTCTGTATCCCTGGGACGTGTTTCTTGTACATGTAGATGAACTTGTAAGCGTGGACGTGTGCACCAATCCCCTGCTGTCATGGCACAAGAGGGAGAAACAAAGAAATATCCTCCCCACGTCGTTAGCTAGTGACAAAACTGTCAGGGAGCATTGCTCCAGTACAATTCCAGCAGTTCCTTGAAAAATACACACATGTGCATATTCTGGGGAATCATTTTTGCAGCGAGGACTGGAGATTTCTCACATATGCAGGATTGTGTGTGCACATGGCACCCCACCAAGCACACGGTGTGTGAGCTTGACGTGACAGCTCAGGGTTTTTCTGCGGTGCTGCAGTGCCATCTACAGATGGCTCTGGCGCCGCTCGTGGAGCAGCAAAGAGCCAGTGGCCATATGTGAGCAGTGGCCTTCTGTTCACGCTCGCCATGGGAGCAGAAAGTGGTTCCTCTGAGTGAGGATATGTATATATGTCTGTGTGCAGCTGCTGCACAGAGAACAACAAACACACAAAGGAGAGGGTTGGCGTGGGGAGAAGAATTTCTCGTATTTAGGTTTTTGTAGGAGTTTTCCCTTCTGTGACTGACAACTAAAATACTACATTGCTCCTTCCGCATGGGCATGGTCTTTTATTCTCACTTCTAGCACTTTCCCCTCCTTTTTCCATCTCCATCTCACTTTTCCTTTTTTTTTAACAAAAAAAAAGAAAAGCTATCATCCCCTCTATAGTTTTAAACTCCAAACTTATCACTTCAAAAAGTTTCCATTCCCGTTTTACTAAACCATCTGTTATGTCGTCTTTTTTTGACATTGACTGTCAGAAAGTCTTTGTTTTTATTTAAAGTTTTGACGCTTCCTTAAGATCAGAGGTGTCAAATCAATCGCACAGGGGGCCAAAATCCAAAACGCACCTTAGGTTGTGGGCCGAACAGGATAAGCATTTATTAAACACTTTAAAACTAAACTTTTAAATCCATAACTTTTTAATGTAATTATGAATTAAATATATGTATGTATGTATTTATTTAAAAGGGATAGGACAAAAAAAACATTGTTACACTTTCAAATGTAACCGATGCCATGTCTACAGGCCATCTAGCTGACAGCTAATTTGCAGACCAGGTCCCTGAAAATAAACAAAAAACAGCAAACAACAAAGACACAAACATCATCTTACAAAATACATATAATCCAGAACAGTCACAAGAAAACACTAGCAAAAACAATGGATCTAATGTTCACAGGCTTGATTGGATTTGTACCATTGTTTTACTTTACAAGTAAATTGTTTTAGATCTGGGTGAGCTTTTAATTCGGCAGGTATGGTGTTCCAGATCTTTGGACCTTTTACTCTGAAGGAGCTTTGACCAAATGCCGTCCTACATTTGGCCGGTCACCATTAGCAGCTCCTGCAATAATGCTAGTGTGAATGTTGAAAGCTGAATTTGGCCACTGAAGATGCTAATGATGATAGCATAAGATGCTGAAATTGATAGCTAAAAACGCTGAAGCTAATAGCTAAAACAACTAAAGCTGGTAGCTGAAAATGCTGTCCTGAGCCGTCCAGCTGTTGCCCATTATCATAATGGCGTTATCCTTACCTCTCACTGGACTGCCACTGACCAAGACTTAAAAAAAAAGTCATCTGGTCACCGTAAAATTGTAACTTTTCTTAAGACCTCTGCATGGTCTGTAAAAATATACCTGCTGCGTCCTGATTACAAATACAGCCACCCGCTGAATTGTTTGAAAAACGTGCATTTCGGTCGCAGCGCTGTGACATTTCGGGATATGTGGCTGTAGCCTTAGGGAGTATTCAGACTGGAAAAGCCAGTCCACTCAATGTGATCCGGATCGAGTCCTGAACCTTGGTCTATATTAGAGAGTGTTATAATCATGTAGTTACCATTTTTTAAAGTCATCTGACACTCAGATTTTCAAGAAGGTTTCTGTTTTATTTTTAATTTACAATGTTGGATCTATTTCTACAAAACTATTATACCAAACATCACCAATTTCCTTTTTCTTATTTTTTGACCATTGTTTTGTAACATTGGGTAAATCCCCAAATGGTTTCATCTTTAAATTTGTAATGAAACTATGCTTTATGGAAATGCTGAGAAGCAAATATGTAGAAGTGACTTATAGTGGTAGCGTATCAAAGTATATAAAAATTTAGACTAAATGCTTGACAAGTTTGAAGGAAAGGGTAAAAATGTCAATTTTAGAGTTTTTGTGTACATAAATAGGCCTGGATACAACATTTCATATGACTGACTGGCACATTTGTGCACTGGGAATGTCATTAAAATGTTAGCTAATTCTGCAATAGTGGAACTGACGGACAACAAATGCATTTGGATCCTGTTGTTTTAACAGGATTGCTAAAATAACCCCACATGTTCCATCCCCTCCCCCATGTCTGTCTGATATTCATTCCCTCCCACAGAGGCACAGTTCTACTCATCTATTTTCTTTCCATCGTCTCTCTTCCTGCAGCCCTTCCATTGAGGTTAATGAATGACTTGGCGGGAGGCGGCAGCTCCGACTGTTGGGGAGCAAGTAAGGCTCACAGAGGTGAAGAGACACTCTTCCTGCCACCTCCCAGCAACTATTCTCACTCACCAGGCTACATTGCCAGGAACAGGATGGTACCGGCTTATTGCATTATCTGTTAATATGACTTCCTGGTCCTCGGCAGGGTTTGCACAAAGCTACGGCAACCTGGATTTCCAGCCACATTGGTTTTCTCCGAGTCAGCACATGAAAAGCACAAGCAGCCAAGACACATTCGAGTAGAGGTACTGGATTACACTGGGAGTAATTGCACAAGCAATTAGGCTGTAAATGGTTTTGGATGTGTGACAGTCGGTCATTTGATCTACATTAAGGCGGACGTTTGTGTGTACCTCAGTTCTAAATCTTACTCATTATGGTTTTGCAAGTTTTCATAAATAGAAATCGGGCAAACGTGATGGTTAAAAGAAGCTAAGTGTTTGAGAATGTTAGTATTTATTTTTTCATCTCTATGATTTGTGATCGTACCCGTCCAATTGCAGTTGGCATGGTAGCATGGTTGTCAGAAAACTACATTTTGAAAGGCTGACTGTTTGTTCTTAACATGAAAAGCATGACAAAAGTACACACCATCCAAAAGATTTTTTTCTTTTTTAAACTGAATTTATTTGTAATTTTTCTAATGTTCAAAATCCATGAATCTAGGATTAAAATGCAGAACATAAAGGGGCCATACCATAATATTCTTAAGTCTTTCAGAGTGAACTATATCCATATAAATGATCATGTTATCTTTAGAACACAACAAAAATAGTTTCATGTTTCATAAATATTTTGTTTTTTAATCTCTTTTCATAGCAGGAGTTAAAACGACTGGATCTCTGAGGCTCCGCCTTTTGCTCCCAGAGGGTGCCGCCCATTTCACGATGTCAACCTAGAGTCGTCCTCGTCAGTGTGTCATACACATGAAAAAAAAAACATCATTTTACAAAAAAAAAAGCTTATTTTGCGGTGAAATTCAGTCAAAATATGCAGACAGCACCACCAGATAAACATTTCCGGATTTATTGAAATGATGATCTCCGCTTTGTGAAACTGGCTGATCGCTAGCTGCTAGCTTGAGCTGGTAACTTTGCGGAGAAAGTGTTTGTGTTAGACTCGGGGAAGAAGACTCTTCCTGAAAGGGGCTGTCTCACTTTGTGACATCATCATAGGAGTAGATGAAATACTCAGGAATCCGTGAATGGATCAAACTAACGGCTTTAGAGTTCTTTAAGATGAGGAAGGAACAATATAATACACTTAAAAGCTTAAAAAGTGCATTGGCATGCCCCCCTTTTAAAATGTATTCTGTGGCCTCATGGCCGATGTTTGTCTTCAGATGGCAAAGATCTGTCAGTTCTGTCTGAAAATCAAGAACAGCAGATTTGTTATTTAATCAAATGCTTTTTCATGACAATACTTTATGCATAATTTGTATTTTGTTATGTGAGATCACTTATGTTTTAGTGTTGTTGTATACCATCCAGCTCATCAAGCAGTAGTGTGTGAAAGTCAATCATTTCACAACCCTATAATCTAAGACAATTGTATTTGTACAGTACTTATGATTTTTACACTTAAACACATGTAAATGATTCAGAAAATGTGGAAGAACAGGGTTTTCTGTGAGCGTATTTCTTCTTTGATCAGTTTCTACCTGCCATCCACACTGGAAACCAACTAAAGACAGTTTTTCTTAATGTAATTACTTGCCCAAATTGGCATGGCTAAAGAGCGCTTGTGTTAATGCAAACAAGCTTTCATGGAGCAAACGAGCTGGCACCCCTCTAGGACCAGTTTCCTGCTCGTACGTAGGGCTGCACATTCCCTTTATGGATGATAATACATTCTATGTCAGTAATGATTGCCTGTTTTTGTAGCAACACCTGCTCCGATCTTTCAGTTTACACACTTCCACTCAATTATTTCAGTATGAAAATCAGGTACTTAATGTTCTTTGAATCACAACTGGTCTTTCTGCTTCATGAGATGGATGAGGTTTTGTTATTGCCATTCAACACACATGAAATTTTGTTCACCTGGTCTTTAAGTGGCTGCCGGATTAGAATTCACAGGATGGGGTGTGCTTGCCTGAGGGCTTGTTATTAGAGGTTTTGTTTACTTTTTTTTTTTTTAATAACTATTATTATTTGGTGAATGGTTTTTCACCACATGAAGCTATTTTATCAATAGCACGCCAGATGGGTCCGGCACATTATGTTACTCTTAGGTGCAGGTCCTTTTATTCATTTTGTTTTTGTATGATCAATCTTAGTAATATAATTTTATGACAGAATAACTATATTACCACTAGTTAGAAGTAAAGGAGACATGTAATAGAGCTTGAAGACATAGATCTGCCTGTGATAAATACAAAGTGAGCCTGATAGGGTTGTGGTCCAATCCAGAATGTCCATGCTGCAGTGTATGTATGTCTGACTGTGAACACGAACATATTTGAGTGCATACAAGTTTGTTTTTGTGTGTGTTTTATAAAAGAATGTTAATATGAAAAAGAAAGTCATTATTTGTTAGACATCTGGATAGTTATATTTACTTTGGGGTCAAAAATATAACTTTACAAAGCAAAGAACACCACAAAACTGTTATATGTGCTAATTAATGGTATGTTTTTATTTTATTTTTATTTTCATAGATCCACATGACCCAACATCAGGGTCCAGATCTGGGCCACGGTCTCCTGGTTTACGCCATTTATTACTTTAAAAATCTTCTCCTCTCACCCTCTGCAGGTGGTTCCTCATCCAAGCTCAGGTTCTCTACCAGAGGCACGTGAGATTGAGGGCTTTGCATACCATATTTGTTATTCCTAGCAATATGCATTTCTGGACTAAGATGTCTGAGGTCTTTCCAATGATCTGCTGTAGCCACTCCTCCAGTTTGGCTTCACCTTCACCTTCCAGGCTTCTCCAGTGCATTCCTAAGTCTCTGGTATCTCTCCTGTTTCTCATCTTCTTTCTTCGTGATGATTCCATCACTTTCTGCTCATCACCTGGATTAAAGTGTTTAGTCAATCATAATCAGGCGACACCTGAGTCAGCTAATCAGCAGAAAGCATTACAGAGGGAACTAAAACAAAGGCAGGTTGGTAGATCTCGAGGGCCAGGATTGGACAGCCCCAGTGTACATGTTTATAAAAACATTTATATCAAAATCACATTGATTAAGTGATTCTCAAGCATGAGCTGACATTTGCAGTTCATAGGCAGTACTCTGCGCTCCTTCACATCTAGAATTTAATTCAAAACCAAACATTTTCTGGAACAGTCTGTTTTTCACTTGACTGGATTACCTGCCAGCACCAGCTGCCAAAGGCTTTTAACACTTTGACTCTGTTGGCTGGTTTCCATCCCCACACTCATGAAAGGCTGCGTGTTGAACAGACACACTCAAACACACATGCCATCTTTAACAGCTGTGCTGAGACTCGTCAGCAACAGAGCTTTTCAATACAATATCAGCTGAAAATTGACAAGCTTGCTCAGTTGTTGCGCCTTTATCCATGTGAAATGAAATTTGCCAATGATAGCCTCATATGACTGAATATTATTGGCACTGGAAAAGCATACAATTAAAAAACAAGTTAGTATACAAAGTTTAAATGGGGTTCAAATAAAAATGTAAGTACATTTTAGAAAAAAAAATCAAATTGTTTTTAGAAATACATAAATACAAGACTTTCTGGTAGAGTGGGCAATAATGGGAATTAGGGGAAATGATATGATACAAAGTAATCATAAAGCTTGTCTCGCGGATTTAAAAATCTATCTTTTTTTATGTATTATAGAATAATTTCGGATATACATTTCTGTTTTTACATTAAATTATAATAACTTTGCCTGGTGTCTATTTACACCCACTTGGTCCACATGTAACGAACATAAGTTGTACTTAATATTGCAATCTTTTCCAAAAGAGTAATAATATGCTGGAAAAAAATAGTTAATTTAGAAGTTTGCGTTCATTGTTCTTATCATGCTCTATTTCCGGGGACACCCTTTTGAACTTACAGTTTCCAAGGAAGTGTTTAAAAAAATGAAATCAATATACAACAGACTAGCCTACCATCATTCTGCCTCTGTGGAATGCACATGCATGCATACACAATGAAAGCATGAAGCAAACCAGCTGTGTTTATGGTAAAATAAAGCATCATTCCCTCACGTGTACGTTTGACCCTGCAGCATCCAACAGTCGCCCCTGTTTCTGTCAGATTTGATAAAGTTTTACTCAATCTTGAAAAAATAAAGGATTGAGTTGTAAAAGAAGTAACTATTCACAAGAGAAAACATTTTGCTTATTTGAAAATCAGTGAATAAAAAACATGTTTATTGTAGATTTGTGCTGAAATGGCAAACAGGGGATCAACACAACGTTAATTTACTATGAATTATTTGATCTAAATCGGTTGGAAGTTGTACTAAGTTTTTGATCAGAAACAACTTTCAACACAGCAATGATTTTATGAGATAAAGATTAAAACCTTTCAGTAATCTGCACTGATTTTCCTTTCTGGTTTCTTGAGATAAAGCGTGTGTATTGTAGTCATCTTATCAAAACAATTTATTAGGTCATTTTGTCAAGAAATTTTGTTTTCTTGACAAAATTCCCGACCCCCTGCTCCCCATGGAAGCAGGGGGTCCCATTTGGTACAGGGCCTATGGGGTCTGGCGTGTTGTGCTCTCTACTAAGACAATCGGTGGGGGCAGCAGCTGGTCCGGCCGCCTCGGTCCCGTTAGTGGCTGACCAGTGAACCCGCAGGAGAGGTGCTTGGGGGCAGTGGCTGGGATCTGTCCTTGGGACTGGCTCCTTCTTGGCTCCTCCCTCCTTGCGGGGGTGGGGTGTGGGGCCTTGGGGGGTTGGCTCTTAGGGGGTGGGGCCCCTGGGCTGGGGGAACTTGGTCCCAACGCTGGGGGAGGGATGGTGGTCCACCATCAGGGGTCAGTCTACCAATTGCCTCCAACCTATCCCCTTCTTCATACAAACATGCTTTAGGGTGAAGGAGAGGGTGGTTGTATTGCAGCGCGTTGCGGGGGGTGGACTACTTACCAGTGGCCCCCCTCCGCTGGCAGTTGCATGGATTTGCCCCTCTAGAACTGGGCCTCTCCAAAAAATCCATTAGTGGGTGTGCCTGGTCGGGCCTTATTAACATCACTCCTCTGGGACCCTCGTTTCTCTTGGGTGTCTCTCTACTGAGCGGGGGTGGGCGGCCCTTACCTGGGTCCCCCCTGGACCTCCTGCGGCGGGGACGGGCGGACGTCTGGAACATGGAAGCGGGTCACCCTTGGGGGGCCCTGGCCCCACATCAGCAAAACATTAACACCTGAGCACAGGTGTCAGCTCACCTTTCACTAATGTGTGACAGATTGAAAGGCTTTATTTGTATCGCTTTGTGTGTTGGTTGCAGTTGTATTGTGCACATTTTCACTTCTTTAACTGTAAAGACTATTTTGGCCAACAGTTATGAGTATAACTACTGAGTGTGTGGCCCCGCCCATTGCGGATTGCTATTTAGACCTGGTTGTTTTATGATGTTGCCTCACTCTGTTACTATCTTCTTTTTTCTCTAAGCCCCTCTCTTTAACACCCCCCCCCACACACACACACACACGCACAACACACACCTCCCTCTTCTTCGTTTCCCTCCGGTCCAACAAAAAAAGAAAAACGATACACCATAATCAATATAAATAAAGTTTAGCATAAAATAAAACAGAGGTTTATACTTAATAAAACCCTGTTGGGACATTAAAATCTGTCCAGCACAAGAGGCTCTCAGCCTGTATCTGTTTGCTCAACTGTTGGACAGGACAAGTTTAAAAAAAAAAAAAAAAGGAAAATAATTTGAAAAAAGTTATCATGAGATATGACTGTAAATAAACTCTTTTATTCTAAGTGGTTAGTTGAGAGATTACCTTTTCTGATATGCTTCCTACCAATCACAACTTTTCCTGTCATACGTCCTTACGTCTGTTTTAATTCTCATTCACCTCTTTAAGACTCAGCTACCACAAATCTATCTCAGTCTAAATAAGTGCTGTGATAAATGTCAGGCTTCTCATTGTAACCTCACCAATAGGTTTTAGACCAGCTGCCGTGTTTTTGGCAGATTTATTGTCCCCCTTTGTTTAAAGTAGTCCAGTTAAATCTCCTACTCATCTCTCACATAATAACTCTTGGTCCTCCAAAAGATTACATAATATGCTCTTTCAAAGCCAAGTTTATCGCATTTGTCAGTTAATGTGAGCTTCTGAAAATCAACTAAAGCTGTATTAAGTCATCAGGAAAGCTGAGTACATCTCATTAAAACGGCCGAAAAAGTGATTTTTTTTTTAAATATTTGTTTTATCTATGTATCTATTTTTGTGCAAAATCAATTTAAATGGGTACATTAGTAGATTTTATTAGCTTGCTTTATATTTTAATGTGCTTAGATTTTATTGTTTTATCAGTTTTATCAACAATGTAATAATATACTTTAATGATAGTCAAAAAGCACTCTGCTTTTATTACGAGGGGCGACGGGTAATGCTTTCTGCTTTCCTTTAAGCTATGCCTTTCTTGATTATATTGTTGGGTATGACAAATTCAATTTTTGTCTTTTTAACTTGATACATAATTTGCACTTGGACGGAAAAAGTGTTAATAACTTTAATAGATTTTAAGGATCAGATTATAGGAACTATAAAAAAAGATAACTTAAACAAGCTGAGATTATATAAATTTGCTTCCTCCCACTCCTTTTCAAGCAACTAATCAAACTGTCTTTGACAATCATTGTATTTAATGCATTCAATGTGCCATTTTTGTATGTGAAAATATTCCTATTTATGATAGCAATATTAATATCAAGAAGATATTTAAAAAATCTAATCAATTCACAAATTAATATAGATAATATAGATTTATCTGAAATTATTTTATTGCTGAAAGGAGTCTCACAGTGGGGCATAACACTGTCGGTGACATCTCAAACCAACCTGGCGACTTTTTCTCTCAAAGCAACATATATTTTAACTTTTCCTGGTAACAATGGAGGCTTTTCTGGTGCTTAGAGACTCAAAATTTAATGGAAGTCTTCAACCATTTCTGTTGTCACAGAGCAGAAACAGGCACTGGAATACGGCTCCATCAGTGACAACCAACTACCCCAGAAGATAAGAAAAGCCGAGGAAATCTATACCCCAGAGAACATTTCAATGTGGGCCCCATATGGTTTATCTTTGGGCAGAATTGGTGGTTTGTTTGTCTGTGGGTTCCATACTGGCCCCATCTATGTTTGCCCAGACTGGCTTAGGTGGGGACTGAGTGGTCGGGGTCCCTACGCTAACCAGCTCCCTGGTGGACAGCGTGGCGAGTTGGCGAGCTCCGCTGCCTAACAAGCCAGACTCCTGATCTAGTAGAAGTCAGAAACGATGGCTATTTCTGTTAAGTTTAGTGTAAATACAGTTAAGATGCTTTCATTCACTTGACTCAATGCAAATCATGTTCTAATTAAATATTGACATAATATAACAAACATTGGGTCAGTAAATGGATACTCTTCTTACTGAGGGGATTGCAACACTAGGACACATCAGTTCAGTCAAGGGCCAAAGAAGATTTTTCCAGGAGGCCCATCTGAGCATCCTGTGTGAGCATTTCAATGGCAGGGTTTGAGCCCTGGCTGATATGTAATTAACCTGTAGCAGACAATCAGACACGTGTTTATGACAGTCTTTGGCCCCTGCCCTATTTGTTATGAGCACTGTGGTCAGGACACTGGAATGTGTCCTGAGATTAGAGCTAAACTGCTGCTGTCACTATAGACTGTCAGGAACATGCTGCTGGGATTGATTTACCACCTCTAATCAACCGTACATTTTAACTACATGTATTGAATTAATGTATTTTAATTGCTCTGTTTTGTACTGAGTACTGTGTCTTCTGCAGGTTTTTGGCTGTGGAGCAGCATGGGTTAAAAACATTTCATTTTTAATTTTTTAAATTCCTTTTATTTTAATTTGTGCAGTTAGATTTTTATGACGGCATCCATGAAAGTATTTGTGTTAGAATAAATCCTGGGTGAGACTCTCTGAAAAGCTGGTGGCCCAACAAACATTTACCCATGATTTCGACTTTTGTAATAATGAAAGTTTACAAAGAAATGCATACATGTTGGGAGGCCTGAATTATCAAATGATAGTACCTGGAAGTAAACGTGTCTGATGCTGTTGGCAGAACTGATGCTGTTGGCAGAGCAGGAATTTAAAGGGTCACCAAACAGGGACGTTGAAGGCTGACTCCACCCACAGCTGAAATGTAAAAATCCAGTCAGAGGGGTGGAGTTGGGAGGCTGGACTGTTATCATAACTGGAGCTGCAGATCATGACGTGAGACTTCTGAAACTTACATGGTTTGACCAATCACAAAATTCAACTGTAATACCTTGATTCAACCTTTAGGGGGCAGCATACAGACGGTTATGGTTATATTTTCCAGAACTAAACAATTTTATTTTCACTTAATAAAAATGGCAATGACCAACAGACAGCACCTTTAAAGCTCAATTTATCGAGGTAAAAAAACTAAAAAAAAAGTTGCTTAAGGGTTTGGTTACCCTTTAAGGTGTGTTTATTTATTTATTAAATTTTTTTCACTATTGTTTTAAAAACAGAATGTGGCTTTCATGAAGGACATGTAGTTAAATATACGACATATAATTTAAAGTTTTTGTTAGTTTTATTCATGTTTTCAATCTAGAATTGTTAATTGTTAAGTTTCTTTGTTCTGAGAAATTGAGATGTTAAAAACAGGATCTGTGGATTTTAGTAAAAAGCCTTTGAAGCATGACTAACTGGTGTCTTTCTTAAGTCTTTTTTTCTCTCTAGTCAAGAGAGTAATACGCTCTTAGAGGATGACAAATCCAAACTATTATTAATGAAAATGAATGTAATTTGTTTCTAAAAATGTACTCAAAATACACATTGAATACACCATTTTGTTTCTTTTCATGTTAATTATTTTTGGCGTATTTCTTTCCACGTTTATCCCAAAAAGTTTGTTTAAAATTCAATTATCAACTGACAATTCCATTTGATATTTGACCACGCAAGTAGACACAACAAAATATTACAATAAAAATAATATTTATTTAATCATTTTATGGCATTCCCAGAATGTATCTGTCTGGATGGATTGATAGATATGTACATACATTCATGTCCCATAAAAATGCATTGTTACATAGATAATGTTTTTAAATTCTAATTTTGTTTAACTCAATTTTTAAAAAATTTAATGTCAAATTGTATATTTTTAGAGCGAATTTTAAATTCTAAAGCCCATTTTGAAATTCCATCCTGAACTGTATGTTGAATCATTAATTGGAAAATATATTTTGAAATCACATTGAGAAACTAGAGAGTTGAAACTCATTTTGGATGATGAGTAAAACAAAAAATAAAACTATGTATCTATTTTCTGTACTTATTTTTGCATTACTTAAGTTTAACATTTGATAAAAGGAAATAAAGTGTTTTTATTAAAGAGAAGACGTCACAGGACGAGTGAGTAAAACTCAGAAAAACATGATTCGTGTCAGATAAAGAGGTGTTGGATATTTGTTGGTGTTTCTGTCAACTCAGATCCCTCACTTCATCGGTATTATTAAAGTGAGAAGGAGCTTTAGATGTCCAGATCCAGTGGAGACCTGATGCTCATGTAATCACCATGAGTCTGAGCTTGATAGATAACAGAGAAGAGAAGTGGAGACAAAACTGCAACAAAACATTGAAATGAGGCTTTGTTTGCTCAGTTTTCCTCAGGCTCTCTACGTATCTTTTTCCTGCTCAGCCTCTCAATTTCCGAGAAGAACGGTCTTGTGTCCCAAGTGCATCTCCATTTATCTATCTCCCTTAAGAAGAGTAGCCAGCCAAAAGGAAAACTCTCCAAATTGAATTCTTTAACATTACATTTTTTTTTCTTCCTAAAAGCATCTGCTTTGCCAATACCTCCTGGCAAACACAAAATAACAGAGTCCTCTTGGAAAGTAGCAAAATGGAACAAAGAAGATGCTTTTAAAATGACTCTGGTTTCATCTTTTATGTCTGTGTGTGTGTGTGCGCAAGATAACCTTGACTTACCTGAAGGGATAGAAGAGGGGGATTGGGCAAGTTTGGAGAACACTCTTATCGTGGTTTGAGAGATTATACCGCTTCTTACTCACTTTCATACACATGTACCAACTGTTTCCATGCCATTTCTAGGTCCCCACCTTATCCCCCTGGACTGAAGAGATTGTTTTTCTTTCCTCCAACCACTCACCGCCGACAAGCATCCCGAGTGTCTGCTCCCTTTTCCCTCTCAGTCTAATTATTTAGCAAGCAAGGGAGGCAATCTGTTCTCCCTTGTTACTCAAGCGCCCATTAGAGCAAAGAGCTTTGTCTTTGTAATGAAGTTTTTATGTAAGATGAGTTCAAAAACTGTTTTGATCACAAGAGTAGGCTTTGGGTTAGATCAGGTGACAAAGTCAAGATAGCAGAAGTGTAAGCAGAGAAAAGTGGAAAGGACACGGTGCTTCAGAAAGTTTAGGAAATACTTCTCTCATCATCTCCTCTATAGTTGGGGTCAATTAAAGGTTTCTAATTTAACATTCATGGCTTAACCCTTTAACAACCAAACCAAGACAAAATCTGTTCAATTTTGTTCCTTTGTGCATTGGGGAAGTAATACACAATCAATGTTTTTATTAATGTGTTTTCTTAATGTGCTCTACTGTTTGGAGTTGCAAGATAGGTTTGCATGATGGACTAAAAAGCAGGAAGATTCTCACCTCCAGTGTCTCCTTTAACAGCAAATCGGTCCAGACAGTTTCAAATCTGGATTAAGCAGAGATAATACTGGTGTATAAGTTACAGACGCTTGTCTGGTCACCTGCACGAAGGCTCCTTTTAGACTACAATGAAAATTTGTACAACTGATTCATTTTTCAGAACCATAGAGCCCATATTTTTCAAGTTCTCCGAGCCTGACGCTGAGTTCACACCGCACGCGGAAGATTTGTGGAACGGAGGCCGCTTCCATCGGGTGCTCTTGTTAACCTATTGTGTGGCTCACAACAGACGAAAAGCACCGCGGTCCTCCACGGCCGGCTCGCACCGTGCAGTGATCTTAGCTGTCTGCTCTATTTTTTGGTACGTCGTGAGCGATTCGCGTCAATCCTGGCAGGATTGTTAGGAAACAAGAGAAGTGCTTGAAAATCTGGTCAATAACAAATTTTTCTCAATAAAATACAGCCATTGACAAATGTGATCGTGAGTTGAATTGACTACGGAGCATCTTTTGTATTGCAAGGTTTATATATAAAACAGATTTGTGGAGGTTTGCAAATAAGACGACATTTGAAGGATATGTCAGTGCCTACATTGAAAAGCAAGCAGATATGTATATCTGATTACGCTACTATCCAATTCATGAAAGGATCACCTGTTGATTTTGTTGTGGGCCTGCAACAGACTAGAAACCTCTCCAGGGTTTTATCCTTCCTTGACCAAACAGCAGTTGGGATCAGCTCCTGCTGCCCCAAGAACCCATAAGAGATTCAGTGGATCCAGAAATGAATGGAGTAGTTGACATAGTGAGTTCTCACCACTGCCTGTACCCCAAAATTCATTTCTTTTTTAAGAGCATGTCTGGGTATCTTCAGGATAAATGCGGACAGAACAACTGCTGATGGTGCATTGTCATGGAACCACCACTAAACCTTTAAATGTGTCTTATAAAACAATATGCAACTCATGTCTAACGTTTGTCAGAAGCATCTTCAATGACTACTATCTGTTCTAGAAACACTCCTGTGTTGTGTTTTTCAAACATATATTGGATTGATTTATTGTGCAAGCTGAGTCTTTATTTAAATACTGTCATGTATCCATGATTTTCCTTGTACAATCAGTTTTAATAAATCACTTGCAAATCATAGTTAAATACTGACATGCAGTCTATGTGTTTGTGTCACGAGTGGGGTAGGTGTAAGGGAGGGGGCTAACTTTGGGGATCCGCTGGGGAGACGTCTGGGTACCAAATAATGCAGCAAGTCAAAATCAAATGTTTTCACACTCTGTTTAATAAAACATTAAATGTCCATTAAAAATCTAAAAGGAGTTAAAAGATGTTAAAAGAGCTATGAAGATAAAAATCAGTCTTTGCCCCATAAAACGTCCATAGCATCTGCAAGGTAAAATAACTTTAAAAAGACATCACAGACATTAACCCCTCTTTCTGGTCTTTAGTTTCACTCTCCACCACTCCCTCCACCAGAAATAAACAGGTCCTCGAAATTAAAGCATGCAAAACTACACATATTAAGCCCCAAAAGAACAACAAATCACACAAGACACTTAAAGATTATAGTCCCAAAACAAAATACTTCTGGTGGAGTCAACTTAGCTTTGAGCGGTGACACCAAAGTCCCGAAACGGGGGAGCGATGCAAAGAGGGGCGTATTGGGGAACTGAGGCAGGCGGCCCTCTTCCTCTGGGTGCGTAGCACCGGCAGGCGGCCCTCTCGTCCTCCGTGCGTGTGGCGACGGCAGGCGATCCTTGGGGCGGGGCGTCGACAGGTGACCACTGTACGTTTGGCAGCGACAGCGTCTTCTTCACCCTGCCTCACCTGAATTTTTTTAGCCTTGTGGCGTCGCGGCGTCTAAACGCCTCCGCTCCGCCTCTCCGTCCCCTCCCCCCCTTTCTCTGTTTGTGAAGGCCTATGGACACAAATAAAAACCCTCCCAAGACAGTAGCCACGCCTCCCCACAGGTGTACTCAATTAATTAACCCCTACATCCGCATCCTGTGACACTTGCACACAATTTTGCCTTTTTGTTATTCATGTTTAGATGTGAGGTTGATCCGGATGATCAAACTCATACTGAGAAAGTCTCATAGGCAAACCTAAAGTTACAGACAACATGTATGACGTTGGATATTGTGGTTGTCATCATTTGAACTCCTCTGTAACAGTAAGAGTTAGTACCTTTGGAGCATGACTGTTTGGGAGGTTAAGAATAGAAGAGGGTAGCAATAGTTTGAACTTTTACTGCAGAAAATGGACATTAACTTATAGTGACAAGGGAAGTGGGAAAGAGTGAGGGATGAGAGGGGAAACGTGGGAGAAAGAAAGAAACGGAGAGTAAGGATGGAGGCAGGGAGGAGGAAGAAAAGAAAACTAGTTGTGTCTCCTGTTTGTGCTGGAAACACTTATAACTCAGGACCATAGATTATGACAGTCCAATCTTCTGGGCTGCTGCTTGAAAAATAACCGCAAGCTTCCAGCTGCCATGCACACAAACACACACATTACAAAGACATCCATGCATATTGTGATGGGGATAAAGTGTAATACAGAAATGAAGGGCCAGAGAGAAAAAAGAACGATGTGATGGAAATGAAAAAGGAAGCAGATGCAGGCAGAAAATGTTCAAATAAATCAATAGCAGCTCCCTAAGCAGGGTGGATCTGAGTCTTAAGAGATGTTTGTGTTTAGATGTTTAGGGAAAGGAATAAGAGAAATTATAAAACAAAAGAAGAAAAGCTATGCAAAGAGCAAATTAAAAAAATCAAAAGTTAAACTTCCAATCTGAAAATGAGATGCAAAATCTATATTTCTGAATGCATCTGTCAATTTTTTTGTTTATTTCTCATGACCTTTCCCTGTCTTTAGACAACAGAAAATCTTCCCAACTGTTTTGAAAATGTGAATATAGTATTAAACCACGTAAACACAAGCAACGTTTATTCTGTGGTCAGCATCTTAACATCTTACAAATTAGCAAACATTTGCATCAATTGACGTACAGTAAATAACAGGGTGACATTTATCATTATACAATTTACATTCTAAATATTGTGCTCTATTTTTTAGAATAATTTCTTGCTTAATGTTACATTTAGTCCCACTGCCAGAGTCACATCATAAAAATACTCAACTGTTGTCATTTAAATTAATCCTCATTGGGTTTAGTTCAGTCTGTTCATCCTCTTTCTGTCCTCTTTTGTTTTGTTTTCTCCTCCTTTCTTCTCTCTTTTTGAGTTTCCTTTTCCTATAATAGAAATATTAGAGTTGTAATTATATATATATATATATATAATATATATATATAATTATATAATTTAATATGCTTTAGTCCTATGAATAAATAATTTATATCTATAAATTAGGTCTTTTGCATTCATTGATTCTTGCCCCTTAAACTGTCTAAAACAGCATAATAAAGTCTTTCATATTTTATTTTAGCCTGAAATCGAGTATCCCTTTGACAACATTCTAGGTTTAAGGAAAGGAAACAGCTAACTAGAAAAGGCCATTAAAGATTGTGTAAGATACACCCTTAATGTCCACACTGGTGCAGGGATGATAGAGTGTGTTATAGCCTCAAAAGTCTTAAAAAATAATGAAGGAATAGTTTTGCTGACTATTGGACTGAACCCCCCTACATGAATCACTGACAAAAGTGGAGATAATTGGAACACAGAAGGATTGCATGAATAACTAGCTGTGCATTGGTAATATTCTGAAACTCAAAAAACAAGGAGTTCAAAAATGTAATGTTTCCAAAACTCAAAAAACTGAAAAGAGCTTCAACTTTTTTATTTGAATTTAAACATGAGGAGAACTGAAGCTATGTTAAACCTCTTGTAGATTTCTCCTCCTGTGGAACAAACACTCATCCTGGCTGTACGGGAACAAGTCCTGAGCATCAGAGTGAAAGAGCCTCAGATCTACCATACCAGCGCCTGAAACAATCCAACACTCCAACAACTGCTGACATCATCAAGAAAACTAGGAAAAAGGAGGAGCCACAAGCCCTCATAGCTTCTTCGACAAATCAAACCCCTTCCAAGAAGAAGGTAGATCTGAACAAATGTTAAAAGTTTTCCGGTCAGTCGGGGTTGCATTCAAACCTCCACGCAGAGGAATATTGTCTTTGCTAAAATTTCTGAACAGATTCCTGCCTGATTCGGCCTTTCTGCGGGTAAAATTCCCAATGGTCCCTTTTACTAGTTTCCTCAGTTTAGAAACATCTTCAGCAAGTCGGCAACTTTATTTGATTAATTCTTCATACTGAATTGTTCGTAGCTGCTTTAAACTTTATTTGCAACTGATGTCCGGCGAGATCATGCTGTAGCATCGCGAGACTGACAGGTGTGTGGGTGAGTAAATCTGGCGGCGCGTGAGTAGCTAAACAAACATTTCCAGCTTTTTTCATTATACCGCCATACAAAAATTCCAAAAATTAACACATATTTGGAAAAGATTAATACGCTTTTGACAGCCTGGAGGACTTGGAGAAGTACATCGACGACTGCTTTGATACCGTAGTCATGAAGAAGGGCTCCTCCACCACCACGCCTTCCACCAAGCGGACCCGTCCTGAAGAATCACCCGGGGCCGTCTCCTCTCCAGGCAGCGGAATCAGCGACGTGTTAGATTCCATTGATAAGAAGCTCTCCAGCCTTGATGCCCGCCTCAACCTGCTGGAGATCCTCCACCAAGAGTTCCAGGGCCTGCGGAGTCTCTGGAGTTCAGCCAGCAGCAGGTGCAGGAATTAGCCGCGGAGAACCAGAGCCTCAGGGAGTCCGTGAAGGTGCTAACCTCCGACACCACCCGGCTCTCTGAAGAGAACCGAGCCATGAAGGAAACCCTCCTGGATCTTCAGGCGCGGAGCATGAGGGACAACCTGGTCATTTCGGGATTCCGGAGGAGGCGGGGGAAGACCCAGAGGCCACGGTGAAGACCTTCATGGAGGCCCAGCTGAAGATCCCGAAGGAGGAGGTTCAGAAGATCACCTTCGACAGAGTCCACCGGCTCGGAGGAAGAAGCCTGGAAGCCAGCGTCCGCGTCCGATCGTAGCGAAGTTTCAGTTTTACAAGGAGAAAGTTTCAGTTAAACGCCGCGGACCGGAGCTGAAGGGAACCCACTACAGCGTAAACGACCAATTTCCCGCGGAAATTTTGCGTCGCAGGAAGCTGCTTTTTCCCCTGAGAAGACAACACCTGACCGCCGGTCCCGCGCGGTGGTCGCGGTTGATAAACTCTTTGTAGATGGTCGGCTCTTCCGGGACCCCGAGATCACCCCGTGGCTGTACTGAAGACCCCCCGCGCTGCTGCGTCCGAGCTGCGCTGAAATCACCTGCTAAGCTTATTTAAATGAATGGAAACAGATCAACCACAACCACCCCCCCACACCTCCTCTCAGGAAAGACTTTTTTTTTTTCTCTCCCCTCTCCATGTTTGTGTGTTTTTGTGTTTTGTTTTTCTTTCTCTCTTTTACTCCTTCTGTCATTTCCCCCTCTCCCCCCTCCTCCTCCCCCCATACCATCAGATGACATCACCCTCCAGGTAAGCTCTCGCTCACTCACGGAACGGGCGCGCGCGCACACACACGCGATCCCGCACACACTCGCTGACATACTCCATATGCATCACATAGGTTTATACAGGACACACCCCACACGCAGCTCACGCAGCCAGAAAACACCCACGCGCTCCAACACACAGCGCTTCACC
Organism: Oryzias javanicus; assembly: GCA_003999625.1. Lineage (NCBI taxonomy): Eukaryota > Metazoa > Chordata > Actinopteri > Beloniformes > Adrianichthyidae > Oryzias > Oryzias javanicus. The sequence goes on from CM012437.1 coordinate 4,664,261, forward strand.
GCGCACCGGTCAGCGGGCACGCGCGCTCACGGGCACAGCAGGTGCACGCACTATGCAGCCTCACACCCCCTCAGTCAGTGTAGTCATGTCTAATCTGAACATTATCAGCTGGAATGTTCGTGGAATGAACTCTGGACCCAAGAGGCTGAAAGTTTTAAACCACCTGAATGATTTAAAAGCAGATATAGTTTACTGCAGGAGACCCACTTATCCAAATCAACTGAACATCTCATGTCCTGCTCTCAGTTTCCATCAGTTTATGCTTCTAGTTACAATTCCAAACAAAGAGGTGTAGCCATTTTATAATAATAAATATTATTTTTACCCATAAAGATACAGTTATTGATCCAGAAGGCAGATTTGTTATTATTATTATATCAATTCAGAATAAAGATTTTTGTATTAGTAGCATTTATGGACCGAATTTGGAGAGCTCCTCTTTCATTCACTCACTGTTCACGTCACTTTCAACTCACTCTGACTCCACTTTTTTTGACAGGAGGAGATCTGAACTTGGTCCTTGATCCTGAACTTGACAGACTCAGCACAGCAGCACACCAGCGTACATGGCAGTCTGCAAGTATTCTGAAGCAATACATGAATGATCTGGGTCTCTGCGACGTTTGGCGCTCATGTCACCCAAACACTAAAGGGTTCACCTTCTTCTCTCCAGTTCACCACTCACACTCTCGTTTAGATTATTTATTAATCAGCAAATCTCTTCTAAAAGATGTTAAAAGCTCCAGCATTCATCCAATTGTTATCAGTGATCATGCACCAGTTTCTGTAAATATTGTCAGGGAAGCAGCAACACCTTCGGGTTCCACCTGGAGGTTTAATACATCTCTGTTAAAAGATCAAGATTTTATTGAATTCTTTAAGAAAGAGTGGGCAACCTTCTTAGAATTTAACAATACTCCTGACATCTCACCATGTGTTCTCTGGGAAGCAGCAAAGGCAGTGATGAGAGGGAAGATCATTTCTTATTCAACTTATAAAAAACGTAAAGAGAAAGCAGAATTAATAGAATTGGAAAATAAAAATAAAAATAATGGAGACAGCTTATGCTGCTTCTGCACAAGAACAGATTCTGGGAGATTTAAAAAAACTAAAGCTTCAGTTAAACGACATAATTAACAAACAAACACAATTCCAAATACAAAGACTTAGACTAGAAAGATTTGAAAACTCTAATAAATCTGGTAAATTTTAGCTAATCAGCTTAAAATTAATAAAGAAAAATCAACAATAACATCTATTACTGATGAGTCAGGAAATGTCACTCATGACCCGATTAAAATTAATGAAACTTTTAAAGATTTTTATAAGAACTTATACACTTCAGAGATCAATCCATCAGAGCAAAGCATCAATTCATTTCTTAATAATGTAAACCTTCCCAGATTAAATGAAGATCAAATCACAGACTTAGACTCGCCGCTCTCATCATCTGAACTTCATGATGCTCTGCTGCTTATGCCGAACATCAAAGCTCCGGGGCCGGATGGCTTTCCCGCCGAGTTTTACAAAGAATTCTGGGAACAGCTAGCAGAAACTTTTTATAAAATGGTTACATTTATAAAGGAAAATCAGTTACTTCCACCAAACATGAATTCAGCAAATATAATCCTTCTTCTCAAACCAGAGAAAGATCCCACAACTCCTTCCAGCTATCGCCCCATCTCACTGATCAATGCAGACGTCAAAATTATCTGTAAAGCATTAGCACAGAGAGTAGAAAAAATCACTCCCCACATAATTCACCATGATCAAACTGGATTTATTAAAGGTAGACAATCAAGTGACAATGTCCGCAGACTTATTAACGTCATAGATATTGCCACTATTAAAAAACAGGAAATGAACATACTCTCGTTGGATGCTGAAAAAGCTTTCGACAGAGTCAACTGGAAGTTTCTCATCGCTGCTCTCCACAAGTTCGGATTTGGAGAATCATTCATTGATTGGATTAAAATATTATATCACAACCCAAATGCTTCAGTCAGAACGGACAAACAGACGTCCAGCAGGTTTTTTCTTGGAAGAGGAACCAGACAGGGTTGTCCACTCTCCCCCTCTCTCTTTGCAATATTCATCGAGCCTCTGGCTGCAGCAATAAGACAGAATGAGAACATTAAAGGAGTTAAAACAAAACATGGCAATCATAAAATTAGTCTCTACGCGGATGACATATTACTTTTTTTACATAAATTATGTTCTATAAGTGAAACGATAACAATTATTAACACATTCTCCTCCATTTCAGAATATTCAATTAATTGGAATAAATCAGTTTTATTATCACTAAACAGTAACGCTGAGCAATCACTCTCAATACCGGTCAAATCAGGCAATATCAAATATCTAGGTGTTCACTTCTCTCCCAAACTATCAGAACTGGTGCAGCTAAATTATACCCCGTTACTGAAAAACATTCAAGACGATCTAACTCGCTGGGTCAACCTGCCCCTGTCGCTTATGGGCAAAGTAGCCACAATTAAAATGAACATTTTGCCAAAAGTTAATTATCTATTCTCCATGATTCCCACACAACCTCCACTAAAATGGTTTAAAACATTAGACTCAGCTATAACCAGCTTTCTCTGGAAAAATAAACCAGCAAGAATCAGCCTTAAAACTCTAAAATCTGCAAAACGATGTGGAGGCTTAGAATTGCCAAACTTCAACAATTATTATAATGCTAACAGATTACAGTACATCTTAAAATGGTCAAGAAATAATCCAGAAAATAACTCATGGATGGACTTGGAACAGGAGTTATGTGGAAAGATCAAACTGTCAGATCTACCATTTATCAGCCAAACAATAAAAAAACATGATTCTTTTCAAAGTATTAACATAAGATCCACGTTAACAGCCTGGTTGGATTTTCTCAAAGTATCCAAGTCCTCTGTCGTACCATGTAAAATGACACCCATCTGGAACAACCCAGACATCCTAATAAACAAAAAGATGTTACACTTCCCAGCTTGGCAAGCAGGGGGCGTAACACTACTAGAGCACCTAATTATTGATAGAAGATTTATAACACCCCAGGAACTACAAGATAAACATGGAATAAATCACTTCTTGGAATACCAGCAACTGAAATCTATAATTACTAAAAAAGTTAAATACAATGATAATGACTTAAAACTACCAGAACTAGTTATCTCTTTCTTTAAACTTTCAATGAATAAGATTTTCTCCAAAATATACAAACTCTTATGCAACCTAGATAATAATATTTCAATTCCAACAACCAAATGGGATGCAGACCTGAGTAGCAGCACAGATCAAAGCTTCTGGACAGAAATGTGTCTGAACACCTTTAAACTGACTAAAAGCCCAAACTTACAACTAATCCAATTCAAAACTCTCCATAGAATTTATTATACTGGTCAGAGGATGTTCAAGATGCGTCTCAGGAGCTCAGACATATGTGAGCACTGCGATGGTAACTTACCTGACAGTTACATGCATGCACTGTGGTTCTGCACACCTGTCCAGGCTCTCTGGCAACAGGTTTGTGCGGATCTATCAGTCTGGCTTAATGTTTCTATCACTGCTTCACCGTCACTTTGTGTGCTTGGTGACATGAGTGCCATCGATATAGAAGGAGGATTAGTATCTGTAATCTTCATAACTCTTTGTATAGCAAAAAAAACTATTTTGTTAAATTGGAAAAACAAGAAAAACATCAACGTTAATCAGTACAGGAATCTGCTTTTTGATCATATCAGTTTGGAAAAAACATCAGCTAAAAGTTCAAGTAATTTGAAAAGAATTCAGTCTCTCTGGTCTCCCATAGCTGATTCCATGATTTAGGTGGGGGAGCTTGGGCTGTCGCTGCGCCTTGATTGTCTGCTGGGGCTGTCGGGTGGTGGCCGGGGCCTCCTGGTGCCTGGCTGGGACGTGGGGGGGGGGGGCGCTGCTGGTTGGGGGTTCGGTCTGGCGTCTGGATGGCGGCGGGGGCGCCGGGTGGCCTCCTGGTCCGGGTGTGGGTGGTATGGGGTGCTCGGCTGGGTGGGGGTCTGGCGCGGCCGGGTGGGTGGTCCGCCTGCTTGTGCTGGGGGCTGGCGTGGGCCCCTTCCTGGGGGGGCCCGCCTCCGTCGGGGGGGCGGCTCGCCTACGCCTGGGGGCCGGGATCACTCCCTCTCTGGCTCTGGGCGCGGGTTGGAGTAACCCCCTTGGGGCCCGCCCTGGCTCCGGGCGGCGCCTGTCCTTGCGGCGGGGTCTGGGGGTGGCGGGGGGTGGGCGGTCTGGCCCCGTCTTGTGGGGGTGTCTGTGGGAGCAGGGTCCCATTAGATACGGGACCTGGGGGTCTGGCTTGTCGGGTTCTCCGCTGAGAAATCGGTGGGGGCCGCGGCCGGTCTGGCTGCCTAGGTCCCGTTGGTGCCTGACCAGTACACCCACAGGGGAGGCTCTTGGGGGCGGGGACTCGGATTTGTCCCTGGGACTGGCTCCTTCTTGGCTCCTCCCTCCTTGTGGGGGTGGCGGTGCTGCGCCTGGCGGGTCGGCTCTCGGGGGGTGGACGCCTGGGCTGGGGGAACTTGGCCCAACGCGGGGGGGGGGGCGGGGGACAGGGTCTGCCATCGGGGGTCAGTCTGCCAACTGACCCCAACATATCCCCTTCCTCATACAAACATGCAATAGGGAGAAGGGAGGGTGTCTGTATTGCGGTGCGCTGCGGGGGTGGACTACCTGCCAGTGGCCCTCCTCCTGTGGCCGCTGCAAGGATTTGCCCCTCCCTCGATTTTATTTGCACCTTAGACATTTAGGACCCTTGGTGGGGGGGTGCTTGGACATCACTGCCAGCAAACAGTCGATGTCCTTTCAGTGCCCCTTCCGCCAATTTTAACCGCACCATAGACATGTAGGGCCGCTGGTGGGAGGGTGACGGGGCATCTCTGCGAGAAATTAGGAGATGCCCTGTTAAGGCCTTCTCACCAATTTTAACCGCACCCCTTTAGTACACACACCTCTAACACCACAAACATACACTCTAACAAGCAAACACGCACGCATCACACAAGGAAGGTGGGACCTTCGACCTTCTGTCCCCTACCCCATCCCTGGCGGGGGTGCGGGGAACCTCGGCCTGGTGGTCTAGTCTCTTGGGTGCCGGTCTCCTGGGCCCGGCGGTCTCCTCCCCACGCCGGGAGTGGGATCCCCGAGATTTAGCAGGGGATCAATCTACATCGGAGCCGGGGGTGTCCAGGTCTCGGTGGTGCGGGATCCGGTCCCTGCTTTCGAGAACTAGTCCTCTCCTTAACTCCATCAGTGGGTGTGCCTGGTCGGGCCTTGTTTTGTACATCACTCCTTGGGGCCTCTGTTTCTCTTGGGTTCTCTTCTGCTCGGCGGGTGGGCGGCCTCTGCCCTGCTTCTCCGCTGGACCTTCGCGGTGGGGGCAGGCGGTTGTCTGGAGTGTGGGGTGGGTTGCCCTTGGGGGGCCCTGGCTCGTACCTGGGGTGGGGCGGGGGGGTCCTCTGCGCCACTGGGTGGTGGTGGGCTGCTCCTCGGGGGTTGGGGGCTCTCCGGGGGTGGGGTCCCGCGTTGGCCCTCCTGGCGGGTGGGGGGGCTGCTCCTCTGGCTGGGCTGGGGCCTGCGCTCTCCGTGTTCCTGTGCCTTCCTGCTCTTGGGTGTGGGGGCCTCTGCGGCGGTCCCGCGTGCCCCGGTCTGGGTGCTCGGCGGGATTGCCCGGCGGGCGGTCTCTCTCCGCGGCTCCACGGCGGGTGTTGGGGATCTTGGCTGCAGCTGCTGCCCCGGCGGGGGGTCTTGGCGTGGGGATGGCCGGGCGCTCTCCCCCTGAGTACATTCCATCACCACCCACCTCAGTGAAACATAAACACTCACCTGAGCACTAACCGTTTGTGTGACAGAATGAAAGTCTTTATCTGAATGGGTTTGTATGATGGAGTGTGTGAGCTGCTGTTATAGCTGAATTGCGTACATGTGTAGCATATGTATAGTATATGTGAGTATGTTTAGTTTAAATGTAGAGACTATTTTGGCCAACAAGTGTGTGTGTAACTATAGAGCGTGTGTGTAGACAGGCCCCGCCCATTCTAGTTTATCACTTAGTCCTGGTTGTTTTATGATGTTGCTTCCCTCTGTTGCCATCTTATCTCCCCCCCCCCACCCCTCCCCCACCTTCTTCCCTTTTTCCGTCCGGTCCAACGACAAAGAAAAATAAATAAATAAAATAAAACATAATCAATATAAATAAAGTTTAGCATTAAATACAACAGGAGTTTATACTCAATAAATCCCTGTTGTGACAGTAACATCTGCCCAACACAAGAAGCTCTCAGCCCACATCTGTTGGCTCAGCTGTTGGACAGGACAAGTTAAAAAAAAAAAAAAAAAAAAAAAAAAAAAAAAAAAAAAAATAAACTTTATTTGCAACTTTTGAAATTTAATAAATAAATAACCCATAAACAAAATAACATAATTGTCAAAAATTAGTATTTTCCTTAGCATGATAATAAATAAAAATCTATTGCGTGTAACTTTATAATTGTGAAATTATGTGAAACATTCAAGACTTTTTCATCACATGTTTTGCTGAGCGATTTGGTACATGGAAACAATTATCTCCAAAAATCCATATTTGGAGGAAAACTCCTGGCTGTGTCTGTAAAGAGCAGCTTAATGGTTCTCCGGAGTCAAAAGCTCTTCTTCAGGTTCTTCACTGGGTCTTTCCTTCCCAAAGAAACTCCCCAAACATGTGTGTGACCATATATGACGACTTGATAGTGAGAGTGTGTAGCAATGACAACAAGAACTGCACCTTTTTAAAATAGAGGTGCCAATCATATTAGCTTACCGGGTGTTGGGTCATGGAGACCCAGCATCTGAGTCCAGATCCGGACTGCGGTCCACCAGTTAGTGACCCCCGTGTGCAGAATATGGACTGGTAACCCAAGGTCAAACTGGAGAAAAACCTCTGAAAGTTGTAGAGAATGAGAGAGCAAAGATCCTGTTGGACTTCCAAATACAGACAAACAGGATGATAATGGAGAACCAACCAGACATTGTAGAGGTGGATAAAGAACAGAAGAACGCCATTGTGGCCGTACCAAGCGATGGTAACATCAAGAAGAAAGAACATGAGAAATCTTCCTCTGTTCAATGTCTATGTTCTTTTGCCCATATTCATCTTTTTTTCTTTTTTTTTGTTAGACAGTCTCAGAAATGGCTTTTTCTTTGCCACTCTGCCCCGAAGGTGAGCAAGTCGCCTCTTCACTGTAGCTGTTGATACTGCTGTTTTCCTGGTACTTTTTTCTCAAAGCTGCCAGTTAAGGACCTGTGAGGCATCTATTTCTCAAACTGGAGACTCTAATGTACTTATCTTCTTACCTCACTCAGTTAGGCAGTGGGCCTCCTACTTCTTTTACTACCGTGGTTAGAGCCTATTTGTGCTGTTCTCTGAAAAGAGTAGTACACACCATTGAAAAAAACCTTCAGCTTTTTGGAAATTTCTTGCATGGAAAAGCCTTCTTTTCTGAGAACAAATATAGACTACAGTTGCACATGAATGTTCTCTTTTTCTGGCTATTTTGAGTGTTGATTGACCCCACGATCATGATACTCCAGAGACTCCAAAGGAACGCCAGTTTTTAGCTTATCTAACCTGCCAAACTATTTTCACCTGCTAACAGGATTGGACAAGGGACTTCTAATAATTTGTGAGCCTTCTGAAACAATGAGCAACCACATTGTACCATTAGAACACTGGAGTAATAATTGCTGCGGGGTTCATTGTCTCGCCCAGGGACACTTCGACGCAGGGTGGGTAAGGCGGGAATCGAACTTGCCATCTTCCGATCAGGATATATATAAACACACGCACTAACTTTTTTCCTGTATCTGGGATTGGACACAGACGTGGGACACAGAATGGTTCCAAGAAAGTCCTTGTTTATTTTAGCTCAAAACGAAACTGTGAAGGCTAAAGGGCTTATGAGACTCGCTAAGTTCCCAAGGCGATCTGGCAATGGTTGAGAGGAGCATGCAGACTAAAATTAGAGGGCATGACAATCACAGGTGCATTCGTTAAGGACAACCAGGGGGGAGAAAGAAAGAAAAGGCAAAAAAGTAAACACAACCACGCCCTGATCCCTGTCCCCTCACTGTTGAACTCTCTGCTGGACATGGTGCAACAGTCCATCCACATTGCCTCTCTGAAAGTGGCTGTGCAAGACACGATTCTCTTGGACCCTGACATCTAGCCGCAGCCTTCTTTGTGCTCCACACCCAAACCCCTTTGGTCGGAGGTGGTCTGCCACAGCAAGAAAACCTCGGACCATAATTTCCTTGTTCTCTTCAACTATTTTGTTGCTCTGTTGGATTCAACATTTGACGACGTCCTGGAACCAGCTCTTCCACTTAGTCCTGAAAAATCCTCACCCTGTTGCTGCTTCTCGGACCGAGAGAGAAGGCCGTCCTTCATCTGAAGCTTCATCTTCTGCCAAACACCGGCAGCTCCTCAGAGACCCAGTGAATATACGCCCTGGCATCTGCCACCATCCAAACATAGTTTCACATCTCCGCTAGATCAAATAACTCGGGGCTTCCATCTGTGGTCTTGATCTGGGTTTTGGATTTAAAGTGTGCTGCGTCTCTTCCTGCAACAGGTGCAGTAGCGGTTTTAGGCACGGGCAGTGCGGGCAGTAGCCCGGGGCGGCAGTTCATAGGGGGCGGCATCTCGGCTTGAACAAAAATTGGACTTTTATGGTGTTTAGAATTTGTGTGGTGTTAGGATCGGCCTGAATCAAGCGAATTAGCGCCCCCAGGTGGTGCAAGCGCCCCTGTTGGTAAGATGTGTGTTGAAGAAGGGGAGGGGTATCACTGTGTACATCATACATCTGACACGGGTCCCAGTTTCTTGGTGTAATTTGAGTTAACGTATCACCAACAGCAGTAGTGTTGCAATGACGCACACAGAGATAAATCCGCCTCCGTGAAGACATGATTTATTTTTCACAGCATCATGGTGACCAAAAGAAGTGGGGTACTGATCAGTCTCTCCCTCATTCTCACTCAGGGTGCAGGGAGAAGTGAAACACAATAAGCCAAAATAACAAATGGAAACAGTGTTAAACGGTCAGACAACAAAACACATAAATGAAAACTCAAACTTAAACCCAATTCTAACCAGACAGGCAAAATAAATGGTTACCCACAATTCCTTGCGCTGGCAGATCTGACAGCAAGCCCGCAACCATCACTATACACGGTTTTTAGGTTTCGTTTTGATCACGTGGTCAGAGAACCTCTGGCGCATTTAAAAATGCTGGTTATGGTTAGGATTACGTCCACCAGGGGATGTTTTAAATGTGGAAAAGACATTTAAACACATTCAGGACCGTGCAGGATCGTACATATTATATGCACGCCAAAACCGTGTTTCTCGTAAATTATGCACAGTATCCAAAGTCCTGGAATATGTACGCATTTCACTGAGATTGGGCTGGGGGGTCTCTACCAAATTAAATGGACGTACGGGGGACAAAAGCGGGGGGGTGTCTACATTATGAAACTTTAAAAAAATCAATTGTTCCAAAAAAAAAAAAATTTTTTAAATGAGAGAAAAATAATAAATATATAAGCCTATTAATTAGTGCCAAATTTCCTGTTAACCTGAAGCTCCCTCTGCCTGAGGGCACTTGTCATGGATGACGTGGATACTGAGATCAGGTTTATTAATTTTAAAGATCTGAATAAAAACATCCGTGCACATCTCGTTTTCTGGGTTTACATCTCCCAGACAGTGAGGTGCAGCAGCTGATATAAAAAAAAAAGTCAAAGGAACAGTGGGCACAGCAGTGCGTCACTAGTACATGTACTACAGATAATAACAATTATTTGAAATATTTAAATGTTCCTATAGTTTCAATACTGCAATTGATACCAAAAATAATGAAAAAAAATTTATTTTATTTGAGATTAATTACTTCAAAAACCGCCAAAAGTCCAGCTACAAAAGAAAGAAAAAAAAGATCAAAATAAAAAGTAGTTTTAAGCTTCATTTTCTTGTCTTTTCCTGTTTTTTTCTGGTTAGTCATTACTTTAACTTTAACATTTTCAATTTTTGTAACCAGTTAACTGGAGATTTTAACTGTTAAAGTGGATTAGTTGTGAGCCTGTGTGCATTAAGTTTATTATTTTGTTTCATCATGTTGGGTTCTATGTTTAGGCGATAGTTATTCATAAATCTGTTGGTAGTTTTAAGATTAATATTAACTATAAACAACTACTCGAGGTGACAAAACATAATGTAACCAGTCTAAAAATGTGCCAATCATAGGATTGAAGACAGCAACCATTAGCTGGGGGGGGGGGGGGGGGGGGGGGGGGGGGGCGTCTGGGGAGGCTCTCGCCCGGGAGTCATTCAGTGTAGAACCGCCCCTGAACAGGTGTAACGCTGACTCCCGCTTGTTCACGGACATGTTGGGCCCTCCCACCTCAGAGGCCAGAACTGGCGACTCCTTCGTCCTGATGAACTTCCATGGTCAGGCATGTCCTCGTTAACGACACCCGCACTTTCTGTCACCCAGGCATTGCAGGGTGAAGGCCACCATCCTATAGAATTCTTATGCCCAAACTGTCTCTTGGTTTGATGGAGAAAACAAAAGTACTTAATATATGTGTACAGTAGTCCTATGGAACATCTGATGAACGAAACAAGAGATAAGTGGACATGGAGGACCGCAGCGTGTCAAAGGTAGGGGCAGCCCCCAGCCCCATCCTTTTCCACACCTGCTTGAAGAGGTCAGGGAGCTTCAAAAGGGCTGCCCTGTGAAAAACTGTAGCGCCCTCAACCCGCCCTAAACCCCATGTCTCTGCCTTAGATACTGGTCAACCATCACACTCTTCTTTTGTCCTGGGAAGTGCAGCTGGTCCGAAATATCTTCTTGTCTTTTGATCAGAGATCTGTAATAAAATGGACAATTAAAGAAACAACTCTTGTGTTTTATGAACATTCCGTTTTAGTAAAACACAAACCAACATACATGGATGACCCTGCCATGAAGTTTGTTCTCTTCTGCATTTTGCACCTCCACCAAAGTTCAATAACACCTCCTTGTGGTGGCTTCTATCAATTAGCCTACCAGGAGCCTGATGAATTCCCATACGTTCCCCTTTGGGAGCCGGTATTCTTCAAAGGAATCTTAAAAGCAAATAAGAAGCATATTTTTCAGTTGCTTTCTTCTGCTCTGTGGCCACTTCTGTAACTCCCACTTACTCATGACACTTACCCAGTGCACTCTTAATCAGGCCTGGTGCCTGCTCCAGAAATGTCGTGTGGTTATCACTTGGGATTAAGTTGGCTACAAAAAGAAAGAATATCATCAATGTCATAAAATTCAATTTCTGTTTTTTTTTTTAGATTGTTCACAGATGTATTTCAGCGTGGTGGTCCAGATCAAGGGCCATTGTGTGGTCACTTCCTGTGACATCTGAATTTTAGATTCAGTTTGATTCACCAGAGCCTGGATCGATGCATTTCACGATTCTTCTCATGTCCTTGGATCCGCTTAATTTCCATTGGATTCAATTCAATTTTGAGTTAACACAGTTCACACATCTGTTTTTAGAAAAACATTTATTATATATATCTGTTTTAAAATGTTCCTATTAATCTGAAATAGTTCACATATTGTAAAATGTATTACTGAAATGATGGTGATATTGTTGATATACTGTATTTCGTGGAGGAAGCTCGAACAAAAATGTTCAGATTATTACTTTTATAAACATTGTTCTGCCTCTCCTGGATGGCATTTCAGCTTTATATTTTTTTAAGAAATATTAAAAAACTGTTTATAAATGAATAAGATGTGTTGAAATAAAACACTTGCCTTATAACATTTTGCAACTGTTTTGTGTCCTCAAACATATATTATGTTATACACCTACATTTTTTGCCTTCCTTTAAAGAAAAAAAAAATCACTATAAAAATTCTGATTCAAACAAGCAATTCATCTGCAAACTGCTTTACGGGCAATTAAAATAACGGATGATAAAGACAGAAAATGGTTAAGGTGACCAAAATTGAGATAAAGCGAAGAGAGAGATATAAAGGAAGGAAAAGGGGAGTAAGGGTTGACAAAGAAGGTGGAGGGTGCAAAAACTGAGAAAAGGGAAGGTGGGAAAAGATTTAGGAGGGAGTAAAAGTTAAAAGTAATGGAGGTGAGAGGCCAGAAGATAAGAGAATGGACAGAAGGTGGCAACAGACTGATACATTGCTGCAAGGTCTGTGAGAGGTGTGCAAAAGGAGCCTGCGGAGCTCATTACAGCTTATCTTGGTGGCACAAAAAAAAAAAAAATTACTGTATAGGTCTGTCTCTGTCTGTGTGTGCAAGTGTGTGAGTAAAGGCATCTTTTACACAAACACACTCTGTTAGCATGTTAGCTCACATACTGGAGAACAGTCTGATGGTAGATTTTGAGAAACAGAATCAGGCAGCCACTCTATTTAAACATCATTTGTTGATGAATAGCAGTTTCATTCTGCAAGATCATGAAAACTAACATCTATTACCCAAACTCTTTATCTTACAAGTATCTTAAATGTAGTTTATTTAATCTCTTCACTATATTGTCCCTCTTAGATCTGTTACTGATTCAGCCAAGATCGCTCCATCTCACTGTAGCTCCATCTCAACCCTCATCAATTCATTGCCTCTCACTGGACCACACCATCAATACTGAACTTCTTTACGCTTCCTCTTACCCCATTTCTTGCCTTGCCTCACAGCCTGAGCGGCTCCTTCTATCAATCATGCATCCGGCGCACACACTGTCAGTCCTGGACCTCTTGCTCTCCCCACCCTCTTTAGACATTAATCTCCATCAGCTGTCCTCACAAAGCAAGTTTGATGAGAGACGAAGCTGACTGTCTTCTGTCTTTGCAGTCAGGCTTTTTTTTTGTATGTTGTCTCCTTTTCTTTGTTTGTGTGTCTCTTGTGTTGAGCTCATTATTAGTTGCCGTTCATTTATTTTAATCACATACCTGTCTTAGTTGTTTTTCAATGCCCTTTAAGTCTTTCAACCATCTTCCTGGGTTGCTGGAGCAAAACAAAAAGACAGAAAATCACCTTCCCTCTTCACTTTTCCTAAAAATGAACTTATTTTGAGAACCACTTAAAAATATCGAACCCAATTTACTACAGATTTGCCTGCATGAAAAGGTGAGAAAACTCGACAGCACATCCTTTAACAAGTTGCAAGTGATTTACTAACTGGATTGTGTGTGTTTAACAAGCAAAAAAGTGTTTCTTAATTTGACATTTTGACTGTTGAAAAGCATGGGTTACAGGTGTTCTGACCAAATGCACAAGTAATGGTTGGAGTGGTTGCAAATACATTCTATTAATGCACGCAATGGGATTTTTTCAAAGTATAGGGTTTAATGGAGCCACCATTTTGATGACAGAGTTGTAAATGAATCAAATTTATGGAGAAGGTTCTTAAAAGCAGACCAGATTATTTCATTGAAAACTCTGGTCGTCCTGTTTTTTTTCTTTTACTACAAACAAAGTAAAAAACAAGACGGACTTTGAGTTAAGTGTATAGGTGAAATTAAGTAAATTAAGATTTATAGCAATATCTCTAGATTCAATTTTTGCAAATGTAGTTCATGAAAAAGAGTTGTCCAGCCATATGTGAGTGTTTTTAATAGTTGACAAAGATGATTTCAGAACCATCCTAAAAGTAAATTTCTGCTTTATTTTCTCTTCATGGTACAGATTATTGGGGGAAAAAATGTATTACTTTTTTTAATCGTTACATAGTTGCGTGACGATTAAAGGGATATTGAATACAGTCAAAGTGGTTTGCAAAGATAACAATTGGCTGTGAACAATATAGTATCATTACTGTATAGAGAAATATGGGATCCACCTGCTTTATTTGCAGTTTTATTTATATATGTTTAATAAAGTTGGACCTAAATTAAAAAAGAAAAATAAACTCCACTGATTTAGTGCAAGCAGTTGGAAAGAAAGCCCTTCACTCTTGCTGACTGTGGCCAGTCACAACAGTAGCTCATGAACCACGACAAGCAGCTATCAAACAGACTGATGTCTCTCACTCTGTCAAGCAGGAAAGTTATCCACAGAGTATTAAGCTTTGGTCAAGACAAAAAAAGCTGCACAATTTTCTTTTTTTAAAACCCTGGTCGCGGCAGATATGAAGTTGTGTCCAGCTCAGAATACCGACTGCACAGGGTTGAAGATGGTGTGTTTGTTTGCAGGTGATGTAAAAGCTGCTTCTTGATATAGTTTTTTAAATATTTGGTGGAGACCGGGTAATATGGATTTGGGCCTGCATCTGTATTTAAATGCAAAGATCTGCATGGTAACAGCTGCATGTTTCTAGTCAGGAGGGGTCCCCACCAGTTTGAAGGGACAGGTGGAACAGACAGGAAATATGTCCTGCAGGTTGTTGTGTGTGTTCTAAGAAGGATGGATCCGCTGCATTGAGAGCAGCAGATTTATGAGTGTCCTGATTGTGGATGTCGGTCAGGACCTCAGACTCCAGGACTGGGCAGAAGGGGGGTGTCCTGGCGGAGATGAATGAATGACAGATGATGGAGTGCTATTGGGAGGTCTTGTCCGTTGTATTACACACACCCAGCCGTGACAAATTTCTATTAAAGACATCTCCGCTTTTTTGATTTATCCATGACAAATACACTATCAGATTAATCAACAATTGGGAGATGAAAAGATTTAATTTTATCAAACGTTTTGATTGTGTTCCTTTTTTTTATCAGATTGATTATTAGAGTTCATGAATAAGACAGAATATGGTGTCAAATTGTCTGTGTGCAGTTATGTCTTCTTCTCCTGTAGTGCTAGTTATTTAATTATTTAGCCCAACTCCACATGTTGTGTTTGTGCTGAAAGTGCTCTGACAATGCAGGGTTGAACCACAGGACTGAGTGATCTGGTTTTTCAACGATATTTTTAGGGGGGCATACTTATTTCAAGATGGTCCTAAAAGTAACTGAAGAAAGGTATTGTGCTCTTTTTCGGTGTATGGGGTGTTTGTGTCTTGGGGTTCACGAGTGAGGGAAGATGGGATCGTGAGATCAACCGGCAGATTGCTGTGGCATCCGCGGCTGTGTGGTCGCTGCACTGGTCTGTTTTGGTGAAGGAAGGAAGGAGCCAGAAAACAAAGCTCTCAGTTGATCTTGGCTCCAAAACTCGCCTATAGTCAAGAGCTCTGAGTCATGATCGAAAGATCAGATCCAAGCGGCTGAAATTGATTTGATTTGTTTATTTGTTGCATTCATGAAGAGAGCATTACATCAACATATTCGGTACATAATATAAGTCTACATAGCTTCATGACAAGAAAGGAGGAGTGACAAGAATATAATTCTAATTTTATTTCTGCCCCTATATCATATCTTAAAAATGAAAAACACAAAAAAAACCAAAAAAACAATCGTAGATGGCTTTTAGTACCTTTCCCCACTCATATTCCTCCAGTTTTGTCTATACAAATATGTTTTTTAATAAGATTTTATCAGTTAAACTTTCCAAAATGTCCAAACTTTAACCCCAACAAGATTAGCTTCCTCTGTGGGGTGGCTGGGCTCTCCCTTAAAGATAGGGTGATGTGATTTTTGCCCCAGAGAGAGTTCAGAGTTGAGCCACATCTCCTCCATATTGAGAGAATCTTCAGACTGATCGTGTGTTATTTATTTACTTGGAAGACCAGAACAAAAGTTGCAGGTGACTCAGTTTTAAAGAACATAAATAAAGCCAGTTTCAATACATGAAGAAGTCACTTTCAAGGGAAGTTTTAAATGCTCAATATTGCATTTGTTCTTGTTCTATGTTGATTAGTTGCACTTTTTAATTGTAATGACTGAATTCTTTCAAATCACAAAGTCAAGCGCAAAGGGCAGTCTGTAACTACCAGCAACAGTGAGTGAGAAGCTCCTAAGCAAAGAAATATTGATTGCAATAAGCTAAAACTGTCTGTCAACAGACTCTAAAGTTGAGACGGACCTTCTTACAGACCTGTAGACAACAACCCCCCCCATCAGACCGAACCAGAACACAGTATACGTTTGCTGAGTCAGTTGACATTGAAACATTGGTGTTGAAAGTTGCAGAAGGATTCCTTCTGAAACCTGCAGAGTTGTGTCTGGCTTCTGAAGATGTGACCAGCATGTCTGACTGTTTAGGAACAGAGCAGCATAGGCTGGCTTGGAGATAAAAGCCACCAGAGTTATGGTTATGGTCATTAAAGCTGACAGTACCTATGTCTTTCTAATTTCCCCTTTTTCCCAGTGTCACATTTTACCCATAAGGTCTTTTTTTTGCCCAGTCTGTTGTTGTTTTAAATTTCTTTGCACTCTTATGTTTTTCCAAGATCTGGCTTCCAATCTCCGGGACAGATGACAAGAACTCTTAATACCACATATTTCAGCAAAAGTCTTGCCAAAAAAATCCTAAATGTGCACTGAAAGTATGCAATTCAGTGTAGTATTTTTGCACAAACACTCAAAGCATTCAAAACATATCTCCCTAACATCAGAGTCAATGCCCCTCTGGGTAAATACAGTGTTCCACACTAGTTTACCTTTCACAGTCTTGCTGTTTTGTGGATACTGTCAGTGCGTTTTTGCACTGAAAGAACAGTGTGTTACCCCGGGGTTACGGGTCTGGCTCCAGTGTGAATTCTGAAATATTTACCCAACTTGAAAAGTGCAAGAGGTGCTCACAGTCCATCTAGCCTGGTCTCCATCATGTATGGTCTCCAGAACTCTGTATCTGTTTCGTTGGCTTACAATTTTTGCCAGCCAGAGCAAATGTAGTGAATGTAACTCAAAATCACAGCAGGATCAGAGTTTGTTTACTGGGCCTTCCTATAGAAATACATGAGTTCGTAGGTGAGTCAGCAGGGCCTGTGGCTGAAGCAGGACCGCAGCCAATGTGAGTCATATCCTGTAGCTAGACTACTCCAGCGTCCGCACCGGACCTGGACCAGATGCAGTGTGAGCCGGGAGTTAGTGGGTTCTGCATCCTGATTGGCCTATACTGTTCAATATATGTTTAGTTTGAAAAATTTGAATAAATATTTGATTGCAATCAGATCTCTGTTTTGATTCTATATTACTGGACTTATTTTTCTCTGATGGTTTAAACTTTTAAACAAAAGAGCAAAGTTTGAAAATATTGATGTCTGTCTGAGAAAAGTCTATAAAGTGTGTAGTGTTCAGTTTGACAGCCTTAAGACATCTGTAATCCTGCTACGTGAAATTTGCCCTTTGTGGGTTATTTGTGTCCCCAAATCATTACCAGAGTTTCTGCAAATAAACATTTTTAAAGAGATAAATCTATTTATTTTGCTTCTCTGTAGTCGTCTTAATTTACTGTAATAACAGTTACATAATAAAGACTTTTGATCAGTAACTTTACCACCTTGTTTTTGTGAACACGAGCGTCTTTACTTTTACCATAAAGCTAAAAAGCATTAATTATCAGAGTATCACAGTGCACAATTTATTATAAATCATATTTAGCTCTATTCCTTCAAAAGCTTAGCCCCAGCTTTACATGTTGTACCCATCCTTAGCCTGGTGTCAATTTCCTCACCCTTCTCCCACCTCTCATCCCTCTCACTCCCTCCTGACTCACCTGTCTGCTCTACCATAATTCCTGTCACCGCTGCCACAGAGGCTGCATCGATCAGCCGGACAGCAGCTGTCACATGTAATTGAAAAGAGAGTTACACCTAGTGTCTGTGCTTGTGAGTAGAGGGGAGTGCAAGTTAGTGAAAGAAACCGCTGGGTGAATTTTCTCTGATTTTAACTTCCTCCATTTTCCTCCTACACTCTCCCCAGCAAGCCTTTCCTCTTTCATCTTTAAGTCTTTCATTGGTCATAGATGCACTTCTTCATTTCTCACCTTGCCCCCACATTCTGCTGTTACTGATTCAACTCCACCCCGACTCATTTCTGACATATTTTCTTGCTTTGCCGCACAGCTCTGATTTTATTTGTCCCTCCGAATCATTTTTCTCGTCTTTTGTTTTACTGTAAATCGTTGGTTTTTACGCGCTTGCCTTTGAAACTTTCCTCCAAGCTCACCTTTGCTTCATCCTTTCCATCTTCCCTTCCTCTTCTCTATTTTTTCCTCAGCTGTGATATGAACCCCTCCAACCACCACCACCCTCCGTCATGGACTCCCAGTCTCTGTGTCATCTGGAATGACAGATAGCACCTTTAGCCTTGGGCTGGGCTCCCTGTGACAGATGGACTAAGCTCACCAGCTATAGCCAATCCCTGCTGTCAAAACACACACAGACACACTAACGCACACACACACACACCAACACAAAAAAGATGTATTGTTGTATAGTATATATCACCTCTGCTGTTGCTCACCTCCCATCCTCTGGCTGTGCCCATAGCACCAATTTGGGTGATTTAATTGGTGGATTTAGTGTCCCGATCAAGGTGAAACACTGTCTGAGACACAAATAAAAGCTTGTCAGAAGAGACTGAAGCAATGTTGGAGGAGAAACGAGGCTGAACTTTATAATGAAAATCGGTTCATTTTTCTGATTGAGATCTAAGGAAAAACTACAAAGAGAATGAGACAACAGAAAGCAAGATGCTGAAGAAGAAAAAATAAAAAAATCACGGTTTACCCGAAGTTCAACGAAAGTATAAAACTGAAATAAAAAGGAAAGAAAAGAGATGAGAAGGAGGACATCAGATGCATGTTATTCTCCAGTTGTCTTGCTGTCTTTTTCTGTGTTGGCAATATAAAATAAGCATCTGACCTGACAGGGAGAGACTAGGTAAGGGACAAAGCCCGATGCAGACAGGATTACATGCCACAACTGAAGGATTTGTTAACAACAACATCTTGTCAATTGCTTTAAAGCCATGGTATTGATTTGCACAGCATCTGTGAGGGGGCTTTCACCTCATTCTTTGCTGTAAAAAAAGCAACCTCTCAGTATTTATCAATGAAAACACAGTTGAGTCTTTCAGCACATGTACTCATATTGCTCTGAGACATGGCAACATCTGATTCCTAAAGTCCATTCAAACAACATTTAACATGACGAACAGTGTCCTGTCCAGAGTTAGAACCAAGCAGGCGATGTCAACTTTCATTACTGCGGCAAGATGGCTTAATAAAGTTGTCTGATAGATAGCTGTCATTCCAGTACTACAGCAAATTCATCCGGACTTACACAGCTCTTTATGTTGAGGAAGATAAACTGATGAAATTCTAAGACAAAATTGGTTATAATAAACTTTTGCTGCAATCACTTCTCCCTCCTGTCTTACACATTGTTTGTCAGCACCAAACAAAAGGGCTGAATTAATGTCGATTTCCCAACAGTTTATTTTTTATGTTGAGCACCAATGTTACTACTCACCTTCCTTCTTTGACCATTTTCAAGACATCCACCAAGTTTTGAAAACGAAATGTTATGACTATAACTTCTGTTCCCTGAAGGAGAGGAACGAGGTACAACACATGTACTATGGGAAACCACGCCCTCGCGTGCCTGGCTGAAGACACCTCTATTCACGCCTTTAGGCAGATGACGTCCAATGACAGGTGGGCGGACCCGCCCTCTGCTATAAGCCCTGTCGTTGACGTATCCACCTCAGTTCGGAAGCCGCTCTTCACCGAGCACTGCGTAGCGGGGCAAAAATGTGTTTGTACCTCGTTCCTCTCCTCAGGGAACAGAAGTTATAGTCATAACATTTCGTTCCCTTCAGTCGATTCACTCGGTACAAACACATGTACTATGGAAGACATATATAACGCCCTGCGAGCAGCAACCAAACTACAACACCTTAGAGCTTATTAGGTCCAGATGTTGCAAGGAGGACATTGTGAGCCACCGTAGGGGCTGTCACGTCCAAACGATAAAATCGTATAAAAGTATGAGGCGATGACCAGCTAGCTGCAAGCACAGATGTCACTCACACGGGATCCCCCGAAACAGAGCCCAGGAAGTGGCCACGCCACCTGGTCGAGTGGGCTCTCACACCTTGAGGCAAAGGCAGACCTCTGCTGTCGTAAGCTAACCGAATAGCTTCGACAATCCAATGTGAAAAGCCTCTGCTTGGACAAAGCCTTGCCTCTGGGCAGGATTTAGCAAAGCACACAAACAATTGGTCCGACAAGCGCGTTGTTTGAGTGCGGTCAATGTATGTGCGTAATGCACGCACAGGACACAACAAATGCATCGCCTCTGCTCCTCCGATGTGAACGGAGGAGGATGGAAGCCCAAAAGTTCAATCACCATAGAGTTGTACTCTAATGGATTATTTTCGGTAAATATGCAGGATTTGGGTGCAAAGTGACTCTGGACCCATCCGCTGAAATTGCGTGCACGAAGGGTGCACAGAAAGCGCGTGGAGGTCACCAAACGCGCTTTGCAGAAGTGAGAGCCAAGAGCAAAGCTGTTTTATATGAAAGAAATTTCATATCAACTTCCTCTAGTGGCTCAAACGGGGGACCACTAAGGGTTTCCAACACCAAAGGTAGATCCCATGATGGCACACCCGACTTGATAGGGGGCCTTAGTCTGCGTAACCCTTCAGAAACTGCACACAGTCAGGGATGGGAACCAGGGGACATTCCATCAAACCCAACGTGACAAGCTGAAACTGCAGCCAAATATACCTTGATTGTGGAAAAGGAAAGACCCTACCCAGGTAGTCCTGGAGAAAAGTCAGGATGTCCACTACAGAACACTGAAAGGGAGATGTTCCGCTCCTGACACCAGTGTTCAAAGGCTTTCCATTTATAGGTATAAAGACCCTGAGTGGAAGACGCTCTTGCACTCTGCATGGTTGCAACCACTGCAGGAGGCAGCCCTTTAGCATCAGGTTGGACCTTTCAACAGGTAGGCATGCAGTTGCCAAAGTTCTGGGCGTGGGTGAAGTATTTCCCCGCCTGCTTGGGAAGGAGATTCCTGCAGACAGGAAGCCGGAATGGGCATGCCGCCAACAGACTGATCACCTCTGCATACCAGGGTTTCGCTGGCCACCTGGGGGCTACCAGGATCAGGGTCAGGCCCTGCCTGCGTACCCGTTCTGTCACTGGTAGTATCAATTCCACTGGGGGAAACGCATACAGTGGCAGAGGAGGCCAAGGGTGAGCCAGAGCATCTGTCCCCAAGGAGGCGTTCAAGTCCTTCATGGAAAAGAACAGCGGGCAGTGGGTGTTCTCTTTGCTGGCAAACAGATCCACCGCTGCTTCCCAAAGCGGTCCATATAAGAGACACACCACGTCTGGTGAAGCCTCCATTCTCTCACAAGAGGGCCTCCCCTGGAGAGCAGGTCCGCGCCCAGATTCAGACGTCCCGGGATGTGAGCTGCTCTTAGCGACAGGACATGTGCGCTGCTACCACCACCAGAGAGAGCGGGTAATCTTTAACAGAGGAAGGGAACGGATCCCTCCCCTGTCTGTTTATATGTAGGAGACCACTGTGGTGTTGTCTGTTCTGATCAGAACGTGATGGCCGCTCAGAATTTGACAGAAGTGCTGCAGAGCAAGAAACGCTGCTAACAGCTCCAGCTGATTGATGTGGAGTCTGGACTGCGCGGGAGTCCAGTTTCCCCTCACTGTCATGTGATCGCACAGAGCCCCCATCCTTTCAGGGAGGCATCCGTCGACACCAACTTGCGGAAAGACACCCGTCCTATTGGTGAACCCTGACGAAGCAGGTTGGGTTCCCTCCAAAGTCGGAGTGCAAGCATGCACTGTGGCGTCTATTCAGAAATTTTCCTGTTGCGGTGACGTAACACATTCAGTCGGTGAGAACGACACCAGCGCTGAAAGGGTCGCATCTCGAGTAGACCGAGGGGAACTACAGCGATCATAGAGGCCATCATGCCCATCAGCTGTAAAATTTTTTGGAACCGCAGTTTGCGTCCCAACTGAAAAAGTGCGAGGCAGTGGTGGAACGCGGCCACTCTGCGCTGCGACAGACGTGCCAGTCCTGAAGTGGAACAAATCTCCAGCCCCAAGAAAGAAATCTGCTGGCTGGGGTCTAACACACTTTTTCGGACATTCACAGAGAAACCCAGGGACTGAATGTGAGACAGTACAAAGACAGGTGCGTCGCTGCCTGCTCTCTGGAGCTTGCTATCAAAGCCCAGTCGTCCAGATAAGTCAGAATGCGAATGCCTTTTTCTCTGAGAGGAGAGAGCGCTGCCTCTACACATTTCGTGAAGGTGCGAGGGGCGAGTGACAGACCGAGGGCAGCACGAGATACTCGTAAGCTGTGCCTCGAAAAAGAAAACCTCAGAAATTGTCTGTGGTCTCGGTGAATGGCGACGTGAAAGTAAGCGTCTGTGAGATCGATCAGAGCGAACCAATCTCCTGGACTGATCGTATTCAAAAAGTGTTTCAACGTTAGCATTTTGAACTTGAAGGAGCGAAGGTACGTGTTCAAAACCCGTAGATCCAAGATCGGACGGAGCCCCGCCGTCTTTCTTCGGGGACAACAAAGTAGCGGCTGTACCAACCTTTGTTCATTTCGGCAGACGGGACCACTCGAATCGCGCCCTTCCTCAACAGTGAACATATTTCCTCCCTCAGGACGGGTGCTGCTAACTTTCCCACTGTTGTGTTTTCAAACTGAGCGGAAGTGCGGGGGTCTGACCGGAACTGCAGCCGGTAACCCATAGCAACCGTTTTCTCGACCCAAGGGAGGGGGCGCATGCACGCCACCGGGGTAGGCATAGCGCCAGGCGCCCGACCCGCTGCACTGACAGAGAGGAGCTGTCGCCCTTAGCGTGCTGGCGGGGCACGGCGTTAAGCCGCCCCTGTCGAGATTGACAGGGGGCGCCGTCACTGTTGATTGATATGGGTTTTTTGACACAAAACGCCTTTATTTGAACACTTGTGGCACAAACAGAATGCAGACATGTCATGTGTGCGGGGAGATTGTTGTGCTTGGGAGACTGTGTAGTGGGAACGCAGCGCCGTTTGGGGCTGGGCCCTGAAAACGTTGAGCAGCGACTTTTCCGCGGCAAATGAGGAGCTTCTTCTTGTCTCCCGTCTGACAGCTCAGAGCCTCCGGACCAGCTAGGAGGACTGGGGCTTCTTCCTTCGAGGCGTTGGGCCCTTCTGGGAGCTCACTGGAGGTCCTTTATTCCAGGACGAGAGCCGGACCCTTCGCTGGGGAGGAGGAGGGTTGACCGTCGGTCCCTGAACCGGAACCTGGGTTCTGGGATGTGGCGGCTGCGCAGATGGTTTCCGACCGCTGGCGCTAACCTTGGATCTCCCATCACGTCGGGGAATGATGTACCGCAGTGCCTCAGTCTGCTTCTTCCGCACATCAAATTTGGCTTGAATCGCGTCAAGCGACTGGCCAAACAGTCCCTGCGCAGACACCGGTTCATCCAGGTAAGCCACCTCTCCTTTTCGGGAACATCGGACAGAGTTAGCCACAAGTGCCGCTGTGCCACGACTGTGAAGGCCATCCCCCTGCCGACGGAAAGTGCAACGCCGCGGGACATCCGAAGAATGTAGTCCGTGGCGAGTCTGACCTCGTTCAGAAGTGGGGTTAGTGGGCTGCCGGCAGGCAGCTGTGCGCCGAGCTCCGCCAGGCACATCGCCTGATATGTTTGAAGCATCGTCACCGAGCTCAGGGTTCGTGCTGCACATCCCTGCGCTCGGTAAATTTTCTCCAACTGACTGGCGGAAAATCGACAATGCTTGGAAGGCAGCGTAGCGGCCCAATCACGCCGTGATTGTGAGATGGTGCGAGATAGGGCTGCCAAAGACGGCTCCATGGGTGGAGGGTGGACCAGGCCAGCAGACTCGGCTCCCTCCAGGTCGCAGTACTGTCCAAAAGCCGGGCACAGTCACGCGTGTGGACAGGGGTTTGCTCCATGAGGATGTAAGCTCGGATACAAAGTCCGGGTACATGGGCAAACGGTTCTTCCACCGTCGTAGGTTCGGGGCGGGAGAAAAAATCCGGCGAACCAGACCGTTTCTGGGCGGAGGAGAGGGAGGGCCACTCCACGTCAGCTTTCCCGCCGCTCGGCGGTACAGAGAGAGAAATGACGCGTCATCCTGTGAAGCTGGCACAGCAGTGGCAGCGTGGTCGCTCGACGGGAAGAGTTCCTGGTCTCGTCAGAGGAACGGGCAAGTCGAGGCCCACGTCCAGAACGTCGTCATCCTCGTAGGGTGCACTGAGCTGGGACAGCGGCTGCTCGTAATCCACGTGCTGCACCTGTTCTCAGCTAGCTCCTCCATTAGCTCCATGTGGTCCGCCCAGCTCGTAGCGGGGACTTCGGGCTGGAGCTCGTCGTCGGACCCGGACGAAACCTGGTCCTTCAGTTGCGACAACAGGGGTCCTGCTGCGCCACAAACTTTTTCCCCAGCGTCTTTTCCACAAATTTTACGCGCCTTTCCAAAGTCGAGCGTCGTAACACGCTACACGACTCGCAGGCGTGGGGCTCCGTCAACGCTCTCCGAGCGTGGACAATCCCCAGGCAGACAGGACAGGCTTCGTGCTGGTCTTTTTCGTGCAAAGAGAAGCCGCACTCCTGAGGACAGGGGCGGACGGAAGACTTCTGCTTCGCTTTCTTTGGCCGCGCGCTCATGACGAGACGCTCGGGCGAACAGCACAGTTACTCGGGGTAGCGCTCCGCGGGCAGACAGTGTGGCCGAAGGGCGACAGTGACTAACACCAACAGGAGCCGTTAAACTAACACCGAGACAGCTGCGGAGGGTCTGTAGCACTAGCTAGCAGCAGCGTAGCTGGCTATGAACGGGAGAGGTGTTCTTAGCGAGGTGAAGAGCATAAGAACTGAGGTGAGACGTCAACGACGGGCTTATAAGCAGAGGGCGGGTCGCCACCTGTCATTGGACGTCATCTGCCTAAAGGCTAGAGTGATAGAGGTGACTGTCTGTGTCTTGCATCGCACGCTGGAGGCGCGTGGGTTCGCACTGCTCATAGTAGTGTGTGTGCCATGAGTGAATCGACTGAAAGGGAACTCACTACTGTGGGTTAATGACTTTTCATGGACTGATACAGCCTACAGCAACAAATCAGTGTCTCTCCTAAGATTGATAATTAAATTTTGAATTTGATGGTTCATTAAACTGAACCTTGGGTGTTTTTGTCCAATCACACATCCCCTTAAAGGCAAGGTGTAAGTAAAAAAAAAAAAAAAAAAAGGGTATGTCCTTCTACAAAACAATCTTGTAACTTGTCAAGAAACTGAAAACAAGTTTAATTAAGTGACTGTTAAAAAGGAAAAAACTACACGACTCGAGAAGCTGTCTTCTCTTCCGCTTAAGGCACTGATGGCATTTTTGTAAACTTCAATCCAAGATATTTAATCATTTGTTTTAACCAAAGGTGTTTAAAGATGACTCAGGTGACACAATTATTAAGAGTTCTGTTGAATATGAATGTCTAGACTGTTCAGTCTACAAGTAATAAAATATTGTTAAATGATCCATGATTCAGTCTTTCTTCATTTTAGGATGGACTGCCTAAAAACACTCATGCTTGAACATGTCCAATCTGAAATAATTTTTTACATTATAATTTTATTATTATGTGTCTTCATGTTAATTAGCAAATTGAACTTGTTTTCAGACTGCATACCTGTTGGTGCAACATTGAGTGTGTGTTATTCATTATATTTTAGTACATACAGTAGTACTGTTGTAGAGCTGCGATCTAAGACTTGGGGCATGGTTCTGCCCTGTGGGTAAGCATTGCTGGGATTATTTACTTGAACATTTGTCCTGGTATGGGCATTCAACCCATTGTGGTACCGTCATGTGTGCATGGATCACCTGTTGCCTTCAACACACAACTTGATCTTGATACTTCCAAGATTGTTTGTGAATTACAAATACGTGTTGGGATGCACCAGAGTTCGGGATAAAAGAGAAGTGGGATTTGAAGGATGTGGCAAGATAGGAAACCTAATGGCCATGTGCTTTATAATCTGCATTTAGGGTTTGTTAATGTAATGTCCCTTGTGCTGCTGAAGCTGGCACTCTTCTCCTTTGATACATCAAGAGTAGGGTAAGTGTCGGGGGGCAAATACAGAAAAGGAGATTTAGTGTGGCAGGATGAAACTACCACCAGCCCCAACTGCACAGTACGAGTTACTGAGTTTCAGGCCACCTTCTCATAAATGTTGGGTATTCTGCCTGCCCTGGTATCAGTGTGGCAGGCTGGGTGCCACACCTCTGGGAGTGGCTTCATTCCCCCCTCCCTCACAATCCACTTGTGCGGCATGTCTGTTGCCTATCAAATCTTATTTTCTTTTCAGCTTTTCCCTTCAGGGTTTGCTACAGCTTCTACGTCTGATTCGCATAATTGATTTGGCAATTTTAGGGTGGACGTCCTTCCTGACCTGAGCCTCTCTGTTTCCGGGCTTGGAACCAGCACAATGAGACCCTGGCTTCGGCCCTCTTGTGACTAAATTTGCTGAGCATAATCCTGCAGTTGTCTTTTTACTTGTTGTGTATCGTTTAGGTACTACTGGCCTTTGATTTGTGCATTCTTGTGCTGGTTTGAGTGTGTCGTGTTTCTAAGCTGTCATAGAACGCCGTCACGAGTCTCCCTGGAGTTTGGGTTACTGGTGGAGAGATTGCCGTAGGAAACACCACTGTGTTAGGCCGCTCCAGGCAGCCAGCTGCCACGAACCAGCTAGTCTCCATGGATTGGCTTGGAAGTGACAGATGCCTGTGGAGCTGCTTCTGGTTGTGCTGGGATTGGAGCGCAAATAAAACTTCAGGAGCGAAAAGTCGAATGATGCCTCTTGGACTGCCATCATGGCAGCATAAGCTTCACGAGCTGTGGGTTTGGTTGGATGTGGTCGCTGTCCATGTGTGTCATTACATGAACGATCATATACAAACACTTGCATTAACAGGAATAGATGCATTGCAACTGTGTAAAGTGTACATTCAGTGATGTTATTTACATCAACTTATTAGGTTTTACTCAGAAAAAAGAACTTGTATGAAATATTTGATGACTCTAAATGAGCTAAAAGTTCACCCAAAGAATATTACCATTGTTTTTTTTTGTTTTTTTTTTAACCCATCTCGCAAATCCTCGCACTAGCCTATATTTCATATGTTGGTGCATAAAAATGTTAGATTTTGGTGCACTGTAGACTTGATTTCTGGGGAGTTTTACTTGTAGAACTTGTGTAATGACTTCCCTAGAACGGCTGGAGGGGTGAAGAGGCAGAGGATTGGTCAGAGGAGTTGATAGAGATTTCTATATATTTTCTAGAGAGCTGTAAATGTTTTTATTTATGTGCATTTATGAAGTCATATAGTGAGACCTTGTCCTCTGGCTCTTCTTCTGCACTAGACATGTTGACCTTTAGAAGAGAGGGCAACTCAACAGAACTTGTTTGAAATGAGAGCTATTGACCATTTGGGGCATTTTCAGGGTTACTTCCTAATGTCTATAGGAGGATGGCTGAAGAAGAAGAATATCAAGGTCATGAACTGGTCCAGCCAGTCTCTGAACTTCAATCCTATATTAAACCTATGGAGAGAGCTGAAGCTCAGAGTTGCTAAGCGACAGCCACCCAATTAGAATGGTTTAGAGGTCATTTGCAAAGAAGGGTAGACCAAAAATTCCTCCTGATATGTGCAGAAACCTGCTTATCAACTACAAGAAACTTCTGACCTCTGGCTGATAATAAGGGTTTGTCAAAACGTAATAAATCTTTGCAGCAAGATCTTCAAAAAATTACAACGATAACTCAAATAAATGTATATAATTTCTTTAAAAGGAGAATACCATGAAAATTCTACTTTTTGAGATTTTAAGTGCATTATACTGTTTATTCCTCTCTATAAAGAACCCCTAAGCGGTATTTTGATCCGTTCATGCATTTAAGAGTAATCCTCTGAAAACATGCAGTCTGCAGCAGCCCCTCCCATACCCACGAAAACAAGCGAGTGATATCGTGATGACGTAAGAACGATGTAAACTGCTCCCTCCAGGAAAAATCTATGTATGTGTATACATATATATCTTTGCAAGATTTTCAGTTCATCTGTTATGTTGAAAGTATGATAGGAAATACAAATTTAAATCAAACAACTTGCTGATGATTACACATTTTTTTTTGAGCCACAGAGAGTTCAAATTTTAAAAATACAGTTATTTGTATTTAATCATGATATATATTGTTATCGCCCGATATTGAATTTCGTGATATAGAAAATTCCATATTGCCAGTACTAGCAGAAATCCATTCATTGTATGTTTTCACTCTGCCAAAAAATTTGGCTACTCTTGCAAGCCATTGTGCCTTAATCTAATCACTTGAACAGATATGTTTTATTCATGTCTATGTTCTCAAGTTGATATGAATTATCGTCTGACAAAAAATAGTTTTTTCTGTGACTCACTGCCACAGTGATGTGCAGCAAAATTTGTGAACTAATCAGACTTTCAGAGTCTTTTTAACAAACATATAAAACCATAATATTTGTCAATCAGCATTCTTTTCATACACATTGCAGGTTCATATTGGGCCGAGAATAAATGTAAAATATATTCTTCCCAAAAAAACACCAAGGTAAATGCTACAGACCGAAGATAACAGCACAACACTATCTACACATGCACATTCACTGAATTCCCACACTGGTCCAACCTTTGCTTGTAACCATTTAACTAAAAGAAAAAAAAAAATCACAGTAAAAACTACATTTTTTTAAATAGTCTAAAGAGAATTTTATACATTTACAGAACAAATCTTGAGTCTTGTGAAATTTCAGATGTCTTTTATCTCTTCTTTGCCTTTGTGCTTCTGGTCATGCCCCCATCTGCTTTTTCAAATCCCCCATTTTGTATTTTAGAAAACCATTTTTGTTTCATTCATGTATGCCTCCTGTTAGAATTTATCTCCTACCTTCACTCATAACGCTTTTATTAAGCCGTCTCTAAAAGCGAAATGGTTTCTTGTTAAACCCTCTAGCTAAACTAACAGCCTAATCTCAAAGCTTGACTTCTAGCTGAATGAAAACATGCAGACAGTTAGAGGTGAAGAAAAGTAAGGGAAGATTACATGTATTTGTAGCTTTTATTTAAAAAATACATGGTCCTTTGAGAGGGAATTTTCATTTTTAAGGATGTCTTGTTCATATTTCCAGTTTCAAATTCAATACAACATTCAAGTGGAAGGCTGTGGCTCAGAGGTAGAGCGTCTGACTACTGCCTTAAGGGTCAGTGGTTCAATTACTGAATACCCTAGTCGCATGTCAATTTATCCTTTGGCAAGACATAGAACTCTGAGATGCCTCTGGTGGGTTTGCTTAAGCAGCATGGGTACTCATCTGTTGTGTGTGGATGAGTGAGTGAGCAGGTTGGTAGATAAAGAGGAAGTGCTTCGAGTACCAATAGGTAGAAAAGTGTCATACAAGCGCAAACCATTTTAAACTACAGATGACTGTGTGACCACTGAGCCACTCCACTGAAGCATTCTGCGTCTAGGGCTTTACTCACCCCTACAGATGTACAGCTCCACACGGCATCGATCTCTTTTAACCGGAAGTGTCGCTCAGTAACGATTGGAGTAGACTTCAAGTCACGTGACCGATGGAAACGAGAGCTTGTTACGTCACAGGTCAAGCACATAGACAGTCTTGTCAATGGCAGAGCTGTTTGATGTGCAATTTAAGCTGAACAGGTGCGACACTCACCCCCGGCGACCGCTCAGCGCTAACATGTCCCCCCCTGTTTTATTCGCGACTGATACATCATGGTGGAGAAGGTGATCGTGATCATTCTTGTCAATTGTATATCCAAAGTCAATACTACTCTCCAACGTATTTCCTACGTCAAATATCTGTCAAAGCATTATCCAGATAAAATGACAATTACAAATCTTTGATCAAACAAATTCATAAGCTTACTTTCTTAAGACTGAGCTTTAAAGTTTGACAGCATGTGCGCTTGGATGTATGTTAACAACTAGCAGACGTCACTATGTTTAACTGAACTGATTTGAGCAGAGTGTCATCTCAGCCCAGTTGCGTTGAAGTGTGTCGGTGCTTCACGAGGCATCAAATGACTGGAATCCAGCAATCCTGGTGATACAAGAATTTTAACCAGTGACCTTTAATCTATAGACTGTGTCATGCTCTCCTGCCTGACCTCCAGCAGCTGTTGCCTATTAGGTCATTGTTACAGTCTCTCCCCTCCCCATCAGCCTCATTACACTCACCTGTTCTGAACTCCGTATTTCTCTGCTAGTTTCCTCTAAGTCGTGCCCTGTTCAAGCCTAGTTCTCATATGAGTTGTTGTCTCTTTGCTGCTGACTCTGTTTGTGTATTTTGACCCTGATTGGTTTTCTGAATTTCATTTATAGACCTGAGTTACCCCTTGGATCGTTTGTTGGACTATCCTCACCACCAACCTGATCATCATTGTTCATCATCCTTCCCAATACTAAATATTCACCTTCCAGAAAATTCTGCCACTCCATAATCCATCTTTCTAATAAACACTTCTTCTGAATATTTGCCTTTATGGGTTGTCTGTCTTAAACCATTACAGACTTGTTACTAACCCAGTTAAGGAACAATAAACTCAAATATCTTTAAAATGTTCATTGTATTAAACATATAACTGTGGGAAACAGTGACACGGCCCACATACATGTTAAGTGTGCAGAGCCGTCACTTTGTAACATCAAGCACTATTTCAGGTTCAAACACCTCCCCTCCCCTTCCTTCTGCAAGTTCTTTATCTTTTATTTAGTATTTGGCTTGTTGTCAAACTGCAGACCCATTTCAAATTATGCTGAGTGCAGTGTAATAAGGTGCTTGCCAGAGAGTGGTATGACGTGTGTAATACAAATATAAACATGCTCTGCAGGACACTTGATACCGACACAGCCACGATCTCATCACAAAGAGCATCAGCAACACTCACGGCAGCTTTGGAAATAAAAAAAATAAAAATAATCTCTGTCCATTTAATGTTCCTGAATGGAAAATATTAGCTAACTCATTGTACATAGAACATGTCCAAAGTACAACTATAATTCAGTTCATGGAAAGGGCTTATGGTAAGTAACTAAAATTAAAGAATTCACTTGGTTACAGATATTTTAAGTCTTGAAAACAACCTGAAACATCACAAAAAAAACTAATAGCAAGCACTCTGATCATGCTCAACATTAGCTCTAAGCATGAGGATGAAAGACTTAAAACACAAAGGAAAAGCTGATTCAGAGAAGGGGTTGGGGGAGTCGAACCTTTCAAAGAAACTTGAGGGTAGGTGAAAGTGCTCAACAAGGAAAAAAATGTTGAAATGAAACAGGCTTGGAAAGATAAATGGAGACACTGATGGAAAAAAAGACAGCCATTTGAGTACATTTTAGACAGCTGATGAGGTTTATAAAAGTAAATTAGAGGGAAGAGAAATAACAAGAACGGATAGAAATACTGAAAGGAAGAAGATGACGAAAAGATCCACTCCGAACAAAAAAAAAAGTGATTTTTGAAGTGATTCTTGAGGCCTTTTACTGATTATGAATGACGTGTATAAAGGAATTGAAGCTTAGAATAATAGTTCTAATCATTGTCAATCCAAAGAAGACAAAAAAATGCTGTTTGAAGGAGACTGCACTTTTATCTGTGGAAAATACACTGAGCTTGCCACCAGGTCCCGGTTCCGCTTGATTCTGATGCATTGACTTTCAGACAAATAGATCCATGAACATCTTTGTTTTTGTCATTTAAGCTGCCATTTGGCGCAAAAATGTACGCTGGATACATAATACTGCTATTAGTCACCTTTTTTGTTCCACCGCTAATGTTAGGTTGAGGGTGTGAGGGGCTGTAAAATGGCAGGAAAGTGTAAACAGAGAACTCTCAGTATAGCTTTACAACTCAAAATAAAATTTTGATGAACAGAATCTACAAAAATATACTTAAACATTATGTTTTTTTTTTAATTATTATTATTATTTTGGCTAAAAACAACATAATCATCATTGAAAATACCATCATTAAAACAGATCAAAAGATGATTGGAGTGGGTTATTAAAGGTACAAGGAAAAGAGATGAATGACAGCATAACATAGAGAAGTAGAAAAAGAAATATGATATAAAGATGAAAAGAGACAAGTTGCGTAAAAGATTAAAAAAAATAACCGATAGAAAGAGAAAGCTGGGCTAAGTTTTGATGGATACAGCTGAAACCTGACTTTTCCTTTTGAAGAATGTGATCAAACTAAGACTGCGTTGACACTTTTCACTATATAACTCTTCTCGTCATGTTTTTGCACCAACATGTCCCAATGGATTTTCTGATTTTTCTTCTGAAAGAGGAACCAAATCTCACATGTGTGAGTGCTTGTGTCAAAGTGAGTGACAGAGCTTGTGTGTCTGGCGTTCACCTGTTTTATGGTCATCTTGCTCTTCAATGAGTGAGCCTGAAGTGCTGTCAAGTGGCAGAGTTGACGCTTTTTATACTGAATATGCTCTCACCAGTCGTCTCCTCATAGAGATACTATACAGGATAAGAACTATATTTAGGCAGGTCGGCATGATAACAGCCGCTTGAACAATGCTGGTGTGACTGTAGACCTCCACAGTCTCAATATTGATGTGTGTTTGGACTCCTACTTAGCCCTGATGCATGCAGGCTGTAAATGTGTCGGTTAATTAAACACTTTAACTGCAGACTCAGTTAACAGAAAAATGCTTTACTAAGAAAATGGGAGACGATCAACTGGACTGAAATTGACTACACAGCCCATTTCCCATTAAACTAAGAGACAACAGGGGAAAAACTACATTCTGACTTTATACATTATGAAATTATTATTTCCAGATTAGCTGTTTTGATGAACTTAAAAATTCAATTTTCTTTGTAGCATTATGGGTAATAATGAATAACCTAAAGACATTACCCTGTTCTGCTTAGAGCAAGGGTGGGCAAACTACGGCCCGGGGGCCACATACGGCCCCTTAATCTACTTAATCTGGCCCTCCAAATTAAAATACATTGAATCAAAAATCCTAATTATTGTCTTATTTTCATTGTAATTCTGGTTTCTTCTCATGAATGGTGTTGTTTCTCTGACGTTCGTGTGTTTTTTCCTGAGTCAGATGGTGATCTTTCAGATTTCTTTGAGTTTGCATTTTCCTCTGAAGAACATCAACCCAAAAAAAGAACAAAAATCAAAATTTAGAAATTAAAATTCCCCAATTTTCTGTTTTTAAATGAATATATGTGAATTTTAATCCAAATTAAAGCATGGTTTTCTCTTAATTCCATATTATGTTTTTAGTTTATGAGGTTCATTACCAAATCACTCCTTCCATCTGCTCCTTGTCCGGACCTTATGCCAAATTTTAGAACCCTTTCTGGCCCACAAATCAAAAAGTTTGCCCACCCCTGGCTTAGAGGAACTTATCTCTGTCTCTGTTGTTGTTCTACACCCAAAACCCAGCTCCGCCCACCCGCTCCGGAGTCGGTCCACTACATTGATCTGTGTGTGTGCGCACGCGTCTGCGTCTCTGTCTGCTTTGGGTGTGTCTGTGCACATGCGCTCGCAGGTGTGTGTGTGGATAAATAAATAAACTAAAATTATTACCCCCTGTTTCTGCTAAGAGGAGCTGCTCTCTACCTCTCTGTTGTCGTTTTTTTTAACTCCCAAAACCAGCCCTGCACCCCGCACTGGAGTCTGCTTGCCCACACTGATCTGAGTGTGTGTGCATGTCTGTCTGGTTTGTGTGTCTCTGTGTTGTGATTGTATGTATATTTCCATGTGTACAGTTTGTGTTATACAAAAACATGATCACATTTGTCTGTTGCTGCATTTTTTTTATAGTGATAAATTGGTTATATTTTAAAAATAAACCGTATTTCCTCATGTATCTTTATGTAACTTCTTGCCAGAATTGAAGCAGAACACCCTTCGCCTGGTGTGAACGATGCCATAGGTTAACAAGGGCACCGAATAGAGGCGGCCTCCGTTCAGCAACGCTTCAGCCAGTGTGAATCCGGCGTAAGCAACATTTCTGGTTGGTACGTCTGCAGTTATCGTGCCTTGACGCATGCTCCCCTAAACCTTGCGACATCTGTGGGATTGAGTCATGAAGTATAAAGGTACAGTTTACAGCTGCCCTTTATACTGGTAACTCTACCTGTGTAAATCATGACATCTGAACAGTCGATAAAGTGTCACATTCAATGGGTGAATGAATGAACTCAACAAGATATGCTCACTAACACAATTAAAGTATATATAAGTATACTGACCATTTTTGGTTAAAGAATAAGCTTTAGATTTTCAAGTCCTGCTCAAACAAGATGAAAGAAAAACAGTTATATTTTTAAAATGCATTTTGTCTTTGAAGTTCACATCTCAAAGATAAATTGTAGCCTATACTTTTAATTCAAATCATTTTTCTTGATAACACATTTTCTTTACCTGTTCTAGTTAAATGCTCTCAATGAAAACAACTTTTGATATTTTTTTTTTCATAAAATGTAAAAAAAATATATATAGTATATATACTTTTTCAGTTTAGAATCTATTTGTTTCCTTGTCCTACTTCACACAGACACACACACATCTGCTCACACCTAAACACACACGCACATGCAAAGATCAAGGGATTTAACATCAAAAGAGGGTAAACTGTTTGCCTTTTCCAAAATGTCTTCAGCATGTTTGCTTACCCACCTCTGTGAGAACATGTTGCTGACTGCGTGTTTAACCAACCACCCTTTGGAAAGGCTTGTGGGAGGTTTTGGAAAAGGATGACAGGATCAAAAACAGGTATTCTGCCTGTGTAAGACCAGCTGCAAAATAAGATAGACCCACATGCATGAACACATACCCACACAAATGCCCTGTGAATTCCAGATACTCCATTTTACTCCTCAGACTGCCTACAGGCCCACCACCAATCAAGCCATCATCCAAGACCTCATTGTGTGGAGACTTTAAAGCGTTTACGCAATTGAGATTCTCCTGCCACTATTCCGTTGGTTTTTGGTGAGGAAAAACGCTGCCACACATTCAATTATTGCTGCAATTTTGAGGTCAAAAACTTGAGCACATTTAGGAAATTTTTGCTTCTACATATTATTTATATTATAGTTTTTTGTTTTTTTAAATGAAGCCAAATATGACATTTTCAGGTACATAGAAATAAATGAGAAAGGGTTCAACTCCTTCAAAAACAGTATGGTCTATCAAATGCTACAGTCACAAAATCAACTGATGAGGCCTCGGAATCTGTGCCATTTGTTCATTTGCTTTTCAACTTAAAATTGAAAATGAAAAAAACAAACCGCTTTTTCATTTTCCGATTTGCGCATTAATTCGAAAATGGAGCAAACGGAAAACAAACGTTCAATTTTATTTTTGGTTGTTTCGTCTATAGGACAAGGGACTGTAACCTGTGGCTCTTTAAAAAAAATTGCTAACATATGAATAAATATTAGATCAAATATTTAAATTTTGTCCTGTCTGTCTAAATTTTAACACGTCAAACAGCTAAGCAAAAAAAGTTTAATGTACTGTCAGAAATTCTGTAGAAATATTTTTTAAATGTGTGTTTTTCAAATAAAAGTCCCTAGAAGTTTTTTAATTTTATTTTGGTAAGTTTTGAACAAATGCAGTTTAAAATGACTCTCTTGCATTTTTTTATATGATAATTAAAGCTGCTGAGACAGGGGGACCTTTTTTGACTTAGTTTGTGCTGCTTTCAAAAGTGAAAGAAAGTTACAACTGTTTTTTATATGTATAGACATATAAACTATTTCTAAATCAATTATTGAAATGTTTAAAAGCTATATTTATAATGTTTGCCAAAAAAAATAAATAAATATTGTTCATTTTGTAAAAAGATAAAATAGGGTTTTGTGGCTCTCACTGGGTTCTGATCTGTAAGAAACTAAACCAAATGGCTCTTTCAGTGAAAAAAGTTGTAATTGCAGTTAAAGTTGCAGTCGCGTCAGCCATAGATGAGGCTAGAATGACCCTTAAAAGTATACCTATTTTATGTGGGATAAAAAATGTCAATCTAAAACATTTATATTGATGCAACACTTCCTGCATTATGCTGTTCTTCATTGGCTCACACTGCAGCTAGCGGAGCTGTCTAGCTCCAGCAGATGAGTGGCTTTTTGTTTTTTTGTTTTTTTAAGGAGGAACAATAGCATCTTAGTGCTGGCTGTCTCTCCGCCAGTAGGGGGAGCCACTTCACGCTTGTTACAGTAGAGACTGTAGATGACTTGGGACTATTGATGATGTCATAGAGTAGCCACGTCCATATTTCAAGACGCCTTTTTCGATATCTCCGCTTGGAGGAATAAATGTTGGGATAGGTAGAAGCCATAGGGTTAGGGAAGAAATTCAGATTCCTCCCTGATGCTTGACACAATTTTATTACTAAATTTGCTTACTTCTGAGCTTTACTAATAGAAGTATCGTGATCAATCTTGTAGTGTAGAAACATTTTCCATTTTTGTGGGTGAATCCAGTCTAAACTGGGCCAAAACCTGCTTTAAACTTTAGATCAGACTAGATCAACTGAATCAACAGGGCACAACCATAACCTCGCTTCTTAATTTTTTTTTTTTTCAGTTTTCACTAAAAAATACTTTTTTCACTTAAAAAACAATTTTAAACATAAACACAGACACAAACTAGACTTGTGTTTCAAAAGTTGCAGTTTTGTTTACTAAATCTTCAGACAAAAGGTCCAGCAAACCTATTTCTCTTACAGAGCTCAAACTATGCTAACACTTAAAAAAGAAAAGTTTAGTTTCAGTGGGATGGTAAAGAATAAAATTACTTCAAAAAAGGAAATAAACCATTCTCATTAAGATCAGTATTGGAGGCCTGACAACCAGCATTACCATTCCTACAACCATACTGCTGAAATACCAGCCTATGCACACTGATAAATCTTTATCAAAAACATTAGATCTCCATCAGAAATGTAAGGTGTGACCTGTTTTTAATAAATATTATTAAAGCCTATTCACTTTCCGTCCAGGCAACAAGTAATATTTAATAAGGCAAAGCAGAGTTGACCAGGATGAAACAGTAGCCCCTCTACGCGCGAAGAAAAGATAAATTACCTCCCTGCTGGAGTGGCGATGGTTCGTTGAAGAAAATGGTTGCGGCTCCTCCCCAGCTGAGCTCCTGTGAACCTGCCAGGAATGATGGATCTGCGTGAATAAATGAATATGATAAAAAAAAAAAGCCCAAGAGTAAATGAGAAAGATGTAAAGTGGTTTACAGGGAACAAGACAAAATGAATAGGCAGATGAGGAGAAAACAAGGTGATCCCATGACGAATAAATAAATAAATTACCAGAAAAGCAGCTGTAAATTTGATCTGCTTAAAACTGCCAAAAACTTGCAACACTGAACATTTTACTTCTTGGATTTTCTCTATTTTGGCTGCTTTTTAAACCAACTGTAATTTTTTTTAAAAGGAATTCACAATATATTTGTTCAGTTTTTATGTCATATTTTAGCAATCAACACCCCGGCCTCATTCTCTGTATTGCTCACAGCTTTGCAGAAACAAATAAATGCAGAGAGTTTTGAACTTAGTTCAAGGAAAATGAATTCAATTTTACAAAATGTCCCTATTTCCCACCCTGGAGGGTGCACTGGGTTATAAGGCACACAATCAATGAATGGTCTATTATCAAACTTGTGTCACTCACCAGGCACTTTAGTTACACCTTGAAAGCACTAAGTTGGACCCCATTTTCCCTCCAAAACTACCTTAATTCTTGGTAGCATAGATTCAACAAGGTGCTGGAAACATTCCTCAGAGAATTCAGTCCATATCAACATGACAGCATCACACAGTTTCTGCAGATTTGTCGGATGAACATCCATGATGTGAATCTCCCGTTCCACCACATGCCAAAGGAGATCTATTAGGATCTGGAGACCGTGGAGGTCATTAGAGTCCAATGAACTCACTGTCATGTTCTAGTGTCAGGGAAATTCACCTCGACACTAGAAAGAAACAGAACTCAGTAAAATGACCAAACCAACAAGCAAAGTTACTCACATGTGAGGAAGAAACAAGAATGATGGGAAAGATGCCATCACCCTTTTTCTTCAAGGAATGATGCATGTGGCGCTCTTTTAGGGCCCGTTTACACTACAACGTTTTCGCGTGCGTTCCGACAACTTGGTTATCGTTTGGGCCTCTCGTTTAGACCAGAACGGCGTTTTAGGGCCCCCAAAACGACAACTTTTGAGAACGCCTTCCAGAGTGGAGCGTTGCGAAACGTTCCCGTTCCCACAGCCCTCCCATTCTAGTGTGTACGGTCAGGAACGGTGTCAGGGTGTAAAGCGCAGTACTTCTCCTATTGTTCTTTTCCATCCGGTGGGAGTAGGGTTGGGCACCGAAGTTCGGTTCTTCTGATTTTTTACGATTCAGCCTATCTATTTACTTTCTTGTTTTTGTGAGATGAGTGTGTGCTCCAACTTCTGCATCTCAGCTTGTTACGAAGCTGGGGGGAGCGTGTGCATGTGAGGAGCAGCGCGCTCTGAGAGGAGCGAGAGAGAGGGTGCCGCAGAGAGAGAGCGCGTGCTGCGCAGAGAGAGAAAAAGGAGAGAAAAAGGAGAGGGGAGGGGCGCGCGCGCACGTTAGCGTGCAGAGAGTTGTTCTCGAGTTTGTCTGCAAGTTAAAGTAATAAAAGTTCAGTTCCTCTACAATAGCTAAGTGTAATTATTCGGCTTCGCATGATCCAAAGAAGGGAAGTGAACCCCGGAGGAAAAGCAACCTTCGGCCCTGGAGAAGATCTCACCTGCTCCTCGACTACGGTTGAGGGGGAAATAGAGCAGGAACGGTTCAACATTGTGCGCACATAGCGCATAGCGGCGTGGCGTGTGAATTACATCGTTTTCCGTCAGCATTCGTTTTAACCGTGAACGCAATATCATTCAGGAACGTTCTGGTGTGTACCCGACATCTTGCTTACCGGATCAGAGAGCAAAACGCGTTCCCGTTCCAGTGTAAACGGGGCCTTATTTCTCAAAGCACAAAGTGGGAGGTTACAACATTCAAACAAAGAGGCAAAGTCAAGACAGTTCATTGCAGGTGTCATGTAAGGAACCATTTGGGGACATTTACAATTCAAACAGCATCCTTTGTCCTGCTGAGGACAATTCAATTCAATTCAATTCAATTTTATTTATATAGCCCAATATCACAAATTCAATTTGCCTCATTGGGCTTCATGCCTGCAGTTTTTACAGATGCACAGATGGAGTCATAAAATATGCACAATAGGTAAAAACTAAACAGACTATAAAGAACAGGTCATCCCTGTCCTTAGACCCTCCCTCGCGGTAAGGAAAAACTCCTAAAAAAAACCTGAGTCAGGAAAAAAAAGAAGAAACCTTAGGGATTCCCACATGAGGGAGAGATCCCATCCCAGGACGGACAGGCGATACCAAAACGGTTAAAGAAAAGTTAGCTGCTAAAACTGCATATATGAGTAGAGTTCATTCATATAGAGCTGAGTTCATTCATATAGAGCTGAGGGACGAGTGATGATTAAGTCCATAGTCCAGATGAGGCAGAACTGCAGACCACGACCAGGAGCAGGAGGGCAGACGACCCACAGGAATCACTCCCACTCAGAGATGCAGGATGGTGACGGATGGTGACGGGGCTTCATCCAGATGGGCGGGGCTTCGTCAGGATCACCAACAAGTCTCCCGGAAACTGCAGTCTCTCCCGGTCTCCCACAGGGGAGTCGGAGAGAAGGAAAAACATGTGAATTATACTGCACCACCAACACAGGCATACAGTTAGAAGTAAATAAAAAAGTAGAGGAGAGGAGAAGTAGATGGAAAAGAGGACAGAGCCCCAGTGCACCATACTTTTCCCAGCTTCTAACTTCTAGCAGCCTTCTATGTTATTATGTAGAGAATATACATATTTCATCATTTATATTTCAAGCATATATTGGAGAAGTATGTGATTATAATAATTATTTCCCCAAACTTCAGAACAGTATGGGAGCATTATGTTAATTATTCTATGATTACTGGCTAGTCTGGCAGAACGCCTGTCCAAATAGGAATGTTTTAAGGCTAGTTTTGAAGGTAGAAACTGTACCTGCCTCTCTGACATGGGCTGGGAGCTTATTCCATAGAACAGGAGCTTGATAACTGAAGGTTCTACCTCCACTGTACTTTTAAAAATTCTAGGAACTACAAGCAGTCCTGCATTCTGTGAGCGAAGCGTTCTGATTGGCTGGTAAGGAACTATGAGATCTCTAATATAGGATGGGGCCACACCATTCAGAGCCTTATATGTTAACAGGAGGATTTTGAACTTTACTCTAAATTCAACTGGGAGCCAGTGGAGAGAAGCCAACACAGGAGTGATGTGTTCTCTTCTGCTAGTTCCTGCTAACAATCTTGCTGCTGCATTCTGGACAAGCTGAAGACCTTTTAAAGAACTTTTAGGGCATGCTATCAGTAAAGAGTTACAGTAATCCAGTCTCGACGTAACAAATGCATGGATGAGTTTTTCAGCATCACTTTTAGATAACATATTTTTAATCTTAGCGATATTGCGTAGGTGAAAAAATGCAGTTTTACAAGCTTGAGATATTTGAGCATTAAATGATAAATCCTGGTCAAATAAGACCCCTAAGTTTCTGACTGAAGAATTGGGAGCAATATTTACACCATCCAAGGAGACTATCTTATCTGAGAGAGCATCTCTCAGGTGTTTAGGACCCAGTATCATGACCTCAGTTTTCTCTGGGTTCAGAAGGAGGTAATTAATTGTCATCCAGGACTTAATGTCTCTGATGCAGGAATTCAGTTTTTCTAGGTGGTCATTCTGATCTGGTTTAATGGATAAATACAGCTGTGTATCATCTGCATAACAGTGGAAATTAATGCTGTGTTTCCTGATTATGTCTCCTAAGGGCAGCATGTAAAGCATGAATAGGATGGGCCCTAAAACTGAGCCCTGTGGGACTCCGTAGCTAACTCGAGTACAATGAGAGGACTGTCCATTTACGTGAACAAACTGGTGTCTATCAGATAGATAGGATTCAAACCACTGGAGGGCAGATCCTTTGATCCCTATGTTATGCTCTAATCTCTGGAGTAAGATGCTGTGGTCGATGGTATCAAAGGCTGCGCTGAGGTCTAACAGGACCAGAACAGAGATTAGTCCCTTTTCTGAAGCTAATAGCAAATCATTGGTAACTCTGACCAGTGCAGTTTCAGTGCTATGGTGAGGTCTGAAACCCGACTGAAAATCCTCAAAGTGATTGTTGTCCTGTAGGTGGCACTGCAGCTGCTTTACCACAACTCTTTCTAGGATTTTAGATATGAATGGGAGATTAGATATTGGTCTATAGTTGGCCAGAATGTCAGGATCCAGGCTGGGCTTTTTCAAAAGAGGTTTAACAACAGCACATTTAAAAGACTGAGGCACATAACCAGTTTCCAGGGAGGCATTTATTATGGTTAGAATAGATTCACTGATTAGGGGGAAGATTTCTTTAAAAAGTTTAGTGGGGATTGGGTCTAAGAGACAAGTGGAAGTTTTAGAAGATGTAATAACTGATGCTATTTCTGCTTGGTCCACAGCAGTAAAGCAATCTAATGTTACAGACATTTCTATGGATGTTTTCCTTTCTACCATTTTAATTTGCTCAGGGGTAATGGTAGGAATAACCTTGTTCAATTTGCATCTGATATTTGAGATTTTATCATCAAAGAATGTAACAAAGTCTTCAGAGCTGAGGGCAGCAGGAATATGTGGTTCAACCGAGCTGTGGCTGCTGGTCAGCCTGGCTATAGTACTAAAGAGAAATCGTGGATTATTTGCATTTTCTGCTATTAAAGATGAGTAATATTGAGTTCTCGCTTTACGCAGGGATTTTTTATAGCTTAAGAGGCTGCATTTCCAAGCATTCAGAGAGTGCTCTGAGCCAGAACGGCGCCATTTTCTTTCTAATTTACGAGTTATTTGTTTGAGGGAACGTGTTTCAGCGTTAAACCATGGTGCTACTCTGTTTTGTCTAACAAGCTTGAGTTTCAGAGGGGCAACAGCATCAAGGGTTCCTCTGAGGGCTTGCATGGTATCATTGACAAACTGCTCATTATCAACGGGGCTTAAAGAGCTCTGAGAGTATTTATCTAACATGTTACTAAACATTGGTTGGACTGAGAGTTTAAATTCAGATACAGAACGGTCAGATAATGTTCGTTTCAGCTCTTTCTTAATCACTGGAGCTATGGTGTTTTCTAATATAAACTGATAGGTAATTAAAAAATGATCAGAAAGTATGGGGTTGTGAGGATGGACACTCAGATGACTAATCTCTATGCCATAAGTTAAAACAAGGTCCAGGGTGTGCTTGTGACAGTGGGTGGGTTCATTTACATTTTGTGTGAAACCAACATTTTCTAATAAGGCTGCAAAAGCATTCCCAAGACAGTCATTACAGTCATCTAAATGAATATTAAAATCTCCTGTCATTAGGATATTATCAGAGTGTAGAACAACAGCTGATAAAAAATCTGAAAACTCTGTTAAAAATTCTGAATACGGGCCGGGAGGGCGATAAATAATTATGAATAAGAATGCTTTTTCAGTATTTCTACTTGTGTGATTTATTGACAAAACAATGTTTTCAAAGGAATTATAATTGTATTTAGCTTTAGTGTTAAGAAGTAAGCTTGCATGGGATATTACAGCTAGCCCACCTCCTTTCCAGAAATCCTGGATTTCTGATGGTTTTTATAGCTAGGGGGGGTTGCTTCATTCAGCCTGACATAATCATCCTGTTGTAGCCAGGTTTCTGTTAGAGCTAATAGGTTAAGTTTATTGTCATTAATTAATTCATGGACTAAGAGGGACTTTGAAGAAATTGATCTAATGTTTAGCAATCCACATTTAATGACCTCATGGTTTTGCTCATTATTGAGAGTATCAGCAGCTAATACTTTTAGCTTTCTGTGTCTCACTCCTCTCACCTGTCTTTTAGTACACAAGCTAAAGCTAGGAACTGCTGAGCTGTCCCTGTTTGGGGTTAGTACCAGCGCCGAAGGCGGCTCAGAGGAGAGTTGTAGACTGCTGCTCTATGCCCGGGTCTCATCTCTGGATTGTCAGTTTGCAGGACTAAAGCTAGCACAAATGTTCCTGGAAAGAAGAGAGGCACCTCCCAAAGTAGGATGGATGCCATCTCTCCGCATGAGACCGGGCTTCCCCAAAACACGTTCCAATTGTCCACAAAAGTAATGCCATTTTCTGGGCACCATCTAGCTAACCAGCGGTTAAATGATGAAAAGCGGCTGTACATTTCATCATTGACTAGGTTTGGCAGAGGACCAGAGAAAATTACTGTGTCGGACATCGACTTAGCAAGCTTACACACCGAATCTACGTTCAGTTTGAGAATCTCTGATTGTCTCCGTCGGGCGTCGTTACCGCCTGCGTGAATCACGACTCGACGGAACCTCGACTTACTCTTGGCTAACAACCTGAGGTTTCCTTCGATGTCACCAACTCTGGCCCCCGGGTAACACCTGACTGTAGCCGCTGGGAGCTTCACGTGTCTAACTTCAGAGGAGCCAATCACCAGAGTTTGGGGATCAGCGGGTGCGTCGCTGAGGGGAGAGAACCTATTACACACGAGAAGCTTCGGGTGCTCTAAGTGTTTGCTTTTTGCACTATGCTTCCTTCCCACCGGTACAAACCCATCCTGGGTTTCCCCGGCTGCGGGAGGGGTGCTGGGATGCTAGCTTCGTTAGCCCTGGAAATAGCGCGGCCCGCGCTACGAGTAACTACCTTGCTAGCTGGCTTAGCTTCCACTGTGCGGGCCCGTGCTTCTAGCTGCTCTAGCCTGGCCTCCAAGTCTAAAATCAGACTGCACTTCACACATCTACCACTATCTCCAGTAAAGGAGGCAGGGTCCTCGCTGAACATATGGCACATGGAGCAGGAAAGAGGGGAACAAGAAGACGAGGAGGAATCCATAGCTCAATGCTAAGCTATGGTTAGCGGTGTTTTGCTAACGAAAAATCTACGTAAACGCTTTGTGTGGTTAGAAGAGCAACGGTTAACACAGTAGTTTACTCACTAAAAGACAAAAGGTGGTACTTAAGATTTTAAGTAACAAACAGGATTTATACTAAGATATCAGCAGATCAGGTAGTCAAAGGCAGGAGCTACAGAAGCAACGACCAAGCACTGGGTAACGCTCACCCGGAAATGACGTCACAGGAAACAGTCCAATGCATCTTAAACCCCCTCATCCTAGCTTGGGAGAGGAAGCAGGAGATCAAACACTAAACATTTGTTCCTAAGAGGTGAAATGTTAATCCGTATGCAACAGTTAACATTTTAAAATACATTTAAACAATGATAATAATAAAACAATTTCTTTGACATCTAGAAACCAGTCTGAGATTGATTCCAGTTTGATAACATGGAGTCTTATCCTGCTGAAAGTAGCATCAGAAGATTGTAGTCATGAAATGTGGTCTGCAACAAAACTCAGGTAGAATGTGGCTTTGGAACCATGACAAATTGGTTATGAGAGGTCCAAGAACCTGAACCAGTGATGGCAGGAATGGATCCACGATTTCATGTTGCCAAATTCTGACCCTTCCATCAGAATGTTGCAGCAGAAATAGAGACTCATCAGATCTGGCCTTTTTCCTGTTGGCTTCAGTTTCCTGTTCTCAGCTGACAGGAGTAAAACCTGGTGTGTTCTTCTGCTGCTGTAGTCCATCTGCCTCAAAGACAGACACGTTGTTGGTTCAGAGATGCACTTCTGCAGACCACAGTTGTAACCAGTGCTATCAGCTGGAACCAGTCTGGCCATTCTCC
Organism: Oryzias javanicus; assembly: GCA_003999625.1. Lineage (NCBI taxonomy): Eukaryota > Metazoa > Chordata > Actinopteri > Beloniformes > Adrianichthyidae > Oryzias > Oryzias javanicus. Next base: position 4,709,163 of record CM012437.1, read on the forward strand.
TCTGATGTCAACAAGACCTTTCCACCCATGAAACTGCAGCTCACTGGATATTTCCTCTTATTTGGACCATTCTCCATAAACTCTAGAGATGGTTGTGAGTGAAAATCTCAGTAGATCTGCAGTTTCTGAGACACTCAGACCCACCTGTCTGGCACCATCAACTAGGCCACGTTCAAATCATTTCAATCACCTTTCTTTCTTATTCTGATGCTCAATTGGAACACCAGCAGATAATCTTGACCATGTCTACATGCATAAATGTATTGAGTTGCTGCCATGTGATTGGCTGATCAGAATTTTGGGTTAACGAGCAGTTGGAAAGGTGTGTCTAATAAAGTGGCCCACCACACCATAAAGCAAATTAAGCAGTATAAGTCCATCAATCAGTCAGACTTTATTAACTTTTCTATTTACACAGTAAACCTAGAACTTGGTTTTGACATGCTACACATTAGCCATGTTAGCCTATTCACAATATCATGCCAACAAAAAATTTTGACAGAGTGCCAAAATCACTCTGACACTTGTAAAAAAAAAAATCAGAATGAATCCATATATTTGGTGCTCTGGATTAGGAACCCTGTCATTTAAAATATAAAAAAAAGGCTTTAAAGTGTGTCTATAATTATAGTGCAGAAAATACAGTATGCCAAACACTTATAGGTTTATACCTTAATTTATTTATTTTAGCTTAATTTAATGTATTGCACTTTTTAGTGCTCTGCATCAGAAAAGGGATTTATTAATGAAGTTATATATTAACATTTTCATTCTCAGGTCACAGCTAAATACCCCCAGCTTTGAGGCAACAAAAGTTTGGACTAAAACATGTTAGTCCTGCAGCCCATGCCAGCATTATGGACAGGGACTCACAGTGGAAACAGAAAACACTGCGTGATCTAGAGGCTTCCAGAGATAAATCAGGAAAACTTTGAGATTTAAGCAGTAAAGAATCTGAAAAACTACACAGCTAAGAAGCTGAGCAACTCTGAGACTGGAGTGCAAGGTGGCTAACCTACTGTAGTCAGCAGAAGCTCTTAGACCAGCACTTTTGCAAACTGCAGCACCAAAAGGCACAGAGATTGTTGTTCATCCCCAGGAGCTTAGATTCCTCACCTGAGCTGAACATTTAAACTGCGGAATTTCTGCAGCCAAACAATAAAGAGCTGGAGGCTGAAAGACAAAAGCAGAGAAACTCAAATCACTGACAAGTGTATTTGCATCTGTCCTCTTATCCAGCTAAAATTCCTGTGTGCCACAATTAAAGTTTTGTGATTCCCTAATATAATCATCATTAATTAATGATTTTGAATTGTATAATTTAAACTAGAGGGCAAATAGAGGCTTGAAGTCTCCTGATCGCCACCAGACAATGATTTTTTTTAATTTGCAGTTGAAGTGACATTGTTCCGTTGTATGCACAAGCCAATTTGTGTAATTTAGAATGAAATAAAATATTCTAATTATTATTATTTTATATATTATTCATATATACTGTTATTTTATCAGAAAAAGGCAGTTTTAAAATGTGCATTTGATAAATCCTCCATGGTTAAAAATAATATAGTTTTAACCATGGAGGTTAAAAAATCCTCTGAGTCCTCCAACTCTGAGGATTTAGAGGGATTTACTTTTGTCTGCTACTTGAATTCCAAAAACAAAAAACCTCAGTAAGAAAACTTACAATTTTCATATAATGAAGCCATTATGACCCAAAAAAATAGTATTGCTAAAATAAGAAACCCAAAACCATCCGAATACAAATAACCCAAAATATTTGGCTGCAAAATAACCCATTTTTTAAGAGTGTTATAAATATTGCTCACAGTGTAATAAAAAAAAGACCTAAATAAAGCATCTGTGTTAAAATAAATAAATAAACAAAACAGAAAACTGAATGCTTGACTGAATTGTGAGGTCAGACTTTAAGGTACCTGAAGACTTTCTAATGCTCTGAAAGTGCTTTTCAAAAATAATTTCCAATATATTCTTCTAAAGCAAGGGTGTCCTACCGCACCCGGCCCGCCAGATGGTTCAACCCGGCCCAGCCATGAAGAGAAAAACATGGGACGTTGAAAAAAAATCAAGTTTAATGAGAGCAGGAAAAAGTGAACCAAACCCACTTGAATTCAAAGATTATCAAGACAAACACTTGTGTGTTTAAGGAACAAAGCATTTCCATGTGGAACTTGATATTTAAAAAACAGAAAACCAGTTCAGAGCCGATTCTCAATGGGTCAGCCAATCAAGAAACTTTATTTTGTCTTCTCACCAACAAGCCAGTTCTTTGAAAAGAACGTTTAAACCCAGAAAAGGAGAAGCTGCTGTTCTTAAATCTAAATTTGACTTAAAAGTCATTTTTATCTAAAAAACCCTTCCATGTGTTATTAGTTATTAGTCATTTTACTGAATACATTTTGCTGTAATATATATATATATATTTTTTGCTGGTGAACTTGTCAAAAACAATCTGTTTTAGAGAATGCGAGTGAAATGAGGACCAACTTTTTTATTTTATTTTTCTGAGGCAAAAAAACAGATGGAATGAGCAGCCGGTGGCCACAGGTGGTAAAATGCTCCAGGTACAAACTACCTTAAATTGACTTTTTCTTTTTTTCCATTCTCCATCTTTTGTGAATTTTAATCTCCATGGCCACAATGAGAAAGGATGGATCAGAATTCTTACAGTCCACTTTAGGTCCCTTTTTCAGAGCCTGAGCCATTATATGCTTTGTGAGCAATCAAAGTTTGTGTGCCATGCTTGGGTTGTCAGTGAGTCAGAGACTTGGGGGGGTTCATAGTAAACAAGAACAGGCTACTAAAAATACTCACACCTGAGAATTCAGAGAGGAGAGGAATAAATGTGAATACAATTCTCTCAACAAAGTTTCTTTTCTTGATTGTAAAGTGCCAGTTTCAATCCCACCCACCCCCCACACATACACCCCAATCTAGATAAGTGTATATGGATAGGAACATTTCTTCTTGTTGCCTTTAGCTGTTGTTCTGACACTCTGGTGGCCACTCTGGGAACAATTTAAGCCAAGAAGACAAAGAAAATGTCTGCACTTCTACCTCGTCAAAGCCTCCTTCCTGTTCTCTTTTCATTGCTTCACCTATGAGCCCCCACAACGCTTTTGTGAAGCATTGTGGGAGCTCTAGTCATTACAGGCTGAAGTTATGGTAGCTGGTCGTCCTGATGATTCCCTTTGATCAATCAACAAGTCTTGTTTCTTCTTGGCGTACTGATGCTGTCTCTCTGTTTTGTTTTTTTCCTCAGGGGTCGAAGTTGTATCAGGGTCGGCTGATCTCGTGTTCTTCTGTTCTGAACTTCTAATTGGCCAGGTAAACCACGGACCATCCCACAGAGCTTAACTCTTACGCTCCAAATGAAATTGTATCTAATAAAAGCAAAAATGCAATTTTAAGAATATCTTTTGACTTTAGTGCTTGAAAGGTTCTCAGAAGAAAGCAGCTTGGCACAGGAGAGACTTATCGTATTAATTGGTGGCTGCAAAGTGAAACTAACTCCATACTGTGCAATTATGTAGCATCAAATACTTGAGAATTTCATTTCATGAAATAATTTTTGCAAAAGTTTTGAGGTTTCTTACTTTTTTTTGTCCCAGAGATGTGAAGCTCAGAGTCCCATGTCTCATATTTTAGCAAAGATTTCTTTTTGATCTTTGCATTTACATTGGCCCCTTGTACACTAACTCACTCATCATATGCAAATACAGATCTGTGGGGATCATCTTCAAACAGAGTCTACCCTGTTTGCTTCTGCATTACTTATTGTGACACATGAAAAAGGACTCTATCTAGACTGCAGTGGAGTGGAGAGGAAATTTCTCACTCTGCACTTAGAGTATGTTTCTGTAATAATTGGTCTCTTCTGGATGAAAATTACATCTTTAACAAGTGTAGATGTCTTAATCTAGATGTATTTAGCAATATGCTGAAAATGTTTCAGTGAAAACACACATTACTGAATTGTTAAATGAGTTAAAAATATATATATATATATATATATATAATAAAAAATGGGAAAGTTTCCCAACTGAGAGGTTGGTGGTTTGATTCCCAGCCAACCCAATCACATGTGAACTCATTTTTGGACTAGACACAACTCTTTAGTGTGAATTCCGACTGAAAAAGTCTGTTGGTCTGGGTAAAGTCCACTCAATTTGGTCCAAATCAGGTCCTGACCCTCGAGGTTAGTCTGTATTCAGACTGCAGTCTACTAGAGATTTCTACTTCAAACTAAAGCTTGCAAAAATAAACCATGTGACTAAAGATCTCTTCAGTTATTGGCCAGGAATTAAGAGGTTGGGGGAAAGCAACAAGTGAGAGAATAATGGAAGTACTACGCCTGTATTTTTTTTTCTCTCTCTTCCAACACACTTTCCTCTTTGACCAACAGTGGTCCAGTTTCCTAGTAGTTTAACATAGCCGGTGGCGGTCATTGTTAACATGGGCAACAACCAATCAGGTATGACAGCTTGTTTGTGATATGCCTGATTTCATGATGTACAGTATATAAGTTTACTTCTTTCCACTCCTTTCCATGCAATTCTTGAAAAAAACCATTTCCAATTCCAATGATGCATTTGGCTTTGGCTTTCAATCTGATGCCCTTCCTGACACAGGAACGATCAAGCTGATTCTAAACGTCACAGGTAATAACCAAACACATCTAAAAAATGTGCTCTTTCTTAGCAATGGAAGGGTAAACTGATGTGTGAGTCAGTAAAACCAAAGAATTGAGAATGCTCTGTGACAGGAGCAATTTTAATACACAATGAGTGTAATCAAAAATACAGTTCATTTTTTGGCTTGACAGAAACTTCCCTTTTTAGCTCAAGTTATTTAAAAAAAAAAAAAATCTCCATGATGCTAAAATAAGTCAGAAGAATAAATAACTATAACGTATTATTTTCTTATGCCCTTCTTTCTTCTCTTTACTTTCTTATTTCCATCTAACACCTCTGCCTCCACCTCTCTACCCTGTCTGGCTTTTTTGGTATTTTGCACCTTAAATGGTGCAGCAACAGACTGAGAGTTTACTTCATCTACTGAGTTTCCTGATAGAACAAGGAGCAATCTGCCCTTACAATGAGCAGCTATGGACACGCACTTATGCGTGACTGACACACACACATGAGTGCACACTCTGAGCTGTGCATAGCTGTGTGAAAAGTATTTTGTTCGCACTAATGCCCATTGGTGAGCAATGCAGTCACTTGGTGTGCCACACACACACACACACACGCACACAGTAGTCATTTATATGGGCAGCCAAATGGACTGCCGAGTGCTGCTTCACCTCCCATAAAGCTGCCATAAACCCTCTCTACCTCTGACAGCTGACTGATTGGTGTTATAACAAGCAGGTACGTGCGTGAATGTGGTGACTTATGTGTGAGTTCATGCACCGATGTGAACAATGTGCCTCTTACAGAATATTGTAGTAGATAATAAAAAGGGCAAATATTTCATTGCTCGGGTATTTCGACTCAAACAGCAGGAGCATTGAGAACTTAACTCATGGACTAGAGATACACATGTTTGAAGAAATCCAATGTGTTACTAATGAGATGTATTACTAATAAATGAAAACACACAGTGATACACTCATTGTCTTTAGAACTGAAGATGTTTGTTTTCCCTCCTTCAACAACGATCTGCCAGAAAGACTCTGTTCCTTACAGATATTTGCTCCAAGGTCATACAGTAATGTCCGACACTAAAGTCTGTCTTACAGTTGGTATTTTGATTTATCCCAACATATTGTATGGGGCCAAATGTATGTTTATCTGGACCCATAGTTCAAAATGATAATAAATTCTCAATTCTGTGCAGGCTGCTTCGACTCCGCCCATTCTCCGGTGGTTACTGCTAAGCAGTCACAGCTGTCTGCACTTCAGCAATCAGGCTTTGTGTATTTAAGGAACTCTGCTGCAGCCCTAAGTGTCTCCTTGTTTTGTTCACAGGCCTGTTGTCTTAGTCCTGTGAGTTATGTTACATGGCTAATGTAAATTAAAGCCTTGGACGATGCCTTTCATGTGCTTCTTCTCTACCTCTGGGTTTCCTCCTGGTTGCCCAACTGTGACACTTTTTGCATTTTGCAATTCAGAATAAACATGTAAAAATGATGATTCAGTCTTCATTGTTTGAGTAAATGCTTACATAAAAGCTAAATCTGGTCAATGACCAGAAAAGAGCTGGGACCACCGTTTCTACGATTATGGTTGGTAATCCACTACAAGAAAAACGTTCCCTTGCAAAAAGTTTTTGGCTGGGTCTTACAATGACACAGTCAGGAGAATCAAGAGTGACTCCATAAGAAACATATCAAGGTTCTGGAGTGGCCGAGCTAGATTCCTGACCTGAACCCAGTAGAGAATCTTTGGAGGGAGGTCAAACTTTGTGTTTCTCAGCGGCAGTCCAGAAACCTGACTGATCTAGAGAACATCTGTGAGGAGTGGGCTCAAATCCCTCTTATCGTCATGCTTAAACCTGGAGAAAAACTATGAGAAATGTGTAATCACAAAGACTACTGTACCAAATATTAACATGGATTTCCTCAGATGTTCAAATACGTATTTGGAGCAGTAGCATACAAATAAACAATAAAAAAAGTCATCCAATGTGATTTCCAGATATATTTTTTTAGATTTTTGTCTCTTACACTGAAGATGCACCTAAGATTAAAATTTCAGGCCTGTCCATGATTTCTGAGTGGGGGAAACTTACAAAATTTCAGTGTTCAAATATGTATTTCCCTAACTGTAGTGCAATATTAAAGAAAAAAGACTTCTCAGCAACAAACTAGAGATGTAAGATTGTATAACAACCAAGCTACAATGTTTCTTATGTCTATAGATAAATTAAGAGCTAATTAATCTATAAAAGACATATGTCATCCATCCATCAACCCATTCATGTTCACTGAAAGAGATCTAGTCGGTTAAGAATGAACTTCAATGTTTGTTGTTTTATTTTCTATTCTTAAGTATTGGAAAGGGGATTTTATTATTCTACGGGTTTATTTAAAAAAAAAAAAACGAAATATCACATTTTTGATCATTAGGTATGCTGTTTTCCCAACAGACAGGTGAGGACCTAACAAATCTCATATTTTACTCTTTCTTGGCCTTTGTTGGAACGTTGAGATGAATGGAGTAAACTCATTTCAAAGTGTCTGACCCTGGATAACAGTTCAGAAATTGTGCAATCTAAAACCGTTATAGTCATGTAAAGAGACTTTATGTTGGTTGATTAACCTTTCTGCATTTCCAGTTATGTCTTTTGAGAGAACAACAATACTGGATATACTAATACTATAGAAAAAAGCTATTACTTTGCAACTAAAAGGGCAGTGGTCATCCTCTCATTGGGCTGTTGCAGACTAAACTCCACATTGCTCCCATGTAAAGCTTAGGATCCCAGGCAACTTTTTTCTAACGTGTAGCTGAGGTCGATCGAAGACCTTGAGAAGCAGGGAAACTTTCTCTTTTTCTGTAGAAGACTGCCTTATGGCAACTATTGCATCCAGTTACCATGGTGAGGTGGGACCAGCATAGTCTGTGACAATATCAAACACTGTTATAAGCTCTGTGTCAAGCAGCTTCTCTTCCTGTTAGCTCATGGTTCAGACGTTGTCTTTTACTCGTGCATGAATTGCTTTCAAAATGTCAATCATCAAAAAACACTCTAAAAAATTGAAAATGGACTAAAGAAAGAAGAAACACGAAGCAACAGCTTTTTTTTTTACATGCGGGAATATCTGATTTTACATGTCTATATTCTTATTGCTGACTAAACATGTTGCTTGAGTTGTAGAACTTAATCATTTCTTTGTCTTTTGAAACACTGCCTTTAAAAAGTATTTTACGTAGGACAGAAAAACTGAAGATTCATGCAGACAATTTTTATTTCAGACACAAGTGTTTAATACCTGCATCTTTTTTTAATGCAATATCCTTTTGTTGTTTCTATTACGATTATTTTGACAAAGTCTTTGTAGCTTTTTGCTTTAAATCTGTTTAATTCTCAGGTCTTTTTCAACAGGCTGCGGAGTCAAACCAGTGTGGTGCCAAACAACCTCTTTACGCACGTTTGCTGATTTTTAGTCTCATAGTTGTGTTAAGGCTTTGTAAGTCTTATTCCTTGCTGAGTAAAGGGTGTTTTTGCTTGTTTTTACTTTTTATATTCCTTTTTGTGCTCATATTTTGCTATTAATGTATTTATTTATTTATTTTTAATTTATTTATCAAGTGCTCTAGGCCTTTTTTTATTTATTGCACTTTTTCTCAGACTCTCATTGTGATGGTCCCAAGCCTGGATAAACACAGAGGGCTGTGTCCAGAAGGGCATCCAACGTGAAATTTTTGTCAAGCCAAATACACGGATCCGACCAATAATATCCATACCAGTTCAGTCGAGGTTCAGGTTAACAACAACCATCATCAGTGCTATTCATCAACAGGGTGTCGATGGAAATTAGACTGCTGTTGGTCAGAGGAGAGGAGGAAGGGGGGGTTCGTTGGAAGAGAGAAAAGAGGAAGGCCAAGAGTATTAGACTGAGATTAGGGACTTTGAATTTTGGAAATTTGACAGGAAAAGGTAGAAAATTAATCGACATGATGCAGAGGAAGAAGGTAGACCTACTGTGTGTCCAGGTGACCAAAACCAATAGAGATTGGTGCCTTCGGTTCCTCTTTCTGTGTCTAGTTTCAGTGAAGGTTTGTCTTAGGACATGTCAATCCCTTCTACTCTGTTCAGTACTTTGAAGTTCTAACCAATCCCTTTGCCTTTCCTGTCATAGTGGGCAGGCTCATAAGACCGCTGACATGGCAAGCTCACGCTCCCAAAATGACGCAGTCAAAGTGCTCGAAGGTGTGGCTGTATTTCACAGTGAAAACAGAAAATTCAGTGACTTGCAATAAAATAAGTGCAGCAACATTTTCCTGTGCAGCAGAGGTTAACGCTTCAAATCTTAGCAAAGTACTTAACATCACATGGGATTGCACTCAATACTGAAAAATGTAGCTTTCACTTGGTATCTCACTTCCTGTTTCCTCATGATTGGAATAAGTAACGTAGAGTGCCCCATGCTCCAATATAAACAAAGCTTACCCTCGGCGTGAGAGCGTATACAGGATTCCCCTATTCTCTGCAGGGCTTAAAGACCGGACACACCCGAAAATACCCCAAATCCATGGCTGTAGGATTAACAGAGGAGTTCAAGGTGGAGGTGGGATCAGCCCTGAGCCCCTTCCTGTTTGCAATAGTGATGAACAGGCAGACAGATGAGGTTAGAATCACCATGGACGATGATGTTTGCAGATGATGTTGTGATTTGTAGCGAGAGCAGGAAAAAGGGTGTAAGAGAAGCTAGAGAGGTGGAGGTTTGCCCCAAAAAGGAGAGTACATGTGTGTGAATGAGAGGAACCCAAGTGGAAGAGTGAGGTTACAGGGAGGAGAGATAAAGAAGGGGGAGGAGTTTAAGTATTTAGGGTCAACAGTACAGAGCAATGGAGAGTGTGGAAAAGAAGTGAAGAGGCGAGTGCAAGCAGGTTGGAATGGGTGGAGAAAAGTGTCAGGTGTGATGTGTGATAGAAGAGTTTCAGCACGGAAAGGTGTACAAGACTGTGGTGAGAGCAGCCATGTTGTTGGACTAGAAACAGTGAAGAAAAGACAGGAAGCAGAGCTGGAGGTAGCAGAGATGAAGATGCTGAAGTTCTCTTTGGGAGTGACCAGGATGGATAGGATCAGGAATGAATCCATCAGAGGGACAGCACATGTTAGAGGTTTTGGAGATAAAGTCAGACTGAGATGGTTTGGAGATGTTCAGAGGAGAGACAGTGAAGATATTGGTAGAAGGATGCTGAACTGAGATGTGCTTAGTCTAGAGGAAGACCAAAAAGGAGGTTTATGGATGCATTGAATGAAGACATGCTGCTGTTAGAGTAGACTAGAGCATGTGTACGAGTCAAAGCCAAAGATCCACAGGGTATTTATATCTGGACCTCCAGATCATTTTATATTGTGGTTCCTAATGGTCCAATGTTGTCTTTCACTTATTTCTAACTTGTATAGTTTTGACAAAATATTTTTTCTGAAGAGTAAAACAGTGAACGTTTTTCTGGTTTAAAAAATGGGTATTATGCTACATTTTAGTACAATTTTGGCATTTACTAAGTTTTTTTTTTTTTTAGGCTATCTTGGAGTTTAGCTAATATTTCAGCTGCATGCTAGCTGTTTTGGCTAATTTAGACTTTTTTTTTTTAGGCTGTTTTATAGTTAGACAAATATTTACATAATAGCTGTTTTGGATAATTAAGGCTTTTTCAGTCTTTGGCTATTCTGAAGTTCAAATATTTTTTTAAAAGCTACATGCTAGCTGTTTTGACTAAACAAAGTTTTTTTTTTTTTTAAGTCTAGTTTGGCATTTAGCTAACTTCTTAGCTGACTATTAGCTTCAGAGTTTTCAGCTATTAGCTTCAGAGTTTTACAGCGTTTCACTCTTTAGCAATTTCAGCATCGTCATCTATCAGCACTAGCATCTTCATCAGCCAAATTCAGCTTACAGCATTCACCTTAGCATTATTGCATGTAAGCTATATATCTAGTTCGTAATTATGCTAAAAAGTTACAGTTTTAGAGTTTTAATAATTTAGTTTTAGTGTTCAATAAATGTTTATTCGGTTCATATAGTGTAAATATATTAAAACAACATGTATTGTTTAAAAGAGCCGCTTTTCTCATCGACATAACCATCTTATTTAAAGGGATTGTGTTGATACTCCACTTCTGAGAAGTGTTGCATTTCAGCACAAGGCTTCTTTTCTCCACTTCAGAATCTGCTGGAGTTTATTGCGTCAACAGTTGAAGAGCTACGCGAGTCGAAAGAATGTAAACACTGGAGCTAAATTTAGACTAGATGAAAAAAATCTGTATTTTTCTTTTTTCCAAGCATAAACTTGGTTTTAAATAATAAAGTTGCTACCATAATGAAAAAAAAGCATTTCAGTTTTGTAGAATTAGGATTAGATTGGCCCTACCAATGTTTTTACCCTATTTCTAGCTTTAGAACAAACACAGATAAGCACTTTGTTATTCATTATTTCAACAAGACAACATTTTGTTGTATTGGTTTTAGTTTTCTCCTGTCCCTACTTTAAATTTTACACTCACTCAACCCAACTACCGCTCGGGTTGCCACCCACACACATCCTCACTCAGACACACTTGCCACAGCCCACAGCGCTGCTGTGCTCCCCAGTGAGGACAGCTCCATCCATTGTGAGTGAATAATGTCCAAGGTCACAGTGTACTGAGAGGGTGATCATAAAAACCATGCTGCTGCTAACCACAGGCAAATCACTGAGTTAGACGGATACTAGCTGAGAGGCAAGGAAAACAGCAAAGAAAGAAATTATAGTACATTATGTGGCGTATGAGGAGGAGGAAGAATGGAAAAAAGGTAGAAAAGTTGAAGAGAAAAAGAGAGAAAGCGGAGACAGAGTCAAGAAAGTGAAGTAGGTTAAAGCAAAAAAATGGTGAAGGAAGGGGAGAAAAAAAGTTCACATCTGTCTGTCATTCTGATTAGGCAGTTCACACAGGAGGGAGGCCGACCTTTGCATGCTTCCTTCATCACTCAAAACTTCCCTTTTGCTGGTTACAGGCTTGAGACTCAGTTTTTGTCACATACATAACTGTAGATCAGTCTAGATTTGGTTTTAAATTAGTGATGCACGATAATGATTTTTACAACCGATACCGATAACTGATTTCTTTCCGGCCTCTTAGAGCCTATACGGATACTTTTTAAATACTTGAGAACAAATATTTGCAAGTTTAAAGTAACAGCGTTTTGCTCGTATTCTAACAAATTTGCAGAACTACTTTTACCTGCAAGCAAATTGAAAAGGTAGTACAAATGCTTGAATAGCTTTCTCAGTCTGCCATGCATCTGTGAACAGAGACAGTGCATGTAAGTGTTCAGACTCATAATAATAATCAATTTTATTTTAAACGACTTTTATGACGCTATAGGACACTGTACAAAAAAATAAAAACAGAAGAAATAGACATAAAAGCAGAGCACATAAAATGAAAGAAATAAGCCTGAAAAGAATGGACAGAAAATCAAAGTGAGAAAGAAGATTTAAATAGTTTTTAGACGGGATTTGAACATTGGTGGGGAGACGATATTGGGAGGTCTGGGGCTGATGGCCGGGCTTCCCATGGTGACTCGAGGAGCCAGGTTATGTAGCTCTTTAGAGGTCAGAAGGAAGAGTTTGAATTAAACTGTGAATGGAATTGGGAGCCAGTGCAATTGCTGGAGGACAGGGGTGATGTGATCATAGGTTGGAGTTTATACGAGCAGCTAAATTCTGGACCAGTTGTAGTTTGTTGAGGGTTTTGTTTGGGAGACCGTAGAGAAAGGAGTTACAGTAGTCGAGGCGAGAAGTGACCAAACTGTGAACCAAGATCGAAGCGGAGTGGGCAGTGAGAGAAGGGCGGAGACTATGAATGTTGCCCAGGTGGAAGAAGGCAGCTCGGGTAACGTTATTCATGTGAGAATGAAAAGATAGTGAGCTGTTGAGGATGCCACCCAGAGGGGAGGTGGAGACAGAAGATGAATCTACAGAAAGTGTGACACTTGACATTTATGAGAGGGTGGATTTAGAGCCTGCAAGAAATACATCAGTTTTGTTGCTATTGAGTTTAAGAAAGTTTAGCGTGAACCAGTTTTTTATTTCGGACAAACATAAGGAGAGGGACGGGGGTGGAAGAAAATCATTAGGTTTACTGGACAGATAGAGCTGGGCGTCATACGCAAAACGATGGAAATCAATGTTTAAATTAACGAAAATATTGCAAGAGGCAGGAGGTAAGTAATGAAGAGAAGAGGGCCGAGAACGGAACCTTGAGGAACACCAGTGGAAACTGATGATGACTGAGATCTAAAGGATTTGAGTTGGATTAACTGAGTGCGGCCTGAGAAGTAAGACTAAAACCAGCGGAGGAGAGTGGAGGTAATACTGAGAGAAGAAAGTCTATGGAGGAGGATGGAATGGGATATTGTATCAGAGCCTGCACTCAGGTCAGTGAGGATGATGATGGTGATGAGTCCAGAATCAGCTGCAAGGAGGAGGTCATTAGTGATTTTTAAGAGAGCCGTTTCTGTGCTGTGAGACAGGCAGAAACCAGATTGAAAGGGTTCAAAGAGATTATTTTGCATGATATGGTGGTGAAGTTGAGAGGCAACATTTTTTTTCAAGGATTTTGGTAATCAATGGCAAGTTAGAAATCAGACACCAAGATTATTGGGATCGGAGCGGGGTTCTTTTAAAATTGGTTCGACAGTGGCAGTTTTAAGAATTGAGGATACAGTACCAGTAGTCAATGCATAATGGCAGAGATAAAGGGAAGAAGAGAGGAGAGACATGACTTAACCAAGGAAGTTGGGAGAGGATGGAGCTGGCATGTAGAAGGTTTTGACTTCTGGATGAGGGAGGAGATTTCACTGGGATAGAGCAGCTGGAAAGTAGAAAATGTATCGGAGAGAGAAAGAATCTGGGGAGATGGGAGTGGAGGTGCTGATGTATAGTTTGTATTTTTAGGTCAAAATATGGCAGAAAAGAGTGCTAGCTGCACTATATGTTGCAGACAGATCTCTGTATAGACATCATGTGACATTACATGCAAATAAAGCTTGCAGGCTTACTCCATTTATCTGCTAATTTTTTTCTCATCGATATGACGTTAAACTGTCCACTATCGGCTTATAATTATCGGTAATCAATATTATCGTGCAACTCTAGTTTTAATGTATTCTCTTTAAAAATATAATGTAATTGAAATGCTTTCAAGGTTGAGGAAAGCTCTAAAAAATAAATGGTAATATTTTAATCAATATACAATTTTTGTCACTTATTTAACACCCAACATTGGACAGATGCAAAAGACGAAAAAAAACATTTTTGTATGTATGACATTTATAAAAAATGCCTTTGTTGTTATAACAGTGATTAGAAAAAACTGCATGACATCAAAATAAAAAATGACTAGTTACCATGGTGAAATGGGACCAGCCTTATTTCCACATAATGGCATTTTTCTTGCCGGTGGGATTCTGTGTTCAACTAATTTGAGCATCAAGCCTTTATGCTGCCATCCATCCATTTTCTAAGCCCATTTAATTCCTTCGAGGTTGCTGGAGCCTTTCCCAGCTATTGTTGGGCCGAGGAGGGGTACAACCTGGATGGGTTGCCAGTCCATTACAGGGCAACACAAAGACAGATGACCACACACTCACATCCACACCTGGGGACAGTATGTTTATAGACTGTGGGAGGAAACAGGAGTGCTCAGAGAAAACCCACTCATGCTCTGGGATCACATGGGAACTCCACACATAAAGGTCCATGATAGGAACCAGGCCTTGTGGTTGTTAGGTGAGAGTGCCAACCACTACAACATTGTGCATCCCTTTTATATATGTATAGAAACACATGTATCTATATTTTTCATATTTTTTCCTGCAATTTAAGGACCAAAATTTGTGTTTTGGCATATTATCAGACAATATTTAAAATGTTTTGCATCTATTTCAACTTAACATTTATAACCAACGGATTTAAGACTATATATATACTGCATAGTAAGAATTCAAAATTTTTTAAAGGACTTTCACCTGATATTTCAGCAAAAGTTTCACACCAAATCAAAGATCAAACACCTTTTTCTACAGAAAACTCAATTCATTGTTTCCCTCAGAGCTTCAACACAATCTATCTTAGACTAACTTGGCAGAAGCACACCTTTAACTCAACGCTGAATGTTTTTAATGCTTGAAAATACCCTTGAATCCAATGTTTACAAGTTTGTTTCACATCTACTAATCTCTGCTTCTTGCTCACAATAATAATAAGAGAGCACTTCATGATGATGTTTAATCCATTCATTTGTAGTGTAATGCCCTGGAAATGTGACTCATACTTCAACATAATTGAAACATGAATAAAACTCCTTAAAAAGTGACAACCCACCTGTCCTTGCTGCTGAATGTCTTCTTTGTTTTATGACAATTTTCAAGTGCTGTGTGAATTTGAATACATTTCTTCGTTTTATCCTGAAAAATAGCTGCAGAGATTTAAATGTTGTTTAGAGCCAATATCAGCTATAATAAAGCTCATATGGCTGCATCTTGTGGAAAAACATACATTTATTTGTAAAAGTCCAGCACAGGATTAACCTTAAGGCAGGGTTGTCAAAGTCAATCGCACAAGGGGACTAAATCTAAAACACAGCTTATGTCGTGGGCCAAACAGGATAAGCATTTATGGAGCACTCTAAAACTACATTTTTAAAACTGTAATTTTTTAACATGATCATGAACTAGATATATAGAATGTCCTGTGATAATGCTAGTGTGAATGTTGTAAGCTAAATTTGGCCACTGAAAATGCTAGTACTGATAGTGGAAGATTATGAAATTGATAGCTAAAAGCGCTGAAGCTGATAGCTAAAATATTAGCTAAATGCCAAATTAGCCTGGAAAAAAAGAAAAAAAAAAATTCTTTGGCTAGCCAAAAAAGCTAACAGATCTCCAAGCCCTGCCAGCTGCTGATTAGTTCAGTCAGATGTAATGAACACACCTGGTTCAGGTAATCAGCAAGCGGTGCACAAAGAGCTGGAAAACAGGCAGGGTGGCGGCTCTCGAGGACCTGGAATGAGGAACACTGGAGGCTCGCTCCAATCTCAGCCCATATTTGAAAAATACAAAAAAAAAATGTGGGTGCTGAGCAGGTGGGGTGTGGTTTGGATCTGTGATTGAATATGAGGTTAGCTTGAGGTAACCTACAGTCATGCTGTGTTTTTTTTTTTTTTTAATGGAGACTTTTTTTTTTTTATTAACAGACAAAGTCCTCATCATTGATGAGTTTCAGTTTCAGGATCTTTTCCTATCACTTTCTCTCCTGATCCAGCAGGGCTCATGGTCCAGAGGGAAGGGGACACGTGTCTGAGTAGTAAAATAACCTGTAGCATCATAAACTAATGTTTTAAGTTAACAATCCCGGGTGAAATGTTAATTGGAAATCCCATCATCAGGATGGAGTTCACTGGATTCGATGCCAATTGCACTAAACCACTGGCTGTACAAACCGATAGATTTTTGAAAACCGAAGGTATTACACCTGCGAGCCAAACTAAAGCTAACATGGTAACGGTCGACCGTAACCGAATCAATTATGGGAGGGGCTTTTATACTTCATCTCTGCAGACAACGAAGATATGAAACTTCTGAAATGATGTGGGACTTACACCAATTGACCAATCACAAAATCCAACTGTAATATTTTGTTTTAACATGTTGGGGGGCAGCACACAGATGCTTTTAGACTATAATTTCAGGAAGTAAAAAATGTATTTTGAATGGTTAAAAATATGACAAGGACCAAAATATAGCACTTGTAAAGCCCCAGTTATAGAAGAGTTGATAGAAATAGTTAATTTACTCTTTGGTTACCCTTTATGTCCATGGGAGGAGTCCATGGCTTAATCTGATGGCTCGTGAAGCTGTTCCTCTGTCTGGTTGTATTTGCTCACATACTACTGGTACATTTAAGGAGTGAATATCTGTGTGCAGGGTGAGTGATGTACTTGATAGAGATCAGGGCCGGCCCTGGGCATAGGTGAGCTAGGCGGCCGCCTAGGGCACCATCTGCTGGAGGGGGCGCTAAATTGCAATGATTTTTTTTTGTTATAGATTAACACACTACTCATTTCGTGTGAAAAGTGAAAAAAATGTAACAATATCAAAAGTCACGTTTCGCTTAGGGCCCCATGCAGCCCGAGCAGTGATGACAGTGATGGCTCTTATGCAGCAGTGAGATGTATACTGGTCATGAATAAATGGATAGAATCATGTTTTTTTTCTCCAATCCTCACCACTATCTGAAGGGTCTGCTGTCAAAAGGCTTCCAGGGAAGTTGCTGGTGAGGATGCCCTCAATAGCCCCCTTGTGGGAGAGCAGCCAATAAATCCTATAATTGCAGCAGTCAGATTTATTAGAGAAAATAACATCTTCATCAAGTTTTAATAAAATTGTGACAGTTTTAACAAGCAGGTGCATTGTACTAGAAAAGTTGTCATTCATGAACTGTATTTTGTGACCTCTGACTTTGTTAATAGAAAATTTCCATCCATGGTATTAGATGTTTCTGAAAAAAATTCAGGTTTCTACGGAGGAAACACCATCATTATCTTAACCTGTTGACTGCTGTCATGGGGCAGCTGGGGACAACCAAGCTACAGTTAGGCAAAGGCGGAGAGCATAAATAAAGCATTTATTTTATTTTTATCTGTTTGAGTTAAAGTTTTAAAAAGGGAGCACCAATCCAACAAAGATAACACATGCACACACAAAAAAAACTAAAGGGAATGAAATGTAGTTGTCATTAGGGAGAATCACACAAACTGGTGCCATATTTAGAGCATTCCTTGTTTGCATGTGCCATGGCTGACTCTAACCTCAAATAAAATTTGAGTGCACAATCAATATATGAAATAAAATATTGTGTTTCTTCTTTGTTTTTCAGCGGCTCCCCTTAGGGGTGATCATAGGGAATCATTTATCTCCATCCAATCCTTGCCTCTTTATTTTTCTCATCTATGGTATATCCAACAACCCCGATGTCCTCCTTCACACAACTTTTATAAACCGTATCTTTGGTTTTCCTGTTGGCCTCTTTCCTGGCAGCTCTGATCTACCCCTTTTACCAAAAGAAACATGGTTTCTCCTTTAAACATGTCCAAACTTTCTTAGCCTCTTCTTCTTTCCCTTTCGGCTTTTCCCTTCAGGGGTCGCCACAGCGAACCAGTTTCCTTCATCTAAGCCTGTCTTTAGCCTGTTTCCCTGCAAAACATCTAACATGAACTATTGCTTAGATGTTTTCAATTCCAATCCTATTCACTCTTCATCCATTTCCCGAAATTTTATTAATCCTTTTTGGGGTCACTGGAATGCTAAAGACTATCCTAGCCACTGTTGTGCCAAGTAAGGGCACAGGCCCACACAGACCCACAAAGCCACGTACATTCACACTTAACCCTAGTGCAATCTTATGGCCTAATCCTTACATTGACATGTTATCCATCCCATGACAAATGTGGATGAAGATGGACAGGATTCCATGTGTGCCAGACACCAGCGTAAATCAAAAACCATAAAAAAATGTTCAGAGCACTGTCTTGTGGGGTCCAGATTACCCCACTCCCACTGTCAGTGTACCTAGGATAGTACAAGGGTTAAGGACAACTTAGAGTCACCAGTTGACCTCTGATGCATATTTTTGAACATGCGAACTCCATGTAGAAACGTTGAGATGCTAACCACCACACAACCGTGCAGCCAGCATCCTCCTAAGACCTAAAGAAAACCTCAACATCTTCAAATTATTCAAAGAACAATGAGTTTCTGTATTGTGGTAAACTAACTTAATAAATTGTCAGAACATAAGGCACCATCTACTATCATCAAAATTTGACAGTGGGTTGGAACATTGGGAAAAATAGACCATATTCACATTTCTGTGTCATTTTTGAACACCCTAATGTAAATGTCAATAATAATAATAATAAAGAGGAGGAAATGAAAAGTGCCCTTATATGATAATAGTGAGGAAGGTAGACAGATAATATCAACAGGTCATCCAGAACAGCCTTGGCATCCTGGCTCGTGAGAAGGTGTATAAATATGAAAAGTGACCTTGCCTATAAACAACTTATGAAAAATGAGGCAGAGTTAATATAAAACCTGTGAGTTCAAATTGAGTATTTACTTTTTCATATATGTGCATCTCCTTTGCATGTTTATTAGTAATATTTTTGTTTTTTTATGCTTTCTCTTTTTTAAACATATTTTTAATTCAACCCAGAAAACGGTTCCTCAAGAGGCAGTAGAAATACTTAGAGCGTTTGTGTTTATTGGAAATTGTGAATTTGCATGTTGGCTCTCTGCTCTACAGGCACCTATTCAGGAGGCATGCACTTTCATTTTCAGAATCATGGGATGTTGTTTATATTTGGCTACATTGGCTGGGTTTACAAGAGCCCGTGTGCTGTTTAGCACAGTAATTGCAGTTTATTCCTTCTTTGTTTCATGATTCACAGAAGAAATGTAACGTATTTTTGTGCCCGAGTTCCCTTGATGGAGGTAAAGTTTTATGAGAAACGACCAATGACATAAAGTCAGACGACAGAGGTTTATTATAGTACAACTCCAAAAAGAGATAAAAATAAGTCAGATTGTTAAAAAAGTGAATTATTACTTAAGATTCCATGAACTCCTCACCACAGATAAGCATCCACTGTATGGTGCACAATGTCAGTGGCAATGAATGAAATGAACAATCAGGTGAATAATGTCTAGATGTGTTTATGGTGTAAACACAATGTAGTGATCAAATGTATTAATAAAATTGTATTTTTTTTTTCTTCAAAATATGTCAGCTTCATGAACTAGAACAGTTATTATTGTCTGCAGTGACAATGCTATGCAGAAGTAATTAGCAATACTGTATTTAAATTACCATGAATGAGTTTATTTCAAGCAATAGGTAATAACACATGAAATACACACCTATTACATAATTAAGTAGATTGCTTGAAAGGGAGTGGGAGGAGGTGAACTTATTAAATCCCACCCCGGCTCGCCCTCAGCATTTTTTTAACATGAATGATCAACTTTTGGTTTAGGACTTATTATCAATTATGTATACTCTGTAATCATAGATACAGGTGGATTAGAGTCTTGGATCTAGTCTTGGATTCATATCAAAGACAAGTAATTTATATTAATCAGTACCAAAAATCTAAAATACATTCAGATGATTACCATTGAAAAAAAATAATTTACATTAATCAATAGTGTAGCAACATGAACTCAAACTCATAAAAGTCCCACTTTGATCATCTTTTTATCTACTGGATGACCTTCTTCTTTGTGGGGGTTGGGGACCAGTAACCTCCGCAAATGTAGAAAATTTCGAGTCTCTGTCTTGCCCTGTCCCCCCTGACCTTCGGACTATGGACTTGCTCCCTCTCTTCATCTCTAGCCTTAAAACCCATCTTTTCCGACTGGCCTGCTCCTCGTGACTGACCATGAGGATGATCCATTTGTCTGCATGTATGCTTCAGAATGGGACGGAACAGGGAGCTTGTAGCCCGACTCTCACATTTTCTACATCACAAATACGATCTTTGTACGAGATACGAGATTTTTTTGTCTGCTCTTATCTCACAACAATTTGAACACAGAAATACTCAGAAATGCAACCTTGAACTTAATTTTCCCAATGTATGTCCTCCTTAATTAGAAAATTACCGCAATAATATGAAAAAAAAAAAACCCACCAAAACACAACTTTCAGTAGAGTTGGTCTTTGTAGCGTATCGGAAAAGACTAGACTTAACCTTTAGATGTAGTCTAATACAAAAAAAAAAAAAAAAAAATCCAAGTCATAATGTCTTCACATTTTTTGTTTAAGGAATGCTTTAAACGTCTCACAAAATGTTCTCACTTCAAACACTTACCTCAGTGAAGTTCTTCCAATAACAGTTCTGTGGACTGACAAACTTAATCCTTTCAGAAAAGAAAGTTCTCGTTTGATGTAAGTAAAGAAGCTCACGGACTTGGGAAAGCCTGGTGCGACTAGCAGATGGCCCATAGTGTTTTCTGATTTCCCACAAGAGCATATTTTCACATGAGACGTGTCCCATCACATTATCAAAGCAGAAAAGCACTGGGGTTCTCATTTAAATAGGAACAAAGACATCTGTATGATGAATGGAACACACCGCAAGTCGTAAATGAATGAAACTCATACCAGTGAAACTATGAACACAAGTATGAACTGATACTGTCTCAGTTAAGGTCATAATGTGCCTCAAAGTTGGAGAAGACCACCAAACTACCAGTTCAAACTAAAACAGGTTAGTGGATCCAGACTCCTCCCACTCTCTTTTATTCAGTCTTCATTACTAACTACTTTCATCATTCTGTTATTTTCTCACATTTGGGCAAAGAGAGACCAGTGGAACGCGTGTGTGTACAGAATAACTTAACAGTTTTGCATTTATTTGTGAACTCATGTAAGCACGCATGCGAACGCCCATACCCTGAGGAGCATCTTCAAAAAAAAAAAAAAATTAAACATGTAATTATTTTAAACCAGCGACTGGCAGCCATTTATGTCTTTTTTCGGACTCGGACTGCAGGGTGAACGGATGAAGGGGAGATGGCGGGATGCAGCGATGAAGGAGGAGAAGGAGGCCAAGAGAGGGGGCCATGTGACGACGGTGGTTTAAACAAGCTGCCTAATTGGGCACAAGAGGCCTCGCGCGTTTGGTGGCTGAACACTTCAAAAGCACTTTTCTAATTACAACACATCAAGGAAATTGGTACAGATAATTATACGTAGCAGGAAAAACAAAAACACACGCTGACTAGCAAATGCCATGAGGAAATATTGACACGCCGGAGTCATGAACTGTTAATATTCAATGTGACAACGGAGCATGTACACGTTGGCAAGAAACAAACTCAAAGCGAGGAGATGGAGGGCTTTTACCCCTCAGTGACACATGTACATGTGTAAGCTTCTCGGCACACACAGATTTCCTCTCTCTCACACACACAAGCTTCATGTTACAGGAGTCCCTCAGATCTCGTTGCACTTGCATTATTTAACAGTCGAGCTAGGATAGCCTGCAGTTTGTGTTAGTGTGTGTGTGTGCGAGAGACTCTCATCTTCCAGCTATAAATACACCTGCAACTGAGAATCCCCCTGTTCACACACTGCTTCCCTTTTTCTCCTCTATTTTACCCTTCTCAAACCTCGTCGTGACTTCACTCTTTTTTTTTTTTTTGAAAAGCATTTAGGTTCTGTCCACATTTTTAGAAAGATTATTGTTAAAGGGGCACTTACCATGAAAAATCAACTTTTTGAGCTTTTAAGTGCATTGTGCTGTTCGCTATAAAGAACCCCAAAGCGGTATTTTGATCCGTTTGCGCATTTCTGAGTAATCCTCTAAAAGCAGCCCCTCCCATACCCACAAAAACGAGCGGGTCCTCACATGCTGACATCACAAGTTGAGAAGAGTCTGCTCCGCCCCAGACTAACACGGACACTTTCTCTACAAAGTTAGCGGTGATCAAGCTAGCATCGTGAGCCCCTCGTCCACAGTCATCCAGACGCCAGCCGTCTGGGTTGAGAGCCATTTTAATGATGGTAAAGAAACAGTCATTCGATTTAGAGTTTAAACTTTGTACGGTGGCATATGCCGAAGAAAACTCTGGAAATTTACACCACATGGTGGGGTGAATCTTGCAGGTATTTCAGAATGGCGCAACCAGACTGGCGATACTGGCAAGACAGCCGCAAAAAGGAAGCAGGCTATTTCCTGATGGAGAAAGGGAGCAGAATATTCCTTGATGGAGAAAGGGTGCAGACTAGTTCCTGGTGGAGAAAGGGAGCAGACTATTTACTGGTGGAAAAACGGAACAGACTATTTACTGGTGGAGAGAGGGAGAAGACTATTTCCTGGTGGAAACCGCAAGTGAGGAATTGGGAGAACTGGTCTGAGCGCGGATTATTGCGTATAGATGGAAAGGTGCGTGTGTCTGCAGGAAAATGATCTGCAGCAAAGAGGATTTTTGATACGGAGACTACTGATGGTTCAAAGAGAACAGAAACATTAATAGCCAGTACTAATCAGAATAATGTTCTAATCATTTCAATAAATCCTGACAGGTTCATCTGCATTTTTTGACCAAATTTCACTGCAAAATGAACTGTTTAGCCTTCACCATTCTGAAGAGGCCGGATCTATGATAACATTATAAAATGGGTGGCACCCTCAGGGAGTGAAGGGCGGAGCCTCATGGATAGTCGTTTTACTTCCGGGTATGAAAAAGAGTTCTCAAAATTAACTGATATTTCATAAATGATTTGCTTTTTAGTGTTCCAAAGGTAATATATGATCATGTATGGATATAGTTTACTCTCAAAGACTTAAGAAAAGCACGGCGTGGCCCCTTAATAAAAAAAATCCTCAAATTCCTGTGTCAGAGCTTCACTGTCATCATCAAAACAAAGGTTACACTTTTTCATTCTGTGTTATACTCAATGAAACACCCAGCAAGACATTCAAACTGTATTTAACTTTGGGAAAAGTGCTTAAATGAGAATGTGTACCAGTATAACACTTTGTACTTTTTCCTCTTTCACTTGAAAAACATGCAGCTGATTCATGAGCACCCACCACCACCGCCGCCGCCACCGCCACCACCGCCACCACCAACCCTTCTCCTCTGAAGCATGAGGGGATGTTTAATTGAGCGCATAATTTACATACTTATCTCTGGCTGGACAGGTATTTTTCACGGTTGCTGCAAAACAGGCTCACTAAAAGCAGTTCATTTCCTCCCATAATGTGTTTCCACAAATTATTCTCATGTCTTGGGATCTTGTTAAAATTATAGCAATCTGACAGGAGCGGCCATTTACCATGACAATCATCTCTTCTTATGTTGAAAACGGGGGCAGAGCCGACAGCTCAGCCGCTGACAGACGTGTCCCCAGAGGGAAGGGAGAAGTGCCGCCAGCTTGCTCCTTGTTGGTCCCACGTGTCGCGGAGAAGTTTAACATTTGCAAAATATTTGCATCAGAATGTGACAGTGATCCATCTTAGAGTTGTCACTAAAAACGCAGGCTCATATCCAAACAAACCTCATAGTCAGAAGTACAGTTAGCAGATCCTTGGTGTCAGCGGCTGTCAGCAGACAACATCTTCTGAAGACCGTCACCAGTTGCACACACTTCTCCGACAACCTGTTAAAAACTGCTGAGAGATGGACCAAAACATTTCTTAGTTGACAACCCACAAATCCTAAGGCTTTTTCGCTTCTCACTCTATAACTCTGTAACTTCAATTCTGATTTAAAAAGATATATGAAACCACTGATGGAAAACATTTTGGTTTTGTTTTGTTGAGTTTTGATTAAGGACTTATTTAGAAGTTTGTTCTTCTAAAGAATATTTATGAAGGTGAAATGCCATCATTTAATGTTTAGAAATGTACTTTTCATAATATACATTAAGTGGTGAGAATGTTATAGATCTATTTTTTTACATAATTAATTTTCAAACCCAGTTTTAATTGAGACAATTTGCTCAGACACTGTATTTATGTCATATGTTTTACACCAAGTATGCTAATGTTTACTAAATCAAAAGTTGTCACAGTGTGCTTGACTGCGTTTTAAAATTTTACATCTACTTCATAACCCACATTTGATTGATATTTTTACTTAATGGCAAAAAAAAAGAAAATGCAAAATATTGTTTTTAGGTGTTTAGGAAAGGTTACCCATAATTTAGATTTGCTCTGTTTCGTTATTGTTTATTTCAAAATATAAACTAGCTTTTTTTTTCTTTAGAAAAGCTAAATGAGTAGTTTAGGTAGTTATGTCTTAGGTTTTTTTTTTTGTTTTTTTAATACAGATTTTTATTTATATTGACAAAGATGTGATACAAGTATGTTAGTAGTCAATAACTTTTATTTTACTTAACATATTTTTCCAAGCATAAGACACACACAGTTTCTTTCCCCATTTTTTGTATTCTTTGACTTGATTTATGTGATTTTGAAAACATAAATGGCCTCATATATATGACAATATTATTACCAATAGTCTAAATAAAAAAAATAGATGATTTATGCCACAGGTTTCTTAATTCTTCTGCATTTGGGTCCAATTCCCATCAAAATATAACCACAAAGATGAAGCTCAAGACTTCTATCTTTAAAATCTAAAAGTTCAAGCTAAAAATCTATTTTGCATTTTGAACCACATAAGGTCCTGGTTGTTCACGACTGTACCTGTACCTAATGTACTCTGTTGATTTCCAACATTAATAAACAACAGACACATAAAGGAATGCACCATTTTCTAATGCAATTTCTTAAAATTAATTATAATATTTTCTGATCAATCGGTGTTAAGACCTGTGATACAGACTTTGCAAGGCATGACAAATTGCAAAATTTTAGGAACTTTTTAAAATAGCTACTGTGTTTTCTGGAGTTGCAGGAACAAAATGCAAAAATGTGTAATAGATAAAAAAAATTCATGTATGATTGCTCTGAGGTATAATTCCTGGACCAGACTGGAAACGGAAGTGCAGAACGGAGGCCGCTTCCATTGGGCGTCCTTGTTAACTCTATGGTGTGGTTCACACCAGGCGCAGAGCCCAGCGGTCCCCCGCGGAAGGCTTGCACCGCGCAGCGAATCGCTTCAACATCTGGTCTATTTTGTGTGCGGGCTGCGAGCAATCCAGGTCAATCCTGGAAGGAAGTTACATCAAGATACATGAAAAAGTCTGTGTTTTCACAATAAAACACAGCGATTGACAAATATCATATTTTTGTATCTAAACAGACTGTAAAGATAAAAATAAACATCCAATCACAACACAAACACACATTAAAAAAAAAAAAAAACAGACACACACAGACCAATGTAGTGGGCCGACTCCGGAGCCGGGCATGGGGCTGGGTTTTGGATGTAAAACAACAACAAGAAAGAGGCAGAGAGCAATTCTTCTTACCAGAAACATGGAGTAATATTTTTAGGTTATTAATTTACCCATGGTGGCAAAAACAAAAAAAGGTCAAGCAGAAACGCCTGTCGACCGTTGTGGAAAAATACGCATGTGGTGTGAATTGCACAAGAGAGCGGATGCCGCGCGCACTTCGCTTCAGCGTCTGGTGTGAACCTAGCATGAGTCGCACCTTTAGCACCTTTCATAACAGCGTAATGCTGCTTTCATACCAAATGTCATTCATGTGTCAAATTAAACACACATTTTCTTTTACAAAGTAAAGTCATACATTTTTTGAACTTGGCACCAGTCTCCCCACTGTCTGTTTTTCCTTTATATGGATTGAAGTTTTTGGAGTCTTTTCATATTTGAAAAAAACATTTTTTCTTTACTACAGTTTATGATCCACCTCGACTTTATGCTCACATTCTGACTGAGGATTTATGTGGGCAGTGTGATGTAGAGAATAGCACATTTATGTGTGTTTTCATCTGGAAAAAACATGCTTAATTCTACCTAAACGATGTATGTTTGGTGCTCTCCTTATAAAATGATTAGACCCAGTCTCCTCAACTTGTAAATACAACATGAAGGTGCTCTGATGGATGTGCTCTCAGTGTTTTTTGCAGAAATCCCTGATGTACAGCACTCTTGTTTAACAGCTTTTAGACATCTTAAATTCCTTTTCAAAGGAAGAGAAGCTAAGTTTGTAAATGGAACTTTTACAAATATCCCCAAGGTTCCTTTTTACATGCACACACACACACACACAGGCACAGTTAATGCAGAGAGTCTGATGCTGATGAGGCAGTTGAAGCCTTTGGGCCGAGACAGATGATGGATCGAAGGGTATAGATGACTGTGTAGGGTGGCTGCTCATTCTCTTTCAGCTGCTCTGCTCAGCCCACCCCACTCTGCATCTCTTTGTCTGAATTCCCTGACCGTCTTTCGTTGTCATCCATGTCCAAGCTCACCTTTATCTTCTCCACTCATAAGCGACAGAAAAAAAGAGTTCGTGCTTACTCCCTATTATTGAGGGTGTCAGCATCTACATCATTGCTGCCATTTAGCCCCAGAACAGTTAAGAGAACCAATTATGCTACAGGCAGCCTGAAAGGGCTTTCAGTTCTGTCTCTACTTGTAATCAGCAAAGCAGAGTGGAAGTGTTACACACTATCCTTACCATGGGAGGTGTTCCTTTAGGGTGAACTTGGTGTGTCTCAAAAACAAACTGGTAGCTTGATCAACTCTGATTGGATAAACATTTGTACCGTTTTGACTTGTTCTGGTTTCGTCCAAGTCTTTGAAAAACTGAGGGTCTTCGCCATGTGTTTGAGCTAGCAACGAATAGTACAGACATCATATTTCATGTGATTATGAATGAACCTACACTAAATAAAATTAATTACATTGTTTTTTGTCTTTCAGTTGCTCCCTTTAGAGGTCACCACAGCGAATCATCCGCCTCCATCTAACCAACTCTTCTTTGCATCCTTTCTACTCACACCAGCCACCTTCACGTCTGAGCCAGGAAGCAAAGCTCTCTACTTACCAGACGATCTTTGTTCCATTACTCACTTATGGTCATGAGCTCTGGGTCATGATTGAAAGAACGAGATACCGACAACAAGTGGCTGAAATTAGTTTCCTCTCATGGGTGGCCGGGTGTTCCCTAAGGCCTCGTTTCCACTGAGCGGTCTGGACCGGTCCAGTCCCCTTTTGGCCGGTTTAGAACAGTCCAGGTAATTCAAGTGAGCGGTTCCATTGAGCGTTGGACCATCAAAGCACATGCGGGGTGTTGACTGATGAAATAGCTGTGGGACTACAACAAAAGAGAAGCTGTATCAGCGGACTCAGAAATGGTTGTAAAATGAAAAAGTTAACCGCGGAGAATAATTATATTCCGGAGCAGGTGTTTATTATGGATGTATCTATTGTTCTGGAAAAAAAAAAAAAACTCTTTATGTTGAGTGTTACTCCAATGTTCTTCAATAAATGTTTTTACAAAACACAATCGGAAGTGTTTTTGATGAGTCTGGATTGGTAACGGACATTCTTCCACCGTCGGGGTCAGGTGAGATGCTGACGGAAACAGTGTGTGTGTCTTTGTATTTTTGGATTCGGTATGTCTCCTGCCTCCAACCCCCTCGAATAAGGGGGAATACTGTATGCGAAGAATTAATTTGCAAGAGAATTATGGGGGCAAAGAAGAATACAGACAAAAAGAGGACAACAGTTTAGATCTTGATTTGGGAAAAGTGCCGGTCGGACGCTTTCTGCTGTCAAAAACATTTCCGTGCCAATTAGTGGATTACATCGTGTGACGACTGATGTCTGCCCTAACAGGTCCATTCCATTTTGCTATAGATATATGTGACCAGAAATGGTAGCAGTTGGTCCTGCTTTAGGGGTACATTTTGTAATGGAAATGCTCAAAAGTCCAGTCCAGCCTGGTCCAGTTTGGTCTGGACCGCTCATTTGAAACAAGGCATTAGAGATAGGGTGAGAAGCTCGGATGCCCGGAAAGAGCTAGGAGAAGAGCCACTGCCCCTCCATATCAGGAGGAAACAGTTTAGGTGGCTTGGACGTCTGGTCCGGATGCCTCCTGGACACCTCCTTGGTGAGGTCTTCCGGGCATGTCCCACTGGACAGAGGCCCCGGGGAAGACCCAGAATACCCTGGACAGACTACGTCTCTCAGCTGGCCGAGCTGGAAGAAGTGGCCAAAATCTGGGCATTTTTGCATAGACTGCTGCCCCTTGACCCGGATCAGCGGAAGAAGATGGATGGATGGATGGATGGATGGATGGATGGATGGATGGATGGATGGATGGATGGATGGATGGATGGATGGATGTGGATAGATGGATGGATAGATGGATGGATAGATGGATGGGGCAGGTCAGACTAAATGGTTTGCGATGCCAGTTAGCCACCCCTGCTCTAGACAGTTGACTTGAAGTACCTAAAATCCTCCACCTTTTCCACCTCTGCCTCCTGTAACCTCACTGTTTCCCTTTAGTTCCCCCCACTCACAAAGATACTTCATCTTGCAGCAGCCTACATTAATTCCTCTCCTTTCCAGAGTAAATCTCCACCTCTGGATATTCATCCACCTGCTCCCTGTTCTCACTGTAGATCACAGTGTCATCTGCAAACATGATGGTCCACAGAAATTCCTATCTAACCTCCTCTGTCAGTCTGTCCATCAGTCAGTCTCTCTAGATCTTCATAGAAACAATCTGGAAGCATCATCATCGTATATGTGGCATCTGCGGCACTCCTTTTGTGCAAAAAAAAAAAAAAAAACTCACCAAAAAAGGGTTGAAATAATAATATGAAAGATTGTGGAAATAACGTTTGTCAATGTACTTTTATAATGGGCTTTTGGTTATCCTCGTCATTATACTGAATAGACGTTACATTCTTGTGGTACACAGACTATAGAATGAGTTGAATGACCTAAAGTAGGGGTGTCCAAAGTCATTTCTCAAAGCTCTGCCTCCTGCTGGTTTTACATAAGCCCTGCCTCATCTATTACTGATTACCTGGATCAGGTGTGTTTGGCCAGTAAAGAGCTTCTATAGCAGGTTGGTTGGAAAACATGTGGGACACCAACCCTCCAAGACTGACTTTGGACACCCCTGACCTAAAGGATAACAGGATAAATATAGCACACTCTGACTGTGTGAAGATTGTGTTTTGAGTTATTTTTTCTTGCTTCCTATAATTTTCTGTTTTCAGGCTTGTACCTCCATCTGTCACACTTTCATTCATTTGATAATTCTCCACAGCTGTCGTCATTTCAGTAAATCATTCTCAGTATATATGTTTCGGTTCATGCTGGTCAAGTCGCATACATTGTCACACATTCCTTTTGCTTAGTCTTGTTCTGAGTTCATTTAAGTTGTTGTTCTTGATTCAAGCCTGGTTTTCTGCATGTCGGGTCCTTTAGTCCCAGACATATTACCTGTTTCCATGTATCACTGTTCTGATTCTACATCCAGTCTTCCTCTGAGAAGTTATTTTTTAAAAGGATTTGACTTTTCATTTTCACATAAGTCAAATTTCTAGAAGTGCCTTCTTTTATAGCTGCAATATTTCAAAGGAACATCCTGTCTAATGATGCAGAGAGATTCATGCTTTTGTTACTTTGAAATTAGACTGTTCCAGTTCTGCCTGTTAAAAGAAAAACAGATTCCACATTTCTTTTACCAATCTTTTATTACAGAAGCTCAATCTTGACTTACAATACTTATAATTTCATAATTTCCAGACGGAGTTCTCTATGTAGGATTATTTGGTGTTCCTCAAATGTGCATACTTAATGGAGAGGGAAGATTTTTCTTTCGTATTTTTCAATTGTTAAAGAAAGCAAAAATTTCTGCAGCTAGCTGACTTTTGTTTCTCATGATAATCAAATAAATTCTAACCCTGTGAGAACAGGGCATTCTGAAAGTTAATAACACTGAAAGTTGATGTTCATGAAGATTTCCTGTCATCCAGGTCAGGTTATCACTAGAGCTGGGTTGATAAAATGTATTAATCAATTTGAATCGATTTTAAGCTAAATAGATTAATAATCAATTCATAAAAATATAAATTAGCACACAAAGCTAAAGTCCATTAGCTTGATGCTAACGTTTAATGGGATTTCCCATAAGATGGCTAATGCTAACTTTTGGTCAGCATAAACATACATTGTTGACTAAATCAACTTTATAAATTCACAGGCATGAATTTTCCAAACTATTTTAAGGAAATAGTTTTTAAAGTAACCATGTGTGGTCTATAACACAGACTTTTGCTCGTTCTTTGCTTGTTCTTCTTGAAAAAGGTATAATGCTAAAGCATGACCGCCACCTAGTGGCCAAACTGAACATCCTCCAGGAGAAGCAGAACAATGTTTACAATTTTAATGATCTGAACATTTTTGTTAGAACTTCTCCATGTAACACTGTACGTCATTATTTCACTAATACATTTCACAGTAGGTGAACTGGATCAGATTAATATAAATATATTTAAATAAAATAGAATTGAATTTATTTGAGTGCATTGACAGAAAAAAAAAAAATCTGAACCAAACTGATCCAGGCTCTGATGAATTGAATCGAATCGTTTCTGGAAATTAATATCGATACCCAGCTCTAGTTCTCCCAGGACTATCAGCCAGATGTCTTCCATATCGACATTTAAAGCTGATATATTAAAATGTAAAACTTTTAAGCAGATTTAAATGTTTTGATATGAAGTGATGAGGACAGATCTTGTTTCAGGCGCGTGGAGCACCTCATGAAAAACTTACTGTGCAGTCCAGGAGAAAGTGACAACCAATAAAATTCTGTGAGGTGGTTTGTAGGATTAGCACCGGGTGATTAAATGTTAATGACATAATTAATAATGAATAATGGGCCTGTACCTATTCCCATTAGCAGACAGTGAGTGAAGCCACTACCAGCAGAAAGAGAGACCAAAATAAAAACACATAAATAAACCAGCATATAAAGCTGATGTTACTTAATTGTGATTTTTGGATTAACATGCAAGATTAGTACTGTGATGCAGGCTAGGCTCTATATACTTCCACTGTTTTGTTTGAAAGTGGAGCCGGTTGTACAGTCTCATCTGCTCAGGGGGCACAAAACCTCCTCATTTCCTGAAAATGCCTAGAAATCTGAGACAGCCTCGATAACAAAAGTAGTCTTCACAAAAACAAGATTTTAATAGATCCTGCGTTTTACAACCATGTACTATTTTTCTTTCTTTTTTTCTAAAGAATTTATTTAATTTATTTTTTACCATTTGACAAACCAGAGGCGGCGGCGTATTTACATGACAAGAGCACCTCCAACAGGCGGAAGGCTTTACCTGCGGGCTGTCGACAAGGATGAGCATCACTTCAGAGACCTGGCTGCGGTGCACCGAAAGAGATTAGGAAGGAAAATTATTTATAAATTTCACTTCAATTATTTATTGAGCAATTCATTCCAGGATTTACTCAGGGGTTATTAAATATTAGTCTGCAAAGCTGCTCAAAAGGCCGAATCCTCTGAGGAATCCCAGGAATCATTTTAATTCCAACACTCACAAAATTCCAGACTGCCAGAACAGTCTGCTAGAAACGAAGCAGCTTTCTTCTAGTATTTATTTTTCAATATATGTTTTACATCCTAATCTTAAAAAAAAAAATGTAAAAATACAGTTTTAAACTAAAAACAAAATGGGAAAAATTAAAGTAGATGTAATGGACTCCAAATAGAATTTTTACAGCCCGGCTAATTGGTTGTTTCTCTCTTTCTGCATAGAGCTCCTGTCTTTTTTTTTTTTTATTACCCAAAAATTAGAGTTTTAAAGGTGGATTTCTATCTGAAATGTCTGGAGAGTCGTACATTACCTAACTTAGACAAAGGCAGGACACCCTTTACTGTTATTTTGTTGTCTTTTGTCTGTCTTGTACACAAAAGTGCACAAAGCGAAGAAGGGAGACGAGAGCTTGATCTGTTAGTAAAGGAACATTAAACTACTGAAGCTGTCAAATCGCTCTGCCTGACCCGCAGCAGAACTTTAGACGAGCGTGCCTATAGACTCCTTGTTTTTGCGATTTCTCAGAACAGATAGAAATGACTTTTGCTGCACAAGAAGAGAGAAATAAAGTGGACACAAGCTAGTGTTCTGGCTCCAAGAAAAAGGAAAAAAAATGGGCTATCATTCCTTTCCGCATTCACCCTTAGTCTAAGTCTGTCCTACTTCATATGGGGATGTATATAATAGATGACTGAACGATACACAAACCAGGTAAAGACCAGCAGACGGGTGGCAGAGTAAAGTAAATTTGTCATCTGCTTGATGGTTGTAGAATTTCAAGGAGTGTGTGTTCATGTTCATCTGGTTCAATGCGAGTTAAAGGTTTACTTATCAACTCAGTGAACTGGCAGCAGACAGAGCCGGTGGTCTAGTAACGTTTTAATGGAGCAACACTGACCCCTGCTGGTCACACTGACCCATAAACGCCAGTGCATCGATTACCGCGCGTATCTGCTCCTGAAGAAATGAAGGGTTTTAAGGAACAAAGTGCTGCCAGATACAAAGGGGTTATAAGATTCAAAAGACGGCTGAGCTTCTGAAAGTTGAGGATAGAATCAGAAATGTTCCTTGAAACTTTCCTCTATTGACCAAATATGATGCTCTTAGAAGTTCATCAGTTTTAATTCATGATCACAATGAGTTCTAATGAGCAACTATATATATAAAAAATGTATTTATTGTAATAAACTCCCATTTAACCAGAACTAAGAACTTTAATTCACCTCCAGCTCTGCTTTCTTCAAAAGTAATGATTGTTTTGGAGGGTGAGCCAATATATTCCTCGCATTTCTTCAAAGCACACTGACGACATTTTCAAATGGCAGTTTGAGGATCAGCATCGGTCTCTTGGTTGATTGAACCTCTAATGTCAGTTTGCTTTTGATTTGTGGTGGGAAGTGAGTCTGAGCTTTGAGTTAGACAGGGAGACCGGTTTGCTGAAATACCATAAAAGGACATGGGGTTCAGCTTGCTTAAATGCGTTCTTTTATCCGTGAATCTTCATGTTAAGGCTCTGCAGGCTTTCTTTGGTTCATCCGTATTAAGGAAAGGATGAACGGGGCAATCGGTGGTGGGAGATCAAAGTCGGTGTTGCACGGCGACAGCCCAAAAACATCACAACTCCAGAGAAGATCTGCATAGAACAATGGAACAAAATAGCAGCTACAGCGTGTGCAAAGCGGGAAGATTTACAGAAATCATTGACCTCTGTCATTGCCAGTCAAGTTTATATTACGATTGTGTAATTATACAAATTAATTATTTCAAATAAATATATATTTTTTTTAAATGTGATTAGAAAAGACTTTCAGAAATAATAG
The DNA here is from genome assembly GCA_003999625.1 of Oryzias javanicus. NCBI lineage: Eukaryota > Metazoa > Chordata > Actinopteri > Beloniformes > Adrianichthyidae > Oryzias > Oryzias javanicus. Next base: position 4,742,754 of record CM012437.1, read on the forward strand.
ATTCCTTTTTTACGGAAATAGTATTACTAACAGTCTTTAAATAATTTATATAAAACAAAACAATGTAACATAAAAATTCTGCTTGGTAAAAACTGAGATATTATTCAGTGTAGAAATATGTTAATACTTTACTACCTTCTCAGAAGGCCCACACTCTCCCGTTCATTCAGCGTCTTGCCCAAGGACACTTTGAAACATGGGCAAGCAAGGCAGGAATCGAACCTGCAATCTTTCAATCAAAAGCTGACTGTGTAATAAATTTAACTCTATTGGACAACAGTGGAAAGCTGCCAGTTTTGGTCAATTTTTTAACAATTGTACATTTTTGCTACAGTGTACATTTAGACGTAAATGTATAATTCTGCATACACTTCATATACATAACCAAAAACATATCTTATTTTTTTAAAGAATGTTTACAGAATGATTTAAAAAAAAAAGGAATATGTATTTTGCTTTTGCATTTATATCTGATGTCAGATAAACGGCCATTTTACGCAATTCACAGCAGTTGTGATGACTGATTATTCCACAAGACTCTGAATGAGATTTACAGAGGTAAATAAAAAAAAGTTAATTTATTTTTGCAACTAAATATGTGCATTTATTTATAACATACTGCGAGGCAAATAAGTATTTGAACACTATGAATTTGCAAGTTCTCCCACTTAGAAATCATGGAGGAGTCTGACGTTTTCACCTTAAAAAAGAATTCTGAAAATCCAACAGCATGACTTTTTAAGATAATTTATTTATTTACTACTGCTGAAAATAAGTATTTGAACATCTGAGAAAATCAATGTTAATATTCAGTACAGTAGCTTTTGTTTCCCATGATAGTGAGCAGCTATTAGCTGCGCTTGTAAACAGAGAAAATATCTAGATATTAAACTAGCAACCCACTTTTTAAAAACTGCCAGAGCATTTCCAGCGTGGGCAAGTATGTGCCAACAGAAGCTGATGAATGTCCAGAGTTATCCTTTAGTTGACTGTAGATGGAAAAACGTTATAGGGAGAAGAGAGGGGAAGCAAAGGGTCAAAGGAAGTGAGGATTCACAAATCACTCTGTGCCAATCCTCTGGGTCAGAAATCCACATCCAATATAGGCTGTGGCTTAAAAATCCTAACAAGCTTTTATAATTGTATTTTATCCGTTCTTCTATAGCACTAAATAAAAAAGATTAGTCATCAGAAAAATCAAAGAACGATGATATTGCCAATCATGTTTCTGAAGTCAAAGAGCAGTAAGAACAACATGAAGAAAAACAAAAAATAGATACTTGGTCAGAAAATCCCTCTAAACTGCTTCATTCATCTAAAATCTGGCCAGAATTGCTAAAGTTGTGTTGGGCTGAAGGTTTGTTTCAGTGATTCAAAAAAAAAAAGGAAAACCAGTGGTTTCAGAGACCAGTGAATCAGCTGAAAATAATAAAAGCTATTTTATTATATATGCACTGTCAATAGAATCGAAGCAACACTTTTTAGACAGAGAGGTCAGTAATCACAGAACCAAGAGAAGATGAATAAACACAAAATCTGTCAGACGACCAAAGTTAGTCATTGCAGCAGTCTGAGGACAGGAAGCAAAGGAGCACAAACATCTCAATATTGGTTGTAAGGCAGAAACAGAAGACATAAAAACACAATTCCTAGAACATCAAATATGGAGAAGAACAAAGAAGTTAGTCAACGCAGCAGCGAAAAACAGAAAGCAGACAGGGTTACCAATGAAACTCCTCTGATAAGACAACTCTCGGAGCAAGAATACAGGATAAAAATGGACAGAGCAGAAAGACGACAAAAATACTGGAACATCTAGAAGAAAACAAGACAAAGGCACGGTCGACGGCATAGAAGATTTGGTAAAATGCTCAGAGAATCTCAAGGATGACCTCTGCTTTATGAAAAAAAAAAGACTTTCCAATTACACCAATGTTCTTACTTTGAGAAGATCTGAATGGAAGTTCAGGTAGTTTGATATTGTACATCTTGTAGCCTTGCCAGAATACGCAAAAGTAGGCTAAAGTAACCTTCTACCTCCTTTCTTTTCTGGTCCTCAACTCTTCCTCACCCTGCATTGCCAGTGAGTCTGGATTGATCGGGGAAAGTTTCCCAATTTTCTCCTTTAGCATTTGTTTCTTTATTCTCGTTCATCGTCCATCTATCTTTTGTTATTTTTTTGTGAATCCCTTAAGACACTGGCATTCATGTCTTCAAGGATAACTAAAATGTGATATTGTGATTACTCGTTGTTGGCTTATTTCAACAAGGAGATATCTCAGGAATATGAACAGATAAAGATTTCTTTATGAAACAAAAAACATGCATGAAATAGTCCATAGTCTTTTGACTGTTAGGATCTGGACTGATGACGCCTTTATTCTGGTGGGATACGCTCGGCCCATAGATGGATACATCCCAGAGCCCAGACGCTGATGGTGGTTGAGGGCCGGTTCATGAAATAGTATTGGTCCAGGTAGAGAATGGGTCGGAGGGCCAACGAACCATCTAAAACAGAGGTGTCCAAAGTCAGTCTTCTGGTCTCTTAAATGTTTTCCAACCAACCTGCCATTGAAGCTCCTTATTGGCTAAGACACCTGATCCAGGTAATCAGCAGCAGATAAGGCAGGGCTTTCTGGAAAACCAGCAGGAGGCTGATGATCTAGAATGGATTTAAAAGCAGAGATATTATTGTGAAGAGAAAAGGCTGAGAATGCAGCTATTGGTTAGAGCAGGGATAAAACTTTGGCCCGGTGGCCCATCAAACTATTTAATTTGGCCCTCCAAACTGAAATAAATTAAATTGATAGTCTTTATAAAGGTTATACTTTCTGATGTGTCCCAAAAGTAGTTACCAAACTTTTACCCGCCAAAAAGGAGTAAACATTAGCAACTAGCAAGTGTTTTTCAGACCCTTCAAAATAAAAGTCTATTGCGATAGACTCGTTTTCTATCAAGAAAAAATTCTATTGCAAAAAATATCGTTATCGTTTTATTGCCCAGCCCTAGTAAACAGTATGGGCTGATGTGATGTTTCTGTTTCTGTATTTGCTCTGTTTTGAGAAGATTCTTTTAGAAGAAATGGATCAGTTTCCCTCCTCATCTTCACCAGGCGTTAGCAGCAGAAGCTGAGTATAAGTCACTAGGGTGGATCTGGCTCTTACTCAACAGGAGTCAGCTCCTCTGATCCAGTATAAAGTCCTCTCCTCTCAAAACTGCCTTTTTTAGTGTGACACATCACTGACACCTCCGCTTACATTCTGATCAAGATGTCTTGAGAAAGAAAGTGACACTAAACTAAAACTAAAACTTTGAGCATACTTTACTCTGCTACTTTACATGCTGACCATCCTACAGATAACTGAAAACGGATAGAAGACAAAAATCCCAAAGTCTTTTTGTACATCCAACTGTCTGCAGTGAGTTCAAAGAGTTATTCTTTTCTTGAACTGGTTTGTGAGTTTCAAATATTTACACTATTGTGGTTTAAACTATAAAAATGCAAAACTTATGGAAATCGTAAAAGAAAAGATCAGATCAGCCATTTGTGCTGAGTGCACGCGAGCACGAGTGTGTGCTCAGTGACTGGGGGCGGGGGCGGGTGGGGGACGGAGCGGTCCGTCACGTGGAGCACAACATGAACCGAGCATGAAAGGATTTGTGATAATTTCAATGCTATTTGTATTGAATCCTTTTCTGTTAGTGAGAACACAGACAGTTTGATGTAGGAAAACAAACGTAGCCCTTAAATACCTTAAATCCATGTTAAGAAAAAAACTGGAAAAGATCGAAATCGTAACTTAAAAATTGTAAATCTTTCCATGGCTCGACTGAATCGTTATGATACTTCACAGCTCTTTCTAGGTTGCGTGTCTTATGGAATCGCTGGATCCACAGGCACAGCTCCTCCATTGAATCCACAAGATTTCCTCGTTATCATTCCATCCGTACAGCCGCCCTTTTGCAGCAGGTATAAGACGCAGACGTCTCCTTTGACAGATAAGGATGAGAAACTAGAAAGTTGAATGGAGCTTGTTTTCAAACGAAGATATTGTCCAGCTGCTTGCTTGTCAGAATGTTTTTTTTTTTTTTTAATACCGCTGAACAGGCTTCTCACATCTGCGCTCCACGCTGCTGTGACATCACGGAAATGCTTCCTTTTAGTGAATCAAATTAAAACAATACTTGCTCTCATCTGTTGCCGTGTCTTTAATGACTTATCACGTTAGCTGGTTTGGGTTTATTTGCATCATTATGATTAAATGAAAATTGCAAAATTGTGTTTTTTGCCACTTCTAGAATTTTGATAAGTTTTGCACACATGTGTAACAAAAACACGAGTATTTTGTCATTCTAGCGCCTCTGAGGCATCGTTGAGTCAAGCATCTGCTGTTGATTTATACCTTTTGAGAACAAAAATTAGTCTCTGTAGTGTCCGTGTGAATTCCGCGCGCTGATGACTGTTAAATGTAGTCGTCAGCATCCTCTTTCTGTTGGTTTTGAAGGGAATGTTTTAGTGTAGTTCAGCAGAACTCCTCGTGAGCGGACTAACAACATTGTCAGCACTGTTCCTGGACACCACTGCGCTCTTCTCTGCTGCTCTCCGCGAGCAGGACTTCGCGCAAACACTTGACACCAGGAGTTATTTATTTATGAAATAGAATTTTCTATTAGAGAGGAAAGAGTGATGCACATCAGTGGGGTTTACACTGCCACTGTCTTTTATCACCGTGTGTGTGGAATAATAGCTGTTCTGGACCCGCTCCCGTATCAGTCTCACAGTTTGACGCGTTTGTCCTTCAAGTCTGGCAGAACCTTTTGCAATCATACAAGCAGTCTTGCTGTGGGTGTCATTCTACTCTGAACAAAGTACCGAAAAACAGACTTTAACTAAAAGAAAAACTTAAATTTAAACTTCTCTGTTAAACAAACTAAAAAAACTTACAGAATTGTTTTAAATATGTGGAAAGATTCTTGGCATTTAGATATAATTTAAGACTACTTTCAGAATGCATTATGTGAGAATTATGGATGATGATATTTTAAATATTCTTTTAGTTAATAATCCCCTCAAATACCCTTTGAAAAATCACCACTTCTTAAATTTGCAGTTTCATTTAAGCATCTCTGCTGAATTTAAAATCCAACACTACTTTATTGTGATTTTTTTAATGATCAACATGGTTAACGTTATTCCAGTGAAACGATTAATTAATTAATTGATTTCTGTTCCTGCGATCAAACCAAACTGATCTATCTGAAGCAGAATTTAATCGACTTATACTATTAAAATATTGTTTTAAAGTAATGTAAATCAATGGCTGAATCAATGATTTAAATACCATTTGGATTAAGACATGGTAGATTTATTTTACTATAATGTGTGACCTCGCACTGATAGCTAAAAAAGCTGAAGTTGATATCTGAAAATTTGATGTTGATAGCCAGCTAAAATATTTGCTAAATTAGCCTTTAAAAAAACAAACAAAAAAACATAGGTTAGCCAAAACAGCTAGCCTGTAGCGGAAAAGTTAGCTAAATGTTAAAATACTAAAAGCCTAAAATACCCAAACAGCGAGCCTGTAAATATTAGCTAATGTCATAAAACACCCAAAAAAAAAAAAAAAAAACAAAATTAGTGAAAACAGTTGGTATGTCCCTAAAATATAAGCTAAACTCTAAAATTACCTAAAAAAAATCCCAAATTAGCAAAAAAAGATAGCATGTAGCTGAAATATTAGCTGAACTCCAAAATGGACCAAAAAAAAAACTGGGAAAAAAACCCTAATTAGCATATAACAGCTAACCTGTCGCTGAAATTTGTGCTAAACTCCAAAATATTCTAAAAACAGAAGTCTAAATTAAAACACCTAGCATGTAGTTGAAATATTGGCTAACTCCAAAATAGCTAAAAAAAAAAAAACTTGGCAAATCCCAAAATAGTCCAAAAAGCAAGCAGAATGCCAATTTTTAAAACTTTAAAACCGTAATTTGTTAACATAATTATGAATAATAAAAAGGCAGGAATATTATTACAGAATGAATCAACCTAAATTACTTTCAATATTTTACTCTCCAAAAAAGTATATTTTATCAAAATTATACAAGTTAGAAATAAACACATGATACCATCATCATTAATTACAATAAAATGAAATGATCTGAAGGGCCGGATACAATCACCCAGAGGGCCGGATCCGGCCCCTGGGCCTCGACTTTGACATATGTACCATAAAGAATCAATTGGAAATGGCTAAGAGGTTCTAATTTAAACTGCTTCCACAGCGACAACTTGGCGGGCTAAATTTGACTTGCGGGCCCGACTTTGGGCACCCGTGGTCCAGGGCTTTTTTCATCATGGTCTGAGGTCATCCCATGCACTCAAGACATTAGCAGCCCAGAGCCTTCATCCACAACTCTTGTTTCACTAATGAATTTTTCAATCACGTCACTAAGTACTGTCCTTTTTAAAATAAAAACTCTTTCTTTAATTTTTTTTTACTTGAAGTTTCACATGTTGTTGAGTTGGACAGAAGAGGCTTTGATCAACATGCATGCTGTGTTCAGAATCCAACGGATGTTTTTGGAGGTCATCCGTCCAGTATTAATGTGTGGTCTCTATGGACTGACAACATTGTGACCCCAAACCCAGGAGTTAAAATAACATCAATAGAATATTGAGGAATAGACGATATGCATCATCACAGGGTGATAAACAATAAGACAGGACAATAAGCAATGAAACTGGACTATAGGAGAGTCTGCTGAGCATGCGTCGAGTGTTCTTTGTGGACGTTTTCTCTTGTGGCTGAATTCCCCCACAACACAAGAGAGATATCATCGAGAACACAGACGCTGCCTTAAATCTTCTTTCTTTTGAACACACACTCAAAAGATTAGCCTCCTCTAGTTTTTTTCATTTACTGCCTTTAAAAATGAGCTGAGAATGTTATCGGTTGCAACACCTGCACAGAGCGGCTATGAGTCGCTTTAAGACAACATCAAGCTCAATCTTAAACTTGTGTAACCCACATTACAATTGGCACACACTTTAAATAAAAGAGTGTCTAGAGATGCACATTACAACAAATGGTCAACACTAGTGTTCTTTTAAGAGAAACTCTCTATTCCAATAATTCTTTCAAAGTTGAACAAAGAGAAACCAATCATATAACAAATCTGTTAAGCTCGTGCCTGCAAAGGTAGAAGGCTGACACCAAGTGTTCAGAAACAGCTAATCTTTTTTTTTTTTTTTGTCAAAATGAACGCCACTATTGTTTACAGCAAGCAAATACTCATGATTAATTTTGTGTAAAAGTTTAAAAACCACTACATGAAGTGCGAGCTACGTAGATAACTTGTGAAAAGTGTAAAGACTAACTATTTGTTGCAGTGAATATAAATGTGTTTGTATCAAGCCAGATTTCTATTCATGTTTATATTTTCTTTTCTGGTGTCTCATTTTATGTTTTATCATGTTGTTTGTGTCTGGTGGTGGTGGTGGGGGCTTATTGCATGTGTTTTTTATCATGCCAACTAATTTATAAATATATATGCCATGTGCATAAAGTTTTTGTACAATTCCAATAAGGAAGATCTACCTCACTTGGGTTGTTACGTCACCCAGAACGTCATTATCAATTGGTTTTCACTTTAAACCAATGGCTAAGCAGTCCAGCTTTCTTTTCTTTTTGTCTTTAAATTCATGATTGGTTGTCTCTCTGTGTTCTCAGACCTCCCTCATCCTGTTCTCCATGGAGCCATGCTTTGTAATGGTTTACCCCAGGAGTCTGCAACCTTCAACTCTGAAGGAGCCAAATGGGTTGATTTCTCACTGACCACAAAGTCTTCCTTCACCCTTTAAAAAAATAAGACACTGATCTGTATTTATGCTATCATTTTGCATGAATAAAGCACATACATTAAAAGAAAATAGCCTTTTAAAACTTCTGATAGAAGTTCCTTTCAAAATAAAATACACTGTCACATCTGATCATCTCAATGCAGCAAAAGTAATGGTAGCAAGTGTGATGTCAGAAATAGAAATAGTTCATTTAACTGTTGTTGGTGCATCTCTGCCAGAAATGTAAATCTAAAAAAAAAAAATGAAATCTGAACCATATTTTTTAATACTTAAAATTCCTTAATTTTTTTAAAATATAGAAAATTTGCTTCATAATCTGGTGCGCCTTAATACTTGTTATGCTTTTAGACGCCCATTGATTTTGCACAATTATCTGTCAAAATTAATGAATTAAAGTTTGAATTAATTAACTTTTCTTCCCTTTAACTACTTTCTCACTTCTTACTTTATAGTCCATTTTTATCAATTCGAAATGTTTTTATTTGTCTTTGATAAAAGAACCACATGTGGCAGACCCCGGGTCTAGCCTCAAACCACCATCAGCGTCTATTTGGGTTTTAGGGTTTTTGGTCTGAATTCATTTCAACCATGAAAGATTTCATCAACCCAGAACTTAACTGCCAAAGATTTTGGACTTCTTTCTAGCACATTTTTCTGTAACACAAATAAATCTTTAATCACACTCCTAATATCTTTTTTTTTTAGCAACTCGTTTAAACAAAAGTTAAACAATCATCAGTAAAAACCTTTTTTTTAACCAATAAATGTTAAAAATCCTAAAATTCCAAATCAGAAAGATGGTTACATATCAGTATCACGGCTGACTGCAGTTTATTCCTACAATTCTAGAGAGTTCTTGAAGTTAAACATCTGGTTTCACTATCAAACACGTTCAGGTCCACTTTGTTTCTCATGGTGGATAAGGGCTTGCATGCTACAGACCCAATGACATCACCCTCTTCTCCACACTCAACCTCTACAAATGATCATAGATGAAGCTTTAAAAGTATGGAAGACATGCCTCTATTTACAATGGTTGAAATACTTCTTTTTTTTTTTACATTCTTTCCAACAAAATGTTTTTTAGAATCTCTTCAATATGTTCATCAAATTACCTTGGCAACAACATTCTAAAACAAATATGTGAAAATATATCAATTCGAGTCAGCTGCCAAAAGAGAGACCTCAACTGATGTTTGAGGAAGGAACTTTATTTTGGTTCACATCTAGTTAAAAACTGCTAAAATGAGTGTAAAAAGAAAAGTGTCAAACGTTCACCATCACTGATAACCGAGGTCGACGCACAGGAGCTGGGGGGTTATCACAGCTACACTGATGTTGGACGGTTTGTCTATTGAATGGATGGAAAGTAGGTTTGCTGATGATCAAGTTATTTTTCAGGATAAAGATTGTTCCACAAAATGCAATTTAGACAACACAATAATGTCCGAGTTCCGTCTGAAACTGCTCCAATCATCCAGGTCTCCATCTCAGTCAGCAGTTATGGTGGAATTAAAGCCCCTGATAATGTTCTATCAGCTCCTTTATACAGACCGTAAACCTGATTGTTAAAAGAATATTGTTGATTACACCGTTAAATAAAAGAACAGCTGAAAACTGAACACGACTTTTCATCCACATGATCCGACTTTAGCATTAGACTTTCACAAGAGAGGATGCTAAGCAGCAAAAACAGTATTGTACAGTGTTTCCAATTCCATGATATAACTGTTAGGTGAATTATGATGGTGCTGTCATGATGAGGTGTTGGTGGAGGACCCAAAAGCAGGAGACCAGCTTGGTGACAGAAACTCAAAGAATTTAATAAATTAACCAAAACATGAGGAACAGCATTTGTGACAGGGCAATGAGGAACTGAAAACAGACACTTAAATACATGGAGGCTGGTTAATTAAATGAAGACAGCTGCGGATGATTAAGACTGACAGAGAAAACAGAACCTGAGAAAACCTACGCACAGAATCCTGACAGGCAAATACATATAAAGTAAAAAAAAGATGTTGGTTTCAGAAGAAATCCAGTTTAAAAAAAAACCCTCTTAGATTTCACTAGAGAGGCTATTTATTAGATCAGCAGTTTGAGTAACTTTATAAAAACAAAAAAAAACATGTTAGTCATGCTCAAATGTTGACTTGTTTAGTTAGAAAGATCTTTCCCAACAGGATTGTGAATTCTTTGAACTTAAAAAAATTGCTAAACACAGAAGGGCTTTTTGAATGATCGATTCTCTTTTTCTGGTTAGTCCTGATCATAGATGTTGCTGGAGCCTATCCCAGCAACTTTAATGTATCCTTTCCAGACTGCTGAATTTTTTTCATTCCAAAATTCGATTTTAATCTATTTTTTTCTCCCTGCTTTAACTTTCTTAAACAAAAATTACAAATGCAAGAATATATTTCACAAAAACTGTTTTATTTTATCGTTTTCTTTGCAAATTGAATTGAACACGAAGTGCAACTAAATGCAAGCTGTAAAAATGTTTGTAGAACAACACAGCAGGTGTTTTAGCTTAAGCTCTCATAGAGAGAAATCCTACACACGTTCAACAGCCTGAAACTGATTTTGCTGCATGTGGTTTGATGGTTTGGTGGTTTCTCAACACCAGTGACCAAAATCTAAGCATGTGCTGCTGTTTTTGTTGGAAACCAGCTTTTTTTCCTTCTCTCTGTCTTGCGGAGCAAGCTCCTGCTTTCACAACTGCGCTTTACGAGAGACAGTCGAGCTAACCTTACTCCAAACAACGGAAGCCCAAGGGAGCAGATAGTTGGGAAAATTAAATCTCAATTTTCCCAAAAATGATTTGTCCAGACAAAAAAAAAAAATCTAAGTTAATCGATTGAATCAATTCATCACCCAGCTCAAGTTTGAGTCCAATTACTTTTTTTCTATTATTTAACCCTTTTAACACCGGAGTGTGTAATTCTTTTTATTGTTAACATTAAAACATGATTCTAGCAAATTCTGAAGGAGAAAAATGTGAAATATTTTGTGTCTTAAGCGTCACCGGTGACACATCAGATGTTTAAAATCAATGGCTTAATTTAAACACTTCCTTTTATTTTCAGATCCTAAACCGCTTTTTGCATTTTTTACATAGGAATTCATCATTTTATTAACAGAAAATCTACTTGTGTTCACTCTAAATGGCTATTTATGCAGAATCATATTTCTATAAGCCAGGGGTCTGCAACCTGCAGCTCTGGAGCCACATGTAGCTTTTTTATCCATTCATTGAGGCTCTTTGGTTAAGATAAAATGTTTTTTAAAAAATGTAAAAGTAACTGTAAAGGGAAAAAGTATGTACGTAGTAAAGTTTTTAAAAAAAAGTAAATTAACATCAACTTTATTCAACTCATTCACAAATAGTTGAAGGACGGATCTTAACAACAGTAGCTGTAATTCTCCATCAATCCTTTGTAGTTTATAAACAACATACTGACATATTTGGAGTTAATTTTGAGCTTTAACTATCATAGAAAATCAATTTAATGTCAGTAAACACAACCAGAATTTAAGATACGTTAAATTATAATCCACTGGATTATAAATCAGATTTTCTATTTTTGAACAATTTCAAGGATTTAAAGCGTGTCTCGTGGTTTTAATATTCGGTAGGGGTCACTTTATTAGCTCTGATTTAGTTTTTGTGGTTAGACTTATAAATTTCTTGATGAAATGATCCAGAAACAGTAAAATGAACAGTTTTTTTTAATTAAATCATTAACCATTTTACCCTTCCTAGTGCATTTGCTGCATTGACATAAACCTATGGTGTAGGATGTCTTATTTTGAAAGGAAGCCATGCAAAGCTCTGTCAAAAGTTACACACTATTTCATATTTTAAAATAAAGCTATTTTCTGTAAAGTTTGTTTTATTTATGCCAAAAAAAACACAATAAATTATTTGAATGTATCATGTTAGTAGCAAAAACATAAATATGAATCTGTGTGTTGTTTTCTAAAGGGTGAGTGGAGATTTTGTGGCTCCTACTGGGTTTTGGTTGGCGAGAAATCGACCAGAACGACTCTGTAAGTGTTGAAGGTTGCAGACCCCTGCTATAAGCAAATCAAACTGTATTGAGGATGGAAGTTTGACAAATAAGTTGATATTTATTGAATCGGAAGTAGTTTGGCAGTGATATCTAGGAGGATGTTTTAGAACTCGGTTGTTGTAAATGTTCTGATGAGTATGGGTCAGGCATGGTCCATCTAAATGTTTCTGAGCTGACAGAGGGCTTTCTTAAAAACACAACAAATAAATGTGAGGATTCAAAGCAGACACATGAAGCGTCATGATAACTTAAACATTTAGGATTCACAAACATCAAAGTCTTTCTAAACATCTGTGCTCTCCACCATCATACATCCAGATGGATCCTCTGGTGCCGCTTTAGGTTACACTTTTGGGTGAACCTTTTACCGCAGGCGAGGCAGCAGTACGGCCTCTCCCCGGTGTGAACCCGCCGATGGGCCTTGAGGTTACTCAGCTTGGTGAAGCTGCGCCCGCAGAGCGAGCAGCAGAACGGCCGCTCGCCTGTGTGCGTCTGCAGGTGCGCCTTCAAGTTGCTGGGGTGAGGGAAGCACTTGCCGCACTGACCGCAGCGCAGGAGGTGCCTGGAGCCGACGTGGGGGTGGGCTTCGGCGTGGGGGGCGGGGTTGGAGTGATGGTGGTTTGCGGGCTGAAGCTGGGATTTAAGGCCCGCCCACGACGCGCCGGTCCGGTTCAGGTGAAGCCGCTGCACGGGGAGAGCGGCAGGAGGAGCGGCTTTGGACGTGGAGGGAATCCTGTTCGAGTTACTGAGGCCTCCCCCCAAAGAGTGAGCTGCAGACGCGGATGTGGAGGTGCGAATGTTTGGAGGCTTTTTCAGTGGTCGATGGATCTGCTCTACAGCTTCATGTAAACTCAGATCTACTTTAGACGGAGGCTTCATTACTTCTAGCACAGAGGCCTTATTGTAAGAGCTGCTGAACTTATCCAAAATCACTCTGTGCGGTTTGGCTGCAGCGGCTGGAGATGCTATTCCGGGTTTTTTAAGCTTCTTTTCTCTTTGCTCGCCTGAATCGATCAGGGCCTCCGTCTTGACAGTGACCCCCAGCACGCTGCCGGGTTGAATTCTGGCTTCCGGGGAACCAGAGGATAAAACCGGATCTGTGCCTAAAGAAAGCTGAACGTCTGCTCTCACCGAGTCACACAGCTCTGGCTCTTTGAGAGCTGCAGAACTTTTACTTTTGACTGGATCGCATTCCTTTTCAGCTCTGTGGCTCTGCAGCAGACCAGGAAGACCAATCCAACCCGCGTCCAGCTCCAGAGGAGGAAAATGAGGCTGATCTGCGACCAGGCACGCCTCTGGCTGATCCTTGGGATACTGGTATGCGGCTGATTGCCTGTTGGTGCTCCTGGAGAAATCTTCATCGTCTCCCTCAGCCTTCTTGGATCTAACTTCAGCTGCTTCACTTGTGTTGTTAGACTCAGGTCTCGTTCTTTCTAAAAAAATAAATCCAGAAAAAAGATCACTCACAAATAGTATCAAAAAGGATTTCTTTTTACACTTCATTCCGTCAAAAACACCAAATCAGACTGATTTTTACATAAAAACTGTAAAAATACTAACTACAATTATTAAGTGAAAGAAGAGAACTGAAACTGAGAAGAAAATCTATTAGAAGGAGCAGAGAACGACTGATTTAGACCCTTTAAAGCTAAAGCTTAAGCTAACGTAAGGAGAATAAGGAATCCTTACCATCAAACGTACTGCTCCAATTACAAGAAGAACAACACGGCGCATTCACTTCTTCCTCTTTCACATCCAAACTGGACATCTGATCCTCTTGTTTTGGAGCCTGAAAGGTAAACAGCACAATTGATACAAATTAGTGCTGAAACAAAAATCTTTATATTAGTAGTCGACTCATCGGGTCAGACGTAAGGTGGATGTAAAGCACACATCTTAACCATCATTCGCTTAAACTAACTGAAAACTAGCAGCTGAAATATTAGCAAAACTCTAAAACAGCCCAAAGAACTAAAAAAAAAAAAAAAAAAAAAGCTTAAATTAGCCAAAACAGTCATGTAGCTGAAATATTAGATAAACTCAAAATAGCCTACAAATCTCAATGAATGCCAAATTAGTCCAAAAATGTGCATAATGCCATTATAACTTTCAACTTTACAACACTCTAACTCTGTAACGACTAATCGACCATTAAATTAGTCGATCAGTCGTCAATTAGTCGACTAATCTAATACAAACCTAATACAAATCATTGTGTGTTTTTGATTAGGAAGGAAGTCCAGTCTTTTTTTTTTCTTTCTAAACCCCATTTATCTCTCTCAGGCTCACGGGGGACAAAGCCTAACCCAGGAACTGTTGGGCGAAGGCGGGGTACACCCTGGACTGGCTCCCAGACACCTGCAGGGCCACACAATCTCTGACACACACACATATTCACGCCTGTGGGGAATTTAAGAGTTATCAATTAACCGATGAAGTAGACAGCACGATTAAGCGTAAATTTACAATCATCGTGCTATCAGGCCAATGCGGTAAGGTTACCACAAAAGGAGGCATAAGTGGTGATAAGTAGTGTCGGTAACACAAATGTTAAACTAAATCTTTGTAGTTTGAAGTAACGAATCAAATAAAGCCCTTTATGTATTCAACCAACAGCTGTACATCCCACTCCGCAAATAAGGAGAACCCCTTGCTCCGTGGAGAGCACGCCAACTACTGCGCTAACATGCAGTCGCCAGGAAGTCATGGTCTTTATTAATAGTCCTGGGTTAATAAAATCAATTAATTGTTTTGAATCGATTTAAGCTTAATAGACCAATAAGTGATTTATAAAAACTATAAATCAATTTAGCGCATGAAGCTAAAGTCATCTTGCTTGATGCTAATGTTTAATGGAATTTCTCGTTTAATGAAAACTCAAAATCTTTGATCACTGAGGCCTATTAATAAAAACACTAATGACATTTTCGAACTCAAGATATACTTATGCATAAAAAAACCTGAGGATGCCCATAAAGAGCTTTGAAACATTTTATCTTTAAAAAGTGGGAAAATTTATATTTTTTAAAAGGGAAAATAGGATATTAGAATGTACTACAGTACTTGGATTCTTTCACTACCTACATCCACTGCACATGCACAGATTGAAATTATGTCATATTTTTCAGTTTGGTGCACTACACATGAATCTGTGTTTACCTCTTTAATGTTGTGGTTATTTAGCTGCTTTTTCCTGTTTTTAAGTTTAACTCTGGAATTTTAGATCACTAGTTCACTTCTGGGACTCGTACATAGTTTTCCCATAACTCCTTAACTCTGCAGTAGATCTGCACAGACATATAGCATCTCCGTCTTCGTGGTAAATGTTTCAAAATCCGCGCTCTTCAAATCGTACAGCGTGGTCACTGCGCAGAATATGAATAATCTGCATAAATTCATAATCTGTGCCGCTCCCACAACATTTAGCTTGAAGAGCGCCGATTTAGGAACGTTCACTGCTCAGACAGAGATGAACTGTAGACACAGATCTGCTGCAGATCTTATTTTTCTCCTCACACCACATTAATGACAGCCGCACATGATCTACAACACTTGAACCCAGAAAACTGTTGCAGCAGAGCTAGATAACTCTAGCTAACTCTCCACTAGTGCTGATGTTAGCTTAGTTTAGCCAGACTAAGCTCTCTTTTCAGCGCTTTCATACTCAAATTACGACATGCTTCCTCTTCATGTGTTCATTCATCACCATAGTGCAGCTGTGGAACACAAGTTCTGCCTTGCAGATATTGCATTGGACACGTTTTCCTTGAATTTTTTTTCATGTTTCCCACACTTTCAAACTCCATTAGCGTGTTATTATGCTCCTGCGAGCCTTAACCAGAACTTGCTGCGACATCCACACTGACCGTATTAGCACTACTGTGAATGTGTGTCAAAGAGAACGGCAGACCCGGCATTAGAAACTGCGTACCGCAGTTTTGAGATTAGAAAAAAAGGAAAAAACAAACAAAAAATGACGACCACAATAGTTGTCGACTATTTTAATAGTCCAAGTAGTGGCAGCCCTAGTGTAAATGTCCTGGGTTATCTTTTTTTTATAGGAAGTGGCTGTTCGCATGTACATTGGATGGGGTTAGGGGTTAAGGTTAAAATACATGCCAGAAATGCAGCAATGTGGATTTTGGCCACACGTGTGACAACATGAATTTCCATAAGTTTGTCCTCTTGGTTTCACATAAATATATGAAAATGACATCAGCCTTTTTTCACATGTTTAAGTTTTCAAACACTTCTCAATTTTTATGAGCATTTTACTTCTGTTTCAAACTGAGTGAAAAGCGCTGAACAGATAAAGGTTGAATTAATGATTCCAATTAAAAGGTACGTTGATGATAACTAACCTTAAAGGGGCCGTACCATGACAATGTTACTTTTTGAGGTTTTAAATGCATTTTACTGTTCACTCCTCACTATAAAGAATCCCAAAACGGCACTTTGATCCGTTAATGCATTTAAGAGTAATCCTCTAAAAACCTGCACTGTCTGCAGCAGCCTCTATTGTAAAAAGCTCTATTGTAGTTTCAACAGAATTCTCTTAAAAACAAACCACAAAACCACAATGATGAGACACAGACACTCATTAAAAGTGGTCGGATGAATTCATGCTCAATAAAACAACTTTTTAACGTGATCCACATTGATTCTACTGACGTGTCTTTTAGCGTGTGTACCTGTATCTTCAGTAACCGTCATGTAGGATTCCTCCACGGTACCAAACCGTCTTGAATTTGACCTTCATAAAGACACTCAAAATCCATCAGCAAAATAAAAAGTTTGATAAAGGGAAAAATCCAGACAAGATTCTTTCTTATAGTTCTGTTTTGTTCAAGCTGGAGAGGCCGGCTCAAGGATGACGTCGAGAAATGGGCGGGACCGACACGGAGCGAAAGGCGGAGCCTCAGAAATCGAGTCGTTTTACTTCCAGGTATTAAAACGGGACAGAAAAATAGCTCATATTTAATAAATAATTCGTTTTTTAGTGTTCCTAGTGTAATATATGATCATATATATGGATATAGTTTACTCTGAAAGGCTGAAAATCATGGTAGGGTCCCTTTAAGTCTGAAGGGTGACTGTGACAGCTAAATAAGTCAGATCTGTTGTTGACAGCTGCCTCACCTGTGAGTTGGGTTCAGGATTCTGTGTGGCTGCAGGCTGTTCCTCTGTATCCAGCTTCAGGCTGGACATCCAACATCCGACAGCATCATGCTGAGTTTTGACATCACAGCTAGGCATCATGTCTGGAAATGAAGGACACGATGGCTCTGTTGATCCACACACACTTCCCATCAACCCCTGCAGGTCGGAGCTCTTACCCTCCTGAAGCTCTCCTGTTTCCACAGAGTCCGCTCCTTGCTCGACTCCAGTCCCTGAAGTTTCAGCGCGAGTCTTCGGTCTCCTTCTGTCCTCTCCCACCGGCTCCTCAGCCCGCTGCAGTTGCATTCGCAGAGACTCCAGCTCCTGCTTCCTCCGCTTCACCTCCACCAGGAAGACGTCCTCCACCAGGCGCGTGACCTCAAACATCGCCGTCTTCACCACAGCCTCCATCACATCAGACAGCTGGGTCTGAAAGGCCACAACCAGGGCGTCCAGATCCGGCATGATGGACTCTCACTTCTCGCTCTTGAATGTCTGTTTTCCTCTCAGATCAACAGGGAAGCGGTGCCTTTGATTTCAAATGTCTCCTTTACATTCTCTTTGATGTTTTTAGCTTCAAACACGCTTTTTATTTAGTAAGGTACACGCGCGTCGGGATTATTATTTTTAGTTGAGACTAAAATTCAGACAGTTAAGACACTCCAAGCCTCACAGACGTGATGCTCATTGACAGACATACCGGTGGACGGATCTCGGCTAAGCAGCTAACCTAGCATTAGCATCCGCATGCTAATTTATTCCGGCGTCGCGCGAGACTCAGCAAACCCTCCATTCCGCTGTCGATAGAAACTCTGCGTTTCTCTTCTTTAAAGTTACTCTTTAGTTTTAGCTGGCAAAAGCAACTGCGGAACACTCTAATGCAATGGACGGAGATCAACACCCACTTGTAGCCGTTGTTTTGACTCACACCGTCACAGATTACGCAGTACGGTGGCCCAGAGGGTTTGCGTGACTGAGCGCACGTGACATTTCAGCAGCAAGTCTGTTATAATTTTTCTTGATCATAGTCCTAATCCTAAAGGACAATCTGATGCTCTGTATTTTAAAAGTAATCCAGACACTATGCTCATTGTTTTGACAGCAAATATAACCTCACAGATTTCACAAAGTAAAAACCTAATAAATATAAACATTTTATGAAGACTATTGATCCATTGATTGTTCTGATGTATCACATGTGTCAATGTCAAGGCTCAGGGGCTGGATCCGGCCCTCAAGATCATTTTATTTTGTTGTTATTAATTATCTTCTGCTTATTTCCAACTTGGATAATTTTGACTAAATATATTTTTATGGAGAGTAAAATGTTGAAAGTTATTTAAGGTTTAAGATTTATTCTAGAAAAAATTTCCTGCTGGGTTTTGTTCATAGTAAAAAAGTTACTTTTTAAAAGTTTTAAGTAATTTAGTTTTAGCCTGTTCAATAAATGTTTATCCCGTTCGGTCCGCAGCCTAAGGTAAGTTTTGGATTTTGGCCCTCTGTGTGATTGAGTTTGACATCCCTGTGATATTTATATTAAAATACCTTCTTTCCACAAAAGTCATTTAAATGCAATACATTATGTTCTATATTCACTAATAAAGTGATGTACACTGGTTTTTCACAGAGACTTCTGGGAAATTTCTAGGGCACTTGATTTTGAAATTCTGTCCGAATTCCTTCACCACTCACTTTACAGCGCACTATTTAGCATGTTTGCCATTTTGAAGAGCTGTTAAGATCGATTGAGTTTGACTCCCTATAAAATTTCTTCATGAATTATCTCACAAAAATGTACACTGGTTTTTCACAGTGGGTTGCAATTCTGTGATCCTCACTCACTTTGGCAATTTAGACCACAATGCATTGCGTTAGAACAATTTTTCCGGGGAAAAGAATTTTGTTTAAATGTAATTTTTTAACAAACTCTCCAGATTTTCATCATCAGAACACAGTGGATTTATAATAGACATTGTGAAATTTTCATATTGATTAGGTTTTTTACTTTATGAAATCAGTGTCGTAATTTTCTGGCATTTAAAAAAAAAAAAGTAGTGCGTTTTGTATCCAAATTGATTTCAAAATTCAGGGAGGGTGCTTTATAGTCTCATATATTTTTAAGGATTAGGGTGGGAATTTGGAAATAGCCATTGATTTAGACAGCACTACAAAATTCAGAATGCAATATATCCCAAGCTTGCTTTCAGTGGAAGGGGTGTGGTCTTGCATCAAGCTCATTCCTGAAGGGAAACAGTAGTTGCCATAAATACAGACCGACATGGACCCAATAACTGCTTTACGACATCTAAATGGAGGTGTCTTATTGTGGGAAAATGGCCACTGAACTGAGATTATTTAGCTGGAGTTGGCAGTAACCCATTTTCAACGGGTGACGTTATCAAAAAATCAGTCCAGTTCTCTTATACCGTCAATGGTGGAAATGCTATGTTGGAATCATCAACAGATAGCCCCGCACTTTATCATTCTTCAATTTTATGGTTTATTCTGTGGTTCTATGGTTTTATAAAAAAAAAAATATATAAAACAAAATCTTAACATGTTTCTTTCTCGTATTGTTTAGCTTTTGTAAAATTTGCTTTAAATACAAGTGTCTTACACTTATAGATAATTGTCTTTCCTAAACCTCTAACTGTTTATTCTCTGGTTTTTATTCACTCTTAAGTAACTGCATTTTTCATGCCAAAATTAATTAATTTGTAGGTTTTCACCTGCCTTTAAAACGTTCCACAGAGCTGACATGAACTCTCACCACAGGAGGGAGGATGGTCAGGAGTCCTGCTTAAAAGATCATTATGAAATCAACAGGTTTATTTTTTTCCAAATGAATCCACTTTGCAAAAATCCCCATCAGTATATGAGACCTGTGGTGGGTTTCTAAAGAATTATAGAGCAAATACAAAATGATGGAGGAGATGATTTAAAGGGTATTACGCTAGATGACCATTCATTGAGTTTAACCTTCTACATATAGATGCTACCAAGAAGACATAAAAACTTTCAACAATCTTAATCATATTTTATTTTAAATTGCATTCACAAAAATCAATTTTTTATTTACCCTCCACCAGAGAACTTTATAAAAACATGAGAAATACGATATATATTATCGTCAGCCGTTTTATGTTCACAAAAAGTATCACTAAAAACGATATACAGAGAATGTAAAGTCCATACAATCATGTTAAAGTCTAAAACAGACCAAACTGAGACGAGGCAGCTCAGAAATTTAAATACAACCCAATACAGCTTTCAATAAAATTTTTTAGGCAGAGAAGAATGAATAAGTAATCAACCTCAAATAAATACTTTTCAGAATTCTTATTTTCTTGAACCACTCATTTCTGTGGGTAGGATTTGGTATTTGCTCTTCATGTCACACGCAGATTTTAAATTAGATTCATGTTTAGACTTCTGCAGTGATTCTGTTGTTTATCGATATATATAATTTGAGCACTTATGTTTAAAAATAAACGTATCTTTAATTTTCTTCCATTGTGCTTACAGTGACTGCTGCTGAAATCATTGAGAATTCTCTGAACATTAAGTGAAGTAGCAGCTAGCAAGATGACCACCACCGTGCTTCGGTGAGGATGGATGGTGTGCAACACTGCACCAAACATCTTTTGAAAGCATTGGCAAAAAATGGATAGGATGGAAAAGTCATTCATCGGATATCGTCAAAGATCTCGGTAAACCTTTCGCTGTAGAAAAGCCAACTAAAACAGCTATTCTTTGCTTGGGATCATCAGTGGAACATTAAATAATTGCATGTTTACTGACCAGATTTAATGTGATTGATGTGAAGACAGCCACGCCCACAGGGGTGTATTTTTGTAAAGAAAATCTGGCCAAGGAGAAAAATATGGCGCTGGAAAATTTACAGCCGGAAGTCCCTCTCCCTCCCGGAGCCAGCCACAACAAAAAAAAAAAAGGAATTTGCAACCGCAATCATTGTCCGGAAGTCCTCAACCAGAACCCCCCGTTTAAAAGATTTGACCTTATTCCCTTTGACATACTGTAACTGCTTATGTGATCAGCTGATTAAGAGGAAAAGCAGAATTTTGGACTCTAATCAGCTGATTTGGAGAGAAAAAAGGGCATTTTATTGGCAATCAGATGATTCACACAGGAAAAAACAGCAATAGTTATACAAATGTGAACACTTGTTAATATTGACTTGAAAAACAATTAACTTTCTCTGTCCCATTTGAAGCTCATCTTGCACACTAAACTGCTAAACAGTTACAATTTATTCACATTTATAATCTTAAAAGCTGATTAAGCCCAATGAGGCTAGATTTCTTTGTGACTTTGGGCTATTTAAATAAAATTAAATTGAATTTATAGTTCTGAAACGTTTTTCAAATGTCATTTTTAAAACGGTTTCCTAAAGTTTAGGAAATTTCTGCTTACGCAACCGGGAAATTTCCGCTTCCTGCTGGAGATTTTTTCTGGCGCTATCTTGCTGTGACCAGAGGTCCCTCATTTCTGTTTTGTTTTAATAAAGCTGAATAATAGTCATGTTGCATTACAAGTGGAGGTCATTTGATGATTTATCACTGTCTCATGTTTTCATGTTGATTCTTGTCTTCAGTAAATTTGCTTTTCATCAGAAAATACCAACATTGTTTCTTTACTAGACAAATAAATGCACACCCAGCTGTTGCTCGAGTCTCACAGGTTTAGGTGTTTGCGCTGATGTGACTTCAGGTGATCCAGGCGTTTGAAACTGAGGTTACAAACAGGACAGCGGTACGGCCTTTCTCCGGTGTGTGTGCGCTGGTGAATCTTCAGTATATCTGCCCGTGTGAAGCTTTTGTCGCACATGCTGCACCGGTGGGGCTTTTCTTGGGTATGAATTCTCTGGTGCAGCTTCAGATTCCAGAGGCGGCTGAACTTGTTCCCACAAATGGTGCAGCAGTAAGGTTTGTCCCCGATTTGCCCACATTTGTGGCTTTTTAAGTCTTCAAAGGAAGAAAATCCTTTGCCACAGTGGCTACACAAGTGGAGTTCCTGGCCTGAGTGAATCTTCTGGTGGATCTGGAGATTGCACGCTTGAGTGAAACTCTTCGTGCCCTGGATGCGGGAGAATGGCGCCCCGTGCCCGGTACTTTTGTGTGTCCGTTTATGGGTCTTTAGGGAAAGAGAGTTAGGAAAGGCTGTGGAACATGAGTTCGACGCATCTCTCCTCCCTCCTTTGGATGCAGTCCGATGCTGCAAAGTGTCTACGTTTAATGAACCACTGCATGCATTCGAAGGTTCATACAAACCCTGAGAGGAAGACTGGGTTAATGGAATGCCCTGGCCGCGAAAACTCAATAGTATTCCTGCATCAGAAGACGCATGAGGTACATTTGTGTCTTGCAAGTAACCCTCTTCATCTATTAATAAACAGGTAAACGCTTCCTTTTCATTCATGTTGGCTTTTTCAGGTGATGCTACCGGTGAAGATGAAGCGAGTCGTCTTTTCTGAGGGATAACTGTCTGGTAACACTGGTGATCAGCTCCTTCCACCATTTCCATTGCATTTTTATCGTTGCATTGGTTCAAGTCAGCCAAGTTGCCCCCCAGGTGAGATGACGATCCTTGCATGTCACTGAAACTAGCCATGCCCATCATGCTGGCGGTTTCATTTGCTGTGTCCTCCACGCCGCCCAACTGATCCATACCATACCTGCTCTGGAACAGAGCTTCAGAGGAATAAGCAGAGTGGCCTTCTTGGCTCGATTCTGCTCCCTGCTCAAAACCGCTCTCCCACTTTGCGATCTTCTGCTCATTGAAACGTTTACTGGAGCCAGACAGGCTGGAAGGATCCGTTTCTGCAAAGAAAAGTTGCAAGACTTTCAGGTGTCTGTTATTTTGCTTTGGTTTTACACCTGGCAAAACTCATGCTTACTCATTCATTTGGACAAGAGAGCAGCACATGAAAGCAAAGGATTCTTCCCCACTGTAGATGTATTCTGTTAGTGCTGTCTGTCTGGTAAAATGCACCAATAATGTCAGTCAACACTTAAAGACACACTTCAACTACAATCATGTTTTTGGTGTTTTAAACATGTTCTTGAGGCATTTTTCTGCTAACATTAATGAAGAAAATTAAGATAAAAACTGCGTTTTTAGCATTAATTTATTCAAATCATTGTGGATCAGGAATGGAAAAGCAGTAGCCCCAAGACTGTGGGACGCCCTGCCCTTGTCACTCCGCCTGACTGATAATGTTGATGCTTTTAAGAAACAGCTGAAGACTTTGCTTTTTAAAAGAGCCTTTAGTTAATTGTGATGTACTGTTTTATTTACTGTTTTAATCCGTTTTATTTTTTGTCATTTTTTTACTCTGTAAAGCACTTTGTGATTTTATCTGTGGAAGGTGCTCTAAAATTTACTTACTTACTTACTAGACAAAAAAATGCAATCTGAAAAAATATTGTTTCTGTGATGTAGAAACTACACTGGGTGGGCCACAAACTCTCCACAAACTCTCTGCATTCTCTGAATTCACTTGCAGAAAAATAAATTCATTAACATCTTTGTTTTACTTGTCTGAGCTGGAATCTGGATCTAAACTTTCTTATCTTTTTGGTTCTGGAATGTCTCCAGAAAGGGAATTCTTCCAGAGGCTCAGTGTCATGTCAATGTGCATTTCAGCATCTTTTTAAAAAATATTATCAACTTTCATCAGCCTATTTATTTCCTGTTAACCCCACTTTGGCTTAGATAGCGACAGATGCCCAAGTGATCGCATACTCGGATGCTGACGTCGTTGGACAATAATGTACTGGTGTGCTAGTTAGAGGACACATCCTGCATGTCTTTATGGTCTTATTGTCATCAATCTTTTCACACTGCACCATTATTTTTGTTAAAACTGTTTCACTAGTAAGAATTTAAAAGGATTTTGTTGAATAATTCAAAGCAAAAGTCACATTAGTTACTATCCACTAAATGCATCTACTATTTTTGTAAGCTTTGAAATATTTTAGTGGCTACTGTGGATTTTTCTACAGTTTAACTGTAGCCTCCTACAAGTGTTACAACATTATGCTTCATCTTTATAAAGACCCACCTCTATCACTACTGCATCAGTGACAGGAAAACGTATTTCTTCCATTTTTGCCATTACAGATCAATAGAGATGTCCTTCTTCTCGACGCACGGCATCGATCTCTTTTAACCAGAAGTGTCGCTCAGTAGCGATTCGAGTAGACTGCAAATCACGTGACCGATGGAAACGAGACCTTGTTACGTCTCATGTCGCGCACATTGACAGTCTGTCAATGGGTGAGCCGTTTGACACACGATTTAAACAGAATAGGTGCAGCACTTTACCAAGGCTCAATAACAGACGAAAATATTGTTGTCAGTGTTGGTTCATTGTAGTGATGAAAAATCCGGCTCTTCTTAGAGACACGAGGTTGTGCTGTTTAGGATCGGTGCAGTAAAAAGTGCATCTTTTAGCTCCCAAACTCTCGCTGGGTTTTTAAAACATTTTTTTTGATTAGGTTTAAAGTTTTCTTGAAGTCATGATGTTTTGTACACGTTTGCTTGGATGTATATTGAAATCCAGCAGATGTCACTATTTCTTGCTGAAACGAATCGAGCAGTGTCAATCTCAGCCCAGTTATGGGTCAATGCTTCACGAGGCATCGATTTGGCCATCTCTAAAGATCAGGTATTCTTATAAGAGAAGAAGAGAGGGGAGTGGTTATGTAAAAGGGGATGGAGACTCACCTTGTGATCTCATGCCCCACTCTTGCACCTCACTGATTTCTGGCAGGGTCTGCAGAGGCTCCTCCTTGAGCTGCCCACCAAAATGATCAGCTTGAGCGCCGAGTGGCTGAAAGTAACAGAAATAGCTGACATGTAAGGGCCTATTGTGTAATCAGTATGTAAGCAGACTTCTATTAACCAAGAGAGACATCCGTCTTTACCAAATCAATTTATCTCACTGCAGAAGGATGGATTACCACTGATCCACAACTCATTTCTAAACAGTCAAAACATGTCCAGGTGTGCACAACAGTCATTTTGATGCTTTTAACGCGATTTTATATTTTTATATTCACAATTTATCATGGAACAAAGTCTTATTCTGAATACATATATATCTTGTCATAAAGACGTTATACAGCAATGAAGAAGAATCGTAATTTTTTTCAAAAGTCAGGTAACCTTTTCAAGCGGGTTTTATCACCTTATTCTATTTCTGTGTCTACTAAATACACTATGACAATGATATAGCAAAACTATAGTATTTAGGAGTTAATAGTAAATCTGTTATGCTGACTAATGAAATCTGTAAATTTCATGAAAACTAAATTAGTGCGAGAAATACGGGATTTTAGACCATTATTTTCCTAAAAAGGTAAATGTTCATATTAAAACATCCACTAATGGTTGCTATAGTAAAAATGTTTTCTTGATGTTGCTGTCTGTGTGTGCAGAACTTTATATAGTATAAAATTTAGAGCTTTTTTGCCATCATCAGACACCCAAAACTATCTCTCCATCAAGTATGGTCAGTAGTCGGTGTAGAATAATAATAATCTGTGTATGTCTCAATGTCTGTATGTTTGTATTTTGGGTGTTTATTTTCATCTCAACAGGCTGTTAGATACCAAAATATGATCTCATTTGTCAATTGTGGTATTTTACTATGAAAAAATGTTTATATTATGAAAATTGACCAGATTTGATCATCTGTCTTGGCGTAATTACTGCCAGAATTGGCGTAGATCACTTGTGGCTCGTACAAAAATAGATTAAACGCTGAAACCAATCACTGCATGGTGTGAGCCAGTCATGGAGGTCCGTGGGGCTTCACGTCTAAACTATACAATAGGTTAACAAGGGCGCCAAACGGAAGCGGCCTCTGTTCCATGCCGCTTTGCAGTGCTTCCGCATTCAAAAACATGGCTACACTTTGATTTACAGCAGGTACATTCAAGTTTCTGCCAGGACACTAGCGCTCATCATCATCATTTATCAAAGGAGACGTCAGCATCTTATTCAGATCATGGAATAACCAGCTATGAAGGAGGAAGTGATTTGGGGAAATTGTGGTGGTGATTTTACAGAGGAGTTGTGGCTCCAACAATTCTGCATCACATGCTCAACTTTTGACACTCATCTGTGATGCTGTTGGACGTCATGTGGCGCCCACTGTGCAGGGCTCAAGGCAGCCAGTTCCTACTACGAAGTGCAGTCTTTCTGTAGGAACTAAAGCATCGCACATCTGGGCGTGGGATCCAGTTATTGGTCATGTGACTCACTTAATTTGAAAAAAGTGTTTCTATTACAGTTCTGTAAAATATGTCAGTTTCAATACGGAAAAAAACTTTTTTTTGTGATAAATGCGCTTTTTCCCCCCAAAATTGACGTGTTTCCATTAAGGAAATTTTTATCACAAATTCAATTTGCACAATTTCATAGTCAATAGAAACGTAGCTCATGACATCCTTTCTCCCGCCAGCTGCAACCACCCTTGACAACTATCAGAAAAACGCTTAAAAATAAGTAACTACAACTAGACTTCTACTTTCCTCTTGGGAATTTACACATTATTTTGGATTTATTAAACAGTAATAAAATATTTTGTTAGTATTTCACTGTTTTTATTTAATTAAGAACTGATTTATTCAGTTTCAAAACTAAATATATTGAGTCAATCCTAACTTTAAAAAGCTAAGCTGTTGCTTTCACGTTTTCTGTTTTTTCTCCCTTCCAAAACAGCAATAAAAAGATCTGATATTCTTTCTCAGAAAGAAAAGCAAGCTTTAAAACATAGCAGTTACTTGATTTAATGTAAAAAAAATAATTAAAGAAAAGAAAATAATACTAATCCTACATGCATGGCATTCCCTGTGCAGTGGGCTTCCTCCACGTCTTGGTTGTGAACTTCTGCAGAAGTTTCCAGAGATCCAGCTTCCTCTTCGGGAATCACACTCTCCTGCTTCAAACTTTTCTCTGGTGTAGAAAATTCTGCAGGTAAATAAACAAAAAAATAAACACTTACAAACATATGTTTATCACTTCTGATGGTTGTTTGTATAGCCTTTATAGATGGTCTTTGTGTTTACCATCAGCCTTGGATTAAATGAAAGCCATTGAATGTATAAGAGAACTGGAGTTGTACAACCTGTGCAACTTCTGTAGGTTAAGGAATCTCCTCATACTGTCAGTAGAGATATTTACTCAAGCCAAAATCAGTACGAGTGGAAAACCAGCCAAAAAAGATCAAGAGGGAGAAACTTGAAATGACCTCCACATGTAACACCAGTCCTGTTTGGAGGGTTTTCTAATTGTTGCCACTGAAGTGCACCTGTTGTTAATTCATAAACACCAATACAGATAAAATTGATGAACGAGGCCCTCAGCTGCTGAACCAACAAGAACATTATCAGACAGGTTTATTCATTTCATGCCAGGCTCAATAAAATTGTGTGCTTTAATTTTTGTGAGTAGCATAATTATTTTTTTAAAAATTGTTCTGTAGTGCGCTTCCATCTCTGAGGCTCTGCTTTTTTCTCTTTGTGTGTACTGCCCATTTCCTGACGTCATCCTTGAGCCGGATTCAGCAGCGTATCTCCATTTTGCTCACAAAAACAAACAACATCGAAACTTTTGCAACAATGGATGTACATCTAAAATAAAGGCGTTCTGCTGATCTCTGCGTAGAAAGTGGTTGTGTGTCACGCCTGGTTCACACTGGTCGCGGAAGCGTTGCATTGCGGCGCACAACAGAGGTTGCTTCCATTTTACGCCATTGTTAACCCATGGTGTGGTTCACACCAGGCGCAGAGCTCTGCAGTCCTCCGCGGAAGGCTCACGTCATGCAGTGAATCGTTTCAGCATCTGCTCTATTTAGTGCGCGAGCCGTATCATGTCTAGCAGGAAGTTACATCAAGATATATGAGAAAAAAAAGGTTTATTTTCAAAATGTAACCCACTTTTCACAATAAGACGGCGATAGACAAATGTGATCATGTTTTTGTATCTAAACAAGCTGCAGAGATAAAAATAAATATACAATCACAACACATACACCTGTCCTTGCTCCATTGAACAGGGCTTTTTATGATTGCTATGCTCGCACCTGATTCTGAGTCCAGAAACTCAGAGTTTATTGAATAAACTTTTTTAAGCTGTTCTGATACCAAAAGATCTGAGTTTACGAACTTTGAGTCAGTCAACTCTGGGTTCAGGTTTGAACTCTGAATTTGTTAAACCTGATTCTTAAAACTGGCCCCAATTCTTCTTAGCAGAAACGTGGGGTATTATTTTTAGGTTATTTATCAACTTATAATGCCAAAAACAAAAAAAGCTCTAGCAAAAGAGCCTGTCGACCGTTGCGGAAAAATGCACGTCGGGTGTGAATTGCAGGAGAGAGCGCATGCCGCATGCACTCCACTCCACGTCCAGTGTGAACCTGTTTGCCTGGGGGCAATGGTGGCAGTGCAGACTCTTCCTGGAAGGGGCTATTTCCCTTTTGTCTGTGTCATAATGTGAGGACTTACTCTTTTTCGTGGATTGGAAGGGGCTGGTGCTCAGAGAGCATGGTTTTAGAGTAATACTGAGGGATGTGGGAATGGACCAAAATACCACCTTGGAGTTGTTCATAGTGAGAAATAAACATCAGAATACACTTAAAAGCTCAAAAAGTTGTTTTTTTTTTTCACGATGTAGGCCCTTTAACGTAATGACTCAGACTGATTGATTTGGTTGGATGAACTGATTAACCGATTCACTGTTAGTTACACCTCTACTAAACAAAAAACAAATATTGAAAGTGTCTTCTTAGGCTGAGTAGAAATATTTCATCAGTATGTGTAAATTGCAAGAAAATATACCTAATATTTGAGTTACTGTGGTTACGTTTACGGGTATTTTCAAAGGTTCATGTCAGTACTACACGTTAAGACTACACAAGTGAGTCAGACTGTGGTCTACAAGTGAAAGGCCGACATCCTGGTCCTCTCAGGGGGAGGGGTCTCCGCTCGAAGCAGGTATGGAAAGGACTCACCTGCAGCTGCGGGTTTGCTCTGGGCGGGCAGGCCTGCTCTCCCGCATTTAGCGCAGGTGTCCCGCGTGTCGTCTTGCTTTTCTCTGCCGCGGCTCTCCGCCCACCGCAGCTGCTTTCTCAGGGACTCGACCTGCTCCCTGCAGCGAGTCACCTCCTCCAGGAAACTGTCCTCCACCAAGCGGGTGATCTCAAACATCGCTGCCTTGAACACAGTTTCCATCACACCAGAGAGCTGGGACTGAAACGTTACAATGCTCTCAGCCATTTCCCCGACCGTATGTTCGACGTGCTCACGGAGAACTCTGCATTAAATGTAAGAGACGACCCCACATGGAGGTTAATGGGTCGTACAGGCGACGATCTCAAGCGACTACAGGTTGATGCGTTCACTGACCTAGCGCATTTGTACCACGAACATCTGTGCTCTCTAGCATAACTAGCTAACTATGTTAACGCAGCTCATTTACTGCTTCGTTAACTTATTACGACTTGGTAAGAACTTCTCCTAAATTACCAAATTCCAGACACACCGTTAAGGAAAAGAAAAACGAGATGTAGTTTGTTTGTGCTGGACAAGTAAAGCCGCGGCATATCCTCAGATTCCGTCAACAACGCCACTTCCTATACGTAACTACGGGTCGCGCGTTGGGACAATCCTCACGCGGATTTTGTTTAGAGAACTGGACTGAGTGGCCCCGCCCCCTTTGCGTTTCAAACAGGAAGTGCGTGCTTTCTCCAAGAAGACCAATCGTGATTTTTACAGAGAATAAACAGCTATTACACGGTTATTCTGTTTGTCAGAATAACTATTCGTGTTCTCCTACCCTTGATATGTTCATCATGTTAAAAAAAAAATCATCAATCTCTTTTTTTCATTATATTCTTTCTATGAAAGTGACTATTCACATGTAATTTTCTAAATACATGCTAATAACTTGATCTTTTTTCCCTTATCACAAATTACAGGAAACCTAACACACTTTGCATTATTTCCCTAAATATATCTACAAAATGTATATGATCAGTCTAAAAAGACACAATGCTGATGATTTATCTAGTAATGCGGAGGTTTTACATGAAACGTGTGCACTTGAAGGCTCTCATACTCTGATAAATGTAATATTCTTCAGCTAATTTAGCTCTCAGATATTTGGCTAATTTTACACCATTTATAATTGAGTCTAAACCAACAAAATAAAACATAGTATTGGAATTGATTACATATTTTTTGGAGTTTTATCTGATTTCTGTGGACCCTACACACTCCCATCCTGAAGGTGGCAGTAGTGCGCCATTCCATTGCCAAAGTAATCCCCCGTCAGAGGAAGAAGGCGGTCTAAATCTGCCTCGGGTGTGCTGTTCCTTTGTCAATAGTTCTTCGTTTTAACGACGATTAGGGTCAAAGCTGACAAAAGTACTTCTTGTTTTAAAGAGAAGAAGTTTTAAATACCGCTTTTTAGATATTTGAATCGACCCCCGTCGTTTGATTGTGTGCGTCACAACGGGGACAGCGTGGCGTCAGTTCATGTGGAGGAGCCATGTTGTTGGGCCAGCTCACCGTGTTCTTTTTCTAATCAGGGCACACTGAAAACGGTACGATAACTTCAGCCATCGGGACCCGAGGACACTGTTAACCATGTCTGCGGAGGATTTTCACAAGAAGTATGCCTCCGTAATGGAGAGTATGTTGAAGAGCGCAGTGGCTGAAACCACGAAACTTTTTGAAAACATGGTGAATGAACTCAAATCAGAAATATCCCAGATGAGAAAGGAGAACGAGGATCTCAAAACGAGATGTATCCAGATAGCGACAGCGGATGTCCACTCGAGACACAGCCTGTCTACGCAGGTGGACGGCGACGCTTCTACGAAATGCGACACCGCTGTCCAATGTGGTGAGTTACTATTGATCAATGTCAAGTAAGGGATGTGAATTTAGATTTTGTAGTCGCTGTTACATGAATTGGCGCGTTGTCGTTGATCTTTTCCGGTTACGTAATGAGCATGTGACTGGCCTTGCAACAAGGCCTCAGAAATAGGAGGGAAACCATACTGTAGTTTCGCCTGTAACTAACATATTCGATGCATACCATTCAGAAACTAAAGAACACTTTTGTATTGCTCAACAAAAGCGACCTCAAAAGTATCCAATACTTCAATGAACCCGTAAAAAAAGAACTATATTAATTTTGTCAACTTATATCTTTAGTTTTTTAACCACATGGTAGCAGTTAATCCCATTTTACCACTTAAGCCACTTATTTCCTCAAAATCTGCTATTTTAAAGTTAAATAAAACATGCAGATAACGCTGCTTGGACAGAATAAATATGAAGTCTTAAGTCTGCTCAAACTACAGGTGAATTATCATATGTTAGTGTGATAGTTCAATTATTGTTTTGAATATGTTTACTCTTTGGTCACAGTGGTATATAATGTCTCAAAAGCACCGATGTACTGGTAAACTCTAGAGAAAGTTAAACTAAAAGGTCTGAAGACCCACACAAATTAAATTGTGTTCATAATATGTTTTTATTGCATTTTTCTCATGATAGAGAACAGATTGAAATGAATTTAAGACTGCATTTCTGAATAGTCTTTTATTCAAATTTTGTTGAATCGGAAACGGATAAAAACCAGCGCATTAAAAAAGCTCAGGTTTTAGAC
Organism: Oryzias javanicus; assembly: GCA_003999625.1. Lineage (NCBI taxonomy): Eukaryota > Metazoa > Chordata > Actinopteri > Beloniformes > Adrianichthyidae > Oryzias > Oryzias javanicus. Next base: position 4,774,554 of record CM012437.1, read on the forward strand.
ACAGCCACTGTGGTGGGCGGGCCGAAGTCTCTCTGCTCCGCTTCAATTCTGATGCATCTCCTTGCAGGAAACTAGATCCATTAACGTCTTCATTTTTTATAATCACAGCTGTTATCTGGCTGAAGCACAAAGTTTTGATATTCCTCTTTTTTTCTTATGCTGCGCTAATGTTAGCTTGGAGTTGTAAGCTAGAAAGAGAGAGTGTAAAAAAAATAAAATTAATTCTGGGAATTCAGTAATGGGTTATATATGGCATGGAACATATCTTTAAATCGTCACAGGCTTTTTGATTTTGGCTAAAAACTGCGTTCCATATCTCTTCCAATAGTAGTCCAGTTGATTATTTCAAATATTTGGCAGCCGATATGGTGTTGATAAGGGACAAGCGTCTGGAGACGAGGGATGCAACGGGTCACAAAACTCACGGTTCAGAAAACTCAAAGTTCAGATCGTGTCACGGTTTGATAATTTTTTGGATCAGTAAAAAATGAAAAAAAAAAAAAACAACTGCAAAAAACAAGATAAAAGAATACAATTAATTTTTGGAGAAGCTTCAAAACAAATATTTAATAATAAAGCTTATTAATGTTAATAATGTGAGCTCATTTAGGCGTATTCATTGAAACAAATCATCTTTAAACTCTGAACTCAAAACGCTAAAACATGTAGTTTCTGATTGTATTTACACGTCTTTAAACCAAATCGACAAAAACTGCGAGAAAAGAACGTTTAAAAATAATTAGGAAAATAACAAATCTATCTGGAGTACCGCTTATAGTGCTGGTGTCCAAATTAAATCATACATAAATCAGTTAAAATTAAACTTTAAACTATTCTTTGGTATTATTTTTTTTCCCTAAACTTGCTAACTTTGGGAACATTTAAATATTTTTAAATAATTTTTATCCGTAAAAGATGGCGCTGCCGTGCCCACTTTTCCTCTTAAAGTTTTCAGCTCTTAAAATTAAATTAACCTAATATTTCATCATTAGGGTCCACCGTGATGAAATCGAGAAAAGTTTTTGACGGGAGCTCCTCCCACACAGCGGGAGCCTCAAGTCGCCACACTTTTGGAAAACTGTCAAGCAGCTACTGTAGCGCTTACTAAAACAAAGACAATTTTACATGAATTTTACGCAAATTGCATTCGATGTGAACGGAAAATTAATTTCAATTATGAAAGTGCAAGGTGTGTGGACTCACTGGGGGTGGTCAGCGGGACACGCGTGTGCTGAATTGTGGCTTGTGATCTGTACACATCACGAATTATCCATGATCAGTTACGCCGCTACTGTAGACAGGGTTTTATTCCATCACAGACAGAGTGGTGATGGTTAATGGGTTCATTTTACGGTGAGATCCCGTCACAAAATGTACGCAATGCCAGATAGACATTTTAGGATTTATTGAAATTATGAGAACATTGTTCTGGTTAGCACTGGCTGTGAATGTTTCTGTTCTTTTTGAAGTAGGTTTGTGGGGTATTAAGGCAATGCCGTACACCGTCGGTCTCTAATAATGAACTATCATGTTTAAAACCGCCATTTCCAAATTATTATAGACATAATTTTTTTCTTAAAAAAATTATTAAATGAATGTAATGTAATACCTAAAGCTGATTGTACATTCAGTGGCACTTATTTGATTTAAATTTTCACTTCTAAAATATTATTTAAAAAGAAATAATGAACTGGGGATCAACACTTGACATTTGCACATTACTGCTTAATAGGCGCATGAGCGATGCACAGGAGGAAAGATGGTAAGCTGTGCACCAGGTGACTTAGTGTCACAATTTGCAAGTGGTTTGGATCCAAGTAAATGGAGGAGGAGAGCGCCATAATCTCGATGAGGCCAATTGTTAATTATGCATGAAAACGGTCATCGCGAGAAATAGAAACCTCTTATTTAAGGATTCATGTTTGACTAATAAATAATGCCATACAATCAGAAGAAAGCCAACCCAGCCCACTGGTACCGCCCCCAATTGTCAAAAGTATTATCTACTTGCATGCAGAAAGTTTCTCTGCGAGAAGAGACAGAGTTCCAGCGTGCAGATATGACAAATTTTTGCGCATGTGCATCGATACACAACATTTTGCACCTTCACAAGTATTTTTACAACGCAACTCCCCCAATAAACGAGAGAAAGAGTTTCGCTTTCTGTTTGTTTCCCCCAGCTTCTCATTTTTATTTATCAAGTGGTGTCCTGAATCGTCTGTATTTTTCTTTGTTTTTTTTTTTTTGCTCGTCAAATTGCACGTCAGATCAATACTATTTGTGCTGAGAGGTCATAGGAGCGTAGAGCCGTGGGCAGAGAGAGCGTGTGTGAAAATCTCGTTACCGTTTGCACACATGAGGGAGATACAGAGCGGGCCGGGTGCAACAATGACAAGTGACATCAACACAAAAACTGGAACCATTTCACAGTTATTGAAAATATGAATGTTGAATTTCACGAATCAACGGGGAAAGAATTTCAAACAGAACAGACTCCACAACCAACCTGTGCAGACACCTGAGAACAACTTTCTCCAGAACAGATCAGACCATCACTGACAGAAGAAACCAGATCAAATTCACAAAGATGAGACATTTGCCATTTCTGTCAGTCTTTACCATGATTGCACATTTTCTTCTTTTTCTTTTTTTTCTTTTTGTTTTGCACATTATAATTAGTGTTTATGGGTTGTGGTTGCAGTGTTTAGTGTTGATTCACTCAAAAAATTAAATGGTAAATCATTGTTTCTTTTTTTTTTTTTTTTTTTTTTTTTTTTGTACATTGTACCTGAGAGGAAGATAACATCTTTAACATATTTTACCCTTATAAGTATAAAAGCAAGAGCTGCATGGTGGCGCAGTGGTTAGCACTCTTGCCTCACAGCAAGAAGGCCCTGGTTCAAATCCCGGCTGGGGGATCAGAAACACCAACTGAGGACCTTTCTGTGTGGAGTTTGCATGTTCTCCCCATGCATGCGTGGGTTCTCACTTGGCACTCTGGCTTTCTCCCGCCGTCCAAAAACATGCTTCATAGGTTAATTGGTTACTTTAAATTGCCCCTAGGTATGAATGTGAGAGTGATTGTGGCCCTTCGACAGACTGGCGACCTGTCCGGGGTAATCCCTGCCTTCGGCACCCCGCGACTCCGAAAGGGATAAAGCAGTTAAGGGAAATGAATGAAAGTATAATAACATATTTTTTTAGTTATTAAACATATTATTTAGTTATTAATTTTTTGCATACGTTTATATTAGGGCTGGGAATCTCAGGGTAACTCAAGATACAATGCGATTCACAATACATGGCTCATGATACCGATAGTATCTCGATATGCCAAACATTGCAATAATCAACATTTTTACCTTAGTAATCTGTAAATAGAACTATTTTAAAGAAAATATATATTTTTATTTTCTTCAAAATCTTTAAATGTGGAAATAAAACATTCACAGATTACATCTAATGTCAGATCATTTATTATTATTGAGGCCAATTAATAATGTTCAGCCTTTTAATAATATATGATCACTGTTTTTTACAGTGCTGGTATCCATATTCATTTTCTCTTGATTTTCATTAAAATTTCCTGCACTTTTCTTTGATAATCAACACTTTAATCACATGCTCCACATATGTACCGCTAGCATACACACCTTTTGGATCAATAACACCGCAAGACGTCTCATTTGGACGGTCAGATGTTGCGCACCTCTCCGCTAGAATTTGATGTATTTTAGCGCAGTGTTTGGACAGGTTACTGCTTTTATCGCCGATGCAAGCCATGTTATGTTAAATGCTTCTACTTTAGAAAAATACAGACACAGCTTGGAGCTGTTAGCTTTGCCATCCACATATGCTTTCACCCATCAGCTGAGCAGGTGGTGAGAGCTCACGAGAAGCCCCACCCCTCCCACTGCGTTCGGAAAAGCAGGGAATATAGTCTACTCCGTGTTCGCACGGTACCCACGCCACTATGTTTTAGGCATGTAGGCTAAAAACTTGTTGGCCCGGGAAAAATTGATGACTGTTTCATGACGACCTCCTTACATTACACTGTCAGGCTCACGCGAAGCGCCCCCCTGGTAAACTTTTTGTATAACTGTAAGAAACCGACTCAGGGTAAGACTGGACCTGTAATTGTTTGTGAGTTGAAATATCGTGATAGTTCGGCATACTGATATTTCGCCCCACCTCTAGTTTATATAGTTATTGACGAGTTAGATAAAACAACAAAATGACCAAAAGAGTCTCTTGGGAGCAAAAAGATCTAGATTGCTAACAAGAGCCCACAGTGAGGAGCTACAACCCTCAAGCATCTCAAAAGAACCATGACAGAAAAGGATTCCCTATTTAGTGGTTTAATTTTTGGAATGTTTTTTCCTTGTAAAGATAACAGAAAGGGATTTGCCAAAATATGGTTGTGTGTAGCTTTCTGGAAAAACATGATTGTTACGTTCAGACACACCATGTGATTATTTTTTCTGTTAGCTTACAAACCGACCCCGGCCCCATCAGAGAAGAGAACAGTTATGTGGCCCTCACTAGAAAAAGTTTGAGGACCCCTGCTTTAAAATAAATATGTGTAATCCAACCATTTTATGTTGTTATTCTTTTAATAATCGTGTTTGGTATTCTGTTTCATACTTTGGAGGCAAAACCAGCAGTTTGGTAATGCCATTTACAAAGTTCTTCATCAGTCAAGGTAACACCATATACGGAGGTAAAATGTTGAATATTGACGACATTCAAATTTGAATACCACCCAAGCCTACTTTGATCTCAATCTTCGTCCTCTTTGCTTTAAGCCAATCATTTTCCTACAGACAGGTTTACCTTTCCGTCTTCGCTGAAGAATCTATGTGCGAAGCAGTTCTTCTAATTTACGGCTTGCTTTATTTTCACCTCCACTAGAAAATCATTTGCTTATTAATCCTTTTTTTGCAGTCATTTTCTCAATATCACCCATCTGGTTGTGCCGTTCTCGGATATGTTAAGAAACTACCCCAATGTCATACAGATTCCTCTTCAGATTGTCCTTTGGGTATGCCACTGCACAAAGGTGGACGCCAAATCGAATTAGCGTTTCTTGACAATCACTACGCTGGTTCACAACAAAAATACCACAAGTATCTGGTGTCTGCACGACCCGCGTATGGTGACTAGATCTTAAACAAACCCGGCCACTAATAGAGACCAGGCAGCTATTGGAAACAGGCATCATTAACAGACAGGCCTCAATTGGAAAATATATGGTAAATAGGGTTGTGGATCGTTGCTTAGGCGGCGATCCGATACGATTCACGAATCGAACCACGATTCTTACTTTATAATACTATGTTTATTGCTATGCGTATATTTACTTGATAGAAGGAATTGAAATTATTTGCATTTAATTACCAACATTTATACCTTTATTTAGAACAGTAGTTTAGAGTCAACAAAAGTGTTAAAAAAAAAAAAAACAAATGCTAAGATTCAGATAGAAAGAAATTTAGTTTTTCATTTTAAACCTTTTTATGACAACCTTCTGGCTAAGTTCAGCAGTAACATAAACAACATTAAAAAAAGATCAAAATCACTGCTGTTTTGTATAATTTAATAACAGAACTTGAAAATGTTTTCCACAGCTTTCTATCCTTAAAGTCCTTCAGTATTTTATGTTCAAAGCATTACATATTGGTGCAGAGCCAGTTTTTTTTCCCCCGCTGCTGAATCAGCTAATTCCTGTTGATAATATCCGGGTTTTAGCAGCTTGAGGCTGTGTTACTTCAGAGTAAGTTGGAGTTTAGTTAATTGCGTAAACTGTTGAAGAGTTACCATAACCAAAAGAATGTAAACACTGGAGATGAAGCTCCGATGTTGAAGCTAATTAATCTTTTTCAGAAGCTATATCAGTGAACAGAACTTTTGTCTCAGGTTTTTAACGGAAGAAGGCTCTCGCTAGTTTTACTTTGAAAACCGGAAGCTTCCCCTTCACGAAGATGTCTTTACTTCCGCTGACTACCGCGGCTATTTCGGCTTTTAGTTTGTAGACTTAAAATCCAACATTAACCTGCATTTCAGAGTGTAGAAAACGAGAACCCCGTCCTCCTTCTGATGGGTCAGGAATCAGGAACCTACTTTGGGTGCAAGTCAAATCCAAGAACCTGTCTCTGAGACAGCAATATCAGTTTCACCTTTGCAAAGCGGAATGGTCAAATAAGTCACCTCACAACGTGGCTTTCTCAGATCACCTTCGCCGTCCGCCTGGTTTTATTGCATTTATGACATCAGCAGATTAGTACATTTGCATAACCAATCAAACAGTTAGTTACATGTTTATTGCCTAATAAGGAGCTCGAAGCAGTTGCTATGATGAATATAACTTTTGCTATTTTCTGTTCCTCTTTCACCTCTGCAGTTTTCTGTCTGTGCTTGCAGTCAAGTGCACCCACATCCTGTTGAGGTGACCTTTTCAACTTTCGCTGCTCATGTCTTCTGAACCTGTGGTTCCAAACTACACTTCCTTTTTTTTTGAACAACAACCTGTTCATTAGAACCTAACATGCATTTATATATATTTCTCTTCAAGAGCAAAAGTACATTGCCCCAGATAATATTTTGATCATATTTTACTACAATTTACTATATTTATAAAGATCGCAAATCAGCGATCTTGGTCGTCGTGAATATTCGTACTTGAATTTTCGGGAGCAGATCGCGAATACTCGTTACAGCCCTAATGGTAATCGCAACTAATGGACCACTTGTAACAATTTTTACAATAGAAAAATTTTTTTATCGGACTAAGGGTGCATTCACACAGAACGCAATTCCCACGGCAGAGGCGGCCAACTTCAACGCTAACCAGCGGTACATACGTGCTCTGAGGCAAATTGAAGCCCCGCAGAGCGATATGATTGATGGGCACGGTGTGAAAGTCTACCAGCAACTTGATTTGAGGTGACGCACAGCTCAAATTGGGCGGCGCAGCCATAATGTAAATACTTCAAGTTTGACAGGTCGCTCTATCACATCTGCCAATCAGGAACTCATCTTTGGACACTTTTTTTTTTCACTTGCTAGTTTTACCGACAATTTATTTTGAATATTTGGTTATCTCTAGTGACAGTCGTACATCACTTTCGGCTTTAAAATCCAACATTATACTGTATTCAAGAGCAATAAATATTTTATGACACTCTACTACATTTGTAAAGATCATGAATCACCGATTTGAATGTTGTGAATTTTCAGACTCCAATTTTCGGCAGCAGATCGCGAGAATCCAAGTGGTCATATACTTGTTACAGCTCTGTTCTACAGATTTGGTTTATCTCTTATTTTTGTAATCTCATATGTCCATTTTTGTGGACTTTCATTGAGTGATTGAGTTCGGAGTTTTGATGGGTTGGCAGCAGAGCATGTGGCTGCAGCCATCCAGTAGCTCCCGCATTCCACCTGAGCAGTAATGCTCGCCAATTGAGCTTAGGGTAAGGCAGCTGAGTCGCTGTCAGCATGTGTGGATTATTTTGTATAGGTGAACGGGGCGTCGACTGAAAAGTGTAGACCGTCAAGGAATGTAGAAAAGAGATTCTGGTATGTTAGTATTTGCCTTTTACTATCAATCCAAGACCTGCTGTTTGCTCTGGAGTGGTTCACAGTCGAGTGTGAAGCATCTGGAATTAGACATGGCACTTATAGGTTGTATTCCATGGTTCTTGACAAGTTTTCTCTCTGGATTGATAGATGGAACGCCTTTATTTTAAAGGAGTTTAAGTATCTTGGGCTCTTATTCATGAGAGGAGGATAGAAAGTGAGATTGGCAAGTGGGTTTAGTGCAGTGGCTGGGAGCGCCTTCGGGTTCCCAATCAGAAATGCAGGTTGTGTTTGTGGAGTGACAAATCTGTTCATCTCTGTAAAGACTGATGCCTCTTGTTCCCAGCTCTTGATGAATGGAAAATATTTGGGGAGGCATAATTTAGATCTTCTACTATTTAGTTTGTTTGATTTGCCACTTATTGAATAAATATAGTTTTATACAATAGATTTGAGTTCAGTTTTTCTAGAATTTTTTTCAGGCATCCTTCCTCATCTTAAATGCACAATCTTTGTCTAACGACAGAGTAAAGTTTTATTTTTGTATGTTTTTAAAATAAATGTTAATTTGCAATTTTCTTATTCTTAACTTTTTAGATTTTGTTTCTGACAACACGAAAGGAGTGGAGCAGTGTCCACCATTAGAATCCCCTGATCCGCAAAGTGCTGAGTATCCCAGTGAACAGATCAACTACAGTTTGCAGGAGCACAACTATGTTGTTCAAAGTAATACAACATCAAATATGACAATTACGGATGTCAAAGAGGAGGTCAGAAAATTTAATATTCTTTACATATAGTTTTATCTTATGCCATATGATTTTCAATTCTTATAAAAATGTTTGTCATTCACCTTTCAGGAATCATGCTGTGATTCTCCTGGACAGTCTTTCTTGAAGCAAGAGAACGTTGAGCTTGATGTGATTTCTGGACAAAAGCCTGATGATGCCGGTGATTATTTTGATTGAATCATTTTCTGATTAATTGAGTTTTCTTTTATCTATTTTAAACATAAATGTTCTTGTTTCCCATTCTGTCTTTATTTTTTTCCAGGTTCAAAAGAGACTCTTTTCTATGAAGCTGAAAACATAAGTTCTACAACTGCGCAAACTCAAACAAAAAATGAAAATCATGTACAGGAATCCCAGAATCAGCCATATAACCTTCAGAATTCTATCGTTATTTCACTTAAAGATGTCTTCAGGGGTGACGTTAAAGAAGAGACTGAAAATGAATGTGAAATGATGGAAAGAGAAACAGGGGAACAACTGTCAGCATCTGAAAAACAACTGTCAACGTCTGAAAAACCTCATAATGTTCTTCAAGAAAGTAAGCAGACTAATGAAACGCCTATAAACAAGTCGGCTGTAGTTTTGATGGAAAATGATGATCAGCATTACACAAAGGGTGAGTTAGCCCATTCAACTAAGTCATTAGTCAACAAAGAAGTGGAAGAGAAAGGGCCTGAAGATTGTGTAGAAGAGATGAGTTGCAAACCCGTTTCAATCGCTCGTGGTAGAAGAGGTAGGCCACCAAAGAAAAGACGACAAAAGAAAAAGGTCAAGGCAATCTCATCCAAAGTTTTACCAGTCCAACCGGGCTTGGATGACCCATTAGTTGAAGAGCAGGGAACTAAAGCATTACCTTTAGTCTATACAGAAGATGGTATTACTTCACAGTCTTCAGAAGTGCTGCAAACTGAGCTTCACCCAACTCAAGAGAGTTCAAATACTTCGGTCAAAAGCAAGAAAAACATGGAAGTCTGTTCTTTACCAGTTTCTGTTGAATGCAAGGGGAAGGGTCCTGCCTCTAAAAAGCAAAAGATCACTGAATCTAAAAAGGCTTCAGTGGAAGTAAAAGAGAGAACTCCTATTATCAGAGGAATTTCATCTATCTTAGACACTTCCAATACTCCAGTGTCTCAGTCAGAAAATGTAGTGTCTCTTCCCCACAAAGAATGTCCCACTACTGCAAGTCTTCAGGATGCAATCTTACTAGTTGAAGCCATGAATCAATCAGCTGTGGAAAATACGATGTCCCAATGTCAGAACTCGGCCCAATCACAGACCCAATGTTCTACCATCAAGCGTACTATAAATACTGTTGGGCAGATGCCACAAACAATAAGCCTGCAACCTGTTAAAACTCTAACAACAAAGGCACTTGGTGCTTCTACTAGTGGAGGAACCTTCACAGAGTCCATTATCCCAAAGATAATCATAGTACAAAAAAGAAATCAAACAGTTGCTTGTGATGGTGTTCCTCCTGTGACAGTATTATCAGAGAAGGCAGCAACTCAAACCCCCGCTACATCACAATTACCTTCACAACCTTTAATAGTACAACATGCCAGAAAAACAAGAATCATACTTGTGCCAAGAACTGACTGTGGATCGATTTCTCTTAAGACGACTGGGGTGTGTCCTTTAAAACTTTCTTCCTGTACTATGACAGAGAACCAAAATAAGGACTTGATTAAAAATTCTACATATGTGGATTTACCTCTTTTACCCCCCTCCAGCTCCCAAGCTCCTAAGAAAACTATCAAAGTTAGCTACAAACAAATCTTTCCAGATGTGCATTCCCTTACAAAAGCTGTTTCATCCCACCAGGAGTTGGAGATTTCTCCACAACTCAAAAAGGTTGCTGTTGAAAGTCAAGCGGCACTGGACAGGCCTAAATCATTGAAGGATCTTGAATTAGTGGTTCAATCTGAATCATTGGATATTCCAGAATCAGTTGGTCAATGTGAGACATTAGATATGCCTGAGTCATTAGAGATTTCCAAGTCAGTCATTCAACCTGAGTCATTGGAGATGCCACAGTCAGTTGTTCAATCTGAGACATCAAATAAGCCCGATTCATTGGAGATTCCAGAGTCAGGGGCTCAGTCTGAGTCACTGGGGGTGCCCAAATCATTGGAGAACCCACAACAACTTGAGAAGCAGGAATTTGTTGATAAACCAGAGTTCTCTGAGAACCCTAAGACATTGGTTTTAAAAGAAAAGCAGGATACTGAAGAAATGACAACTGTATCTGAAGCTTTATCAGTGCAGATCAACACCACATCACAAGAGGTAAATGTGTCCTGTATAGATAATATGACAGTGGTAGAAAAAGTGGATACAGTTGACTGCAGGGATTCTTCCAATCAGACCGTTTCTCCTTCCAAAGTAGCTAACATTTCAACAGAAGCATGTTCAAGTTCAAATAAGTCAACTGAGCTACCAGGTTCTGTGTCATCAACATTATCTGTCCCCACTAAGCAAAATATATTACCTGTGGTTCGATTAACTAGACTGCCTTTTAATGTTTCAACCAAAGAGACAGTCTTAGTGTCAAGATTATCATCAAACGAATACACAATAGACAGGAAGGACAAGGAAGGGCAAGGTATTGAGCACAACAATTCCAGCATTTCCACCTCCAATGCCACTCAAAAAGCTGTTAAATTAAACAAGTCAAAGGTGTCATTTAAAACATCCACCACAAGAGAAACCCCCATCAACATTAATGTGGAGCATACCAATTCTGTTTCAAAAAAAGGCTCAGTAAAATCATCTGTACCTTGCAACAAGATAGACTCTTCACAGAAACTTGCTATGAAGAGAAAACAGACATCAAAAAGACAAGCTAGCCACCTGCAGCCAACTTCCATTACATCCAAGGAGGCAGCTGAATCTGACTTACAGGCAACATATGCAACGTCGACACCACTCCCAGTGTCACCAATGACCAATCTTGGAGAGGTAAGCATCTTTTATGGTCTTTTATATGTATGTATTTTTTAATTGGCTATCATTAAGGTATGTGTTCTGTATCTTTACAGCCATGCACAAGCAATGCTGATTGTGGCAAGGAGAAATCCCGGCAAAAATGCTCCTTATTTTCCCGCCTTCAAAGTCATCTGAGAGCTCACATGGAATCAAAAGCTGCTGCAAAAGAACCACCAAATGACACTACCTCCAAAAACTCAAAGAAACTCAGGTTGGAGAATGAAGATGTTTGTGACAGGGAAAATAGTTCAAAGCTCAGTTGCTCTTCTAAAGCAGATGTTCCCAAAAAGTCGGTTGGAGAACAAGTCCATTCCAAAAAGAGAGAATCTTATACTTATGATAAAAAATTTAATGTGGATGAAAGTTTTTCGACTTTAAATAGTTGTAGTCAAGATAGTCACAGTGAGAAACTGACTAAAGAAGAGTACATTAGTTCTAACAAGGCTAATATGAAATGTAAAAGCAATTCTAAAGTTTTAGATTCTAAAGAGACAAAAGTTAAGAGGAACTACAGGAAAAGGATAAATAGTTCAACAAAACGATTGAAAAATGACCAAGGGGGTTCTACAATTGTAAAAAAATGCATTGGGAAAGTTTGGTATCCTCCTACCTTACCACCCAATGAAAAGCCTTCAACAGAGATAAGGAAACCTCCACGTGAAAAGGTCCAAGACAAAATGCCTTTTGAACCATTCAATAAAACTCCTATTGTATCGCCGTTGCAACCCTTGGCTGTAATTGGTAAATTTTTGCTGAGGAACCAGTGTGGGGTTTGCGGTCGTGTCTTCAGCAGTAGTGCTGCTTTAGAGAGCCACGTCAGCCTCCATAAATTAAATCAACCTTTCTCGTGCTCACTTTGTGGTAAAAGTTTTCCAGACTCTGCTGCTTTAAAACGTCACGGTCGTGTACACCGCAATGGTAGGATCCACGTCTGTCATCAATGTGGAAAGGGGTTTGTGTACAAATTTGGGCTCTCCAAACATCTCGAAATGGTCCACGACAAAATAAAGCGCTATATATGCCAAACATGTCATAAAAAGTTCTTTACTAAACGAGATGTAGAAATTCACATTCGAAGTCACACAGGAGAAATGCCTTTTCATTGTAACCTCTGTGAAAGAAAGTTCACTTCGCAGGTAAAACTGAATGTGCACCTGCGCTGGCATAATGGTGAGAAAAGACACTGGTGTCCATATTGTGATAAAGGATTTTTAGACTACAACAACCTGAAAAGACACAAATATATTCACACAGGAGAGAGACCATGTTCCTGTCCATACTGCCCCAAAAAATTCACACAGATTGGTCATGTTAGGAAACATGTTAGGAATGTACATAAGAAAGACAAATGAGATATTGTCTTGTTCCTTTATATTTGTGGCATAGCATTTAAAAGTTATTTATAGTGTAATTTGTTTTAACAAAAAACTTGAACTGTGGAGAGTTTTTTTTTTTTTTTTTTAGAGGAGAGAGAGTATGCCTTCCGATAGCTCTTCTTTTTAAATGTTTTATTAAAAGATATTTGAGTTTTCTGTAATAATATTTAGATGTCTAAATATATTGATTTAAAAGAAAAGAGGAATGGTAGCCAATCTAGGGTTTTCTGAAACTTTTTAGCGTGTAATTACAGATTGGCTTTTTCAACAGGAATTGTTTGAGCGATTCGCTAAAATGCTTAACATATCAGTTTTGTTCATTTTGTTATCAGACACACTATTTGTTTTCGTACCTTCTGACATGTTTCGACGGAGACCTTCCGTCTTCATGAAGACCTTCCGTCTGAATAATACAGACACTATGAACTTTATCGCATTAAAATGCTTAACAGATCGTTTGCTTCCACTAATTTAAACTTGATATGGTTGCGAGTATATCGAAATAATAAGAAATGGATGAATCCTGTGTTAACAGTGAAAACACAGGGAAAGGGTTTGTTTTTTAACATTTATTTGGGTTTTGATGTGTGCTCTTTAACCCACACAGGAAAAATGATATATTTTTGCTTTTATCTCAATTATGTAATGTAAGCCCATTATTTGGTGTGTAGTGTTGTGCATGTTTTTGAGTGTAATGTAACTTATATGAACAATTTTTAAATGAATTTTTAAATGAATAAGTTAGTAATCTTTAAATGTTACAAATGCCATTCAGGGGTAATTGTGCTCCATTGTGTAAAATTTAGTGTGCTAAATTTTTTAAACTCGTTGATAAAATGGGGCAAAGTTCTTTTGTTTTATTGATTTTGTGTTTTCCTGAAGACCTTGTAATCAGAAAGTAGAGTAATATTGTTCATAACACATTTTATCTTTTGCATTGTACATTTAATTGTGTTTGTTTTGCTGAATTAATATTTTGCTCAGGGAGATGAATAAATGTCTTAAAAGGAATGTCATGTTGACTTGTTTTCTGAAATATTTATTGTATTTCCTTCGCATCTTTAACCTTCAAAGATGCCAAAAAAAGATACTCCACCTTTATTTACTCACTTTAATTAACCCTTGTGCTGGCTTGTGGGGTCTAGATTTACCCCTCCACATATTCAGGTTTGATCCTTCTCATGACAAAGGTGGACAGGATTTAATGTTTGCCACGAACACCAGTGAAGATAAATTCAGTGTGCTGATTGGCGTGATCACTTGTGACAGAAATTGCCCTAGATCAGGGGTCTGACACCTTCAATATCTACAGAGCCATTTAGGTCAATTTTTTAATGGACCAAAAGCCAGCAGTAGTCACAAAGTTAAAAATCAAGATGAGGATTGGTGTTTATGTCAATTCTACCATTATGATAAGTAAAAAATCCACTTATTTTGCATGAATAAAACAAGTATAAAGAGAAAAGATTTTTTTTTTCCAAAATATGTAACAGTTTATTACTTTTGACAGAGATTGGCATAAGTTTCATTCAAAATATAAGAACTTTTGTCACATAGAATCAGCTCAATGCTGCTAATGTAGTAGTAGCAGGTAGTGTAAAGTGTATTTTATCATTTGTGGTAGATCTCTTCCAAAAATTCCAACTCAAAAAATAAATCAGAAAGTTGTGACTCACTGTATTTCTAAACCCATAAGGTGCACTTAAGCCTTGTTCTCTATTATGGGGTCCAGATGACCCCACCATTATATTGATGTGTGATCCCTCCCATGACAAAGGTGGACAGAATTCTACGTCTGCTACGGAAACCAGTGAATATAAAAAATCTGTGGGGGAAAAAAAAGCTCAGCGCGCCATCTTGTGGGGTCCAGGTGACCCTACTTTCAACGTAAACATGCCTAGGATAGCAAAAGGGTTAAGTATTGTTCAAAAATAGAAAATTTGGTTTATAATGCAGTTCATCTTAATTCTGGGTGTGCTTTTTGACTTCCAATTGATTTGTGGTGATATATTGCGCACAAAAATCTGATTTCTTTGTTCATTAGATTATATTTAAAAAAAATCCTCCGACACTAACCCTTTTTTCCTGAAGTACTTGCATTAATCAATCGCGTGTTCACAACTTCTCTGAAAGGAGCATCTGAATGGATGAGCTCAGTGGTCCTTGGGTCATCTTTTGTGGCCTGTCACTGGTTGGGAACCTCTTCTGGGTTGGTTACAACTCTGCCTGTAGTTCTGTGTGTACTGATCAATCTGCCTGTGAGATCCAGGCCTGGCTCCAGAGTGGGGCCCCAATGACGCCAATCTGGGCAACTGAAGCTTTGTTTGTACTTCTCAAAGGGGGCTCCAAACTGCTGTTTGTCTGGCTCATCACCCAGGACCATAGGAGATCCTACTAGGGCCAAAAGCTTCTGGGATTACTCAAGATCTCAAACCCCATCCACTTAAATTATTTATTGTCAATTTTTAGTTGGCACATATTTGCACTCATTCTTATAGTCTTCTTTGGCCTATGGGAATAATTGGGTCAGGGAAATATATATGGATCAAACTTGAGATATTTAGTCATGAATTGATTGGTAAATGAAAGCAATAAAAGAACATAAGAAGATGAATAAATACACACTTTATTTTTTTCACACACACGTCCATACATACATGTGTTTGTACACACATACTTAACCACATTTATAAATACACATGTAAATTATGTAATTAATTACTTTTAATCATAAAAAGAAATACCTGCACTTGTGCACACAATACAAGACACATTAATTCAATTTAACACTAAGTGTGTTTTATAGAGATTGATTAGCTGCTTTAATGGGAGTGGAAGCAAGTAAATTTACATCATCCCACCCCTAAAATTTGTGATAAATTTTATTTGGTCGATACCAAGAAAATCTGTTACAGAAAAAAAATGGTATTCAAAGTATGTGTTCAAGTAAGTCCACACATGTCAAAGTTTCACAGTAAAAACTGAGATCAGCAGGCAAAGCCACAGCAGCAATGACAGACGTAGAGCAGGAGGACTACCTGAGCGAACTATTGAATGGTAGCAGCTTCCTACATTTCCAACTGTATCTACAGTGGCAAATTCTACAATCTGCGAGCAGCAGGAGGCGTTGTAGTGCACTTGGACAACAGGATCTGTCAGCGATGAGTGCGAGAGGATCCCATTACCCTGACGTAAGGAGATGCTTTGGATTCCTGTGCCATTGTTGTCACTGAGGTTGGCTGAGAGCTCCCACCGATAGGGCGCGCACATGTACACATTCTCTGGGCAATCATCAGCTACAACTGTGATGCCTTTACATTGTGGAGGGGAAAAATCTGTAATCTTGGAAAGGAAAGAATACAATTAAGTTAATACAGTATATAGAAAACAACTTTTAACTAGTTGACCTACTTAAAAGTCATTATGGAGAAACTCCAAAGATTTTATATATATATATATATATATCATGGTGCTTTAAAAAAGTTTGTGTTTGATTTAAAAAAAAGCAAAAAAAATTGTAAGACTGATTTATATATATTATATATATATAATATATATATATATATTATATATATATATATATATATATATATAGCTATGTACATGGTGTTGAGAAAGAAGGGTTTAAAGATGAATTTTTCAAAGGATAAAGTTAAATTACCTTTGTCACGACAGACATCCTCAGAACGACATAATTGGAGTCAGCACCAGTGGAAGACTTTGCATCAATAGTCAGAGTTATATCAGTGCCTGACTCTGTGTCGGCAGGTGGCGTAACAGTCAGCGTAGCATTTGTGTATTCTCCAGTTGTTAGACTGAGGCTATTAAAACAAGAATAAAAGGTATTTTCATTGAATGCACCTTTTCAGTGGGATGTAGTGAAGTTTTCAAATTTTGACTTTGGGATTAATTCTTTGAATTAATCCTTTCGAGAGCTCATGTTACAATTTTCCTGTCGTAGGATCAGTAAAATTCTATATAAAGTTTTGACGGTCATGGTTTTGTTTGGATTAATGATACTTTTTGAACTTATACTCCTAAATGGCAAAGGAAGATTTAAACAAACATTGGAAGACATTTTTTTTAAACAGTTTTCCACAATTTTATCTTCTTCCATTAATGGGGCAAAAACTATTTGATCTCTTTGTTTTTTTGCGTTTGGCTTTCTGTGCAGCTCCAAAAGCTCCTTGAGATGATTAAATAGATTATACATAATATCTCTTTCTAAATAACTGGTGTTTGTGTTTTTTTTATGCAGCTGTAATCACTTTAAAGACGCTCTGCTTTTGGAAGAAGTCTGATTGATTGTTTATTGTCTTCAATAAAAATTCCATATTACTATAGATACTGTGATGTAGTTTATGTGTTAGTAACACTCAGTGGCCATTTTTCTGTGATACAGACGCAGGATTAGCAATAATGTGTTTTTCAAAAAGGTAGCAGAGTAAGAATTATTATTCTGATCAATAGAATGACTTGAGTAATAGCTGTTTATTTCTCTATAGAAGTCTGTGGGATTTTGGCTTCCGAGAGTCAGTGGATACGTCCTATTTGGAACGCCAGGGGGAGGAGTCACTCAGTTTAAATTTCTCTTATGCAGCCAATGGTTGCACCATTGTTTACTTTCAGAAGGTTAAAAGGTCCATAAAATGAAAAAAAAAACAACAACTATTTGATCTTTTAAGTATATGATGGTGTTCATTCCTCACTATAAACAACCCCAAAGCAGTATTTTGATCATTCACACATTTTTGAGTACTCCTCTAAAAATCTGCGCTCTCAACAGCAGGCCTTCCCATACCCACGAAAACAAGCAAGTCCTCACGATCTGACGTAACTTCGTGAGACAGCCCCCTCCAGGAAGAGTCTGCATGGCCAGTACCATCCCCAGTCTAACACTTTAAATAGTCTTTAAATAAAGTCTTATTTAAATAAGAAGTCTTTAAATAAAAACTGTTTCTTGATGGACCATGATAGGCAAAAGAATGACATTGGCTCCATTTGGACAATCACAACCCAGTTGCTCAGTTGGCAAAAGGTGTATGCTGAATGGAATAAATGAGTTTTAATCCTAAAGGAGCACATCTCACCTGTTTGGGAAGGTCATTGGAAAGTCCCTGTCATTTTTGGCATTTATGGTATACAGACCACCAGCACCCTGAGTTATAACACTGAAGGGGAGCGTGAAATCTTTTCCTGGCTCCACACTGCTGTCCACCACAGCCTGCATGAGAGGATGGAGATGAAACAAAAGTATAAAATGCAAGAATCTAGCAAGAGTCCTACATTTAATTACATCATGGATTTACTGTGGTCAGATCTGTGAAGGAGATAAATGGACCAACCTGGATTTGAACTTTGGAGACAGACATCTGTGTGGTAGACTGTCTCTGGAAGTCACTGTTTGAAACTTTGTCTGTTCCTTTGAGAGTAATCACAAACTCGCCCTCGGGGACCGCATCAATGGTCACTAGGATCTCTCCGCTGCCCATGTCCTCTATTGTGCTGCTGGTGGTTGACTCTGGACCAGACACCAATACAAGGCCAACTTCTTTCACAGTCACTGAGAATGGACCATTTCTACCAATCACCGACAGCATCATTTTGGCAGGTTGACCTATTTTTCCACAGGAAAAAAGCAAAACACCAGTTGGTGAAAGCTATTCGTCGAGTTGTACTCTAAGCTTTGCCCAAAAGTATGGGTACAGTTTGAGGATAGATTATACCAGAATTAATATCCTTTTCAGATGTCTGTATACAAATGGCAAACTTTTTTAATATTTGTTTTTCATCACCACCCCCAACTTAACATAAATCTAAGAGCTTACTGTTATTCATATTGCCAAATATAAATGGAAATTAAAATGTGATGACATAAACATAAAACTGTTGTTAGGTAGCAACTGCACCTGCTTGTGGACGCCCACTGAGGGGTGCATATCCCGGATGAGGTCCTGAGAAGCTTTCCACAAAGTCATAGATGAAGGTAACCGTGCTCTGACCTGGAAACAGAGGAACCTTTATATTAGTATTACCATCATTAGCGGTAAGGTTGGTGTATGTTAGTTTATTTGTTGTATTCGTTTTAATATTGTGTTAAAACCAACTCAAAAATACAAACAAGCACAGCTCTGGAGGTTGATAAGTGCTGATGGCTCACAGAGCCCAAGTTCTTCTTTAAAGGGTCACCAAACAGGGAAGTTGGAGACTGACTCCACCCACAGCCGAAATGTGAAAATCCAGTCAGAGGGGTGGGGCTTGGGGGGGTGGACTGTTATTATTACTGGAGCTGCAGATCATGACGTGTTACTTCTGAAACTTACATGGTTTGACCAATCTCAAAATTCAACTGTAATACCACAATTCAATCTTTAGGGGGCAGCACACAGGTGGTTTTTGACTCAATTTTTAAGAATTAAACTATTTTAATTTAGCAGAAATTTGGCAATGACCAACACACAGCACCTATTTATAGAGGTGAGTTGATTAAGGGTTTGGTTACCCTTTAAGATGACATGTGCACCTGCTTTTTGTAAAAAAAAAAAAAAAAAAATAAATGAAATGCTCCTTTTCTGGTTTTTGCTTTTTAAATGAGCAGTGGTGCTTTTCTGAAGTGGTTTAGAGAAATAGCTTAATGACTTTGGAAAATCATCTGCTTTAGCCTGAGTTTATTCTAACATAGCTGTATTCACTTTTATTAATTTGTTATTTGCAATGTTTTGTATCATGTAAACACAGCAACAGTTCATCCCTTTACTTGCTCTTTTGCTGTTTTTTTTTTTTTTATTAAAACCATTCAAAGGTTGAGGGTTTTTCAGAAAAGCAAAGGAAGAAAAAAATAAGGAAGTAAAAGTGAACTAAAAATGAATGGCACAAAAAACAAACAAAACAAAGGAAGGATGACATGAAAAATACTTTTAAACAACACTGTATCTTCTTAAAAACATGAAAAAATTTAAGAAAAAAAAATGACTACGCTTGCTTTCCATAGTGTGCCAATGAGAGTCACATGTGTTTTAATCTTGTAAGAAAAGGCTCATTGTGTTTACATTTGGAAAATGCAAAGCTCTTCTCTGGAAACAGCAATGAAATAATTTGCTTTACAAAAATTGAAGAAGGCAACTGTGCGTGTCTCTGCATACTCATTCCACAAATATACAGAACCTCACCTGTGATTTTCAGGGTGAAAGGCTGACTGGATTTGATATTAATCGTCCAGTTTCCCGCCTGCTTATCAGGATCAAGACGAATTCTCCACAGGTTTCCAACAGTTTGTATGCTCCCCAGTTCACCACTGACCTGACCTTGATTCTGATTCAGACCTGGAATGTTTGCATAAATGCAAAGTGTTCAGTGTACGTTCCATTATCTTGATTTGAATAGTTGAAGCTTGGAGTTACCGGCAGGGTTGGTTAGTGTAAAAGTAACGGATGTCCCTGTGATGTAAATAGTGACATTCTGCAGTGACTCGTCCAGCGTAAAAGGGAACGTTTCCTGTGTCCCTGTTCTTGCACGCTGAAGAACTGTTACCTACATACAAAAATAAAGGAGAAGACTAAAATGAATGATGAATCTTTGATTTTAACATTCATTGATGGTGGGATATTCTTACCAAGGCAGAGGTTGAGGTGTCAAGAATGATGTCAGTGGCCTGAGGAAGTTGTGCCTTTGACACCTGAATGGCCTGCCCTCCAGATGCTAAAGCTAGGTCTTTATAATCTTCAAAGCTAGCAGCTCTAAGAGAACGTCTGCGTCTCCTGCTGCTTCCAGTCATGAAGAATGACACCTGATGAGGACAATAAAAGTTATTCTCACTTCTTTACTATGAAAGAACACTGGACATCGAGAGTAATTTAGGATTTACTGTTGACTTGGTGCTTCTGATGAGGGCAACAATAGTGTCCTTCAGGGCAATGTCTTTGGCTGTAGCATCAGTGAAGACATAGATTTGAGATGAAGTAGGTGCACCAGTAAGGGCCAGCTGGAAAAATGAAGGTTAGATTAAAGAATTTTATTTTTTCTGGAAAAATTTGCTTTTTTTCCTATAAACTCTTTCACCGTTTAGTACCTGCAGTCCTGACAGGCACATTTCTGGGGTATCTCCACCACCTGATGCTGTCAGTTTAGAGATTTCAGCTTTCATCTTGTCCGGGTCTGTGGTTCTGATCATAGGTCCAAAACCTGAGTACAGGAACAACCAAGGGGTAACCTGAAGTTCAAAGTATTTTCCACACAATATATTTACCCTGGTCAATACGCTGAATGTTTCAAGTCTGTTTCATGTCTGTTTAACTAATGAAAATGCCTTCGACTTACAAAGAACATTCACACTCACCCAACAACATAATTCCTGTGTCAGACATGCTTGATGGATATACTATAAATTATATTCTATACAGTAGGGTGCCATCATTTTTATTAAACCCTTTTTGACTGTATATATGTACATATGTGTATTATTTTTATTTTTAGACTATCTTTTTTTTGGTAAATATAGTCTCTTTTATTCAACGTCAGATCTCCCCTGTATTGAGGAGTCATAACATTGTACAGTTTTTCTCCTTTTATTGTTATTATTTTTATTTTTCTCTGTGCTCCTGTGTCATGCTTGAATGTTGATTGAAGGCACTCTCTACACCTTAAAATAGAATTACCCCTGGGGGATAAATAAAGTTGTGTGAATTTGAATTTGTTAAATAATTGTAATCCAATATCTATTTCTTAATTGGTCTATTTCAGTATTTCTTAATTAAATTTTACTCATACCAGTTTCAAGATATTGAAGTCAGGGAAGTACCAACACTGCAGTCCAATGTATGCCATTACTCTTTGGTGCAATTGTAATATCTAGATGGTTCAGTTCAGAGATTAGTAATGTGGAGCGTTTCATACTTGGGTCATTGAAGGGCACAAGGATGTACTCCGAAGGCTCGTCTTGTGTTCCTTTTTTGCTGTCAATGATTTTGTAAACAACAGATCTGGCTTCATTGATGTCGTCTGACATACTGCCGGTGGTGTCGATGACAAAGCACAAGACAGACGCACGAGCGATCCCCATCATTCTGTGAGAAACAAGAAGTGATTCAAAATTTCCTCTGTAAAATTGCTGCTTCGAGACCCCTTTGACTCACTTATGAATAGGGCTTGGAGTTTTCAGATTTTGCTTTTGTACCTCAAAAAGTCATTGTTCCCAACTACCACGCGGATGTCTTCAAGCAGCTGACTGCTGGCAGCGGTGGCTGCTTTCACAGCAGCATCGTGGAAGTTCCTGTTGTCTGACCGACGCTCGTCCTTGCTGATGCCGCCTCGTGGAATGACACTGCTGGTCATATCAGTCGGACCGCCATGGCTGCATTTGCCTAGAAAATCACAGAAAATAAAAACAACATAGTTTGACCTGTCATCCATACTGCTCTTAAGATCCATCCATCCATCTTCTTCCATCCGGGACCGCGTCATGTGGGCAGCAGGCTAAGAAAAGATGCCCAGACTTCCATCTCTCTGGGCAATTCCTCCTGCTCCTCTGGAGGATCCCGAGGCATTCCAGGCCAGCCGAAAGACATGGTCTCTCCAAGTATCCTGGGTCTTCCCCGGGGCCTCCGCCCAGTGGGTCATGCCGGAACACCTCTCCAGGGAGGCGTCCAGGAGGCATCCGGACCAGATGCCCGATCCACCTCAACTGACTCCTCTCGATGCGGAGGAGATGGGGCGCTGCTCCGAGCTCTCTCGAGGACCGAGCTTCCCTATATAAAAGGGAGCGCCCAGCCATCCTCTGAAGGAAACCCATTTCAGCTGCTTGAAGTCGGGACCTCGTTCTTTCGGTCATGACCCAGAGCTCATGATCATTCGTGAACTCTGGATGCTCTTAACTTTCACAAAGTTGAAATGTTTGAATGTTTGGAACATAAACTTTTTTAATCAAGTTGAGAACCTTTTAAACAAAAAATTGTGTCAGTTTGTGTTTTCTGTATGATTTTCTTTGATTGTTTGGGATTTAGTTGTCTATAAAGTCCATGACAATTTTATGTATGTTTCAATTCACAAGACTCAAGAGCCAGAGGAGTCAGAGGAGGTTTTAGTTTTCAGATTTCTTGGAGACATTTCAGGCTTAGTCACAAAACATCTTCTTACTGTTTTGCACTAAAGAAACTTTAAATTGGAAGTAAATTTTCATCAAAACAGTTTAAGTCTTGTATAACAACTTGGAAAGTTTGCCTTTGTAACAGGAAAATGTATGAGATTGTTAAAGTTTATGGGGCAACTATATGCTTTATCTTTAAAAAAAAATCAACATTTGGTGTCAATAATTTGATTTTTCTCTTTATCAAAATTATATTCTTCAAAATCAGTGACAACAGCACCAAAGTGTTTGAGTGAGTGAGTGTCATTCAAAGAGAGTCCTTCAGTCTACTGATCTCTGTTCTGAGTTGCATTATTTCTGCTAGGATTATGTTAAATAACAAAACCTAGATGGGTTATTTTCTTTCATATAAGAAAAAAAAAACATGTTGTAATCATTCATCAAGAGTAAAGCAAATTCATTAAACTGTTGAATTGATGTTTCCTGCTGCCAAATGAATGTAGCATTTGTGTTTTTATATAGGTGACCTGATACCTTTAGGCTTTGTAGACGAGTGGATTCCCATGTAGCCCGACGTGAGTTTCTTCTCCGTCAGGATGTTGGGGAGGACTGGATTGGGGCATGTTCCACTTGCGCAGTCACTGCAGGTGGCAGTGTCGACATCTTTTCATGCAAGTACAGACGAGACAACAGTTTAGTCTGTTTATCTCATACATTCTTTTAATAACATTAAAATATGCACTTATCAAAAGTTTCTAACCCCTAGAAAGATGTTCAAAATACATCCAATCAAAAAGCTTTGTATTATCTACTTTCAATGACAGAAATATCCTGCTTTGCATTTTGTGTAATAGCCTGTTGACTTTTTTTTGTGAGTGTCAGTGTTACACACACTCACCTGCCAGGTTATCCAATGGAAGATCAGGACGCATGAGATTGATGTATGGTTCTGTGTTGCCCAGCTCCACCCAGTTACTGTGACTGTAGAAATCCTAGATACAAAAAATCCTTGTATAAACTTAGATCCTGAATCAATCCAAAAGAGTATTCCTTACTACAAATAAAGATTTCTGATACTGTGTGAAACTGTCAGCTGTACATCAAATATTTTACCAACACGTTTAAAACTGTTAAAGATCAAAACCCTACTCTTAACTCATTATATTAACTATAATTGTTTCAAACAAATTCCCATAAACAGAATTTTGTATCATTGCATGCATATCTGTTGTCTATGTATCATTATGTAAAAACATCAAAGTTTGTCTTAAAAATGGAGGGAAATTGTTATTTTTTTCAGCAAGGAGGGAAAAGAAAGATAGCAAAGGCTGTAAATCAAATGTTCCGAAAGGTACTGGAGGAGTTGTGCAAAGGTTCAAAGTTCAACAAGCATTTCGTTTCCTGGAAGAGGCTGAAAAATAGCGTTATGTCTGACCCTAAAAGTGACAAGCAAAAACTGTAGCAAACACTTTCAACAAACCCTTTTTTCACGTGCACTGGAAGGAGCGGGACGAAGTTAAAGATATTCCTGATACTGAAATTAACCAAATAAAACAAACACAAAGAACCTGTGAAGGGATAAAATAAAACTATAGTTTTTCAGAAATGGTTCAGAAAGGGACTTGGGCACAATCTAAATTCTTCCCTTCTCCCTACCCCTCCATTTGTAAGAGAATTTTTAATGGAAGTAGTGTCCAAAACAGTTTTTTTAAGGGCCAACCCTTCAAGCAGAGGGATATAGAGGACTTGATGAAGCTAACTATTGTTGACGTCATCAAGTGGAAGTGACAATATTTTTCCATAACTCTCCGTTTTGAGGGCTAAATGTAGGGGTAGGGAGAAGCGAAGAATTTGGATTGGGCCTTGAAAACAGGAAACTAAAACAGAGAAAAAGTGTGTCTTCTATAAAACAGGGACAGGATCAATTTAAAGACCCACTCACATGGAAATTGTGTTTTTTATGTTTTTATTATGTACTTGTAACATTTTCTCAGACTGATGACTTTTGCCCCTGAGGAATAACCAGTAACCTATGATTTGATAGAGTTCAATACAAGTTTGTGACAGCTTGTACTGTAACTAAGAAGAAATGATAAGTAGATTGTTTGGTTACACTTTCAATTAAGATTCCTTTACAAGCTTTATTAACACATTAACAAACATTATTAATATGTTTATAGGTTATTAGTAAGACATTTATTAGCATGGATAAAGTTTATTAACATACTAAATAAGATTCATTAACATCTAAAGTTAGGTAATTGTTTACAAATTATATCCTGATAAACTACTTACAAGCTTAACAAATGTATTAACTATCTTTGTCAACTTTATACTGAGTGTTTTCAGTACCTCGTCCAAAGTGTAACCGAGAACAAATTTGACAATGTGGCATCTGGTATATTGATTAAAGAATCTTTTTATAGCAAGCAACAATTTCAAAACAGTTAATTTTATGTATTTGAACAAACCCACAAACAGAGCATGAGATCTTTAAAGAGTAGATTTAGGAATATTTTTAAAAATATGTTTTAAAGTCCATGTAAATAATTACCTGGCTTCTGGTTTAAAGTGAATTTGAGAAAAATTACAACACTTCTTTCCAGAACATATTTACAATGTTCATACTTTAAAAAACAAAACAAAACAAAAAAAGTTTCACTAGCTCTAGTCTAGTGAAACGTGAATGAAAGATGGGTCAAAGAGCAGTTCTTGGTCCAGGACCAGGATCCTCTTGGGTGTGTTCAGACTGAAAGTTTGTTGCGGATTATCAAGGGAAACGAACTCTGATTCACTTTAAGCAAACAAAGGTGTCCAGTCTGAATACACCTGTAATTTGCTTGGCTATCTTCTCCCTGTCTTGAACAAACGTATTTCTGCTCAGACTTCTATAAGTTCTTGATCATTCTGTTTGACTCCTCTCACCTGCAGAGTGTGAAGGACTCTCCCCAGTGTTTCCCTGGCAGCTTTAAAGTTCGTCTCCCGGATATTTGCCTTAATTGCCACCAGTCCTTGCGTGATGAGGCCACGCCCTTCAAAAAAGGCTTCAGAATTGAAGTGATGTGGAGCACTAGGAACAGTCACAAACACAAATACATAAACATTTGAACGTATCTAATCATTGCTAGTTCGGTCTGATTGACTAACCTGTTGACAAAATCCCGATCCACTAGTCCATTTTGGGTGTAGATTTCCTGAAGAGCTGAGTGGAACTTGGCACCAGACACCTCTCCCTTTGCGGTTGGACCCAGACAAGCTTTGACCAGTTCCTCTGGAGAGGAACCCTAGAAGAAAAATATGCTTATGTTATTTGGCAGACATGTAACATGCTGGGCTGTAACTATCCATGCATTACAATTAATTTATCATTTGAATGGTTTTGTACACACTAGCTTGTCAAAAACACAAAAAGCCTTACCAGTATTACATTTGGTAAAGTCTGAGTTTATGCTAGTTTGTTTATATGAGTAATGTTTCTTGTACATGGTCATGAAGTTATTTTATGACAGACTGACAGTTACCAGGGTTCCCTTCTCTAAGAACTATGAAGATTTTAATGAGTGGTTGTCATCGTGGTACATAACGTGGAGGTTACAAACCTCATTTCCACTGAGCAGTCTGGTACAGGAAAAGTAGTACGGGACGGTCCAGTTAATTCTGGCGAGCGTTTCCACTCAGTTAAGCCTCGCTTTCACTGAGCTGTTTGTTTTCGCAATGCATGGTGTAGACCGCTTGCATGTCATAGTCGACAAGAAAAGCAACAACAATGTAGGTCATCCAGCAGGTCGTCTTTTTATCGCTCTACTTTTGGAACATCGTATATAACAGGAATTTAGTCTGTTTGAAAGAATATTGCAGGCGGATCAGAAGAATACTGCTGTAACGAGGAAAACAGAGTAGTTAGCTTAGTACTGATACTGATGTTTTCTAGTGTTGTCATCACTTTCTGTTAATAAATAGGTGACTACAGCGACCCTTAAGAGGTACGGGTCGGAACTGTTTATTTAACGATAGAAACACTCAAAGTACCAGATCTTAGAGCTCAACGAGGCTATAGAGATGGACAACATTCATAATGAAATATCTTTTTTTGAATTTAAGGAGCTCTTTTTAATTTGTGGCATGGTACCATTATAGTTATAATTCTTTTTTTTCCCGTGTGAATTAATGAGTTATGTGATTGATCGAATATGTGTTTGAATCTGCTGTGTGGGATCGCACTAAAGACTTGAAACTGTATTCCGAACAAAGCTGTTCTCGGCAAAGATGGATGTTTAAAAAATTAAATACATTTATCAACGGTACTGTTACTACAGAATATGAAGAACTAGAAGAGCTTTCTCTGAGTAAAGAAACTGTTATTGCATGGTACATAAAATTTATACATTTTTTTTCTTATCATTACTTAAAACACAATCACATCACGTCTTGATACACTAAAAAAAAACTAGTGATAAAAATCATTTTTTAAGACCAAAGATTAAAGTCATTGTTTTTAAAGTTGCTATTCTTTTCTACTAAACGACTGCTGGTGGTTTAAAACAGGACCTAATTCCTCACCGTGGGCTTGAATTCATAACCAGCTTCCTCAGCTACAGCCCGGCATGTCTCAGTCACTTTCTCCAGCAGAGCAGTTCCTGTAATGGTGACATGGGTGGAGGTCCCTCCCCCAATGGGAACAAAGGCCTGAGAGGGGGTCAGCACAGCCAAGACCAGCAGGACTACACCCACCAAGGAAGACATGTTTCCACTGTGGAGACAAACAAAGCAAAAACTAAATCATGGACACCCAACAACTTGTAAACTTTTGAAGAACTTAAACACAAATGATCAGAATATGTTGTTTTTTTTCATGTTTTTGTTTTACAGAGGGTTGTTCAGGTTCTTCAAGATCCACATTTTTTATACATTTTCCCAAGTTTTGTGATCATGCTGTTTTAAGCCAAAAAAAAAAAAAACAAAAAAAAAAAAAACAAATGTAGTTTTGTAGGACATTCTGCGGTGTGGCAGGAGTTTATTTGGAATTTATGACTAATTTGTAGCTGGCATTGACGACACCCCCCCATCTCGTAGTCCTTCTGCTATAGCTTACAGTCCCTCACACCCCCAAGCTAACATTAATGGCGGGCAACATTGGAGCTATCCAGCTGAACAATTCAAAGCCAGATACTGCTCAGACGAGGAAAAGAAAGGACCGGAGCTGGAAGCTTGTCGCCCGCCCATTAAAAATAGGCTTTTTTTTTTAACTGTATGTTTTATCTTTTTTATTATTTTGATTAAATCTTTATTTTACCAGCTAAAAAAGCCATTGAAATCAGGATCTCTTTTTCAAGGGTGACTTGCCCAAGATGTCAGCAGCACACTTAAACAGGGTTACAATATGAAACAAAAATATTAAACTTAAAGAGCTTTACAATATTTACAATATAAAATTTGAAAGTAAGATGCAATGTAGTAACGGATATTTGAGAGGAAATATAATTGTAAGTTATTAATCCTGATTGTAAATAAATACGTGCTCAGAAATGCCATTTTTAGCTACATTTTCTTTCTATATCCTCCATCACGAGAAACATGAGAAACACAAATTTCATCAGTGAATATTCAGTGGGATGTGAAGGTATTTCTCTCTGATGCAAAAAAAAAAAAACGTTCTTAAGGGATTTTTTTATTGCTTTTTGGTTTGAAAAATACCTCAGAGGAACATTTCAAGATAAAAAAAATGTGTCAACTTTTTGTTAAAAATATCTGTTTCCAGAAACAATTTCAATTTCTTTGATAAATGAATAAAACGTTGATTTAGCAAAAAAAATAAAATCTTTTCTAACAAGAATATAAATAGATCCCCAAACTAGATCCTTTATATTATTGCCAACTTTACATTTTATTTAGTCGTACATTAAACATTTTCTAAATCAAATGAAATGGATTAGAACTTCTCAAAGCTTAAATATTTAAACATTTTTATATGTGATAAACTGAAAAAAAAAACATCCCATGACAGTCAGGCTCTTTATAGTTAACTTTTCAAACAGATCATTCAGAATTATATTAAAAACATTCAAAATAATTAGTTATTTTTCCTCCAAAGAAAATTCCAACATGAGGAAAAAAGTTTTAAATGTATTAATGAATTGTACGTTTTAGCAAATTCGTTATGAATCATAAACTATTGACTTTACATTTGGGGATGGAATGAAAAAGCTTCTGACAAATGTAGATGAACATGAATGGAAAATTCAATCTTACCTATAAATTCCTTGGGGGTGATTGCTTCAATGAGTCCTCAGTATAAAGTGTCCCACCAAACCTCGTCTGCGGAATAAATACAGCTGCTTATTTATAAAAAGGGTGGGAACTGGTTTACGGGTCTCTACCCATGAGATAAACCCAGAGGTGTATTTGTTACAGTGGGATGGATATTCCCAACATCACACAACTGTCACTGCTTGAGGAACATTTAGAAAAAAAAATGTAATCAAGCTGTTCTATAAAATCCCCATCTTAATATATTCTCTTAAAACAAATTAAAATAGAACACTTGTGAGTCACTTTTAGAAATGATTCATTTCTTCCTAACTGTGCAGTAAAAAGATGTATGACTGAAGGGGTAATAGTTCAAAGGGCCAAGCAGCTAAGCAGTAAAATGTTCACTTGCTGCAAACCAGTTGATGATCATTCGCTGTAAAAGGTTTGTCTCAGTCATTTTCTGATAAGCATGTAGTTCAATAGAAGTCTGAAGTCACCCTGGTACCAGGACAGTGTTGCTCAACCTCAGCTCCTATCCTCTTGCTGAAAACACCTTGATAACAATGTACAGTCACTTTCTGCTCTAGAGTGCATAAGTCATTAGGACATGGTCAGTTCCAGGGGTCGGGTAAGTGGGTAACACTAGGACAAAGACACAATTGACACCAAATTAACACTACTATGTTGAGTCTACGTTTTTACTTACAAGAATCATTTAGCGTCTAATGAATATAAAATCAGACTAAAGAAGAAAAAAATTAGTAAAAAAAACAAATTATACCAAATCTAGTTGAGTCATGAACTTATTGGAAAAGGAAGAAAAAAAAAGCAGATGATACCATCTTATTGACATTATAATTACCAAATCCTAAACAGGAATATTTGTACACAGTCCACACAAAACCCATTGTCTCCATTTAATATAATGATTGTCAAATAAAGTTTGATTGTGTTACTGGAAGCCGCATGTGTCATCTGTGTTCCACACAGCAGGTCAATTAAAACAGCCAAGAGATTTTAGTGGAATCGTTAGGAAATGTTGCGTCACAGGGGCTATAAAAAGGGATGGGTTGAGAAGATAAAGGAACTTTGCAAACCAAAGCAAAATCTAATGCCGTCATCGTGTTCTCCAGTGTCATTTACCATACATGATCAAGCTTCCTGGTCTTCCCGGTCAGGTCCACTCCCCTCTGATCTCATCTGAACCGATGGAAACACATTGAATTGAACCTGTTTATGTTTGCAAGTTCAACCGAACCTGTTTTTCTCCCAACATTCACTAATGGAACATCAGAGATTTCAGCTTTGACCACTAACGCTCTTCAGTTTCATGGTTCTGACCTGTCATGAAACTGTTTCTAACCACACATTCTGTTTCTCTCAAGTTGATGTCAGTTTTTGACCTTTATACACGCCTTCATGGATCTTGATTTGGATTAAGGATTGTTTGTTCATTTAGTGAGGCTTTGCAATGACCTAGCAAACTGCCTGAGGTGTTCCCCACCTTCATCCAACGATGGCTGAAAAGGTTCCAGCAATCCAGTGACTCTGAACAATGCATGGATGGATGTCAATGCTACAGAGAAGGAAATCCTGTTTTAATCTGCAATCACTTCTCCTTGGCAACTTCATTATGTCATTATGACAAGCAGTGAGAAACACTGGACTCTGAACAAGACACTTCTGCCTCGTATCCACAGAGCGGTACGGACCCAACCACTCCCCTCTTGGCCGGTTTAGAATGGTCCAGGCAATTCAAGTCAGGGTTTCTATTGAGCGTTGGACCATCAAAGCGCATGTGGGGGTGTAGACCGTTGACGTAGCTGCCGACCAACAGTGAAAGAGGAGCTGCATCAGGGGACTCAGAAACAGACAGAAAATTAAGAAGATAACCGTGGAGGATAATTATAATCTGGAGCAGGTGTAGATGAAGCCAGCCTCTGCACTGCAGAACAGTCTATTGTTCTGAATTGAAAAGAAAAAAAAAACAAAAAACTGTATGTTGAACTAATAAATTGTACCCTTTTTTATTTGTTTGTTTTTTTAAATGAGACAGAAGTCTTTTATTTTGAAAATGGACCGGATTCTCTCAATTCGCTTGAGTTCTAAAAGTAGTCTGGCGGAGTGTAACACAAGAAAAGTTGTGTTTTGAGTTCTTCTGTTTTGTAAAAAATGTTTTTGTATTAAAATGTTTCACTTGAAGCTTTTGCTTCAAAATAGTCTGGTTTGTTTCAATAATTGATTTGTTGGTTACAGATGATCTTTTAACAGTAAAATAAATAGTTTTTAAACACTTTTGACATGAAACCCCCCCCCCCTATTTTTTTTTTTTTTCATTTCAGTGGTGTCCTCTGAGTTTAAGTCCTCCTCTGCATTCCTCTCTTCTGGTGTGCCACAAGGCTCTGTTTTGGGACCTTTACTGTTTATTTTATATCTGCTGCCTTTGCAGCAGATTTTAAGCTCTTTCAATTATGTTTTTTTAACAATTTTTTTGCTGATATTTGGCTTTATGTGTCTTTTAAACCTCAGGATGTTTTTTAAAAGGTGTCTGGATTTGGTCAAGAGTTGGATGAACGACGACTTTCTCCAGCTAAATGAAGTTAAAACTGAGGTCCTTGTTTGTGCTCCTGTACCTTTCCCAGATAGTCCGTTGGCTTGCTCCACTTGGCTCTTTTGTCAGGCCCTCTCTCAGAAACCTCTGAGTAACTCTAGACCCAGTTTTATCTCTTGACTCTCATGTCGGTTCACTTTTTTGTTCTTGTTTTTATCATTGAAAACATCACTAAACTGAGTCCAGTTATATCGCATTCTGAGATGGAGATGCTCATTCATGCTTTTATTTCCACTTGTCTTTATTATTCCAACTCCATCTTCACTTGTCTTAATAAAAATCTTGAAAACGGCTTCAGGTGGTCCAGAACGCTTCTGCAAGGCTTTTAACCAAATCTTACTAGTTTTCCCACATCACCCCGTTGTTAATCCAGCTGCACTTGCTCCCCATCCGTTTCAGAGTGCAGTTTAAAATCCTGCTTTTAACTTACCGAGCTTTTAATAACCAAGCATATCAAGGACCTTGTGCAGCCGCACACTCCCAGAAGGTCCATCAGATCTTGTGACCATGGCCTGATGGTTGTTAAAAGTAAAAATTAAGGGTGACAGAGCCTTTGCAGCAGTGGCTCCATCTCTCTGGAACTCACTTCCTCTCAGCCTCACATCTGTAGACTCAGGGTTTTCTTTCAAAGAGCAGCCAAAAAAACGTTTTTAAAATTACTTTTTATTAACTCTGTTTTTATATTCGGTGCTTTGCTTTTTGTTTTGTTCTGTGTTTTATTGTGCAGCACTTTGTGATTTTTACCTTGAAAGGTGTTATATAGATAAAGATTATTATTATTATTAAGTAGTCTTTTAAGTAGGAAATGCAGAGATAAATTCTAAAGTTGACAAAAACTGTGATTTAGGCCCTGGGTTCCAAATGGTTTAGGAGCTTCCGCCCTGCCTGTTTTCCTGCTTTATCTGTACTTTGAATGCTGGTCACCTGGATCAGGTGTGTACACCCAATCAAAATTAGGAAAAACCAGACTCAGACGATTAGCAGCAAGAAATGCAAACAGAAATGTTATAACTGCAGGGTAGTATATCTCCAGGAGCAGGGTTGGGCACCCTTGGTCTAAAGGTATACACACTTATGATTAGATAACTGTAAAACCGCCCAAAATGGCCACTTAAGCATAATATGCATGTGTTATAAAGATATAAATGTTAAATGCAGTACCACTTATAAACTAAGTCTATGTCAAAAAAGCCCAGTAAAGTAATAAAATCTTTAAACTTTGTCTCAGGGTGTATTTAGACTAGAAAAGTCAGTTGGTCCTGGTGTTCATTCTAAACATGATCTTGTCTTGTTGCTGCCTCACGCAGCATTATTGGGGCTCTGTTCCCAAGTTCTAGGCTCCTCTTTGACCTGGTGTTCTGGCTCTCCCGATGTCTTGTATTTATGTTGAATCTCATCAATTTCAAGTTGTGATAGGAACTGCCATTAGTGGATGTTGGAACACTACTAGCTGTTTGGCAGTTGACCTTGATTGTGTGTTTCAACGCATCTATTCACTCCATACTCGTTACTATTACTATACTGTCCTGGGAGCGTTGTCTCTGACTGTCAACTTTTCTTTTCTGTTCCAGTTGACTTTTTAGAAATGGGTAGTATCTGGATAGTATCACATAGGGGCACGTGACAGTGTTCAGGTGTCAGGGCCTACCATCCACTTAAGGCACTGATTTGCCACACCTGCTCCTCATCTCATCAGACAACCGGTTAAAAGGTCTTCCACGCCCACCAGCCAACGTTGGTTCATCTGCTCCACTCCGGTAGAGTACACCGACCTAGTGTAGCTATCACGCCACGTTGTGAGTCAAAGCCTAGTTCTTGCCCAGTTCTGTCACTAACGTCTCTTTTCTTGCAAAGGATCATCCCAAACTTCCCCTTGTCACGCCATAGACCAACCACCTGCCATCGAAGATCTCTACCCAGCTCAAAATAAACAACCTTCTTTCACTCACTCCGTTGTCCTGCATTTGGGTCCTCCACCTCCACTTCTCAACAGTTGCCACAGGTTAGCAATGGCTTAAGGTGTAATTTAACCAATCAAAATCACAAATTTGTATTATGAGTTTTTACTATTGATTTTATGACTTAGCTTTGGGGGCCAGTAGAAATTTTGAACGTGGGCTGCTTTTGGCCAACAGGCCAGACTTTGGACATCTCCTGATCTAGTCTACTTTCCATCAGGGTGCTGTGGTTCTCCAGAATCTGATGCAGACTTTGTTTGGTTTGGTGGCATCTGAGCCGGTATGACATGTTTCATTGTCTCTCATGGGTTTTGAGATTGTCAGTAGCATTGAGGGTCTTACTCAAGAACTATTGACTGTATTTAAGTATGAACTGGATAGAGCCTTCACGGCAACTTCCTGATACATCTACCACCATATTGCAACCGATTGCCGAACTTTGGCCTTCTTGCAACCAGCAGGTACTTCTTATTTGGAACATGAAATGAGAGGGGTTGCTCAGTCCAGCTCCTACTTATACCGTCAATGCTAAGAACCCTCACTGGATTACGCTGATACATCTTTAGCACTGTTATGTTAATATCACCATTAATTACTCTTTGTGTCCCCTGGGAATCGAACCCTGGTTTCCTGGTTCCCAAATAAACCAATTTCAAACATTCCAAAAAGTTTTTAATGAAAAACAAGAAACAGACTGTTTTTATGGATTTAATAGCATTCACAAACAGAAATTGGTAGGAGGAGTATCCAGTGAATTGCATAATGTAAACAACTTTGAGAACACAGTTGTGCTTTTATTTATAAATCATGTTGCATGGGACTCATCAGCGCAGTATAGTCATTGCAGATATTGTGAAATTGAACATGCCTCATATTTTAATATTCTCACCATTGATGTTTTCTGGATTTTATCAACAAGGGTTTTATTCTTGTCATAATGTTGGTACTTTTTCCCAACAAAAGTCTCTCTTTAAAAACTGGAATCATGATACGCATATCCATATATCCAGATAAAAAACATAACCAAAAAATAAACACATTATACTCAACAAGAGGTTGTTTATTTTACAAATGACAACTGCTTGATGCTATTTTGACATTGACAAATTGGGATTTTAGCTGCAAGAATAGGTGCAGTTTTTAATAGTATGCATCTCAGTATAACCAAACATGTCAAGGTTTCACAGAGAAGAGTGAGACCAGCAGGCAAAGCCACAGCAGTAGTGACAGAGATAGAGCAGGAGGGCCACCTGAGCGAGCTATAGAATGGTGGCACCTTCCTGCATTTCCAACTTTATCTAAAGCAACAAACTCTACAATCTGTGAGCAGCAAGAGGCGCTGTAGAACGCTTGGACAACAGGATCAGTCAGTGCTGTGTGAGAGAGGTTTCCATTACCCTGACGTAAGGAGAGGCTTTCGATTCCTGTGCCATTGTCGTCAGTGAGGTTGGCTGAGAGTTCCCACTGATAGGGTCCACACAACGACACATCCTCCGGACAATCATCAGCCATAACCGTGACGTCTTTACATTGTGGAGGGAAGAAATCTGTGATCTGGAAAATAAAAAAAAAGTGCAAATGTATCTACTTTTAACCAGTTTACATGCTTTTATGGTTATTAAGATGAGTATCCAAAGGGTTTCAAATCCCATTCGATGTTTGTTTGCCTCAGTAATTACTGGTCACCTGGATCACATGTGTTCAGTCAATCAGAAACTGGGGTCACTCAATCCAGTTTATCAGCAATTACTGAAGAAGCTACAAAACAAGCTTATTCTGTAGCTCACAAGGAACAAGGTTGGAGATGCCTGTAAAGGTTTTTTTTTTTTTTTTGTTCACACTGTGGATGGAAAAAAATCTGTAATCTGGACAAAGAAAAGACAATATAAAGGATTTGTTTGCCATTGGGAGATCATAAAAACAGCTTTTCAACTTGGCTGAACTCCAGTCCTTCTGTGGGACAGCAGTGTGGATTAAAGGGATGGAGCTTGTTGTATAAAGTGCTTAGGAGCTTTACTTTATCAGTGGAATGTAACAGAGACATAAGCAGGCTGGTGGCAGGGTCTGATTTAAATAGTAGAAATGGCTTACTTGACATTAAAAAAGAACATGAACCAACAATGCTCTGTCTCTGCCCTGTCACCTTACTGCCTTCTCTGAAATTAATAACACACGTTCAGCTGTCTTTAAAGGGTAACCAAACAGTAAATTAACTGTGTTTGGCTGTTGACCTCTATAAATGGGGCTTTAAAAGCTAGCAAGCTCTGCTGTATCAAGCTAGCAAGCTCCTCTTTACTGAGCTAGCAAGTTCTGCTGAAACATGCTAGCGAGCCCTGCTGTATCGAGCTAGTGAGCTCCTCTGTATTGAGCTAGCAAGTTCTACTGAAACATGCTAGCAAGCCCTACGGTATCGAGATTGCAAGCTGTGCTGTATCGAGCTAGTGAGTTCCACTGTAGCATGGTAGTGAGCTCCTCTACAATGAGCTAGCAAGCTGTGCTGTATCAAGCTGGCGAGCTCAATTGT
Source organism: Oryzias javanicus (assembly GCA_003999625.1). Lineage (NCBI taxonomy): Eukaryota > Metazoa > Chordata > Actinopteri > Beloniformes > Adrianichthyidae > Oryzias > Oryzias javanicus. The sequence continues at coordinate 4,810,707 of CM012437.1, forward strand.
ATTGAGTTTGCGAGCTCCACGGTCCACCAGGCTGGCTAGCATAGCAAGCTAACCCACTGAGTGTCCTCTTAAACCAATGTGGGAAAACACAGGTGGGGCAACCACAGAAACTGTGGACAAACCCAAATGGGGCCAACATTATTTGTCAACTTTTAAACCAAATTGGGCCCATTTGGCCTTGCTGGCTGGGTTTGATGGAAACATTAAAAGGTCAAATTTCTTTGTGAACGCTGACCTTTAAAACTACTGCATAAAAGGGCGGCTGTGTGCAGCTTTAGAGCGGTCGACTCCTAATCAAAAGATTGCGGGTTTGATTCGCGCCTTGCCCGCCTTGCCTGTCGAAGTGTCCTTGGGCAAGACACTGAACTTCACATTGCCTCTGGTGGAAGGTTGGTGCCGATGTTCGGCAGCGGACGGTAAAAAGCGCTATACAAGTACATTTACCATAAGTTCTGATTTAAATATTTCAAAATTTTAGAAAGTATATCTATATAACATCTCCAGAGTGTTTCCTTTCTTTAATATTTTTTTAATAAGTCTTACATAGGTAATCTGTGTCTTTACAAAAAGGTTTTATGTTATGTAGAAATTTTTTATGTTACCTTGGTGACAACAGACAGTCTCAGGATGATGTAATTGGAGTCAGCACCACTGGAGGATTTGGCCTCAATTGTCAAAGTGGCATCTGTTCCTGACTGTGTGTTGGCAGGTGGTGTCACAGTCAGTGTGGCGTTAATGTACAGTCCAGGTGTTAATGTGAGGCTGTGAGGGCAGAGGAGACGGAAATGCTTATTTAGGGATTAAAAATGTTAGATACTTTAGAAGACATCATAATATTTCATTTCCCCATTTTAGTAGAATGTTCTTTGTCTCAAAATAATTAATCAGTACATATTGTCTCATTTCTAAACTTTTCCTAATAAAGTGTATTGGGCTTAACCACATCTTAGAAACTAAGCTTTCTGTACTTTTTAGTGTATGACATTTAAGAACAGAACCAGCTCATCCAGCTTCATTTCACCTGGTTGGGAAGGTCATGGGAAAATCTCTGTCATTTCTGGCATTTATGGTATACAAACCACCACCCTCCTGTGTCATGACACTGAAGGGGAGGGTAACCATTTTTCCTGGCTCCACACTTTTGTCCACCACAGCCTGAAGAAATGATGCAACAGAAAGCAGAGAAGATATTGATTTTTACCTTTCAGTCAGGATTCTATCATAATTAATGATAGATAAAGCTTATTAAATACTATTTTAGCTGTTTTCATTGGTGGAATCATATCTTTTTTTAGTAACAAGTTTATCATTAGGTTTTCATTTAAATTAAAGTGAGCAAACCATTGACAAATTAAATGACTAAATTATTAAAATATGAGAATTATGAAGAGGAGAGAATCACCTTGATATTAACTTGGGAGATGGACATTCGAGTGGTGGACTGTCTTTGGAAGTCAGTGTTTGAAACTTTGTCAGTTCCTTTCACAGTAATCACAAACTCCCCCTGAGGAACCGCATCAACCGTTGCAAGGATGTCCCCATTTCCTATGTTGTTTATTTTACTGCTGGTAATGGACTCTGGACCGGACACCATAACAAGGTCAACATCCTTAACGGTTACAGAGGACGGACCATTTCTACCGGTCACTAAGAGCATCAGTGTGGCAGGTTGACCTGTTTTTTAATGAGACAAAGAGAAGTATTTCAATCATAGACATGCATGGAATTAGGTCTACCATCAGATTTAATCTGACTTTAACAAAACTTGATTTTAAAAGCTTTCTTAACAGAAATGACGTTGCCATAAAACAAATATGAGAACTGTTCAAGAGACTATATAAAGAAATGATCTAACTTTCACCAATTCCTGTCTTTTATCAAATATTTTCTTCATAAAAAACAATTTATTCTTTCACTTATTATCTGTCACAATAAGTGTCTCAGACACAAATATGTATATTGACAAAAACAAGGAACTTCTGCAAGAATCTGCTGCACCTGCTTGTGGACGCCCGCTGAGGGGTGCATACCCCGGGTGAGGTCCTGAGAAGCTTTCCACAAAGTCATAGATGAAGGTAACTGTGCTCTGACCTGAAAACACAATCACAGCATTTAGTTAAAACATTAATACCAGACCATTTTGACAGCACTGTCACTGGAGACAAAACATATATTCTAGCATTCAGTGGCCAAAAATGAAAAAAAAAAAATTGATGACAATTACAATATTGACATAGATCAGTGGTTTGAAAAACAATTGCTCTAACACAAATAAAAAAGGTTGATTGTTTATATAAACATAAAACTTAAAATTCTATATTGGAATTTTTACCACAGTACACAATACTCAAAATTACATTGACGGTGTACCCTGTTTTTGTCCAACTGTAGTTGGGACAGGCTCCAGAGGCTCCACGAGCCCAAAAAAGATTAAATGGGTTGGTTGGATGGATGGATGGATGGATGGATGGATGGATGGATGGATGGATGGATGGATGGATGGATGGATGGATGGATGGATGGATGGATGGATGGAAATTGCTCTTGTGAATGAACCATGGCATAAAGATTAAGGCTTAATAGGCAATTTCTGGTTGGAGGTCTGATTCCTTCTCCTCCCACTTCTTTGACATTGTCTTTGTAGTCACACACCAAAACAACATTAACTTTGGTGATTTCTAACAGTGTAATTCCTGCCTTTCTGAAAAACAACTTCACAAAATTGTTTTTTTATCCTTGGCCAGAAGTCACAGATAGGATTTAATGTCACTCATTTGTCCCCCAGAAATGCATTTGATAATGGTCACTGTTGTCCCTAATGCCAAGTTCCAGACTATAGAACTGATAATGTCTAAGATTTGTTTCTTGGTAGGGGAGAGAATTTGAAATTCAAACAGATTGGGTGCTGAATCATGGGTTCTGACCAAAAGCACCACCACTTTGTGATAATTACCCACCTCAAGTGATCCTCCACCTGCCCTACAGCTGGTGGGGGTCTGCATCCAGAACCAGCTAAGCTAAAATGTCCCTGTGTCTCAATGGCTAACAAGAAAGCAAGAGTAGCCTAACAAATACAAGAGTAAAGAGAAGTTTAAATAGAGCTCTTCAAGAAGATTTATTTATAAGTGAGCAATGCATCGCTAAAGCAATACCAGGAAGAGATATACCTTTTGGTGAAAGTCAGACCAAAAACCAATGAAGACAAAACAAGACAAACATGAATCCCACCTCTGACAGTAAGTGTGTATGGCCCATTGGATTTGATGTTAATCTGCCAAGTTCCTGTCTGTCTGTCGACATCGAGACGGATTCTCCACAGGTTTCCCACAGTTTGAAATGAACCAAGTTTACCATTGGCCTCATTGTGAGTCTGAATTACACCTGTAATATTCAATTTGTGTAATAATTAACAAAAGAAAAGAAACAATTTTCATTATTTTTCAAATGACACATATATAGAAAAAGCTATGAGTTTACCAGTTGGATTGATGAGTGTGAAAGAGCTCAATATTCCTGTGATGTAAATCGTGATATTATTCAGTGATTCATCTATCACGAAAGAAAGGGTCTCCTCAGTTCCAGCCTGTCTTGCTCGTTGCAGAACTGTTACCTGAAGAGAAATTAAAGCAATAATATAAAGAAGTCTTCAACTTTTTCAAACAATTCCAGCCAGTTTAGGGCTAGTTCTAAACTGCAACACTCTTACCAAAGCAGAAGTTGAGGTGTCAAGGATAATATCTGTGGCCTTAGGCAGCTCTGACTTTGAAACTTCGATGACCTGACCTCCAGATGCCAAAGCCAAATCTCTGTAATCATTAAAGCTACCAACTCCGAGAGAACGCCGACGCCTTCTCCCCTCGCTTCCGGTCAGAAAGAACGATACCTGATGAAAAAGGTTAAAGGTTAAGGTTGTTAAAGGTTTTTATTCTCACGCCTTTAGACTTGGAGAACATCTGCCATTATTCTGTCTGGGCCAGTGTTTACCGATGACTTTGTGCTGCTTGTGAGAGCATCGATAGTGTCCTTGAGGGCGATGTCTTTGGCCGTTGCATCCGTGAAGACATAGATTTCAGATGATGAAGGTGCTCCAGTAAGGGCCAACTTAAGAAATAACATGAAATAATAAACTTTGTAAATATAATGTGATTTATTTTTAAGGGTCACTGATGATTTCAAGGTTCAGTGTTGTACCTGGATTCCAGACAGACACATTTCTGGGGTGTCTCCTCCATCTTTTGCTGTGAGTTTTGAAATTTCCGTTTTCATCTTCTCAGGATCTGTTGTTCTGAACAAAGGTCCAAACTCTACAATTTACAACAAAAAGAAGTTTAGTACAAAAGTTATTTGAAAACAAGTTTATTGTCCAGTTTGACTTGACAGCACAACTTCAGGTTGAGAAAACCAACACATTATATAATTCCCAAGTCTTCAAATATTGATGTTTGGTTAAGGTCCCATCCCGTCACTTGTTGATATGTTGGGTGTCCCCAAATCATCATCTTTTGAAGTGCTGGCTGTTTGTAAAATCAAAGGTTCGGAAGCCATGGGATGCAGTACTGGATGCAGTACCAGAGGCACACGGGTCCTTAGGATGCATAAAGTACCGGTACTCTAACCCAGTACCTTTACCATAACCCGGTGCTGGTTCACGTCCAGTTTGCGCCTGGTACCTCATCTGGTACCTGTTCTCCTTCAGTGCTGCATCTGGTCGGATTAGGGTACCGGATTTGGTTTGTGGCCTGAAGGTTGAGGACCCGTGATTTAATGGAAACTGCATGTATGTCGAAAAACAACTTGGGGACACGCAAAATGTCAAAAGTCCTTAACCACACGTCAACATGTGACAACTTCAGAGTGAGAATGTGTTGAGAAAACGCTGCTTGCTGCTCTGCATGCCAATTGGTGGATGTAGTGGTACCCAGGAACCCCACCAAACACACACACACAATCACGCACACACACACAGGGCCCCCAACCGAACAAGTTTCCTTGGTGGAAGGGTTAGATGGTATCTTATCTGTGAACAACAAAATGAGCGATAAGAACATATAAGGAATGTGGTCAACAAAAAATTAGTGTTACATAAGAAATCCCATAATTTGCTTAAGCCAATTCCTCTAAAACAGTTTGTCACCCCCTGGCAATCGAAGCCTCTCAGCTAGTGACAGGGGGTCAAAAGGGTGACTGTGGGGGAGGGTAGCCCCAGCTGGCAATACAATGGAGCTCATGTGAGAACGGTTTTTGAGCGAAAATGCCTCTGAACAAACTCCAGACCAGGCGGACAGGAAAAGTTTAATGTGTTTAATGTGATAATTAAATGATCAGGAATAATTGGGGTCTAAAGGTCCTGGATAAGAAACCTTATCTTTACCACCAATGTCACATTCTTCAAAAATACAAACTTTGAACAACTAAAAAAAGTTTAAACCATCTTTTTTCGTCTGTAAAGTCCGACACAGTTCAGCCCCCCCCCATGAATTCATTAAAGCAGAAATCACTCAGAGGCTCCCCTAGTAACTCAGGCTGTTGTTAGAGGAGACAGTGAGGTCCCATTAAGACAAACTTCTTTTTTTACAAAATGTATTTTCATTCTAGGGCTCAACTTTCTTGGAAAGCATATCCATAATGATGTGAAAGAGTGCAAGCCTAGTTTTTTTATTTTAAATAAGCAATTTAAACTTTTGCTTTTGGAAACTCAAATGTGCAAACAAGCACTGACTTTAAAAATTATTTGTTTGTTCAAACTTTATCTGTATTTTTTTATTTTCTATGTGTATTATTATGTTTACTCTGCAGCAGACTGGCAACCTGTCCAGGGTAAACCTTGCCTTCGCCCATCAGTAGCCAGGTTAGGCTCCGGCATCCCCGCAACCCCGAAAGGGAAAAAGTGGACAAGAAGATGAATGAATGAATGAATTATTATGTTTACTGTCTTTTGTGTTTTCTAATTTTATTTGATCAGCATCCCAAAGAACCTCGGATGGAAATTAGCCTGCAAATATGATCTGGCATATTTACATGTGTTTATAAATTTCATTAATATGCGCTGTCCCTTTCTCAGTGAAGTGAATCTAAACGGTCATGGAAAGGGCATGTGTCATGTTGCTGTTCCAAGTGACACCTATGGTGTTAAGGGGTTATAGGTTGATTCAAAATATCATGACAGTTGAACAAAGTGTTGAAATGTCTAAATGCATCACCAGCAGAAGATGAAAACCACAGAAGCTTTGAGCACCTATAAAGCTACATCTTTGTGTAGACACACTAGTTTATGTCTTTGAAGTAAATGCAGTTCATTAAGCTTGCTTGAGAAGCCCAACAGTAGGAATGCAGGAACCTTGCTTACAATCCAACAGAAAAATCTCGAATAGAGATGTGAATATTGGGTTAGGCCCACATGAAGGAGAGTAAAAGATACGCAAGTTTGGCTTTGGCAGAAGAGAAAAGATATGTGGCCCCCACATATATTGATGACTCAGCACATGTACCCAGTTCTGATCAGATTGCTCTAGTAACCATAACCCAGTCTTGTGATTAATACAAACATCTGACACAAAGTTTAGATATAGCAGCAATGATGTGTGCCAAAACTGACACCATCTCATGGCTACCGACATTTTTTCCACCAAGACTATCGATTGTAACACCGAGACCTACTGTTGAAGCAAGCACTAAAAAATTCACTGTATCTTAGAATGACTTCACACCTGGATCATTGAAGGGCACTAGAATGTACTCCGAGGGCTCATCTTGCATTCCTTGTTTGCTATCAATGATTTCATAAGCAACAGATCTGGCTTCTTCAATTTCGTCTGACATACTTCCAGTGGTGTCAATAACAAAAGACAAGATAGATGCACGGGCCACCCCCATCATTCTGTAGGAAACATCAAAATACATGTTAGGTTTTTCGACAAAGTACATATTTTTGATATATTCAGACTGAAAAAGACGGGGATTTTTCATACCTTAGAAAGTCTTCATTCCCCGCAGTTAGGATGATATCCTCCAGTAGTTGACTGGTGGCTTCTGTGGCAGCTTTCACAGCAGCGTCAAAGAGGGCTGCGTTGTCCGACCGACGCTCATCTTTATTGATGCCTCCTCGTGGAATTGTTTTGCTAGTCTTGTCAACCTCACCTCCATGGCTGCATTTACCTGCCACAGCCCAAAAGCCCAGATTAACCAGAGAAGACTATCATCGAGCAAAAGTACTTACATTATTTTAAATTTGTTGCATTTTTTGAGTGTCTCATGGGTCCCTGAGTAAAGTCTCACATGTCCCAGGAATGAGTAGACCAAAGGCCAAGTGTACAGTATCATTATTTCTTTTTTTAAGGAATCTTTTCCTCTCAAAACAATCTTGTGCTGGATTTGATAAAATATTAGCAACTTCTTCTCTGGGTGCAGAGTGACCACTCTGGATTGGTGCCATACTTCTCGAATGAGAAAGATCTGAGCTTGCCTGAGTGTGTTTGAGTTGACATGAGTTAACAGATATTTTTTAGTCAATGTTTTTATCTATATGTTTTATTCTATATTGTTATTCTATATTTTACATGTAATTCTATGTTATGGTTTAATCTTTTCTTTGATTCATTTAGCTGCCTCTCATATATTTTAAATGTAAACACGGCCTTTTCATTTTCCGTATTACCTTCAGGCTTGAGAGAAGAACTGAGTCCAAAGTAGCCCGAGGTAAGTTTCTTCTCTTTCAGGATGTTGGGAAGGATTGGGTTAGAACATGTTCCACTGGCACAATCAAGACATGTGGGGGTGTTTACATCTGTGTAAAATGACAGAAGTTTTAATTCAGCACAGCTTTCTACTCATTTCTCCATCAATTAAATCAGGCTAACAGTCTATTTAGTAATGACTTGTACTCCTAAATAGATATTGTCTATAAATTTTTCAGTGTGACCGACACGTACCTGCCAAGTTTTCCAAGGGAAGGTAGGGGCGGATTAGATTTATGTAAGGCTCTGTGTTTCCCAGCTCTATCCAGTTACTGTGACTGTAAAAATCCTGGGAATGCATCACGAAAAAACACATGAAATATGTTTGTGCTTTCTAATCGCAAATTGTGTGTCAAACAATGGATTTGGCTCTTTTAAGACAAACAAAAATTGTTCTAACTGTTACCGTGACTGAAAATATATATATATATTTTTTTTCTTGTTATATCAAAGAATGGGAAATTTGTTCACTACTGTTGACCCTTTCCTCTAGGGAGCAGGGACCTGCATTCACAGCCGCTCTTATAGATAAATTGGTGTCTTAAATCCCTAATCTTATGGTGCATTCACACTGAACGTGGCCAGCGCAGCAGAGGCATCAACTTTCAGTGTTAGGTCGATGTAAATACTCAATCAACCAACGGCGATCAATGGCACGTCAACCAATCAGGGACTCAGTTTTGGTTACATGACGTTTTCAGTGACTAGATAAAAGGGTAGAAATAAACATTCAAGATGGCCGCTCAATGCCAAGATTATCATCATGAACTTCTATCCATTTCCCACAGGGGCTGCTAGGTTCCCAAAAACTGTTCCAAGTACTGCGCGGTGGGGGCGGGATGCAGCCTGAACAGGCTGATGGACGGCTACGCTAGCCAGCCGCCTGGTGGATAGCTTAGTGAGCTCTGGTAGAGCTAATAGCGATCGCTGCTGCCCAGGCGCCAAGCAGATTTAGCAAGATCTACTGCCCAGATTGTTGGTCCATTGGCACTGGCGGTTTAATTGCCTGGAGAGCAGCCCCGAGTGCCGTTGGAGTGCGCAAAATCGCTCTAGCTTCATGTGCTGATGATGTTTTTCTTATTTTCATCAAGACAACAATAAAAATATCCCCCAGTTTTGTTTTTATTTCCCCGCTCTTGGGCTAAAGCTCAAACTGGACCACAGACAGACGGAAGTAATATTTAAAACGGCCCTCAGGTGCAGCTCACGCTGCAAGAGTGAAGTACACAGAACCAAGAGACTCTGAAAGTTCTGGTGAAAACAAACACAGCTATGTGCTGGCTCCGTAAAACTCTCTAAAACATATGAACTCAGGCTACTCACTCAACATCATCCAGGATGTGGTAATGAATGAATTCCATACCAACTTTGGCAGTTGCTCTGCAGCAGGCAAAGGAAAGGTGGCAGACGCAACTTTGACGCTCCTTCCTCGTTTGATGTGAATGCACCATGACACCATCTTTAAAGGCTTTAGTTTAATGTGACTTTAGATCGGAAACATGGATCTCCCTTTCTCACAGTAGACCCTCAACTTAATTTAGCCAGTCACTAAACAAGCTAACTCAAAATTATTTCTAAGGATTCTTGGACCCATTTTATGCGTTTTAAAGATGACTCAGTCTTAATAATTTTCTTTTATGTTTGTCTCACCTGTAGAGTGTGAAGGATTCTTCCGAGTGTCTCCCTGGCAGCTTTTAAATTTCCCAACCGCAAGTTGGCCTTGATTGCTCCCATGCCCTCTGTTATTATACCCCGTCCCTCCAAAAAGGCCTCAGAGTTGAAGTGATGTGCAGCACTGCAAAGTAAATCCATTATTTAATCTAATTTTAGGTATTTGTAAAATCATATTTGAAAAGAACAATTTACTGATTGAACCATAACTTCTCTTTCAGTTCTGAATTCATGATGCCCTCCAGAGATCATCAGCTTCCAGGCAGACATGCATTAAAGCCCCCCAGAGCAGTTTGGAAAAACTAATGGTACAGTTGAAAAGTGGCAAATGTATCATTATCTTATATTATGGTTTACATTTTTTCCCTACAGATTTACAGTATTAATCAACATAGCACACTGCTCTCAAACTCTAGGCTAATTTGAGTTTCCAGAAGTCCATTCTCTCACGGGATGTGTATGGAGCTAAATCGGGGCCAATATTATTTGAAACAGAAATAAAATATTAAAAAAAAAAGTTTTGAAACTGAAAAGAAGACTTGAAACTGAAAAAATAGTTTTGAAACCCATTTTTTCGGCCAAACATTAATATTTTTTTTCAAAATATTTTATTTCTGTTTCAAATAATATTGGCCCTGATTTAGTTCCATAGATGTGAGGTTTCTGTTTTATTTGCTCCGCTATTTTCATTAACTAAGCATTTAAACCAACTGCTTCAATTAAAAAGTCTCTTTTTTAAAGTTGTTTTTCTATTTGCATCGTGCTTGACATGATATTCTGATTTTAACAAGAGCTATAAAATACAAATACAATTACCTGTTGACAAAGTCTCGATCGATAAGCTTGTTTGGGTAGTAGATCTCTCGGAGGGCTTTGTGAAACTTGGCGCTGGACACCTCTCCCTTTGCTTTTGGCCCCAGACAAGCTTTGACCAGCTCCTCAGGTGAAGAATCCTAAATTTAAGGATTGGAATAAAGAACAATTATCTGGGGTTGTAGTAGAGCCATTTTTTTCATACACCCACACCTACAAAATGTGTGAAAACAGAGAAACTTTCAGATTTCTGCACCTTTACACCCCTAACAACTTGCAGTTAGTTTTTAGGGAAATGTAGATGCATTAAACTCATGTCAGTATCTGCAATCACTGGACCAAAAAGCTACTGGTAATCAGTAATGTAGAAACTATAGACCGTTTATTAGGAACTGGACATAACAAGCGTCAAGGTCTCTCATAGGAAATGTGCTACCTTTGGCTCTCGCAAAATCCGGCCGGAGCCTTTGCCGTCACTTCCTGATATATTTACGGCCATATTGAAAACGATTGAGACCCTTCGATAGCGATTAGTCCGAGTCAGTCTGTGTCACGTTTTTAGAGGAAGTACTGTCAACCAATCACGACTGAGCTTGTTCCGGCTTGTTCAAAGCCTACAACCCACCCACTGAAAATGGCGTGGAGAAATCTGTCAATCAAAGGTTCAAGGAGGGGCTAGAAAGCAGTACATGCTTTTACTGAGGCGTCTGATTGCTCAGTTTATAACTTGAATAACTGACGTTAAAGAAAAAATAGTATTAGAAACAATATTCTGACAAATAAAATGACTGAGAAATGCTGTCTATTTCTCAATAGAAGTCTATGGGACTTTGGCCCTCTTGCCACCCATAGGTACTTTCTATTTGGAACACAGAGGGGGAAGGGTTCTAAGTCCAGTGATATTCATGTCAATGCATCTATTCCATCAGCTCCTTGCAAAATTGTATTCATTTATTTGTAAGGGCTGCAAAGTGGTGTAATTTTTGGACTTTCACCTCACAGCGAGAAGGTCCTGGTTTGAATCTCAGCTGGGGACCTTTCTATGTTCTCCTTGTGCCTTATCCTGACATTTTGGCTTCCTCTTACAGTATAAAAACCTGTTTTGCAGGTTAACTGGTATCACTAACTTTTTGTTTTTTTTCCCCTGCAAAAGACTGGTAACCTGTTTAGGGTGTACCTCAACATCATCCAACTGGGTTGGAGCCCCTGAAAGGATTCAGCGGGTTCTGAGGATTGATGAATACTTACTTTGTCTTTTGCAAATAGAAAGCTAACTCCTTTACATTTATATAAAGAAAAAGTAGTGCAAAGTTACCCGGAGGAAAGAACAAAAGTATTAGTAATTAACAGGTGTTGATGCTAGCTGTCATTTCATGGAGTTCTGTTCAGATGAGTGAGTGTCACTGTGCAGCTTACCCTGGGGTTGAAGTCTAAACCGTCTTCATCTAACTCCTCCCGACACACTTCCGTCACTTTTTGCATTATGACCTCTCTTGTTATGTTGATGTGGGCGTCACCGAAAGCCACTGTGGCTTTCGGCAGAGTCAAGGCAAGCAGGAATACCCCCAACAGCAAAACCATGGTGACACTGCAGAGAAAAAAAGAGTCTTGTAACCAGAACGTACACGTGATATATTTATGCGTTTTAGGATATCAGAAAAAAATATTTATGATCTAGAAATGTCCACAACGCTTCTGTGCTTTACAGCTGTACTGCTTTTGCCTGTGGTAGATTAAAGTAGCTGGGTTCATGTCAATTTGTGACATAAATGTGGGCTGCACGGTGGTGCAGTTCTATTGCCTCACAGCAAAAAGCCCTAACTCAAGTCCCAGCTGGGACCCCTCTGTGTGGAGTTTGCATACTTGGGGTTTTTTCAGGGACTTTGGCTTCATCCTGGATTCCAAAAGCATATAGGCTAACTGATTACTCTAAATGGTGAATAAAGATTAGTACCAAGGACTTTTTAAAGGGTCACCAAACCAGGAAGTGGACTCCACCTTAGCTTAAATGTGAAAATCCACTCAGAGGGGGGAGGTTTGGGGGCAGGACTGTTATCATTACTGGAGCTGCAGATACTGACGAGGGACTTCAGAAACTTACATGGTTTGACCAATCACAAAATTCAATTGTAATACCTAATTTAAACCTGTAGGGGGCAGGACACAGACAGTTTTTGACTATATTTTCAAGAATTAAACAGTTTTATTTCAATTTGTCAAAAATGTGGCCATGACCAACATAAAGCACATAAAGTCCTATTTATAGATGTTAACAGCCAAAAAAAAGTTAATTTAGAGTTTGGTCATCCTTTAGAGAAATAAGCAACCTGTGAAAGAGAGATGTTCAAGAACGTCACATATTTTAATGTATGAAATTTTAAGAGATTATTATAGTTATTCCAAAGTCTGTGTACAGGTAACATACTGTAATTTTAGCTCATGTTGCAAAATTTTCAGCTGTTGCCCTTTTTATGGGATGCTTTGATCATCCATGTGGCCCTGAACCAAACAAATAGGGTAGAAACTTGTTTTGTAAGTGTAAGTTGCACACTTTACCGCATACAAAAGTTAGTAAAGAATGAATAAATCAACACCAGTGGTAGACCAGACACATCATCTTTATCACAGAAACTTACATCTTCCTTTCAGAGGGGAAGTCAATAAAAGGTCAATTCCTAGTGACCTCTATAAATGTAGTGATGATCGAGACCAAACCTTTACTAAATCCATTAAACCATGTTTTTATTCATTGTTCTTATCATTAAAATTCCCACAAGCGAATTGATTTGACCTGTATGATAAATGTAAGAAAGAAAAAAAATAAATATATTTTTCATTGTTACGATGACATGAATGTCTTCTTCATTTGACTTGTTTAAAACACTAACTGATAGTATTATTTAGATATTATTTATCTCTTGACAGAGAACAATATATGGAAACTTCACTGAAATTATTTTACATAAAAACCTAAAAATTAAAAAAAAAGTAGCAAAAATATACAGAATTTAAAAAATAATTGTCCAGACTAGGATTAAAATGGAAAAATTCAGCACTGTAATATGCACTATAAGAAGTGAAACATTAAACTTTTATTTTGAGTAAACCATCAACTCAAAATTTTAATTTGATGACAGTAAATAATTTTAATTATAACAAATTAGAGAACTTTTGTTAATTGGTCCAATATTTTATCCAAACTCTTCTCAGACAGAGTTTTGTTGTTTGACCCTTAAGTTCCCTTCTAAAAAGTTTAACCAGCATAGCCGCTTGTCCAACAGCTTGTCTCCAGATGTCTTAAATCCCCCTCTGGCCCAGGGTATCTGTTAAAGGAGCCCACTCTTAAGAGTTGTTTTGATCACAAACTATGAAAAGTTCAGGGACGTTCAGATCAACCAGAACACTCAAGAAATACACTAATATCTTGTATATTTGTCACTTTATTGTCTGTAAGCTCAGTTGTGAAGTCTTCACTACAATAAGGTCTTCCATCATTATGGCCCGCAGCAGCAGTCTACTGACTGCAAGGACCATATTGTTTTTGCTTAGAGTGAAAAAACGTAAAAAGCCCAAAAAGGCCTCAAAGAACCGGCCTAAGCCCAAACGGACCCGACCAGTGTATAGCAGGACAAAAAAGAAACACAGCGACGCCCCCTCATCCTAGAGCAAATTTTTCTATATTGTTTTTGCAATGTTTATTATGGCCCGCAGCAGCAGTCTACTGACTGCAAGGACCATATTGTTTTTCGTTGAGTCAAAAAAACGTAAAAAGCCCCAAAAAGGCCTCAAAGAACCGGCCTAAGCCCAAACGGACCCGACCAGTGTGTAGCACGACAAAAAACACACACAAAGACACACACACGCCTAAGAGCAAAAACTTCTATATTGTTTTTCGAATGTTTATTCTTATTATTATTTTTTTGCTTCTTTCTTACTGCCGCTTTAACTCAAAATTACACCCCCGCCATATGAACGAAAAGTACCTCAAAATCGCACCACACCTAGGGAAAATTGTAAAATAATTTATTTTAAAGTGAACGACGACCCCCCCCAAACGATGACATCACGGCGAGCGTTCTCGCCAAAAAAATGAATGGGGAAAAAATCGATTATGGGGCCAAAAAAAATATTTCGAAATACGCAAAAAAAGGCCAATGACCCGTGTCGGGGATAAGCCCAAGAACATTTGAAATCATCATTATGGGCCAGACGACCCACGCCTTGGCTGCAATGTGGCGCCGAAAATTGAAAAATGGCGTTTTTCACGGTTTTCATCAATATGGGAAAACGACACTTTTGTTTGTCCGATTTTTGCGAAACTTCACAAGCATGTCCATAGCCGGAGACTACAAACACCCAAGAAGTTTGATTGACCTTTGACCTTGGGAAGTTGCCGCCATCTTGAAATTAACGAAAAAAGCACGTTTGCTACGAGCTACAAAAAGAAATACCTCTTAGGGGGTTTTATCGACTGTTTTGTGACTTAGTCGGGCATTAATGGGAACCTACTGGGAGAAAAATGTTGCAATTAGAAGTTGTAGAATATGAAATGGCGTGCATGTTGCGAGGTCGCGACGGACACGGTTTTAGCTAGGTCAAACATGTTTTGCCCGATTTGCCTAAAAGTGGTATTCACGCGTCCGGAGGCCCAAGCTGCACGAAATGACATAACTTACGAAACCGAAATGCGTACGGTGCGCCTCTGGTACGCAAAAAACCGTCGCGAAAAAAAGTGCTGACTCAGCAATTTCAATTTTTTATTTCGCATTTCGCAAACGAAACCAACATAGCTTTGTTGCATATAACCATGGCTATTTTTTACATTATTATGGGATGTCTCCCCGACCTACGGTTTGGCGGCCATTTTGTTTCGAAATCTGAAAATTTGGGATTTCAGAGAGGTGAAACGAACGTTTAGTTTGTCCGATAGTCACGAAATTTGACCCACACGCCGCTAGCACGAGTCTTCAACAACCCCCAAAGTTTCGTTGACCTTTGACCTTGGGAAGTGGCAGAGATCTTGAATTTACGAAAAAACGAGCGTTAGCATTAGCTTCAATCACATTTCACTTGCAGAGACTTTTTTCAATCGTTTTCTAACGCTTTTGGCATCAATGGAAAGTCATTGGCAAAAGAAAAATGGTATCACAAGCTATAGATTTTGAACGGCGTGGGCGTGGCGAGCTCGCAAAGTGGCGTAGTCTTAATACACGCTCATATTTCAATGCATTCCTATGGGACTTTGATATGTTGATCCCAGACTTAAGCTGTAACTGGCAAAATAACATAGAATATTACCATATAAGGAATGTGGGTGTGGTTAGCGAATAACCCCCCGTTGCTAAGGTAATCCAAAGTGTACTTTTTCCGATCCTTATGATCTTGATGTCAAACTTCTCGGTGACCTCAGACGAACAAAACATAAAATGGTTGCTATGGAGATAAAACCAACAGAAAAGCCGCCATTTTGAAAAAAGTGCTTTTTTAATCAATTTCTCACTTTCATCTCAGACCAGCTATACAGAAAGCGAAGGGATGGACTTAGGGTTCCACAGTGAGTGCTAAGCAAGTGAGTTCGGGGTCAAAGGTCACCGCCAAAGGCGGCAGTGGTGCGTAGGGGCGGGCGGCGGGGGCGGCGGCGGGTGCGTGTGCGCGGCGGAGGGAGAGGGCGGGCTGCGAGGGGGAGGGCTGGTTGCGGAGAGGGGGAGGGCAGGCGGCGAGGGTTAGGGCGGGTAACGACTGCGGGCCATCCAACGCCGCTTGCGGCTTTAATTATTATTATTATTTTATCTATCTGGCACTTTGAGCCAAAATTACACCCCCGCCACATGAACGAAAAGTACCTCAAAATCGCACCACACGTAGGGAAAATTGAAAATGAATTTTTGGCATAGTGCGCGTTACCCCGCCCAAAACGATGACATCACGGCGAGCGTTTCCGCGAAAAAAATGAATGGGCCGAAAAACGTTTATGGGGCCAAAAAAAAATATTTCGAAATACGCCAAAAAAGGCCAATGACCCGTGTCGGGAATAAGCCCAAGAACATTTGAAATTATTATGGGATGGCCAGACGACCAACGCCTTGGCGCCAATGTGGCGGCGAAAACTGAGAAATGGCGTTTTTCACGTTTTTCAACAATATGGGAAACCGACACTTTTGTTTGTCCGATTTTCACGAAACTTGACAAGCCTGTCCATAGCCGGAGACTACAAACACCCAAGAAGTTTGATTGACCTTTGACCTTGGGAAGTTGCCGCCATCTTGAAATTTACGAAAAAAGCACGTTTGCTACGAGCTACGAAAAGAAATACCTCCTAGGGGGTTTTATCAACTGTTATGTGACTTAGTTGGGCATTAATGGGAACCTACTGGGGGAAAAATGTTGCAATTAGAAGTTGTAGAATATGAAATGGCGTGCATGTTGCGAGGTCGCGACCGACACGGTTTTAGCTAGGTCGAACATGAATTGCCCGATTTGCCTAAAAGTGGTATTCACGCGTCCGGAGACCCAAGCTGCACGAAATGACATAACTTACGAAACCGAAATGCGTACGGTGCGCCTCTGGTACGCAAAAAACCGTCGCGAAAAAAAGTGCTGACTCAGCAATTTCAATTTTTTATTTCGCATTTCGCAAACGAAACCAACATACCTTTATTGGATATAACCATGGCTATTTTTTACATTATTATGGGATGTCTCCACGACCTACGGTTTGGCGGCCATTTTGTTTCGAAATCTGAAAATTTGGGATTTCAGAGAGGTGAAACGAACGTTTAGTTTGTCCGATTGTCACGAAATTTGACCCACATGCCGCTAGCACGAGTCTTCAACAACCCCTAAAGTTTCGTTGACCTTTGACCTTGGGAAGTGGCCGACATCTTGAATTAATGAAAAAACGAGCGTTAGCATTAGCTTCAATCACATTTCACTTGCAGGGACTTTTTTCAATCGTTTTCTAACGCTTTTGGCATCAATGGGAAGTCATTGGCAAAAGAAAAATGGTATCACAAGCTATAGATTTTGAACGGCGTGGGCGTGGCGAGCTCGCAAAGTGGCGTAGTGTTAATACACGCTCATATTTCAATACATTCCTATGGGACTTTAATATGTTGATCCCAGACTTAAGCTGTAACTGGCATAATAACATAGAATATGACCATATAAGGAATGTGGGCGTGGTTAGCGAATAACCCCCCGTTGCTAAGGTAATCCAAAGTGTACTTTTTCCGATCATTATGATCTTGATGTCAAACTGCTCGGTGACGTCAGACGAACAAAACATAAAATGGTTGCTATGGAGATAAAACCAACAGAAAAGCCGCCATTTTGAAAAAAGTGCTTTTTTAACCAATTTCTCACTTTCATCTCAGACCAGCTATACAGAAAGCGAAGGGAGGGACTTAGGGTTCCACAGTGAGTGCTAAGGAAGTGAGTTCGGGGTCAAAGGTCACCGCCAAGGGCGGCACTGATGCGCAAGGGCAGGCGGCGGGGGCGGCGGCGGTACGTGTGGCGAGCGGCGAGGGAGAGGGCGGGCTGCGAGGAGGAGGGCTGGTTGCGGAGAGGGGGAGGGCAAGCGGCGAGGGTTAGGGCGGGTAACGACTGCGGGCCATCCAACGCCGCTTGCGGCTTTAATTGAAAATTTGTTTTTATATTGCTGTAAAAAATCGTCCAAAAAGAGAAAAAGAAAAAATCTGAACATGGTTCTTCTATGAGAAAGCAACCAAAAGTTAAAAGCAGTTGACTCAGGCTTAAATGTAACAAGTTTTATTCCTTTTTAAATCTAATTTCCAATTATTTAAATGGCCATAAGTGAAATATGTCTTAACCAGACATTGGGGTATATTTCATCATGTCTGAATCTCTAGAATTCCTTACAGTGGCATCTTTTTAATCTCTTGAAAACACGCTCACTCACGCACACAGAAACTTAAATGTTTGCATGTGTACAGTCATATAAAGCGCATGTTTGTGTGCATGATGGTAAATGCAAAAATTTGTGGAACTCATGAGTATAGACCACTAATGGGCAAGCGTTCTTCCTTATGGGCCCTAAAGGGTTCTAAAATTTGACAGTATTTGTGGTAATTCTCCTTGTAAAAGACACAAGTAACACAGGATGTTGATAGTAACATGTCTTAATCTTGGTTGAAAATTACTTTAATACAGAACATTTTGGAATTTTTAGTTCAAAACTGTGTTTTGTTTTTTTTTTCAGTCTTTTTTTAGTGGCATTTCTACCAATGGGTTTATCGCCCCTCAGGGAAAAACTCCATTTCAGGGAAATGCTGCGTACATGTGGGGTTGGAATCATTGGAAAAATGACTGTTCGACCTGGAAATCACTCATAAATATTGGAAAAACAACAAATCTTCAAACATTAATTGAATGCAGGATAACTTTCTGTGCCTGAACAAAGGAGAATTCATTTGTAGTGTGCCATCTGTGGGGAGAAACCTGAACTACAGGGGAAATAAAACATTTATAAGTGTAATATAAATCACTATTCCAGTTTGATTATATGGTTTAATGGGCCATAGTTTGCCCATCCCTGGTCTATAATGTTGTTCTGTGTGGGTCTGTGCAATTTGAAGATTAAACATACATAAAAAATTAAATGAATAATATTTTACCACATACATATTGTTACTCAGTAACATTTAAAAATGTTTGTGTTTTCTTAATTTTTACATATAGTTTTCTAAATGTACAAATCATCAATCAAATAAAGATTTATTTAAAATATTTCTACATTTTTAGAATCCTAAAGACTTCACTAAGTTCTTAATTAATAGTTTAAAGCTTCTGAATTCTAGTTTGACCTCATTTAATAGGTGAGACTAAACTCTGTGTTATTGAAAGTTTTTATTTCATGTGTAATTAAGCAAATTCAACAATTTCAGCGTTGGCAGAAATCCCTGACCTGCTTTACCATCGCTTTTGGTCTCATGGGTCATTGCTCTAGTTCTATCTTCCTGTGTGAAAGTTTGAGGTGCAGCTTGAAACAACAGGAACTTGACATGATACTGTCTTCATATACAATACAGATGACTTCATGCTTAATCAAGCAGAAGCTAGTTTTGATACCACAGATCTTATTTACTTATACCTTAACTACACAACGTATTAAGTGGCCCCACCTTCATATCTAAATGAAAACATACCCTTAACTATAGACAGTAACATGTTTTACCAACAGGAACATTAGGATTAATTATTCATACTTTGTCAATGTAAAAAAAATTGAGTTTAGGCCAAATCCAAATTCTTGCCCTGCCCCTTTGGCTTTGCACCTCTACATTAAACCCTCCAAACGGAGGGATATGTCCGAATTCCCTCCCTACTCAATATATAGTGCGTTCGCCATTTTGTTGGGAAATCTGTGACGTCATAAACGAGTTTTTAAAGAAAAAGAAAGAATGAAAAGTAGTGAGCATGATTACCAAATTGCTTTTAAAAATCCAGGACACTATATAGTCCCGCACTGTGTAGAACACAGGAGTATTCCTCAACATACAAAATTTTTTTCGTTTTTTTTCCGTTCTTTTTTTAATTCAGAGCAAAAGACTACCGCAGCGACAGTGTGATTTATGATACAAATAAAAAAAGTATTAATAGGCTTGCATGGAATAATAAAAATACATGTTGTTATGAATTTGCACTGTGTGATAGTGATGACCAGCCTTCTTTAGATCACCTGCATCCCACACTTTAAAATGTCTCTCAATGTGAGAGAAATTCATTTGATTAACAAATTACCTTTTTTTTATCCATCTGATAGCGGAAAAAAAAAAAAAAAAAAAAAACACAACCATGTTTATTTGTTGTTTTCAACCCGGCATTAAATTAAGGGTGGTTCCGTTCAAAGTGAAAGTTTCAAACTCAAACAATGTACTTTGTTGTGTTTCAAGGAGGAAAAAGAATAAAAAACCTTGCAGTCATAGCATCACAATCACAAGTTCCCACACGCCCACATTCGTGTTTTCAGAGAACAACAAGGTACTGAAAATGTGTTTTCCATGAAAACTCCTATTTCTTTTCTATCTGTCCATCTGATGATCTTCCAAAATTTTGCATGATGTTTGCATCAGAGCAGAGGCGGCAGAGAGGAGGGGGGAGTCGGCTTTTGGGAGGAGGGCAGACAGGTATGTGTGAATGTGGTTGGGACGGCAGGTCTGAAGAGCAGCAGACGGTGTCATCTCTGCAGGAAGACGTCCCGCATGATGTGAAGGGAACGCCAGAAATGCCAGACAGGAATTCATGAAACATTTTTACCCTCAGTCTTCGTGGTTAACCCAGGTGTCGGGTGAGTGTTCATCATACTACTAATGCAAATACATTTAATTCCAACAATTTGCTTGATCTGCTGACTTTAATGGAGTGTAATCCTGATATTTATCTATTAAATCGACTGTATTTAAATGCCTTATATATGCTGTAAAGTCTTATTATAGAATCTGTCATAGATTTTACAGGTATAAATTCCAACTTTTTTTCACCTCATCTATTAAGTTGTATTTTTTTCAACAAGTTGTAGTGATTACCACTTTATCCATTTGTAGATTACATACTAATTTATGGATGCCGCATTGTCGAACACCGCATTTTTACATTGAAGCTGCTTATAGTAAATGATTAATTTCACTGCCTTCTTATATGCTTAACTTTCCCAATAATTAAGACGTGCCAGTTCGCTTGTACAAAACAGAGAACTACAAAGGAAGCATTCATAAAATCAACCATCTAAAAGCATACTTCTCATATGAGTCAACACAACCGGCACAATACCTCTGTTGTGATGTTCTAGAAGATCTTCAGCTGTTAAGCTTCAGTTTCTATAGTTAGTAAAAAAAAAAGACTATAGAGAGTTTTTGTTCTTTAGGAATTCCATGCATAAATGGTGGTAACAGCACTGGATAATATGACTGCAGAAAATGCTTTTTCATGTGTAGACATGTGCCATGTGATGTAATCTAAGTTGTGTGGAAGAAACGGCAATGGATCAGAGGTGATGGGAGCTCTGTCTCACAAGAACACCTTCTATTAAAAAAACAGCAGCAGTCAAGTCAATAAGGCCAGAGAGCGCTGTCTGTTATGTCCATTTATTTGTTTGACTCAAAGGTAAATCTGAACAAAATTTTCATTGTGATTCAGAGGATTTGTGGTTTCACACCCATTGTTTCCATTTTAGAGGAAGTGTTCCCTGATTATGGCCCGCGGGCCGGATCTGGCCCTCCTCCACATTTGGCCCGGGCTCCCAAAAACTAGCATGTTTTTATTTTTTAGAGCACAACTTTTTCTGCAGTCTGAACTGTGAGCATAGACTATTAATAGGTTTAATTTTGAAAATGTTTTTTTTTTTCTGTGAAATTACAGAATTTATTTATTTAAATTTGGCCATGTGTAGCTTTCTGGAAACCTATAAATGTTTACGTTCAGGCTGTGATTGTTACGATTTTTCTCTTAGCCAACGAACTGACCATCAGAGTAGAAAACAGTTATGAGGCCCTCACAAGAAAAAGTTTGCGAACCCGTGTTCTAGACTAGAGGAAGCTCATGTTTGTTTTGTAGTGTGAAAAGATAAAACTCTCTTCATTAGCACACCGGTATTTTTGTTTTAGTTGTCCTCTATATTTTTTATTGTATTATTTAAATAAAAAAATAAAATTTTCTATAATTATCATTGCCTAAAGCCTTTTAAATTATATACATTACACTAAAAAATGTTCATAAATGTTCCTCAAGTCACTTCCTGCTCTCACTATAGATCACAGTGTCATCCACAAACATTAAGGTCCTTGAAGATTCTTGTCCAACCTCATCTGTCAGTGTTTCCATCACCGCAGTCAATAAAAAGAAGTTCATAGCTGACCCTTGGTGCAGACCACCTCTACCTACACAACTCTAACATACTTCTCTCCCACTCTAGAATTTGTCATGTAAATTACAGTTTCTTCATTAAAAGAGATAATGCAATTCATTCTGTCTTTTCCTGTTCTTCTCTAGAAGCCTCCTCATAGCAACCATTGCATCTCTGCTTCTCTTTTTGGGCATGAATCAATGCTGTTGCTCACAATTGCTCACTCCGCACCTCAGTCTGGCTTCCACTATTCTTTCCGATAACTTCATTACGTGACTCATCCGCTTTATTCCTCAGTATTTCCCACAACTCTGACCTTGTTCTTAAAAAATGGCCATCATTTCCTTTCTCTCTATTTTCAAGGCAGGGGTGTCAATCTCATTTTGTGGAACACAATAGCCATAACCTATGGTCAACTTGTTATCTATAGCTTTGGTTTTGTTTTTTTTCTGGAAAAAAAGCCTCAAACAACCTTGTAACCTAATCACATTATTATTATTATTATTGCAGCCATTATTATTATCTTTTTGACGATGACATTTTGGTAATTGTGGTGTCACACCTGATCATTTTTATAGTGATTTAACAGCGGTAAGGCTGGCAGGGAACCGAGCTGCACCCAGATGTGGCATGCATTTGCAAAGCTATAGGTTGTGTCCGAATTCCCTCCTGAATCCCTATCTACTAAAAAACTACTGTATATAGTGCGGGACTATATAGTTGGATTTTAAAAGTAATTCGGGCACGATGCTCACTACTTTGCTTTTGGTTTTCTAGGAGGAGGTCATCGATTTCACGGAGTGAAAATCAAATAAAAACGAACATCTGACGGCGTTTATTTATGAACTAATGTGATCTGAAGGTGAAAATGTGGATGATTTATTCAAATATTGCATTTGAACACGTTTTTTGTTCGAAATTGTTCCACCGCAAAGCATTGTGGTCTACATCCGCAAATCTAGTGACTATCGATGTACGCTAGCTTTTTGCAAAGACTTCTGGAAAACTTCGAGTGCACTTTTTTACAATAAGTGGATTCTGACCGCACTAGAAAAAAGTCACTATCTCTTCAGTGTTGTCCTTTAGTCTTTCCGTCACACTTGTGGAGCATCTCTGTCCTTGATCATCCTTACCTGATACACATTCTTCCATCTTTGTTTCTGTGCCTCACCTTTACAGATACACTTTTCTCCTCTTCATGTCACACAACTCCTAAAACCCCCTTTATTTATCCTTTCCTTCCTCCACCTTCACAGCATATCTCTTTTCTCTCTGCTCCTCTGTGTCCCACTTTATATTTGCCATACTTTTCTTCATAACACACTCCTAAACTTCTCCATTCACCAGTAAGTATCTTTATCTGCTTTATTTACTCCAGTTGACACACCAAGTGCATTATTCTCATAGTCTCTCTGATCACTTGAGTTGTTCCAGAACATTACAGACCATCCTATCTCTTATTTTACTAATATTACAATCTAATGTGTGCAAATACTACTGTAATTCCATACAGTTACTTAAAGTGTATTATACACTAAAAAATAAAACTTGTAGATTTTCTTTTTAACTTGAAATAAATCCCAAACATGTTATTTTCATAGTAGTTCACAATCACTCAAACAAAATACCCAAAAAGCTACAGTACTAAACTATGTCAGTACTTGAGATTTGCGTTTTTGCAGAGTGTTTTTCATTTTTGTGTATGGAAATGAAGCATTTCTCTCTACATTTCTGTGCGTAAATCACATTTGCATGTTTCCTTGTATCTGCGTGAGCTTTTCCATTCTAAAAACAGATGTACAGTAACCTTTACTCCAGGGGAGAGTTACGTTTTTGACTCGTACCCCACAAAAAGTTGTAAAATTTGATCACAATTGAATCCGTGGCGTGTCTTGTTAATCTACCTCATTATGAACAAAATAACATGGAATATGGACAAAAACGTGCTTTAAGTTTGGCTGAGCATAAATCTATATTTTAAAATGGGACATTTTGGAGTTTTTCTTTTAAAACTTTGGCTTTTGTTCTCATTTTAGGATTAGTTAGGTTGATGTCCCTCAGCAAAAAAATACAGACTAAGAGGAAAGCTGCGATTGAACGTTAGAAACGTTAGAAAAAAATGACTTTTTGACTCAGAAAACATACATGACCTCAGAAAGACAACAAATCTCTACACTCCACATAAATGCAAAAATAGCTAAAACGAGGGATTTTTTTAGTGCACCATCTATAGGGAGTTAGCAGAATTACAACAAAAACAAAAGATTGATTAGGATTTTCAAGATAATTTTTTCCAGTTTGGCAGGCCAGAATAAATAGCTTAAATGCTCTTGAGATAGTTTCCCAGCTTTAGTTATTTGCCAGTTGTTTTTTATTTATTTTTTTTCACGAGTAAAAATAGTAGCAAGAGTTAGTCAGACAAGCAGATTCAAACCTTTAAGCTTCCAGATAGGACAGATTTAGTGTTTAATGGAACCTGTAATCAGACAATATTAGGGCAGCAGTTGAAACAGGAAAGTAGTAATTTAAACTTAGCAGGAAACTAATGTGTTATTGGTTTGTCTGAATAGTATTTAGAGGAAGCAGCGGCATGACCACCTTAAATCATTATCTATCCTTTGACATTTTCTTAGCAGGACCAGGCAGAGAAACACTTGTTTGGCAGTGAAGGATCATCAAAGTCCTGGGATCTGGTTCTGGAGCGGAAACAGAATGAGGGAACTTTAAAGACCAGCTCAGCACTTGAAGCGGGACTGAAAGCAGAACACAGATCAAGCCAACTTCTATTAAAGACCAGTTATCAGGGGGCATGGGATAATAACTTAACAACAGGATGGGAACGCTACTTAAAATGAATAGTGAAAAAGTGAAACGGAGGCATGGGAAGAGAAATATTAAGATTGGAAAGGAACAAGTGGCTGAAGCTGTTTTCCAGTAATTGCTCTGGTTTGTTTGGATTCTTTAGTGTTTCAGAACTGAAACAGGAAACAAAACCAAATGAATGAAAGAGAAATGATCAATCAAAAAGCACAAAGTTTTTCTTTTCCAATCTACATTAATATGATGTAGTTCATAGGAATTTATAAGTTCAGTTTGTGCCATGCAGTTAAAATGACAAACATTCAATGGAAGACAAAGCCAGTGAATGCATTTTAAAGCATCATTTTTGACATTCTAACAAAAGCAAATGAAAACTGATTTAAAAATAGGAACAGTTTGTTTAGTATGTGATTAATTTACAAATTCATTTCATGTATTCATTTATAAAGTCCCTTCCACCACCAGCCAAGAAGGCTTCATTTGATGTACACAAGAAAAGCAGTGATAATAAAAGGCATAAAAAGCATAACAAATATTAACCAAAAAACGAATTCAAAACAAATATTAAGACCAATTAAATAAAAAGAAAAATAATTTACAGGTTTAAATGTTTTAGAATGTCCACATTCTTTATTGAAAGTTACTTCTAGCAACGACCAATTCAGGTTAATTTTTGGTTTTACGATCTGGTAGTGTAGACATCATCCAGCTCAAACAATAGGAACTAATTAATACAAACACATTATGTGTACTAAAAAAACAAATCCATGTAATATGACACTACTGTGTGGTTTTTAGTGTTGTGTAGAAATGTGGATGCTCAGGGCCTGGTATGTTGCCAGACTGCAGGAACGAGCTCCAACATGTCTTTTCACTCACAGTTTTTGTTGTGTTTTAGGGCCATGCTATTTTGTCTTTTTTTTTTTTTAAAGCTTACAGATATAACAAATCCCTTCATGTGTTATCAAGTACTTGGAATTATTGTGATTGTTTTGCACTCCTGAGACCCCTGTGATGGGGGACAGTTCTTAAGGAAAACTTAAATCATCAGATAAGACCTGAGGATAACTGCAGATCCCTGTAAAGGGCCGCAGGGCAGGCAGTTAATATTTCGTTAAATGGGTGTGAAGTTGCACGTGCTGTGATTGTGTGTTTTTAGTATTTTTCAACTGCTGATAAATTTTACGTGTGTGTGTCCTGTTCCCCGTTCCCCTTTGGAACAGTTTAAACTTCTAAAATTGTTGTTTATTTTTTAAATTATTTTTCTTTTCACTTATTTATTTTTTTTTCCCTTTTCTCATTTGTACAGAACTCTCATTTTAATGTTGGAGAAAGACAAGAGAACCCCTAAAGCCTGGTTTCCACTGAGCGGTCCAGTCTGGTGTTTTGAGCGTTTCCATTGTAAAATTGATCCATTAAACAGTTCCGACCCGTACTTCTTAAGGGCGCCCATCTGCTGTTGGTCCATAGAGAAATAGAACAGAATGGTTGGGGCGGAGCCGCTATAGCCGCTCATTAATTGGCAGACAGTGATGACAACGTTGGAGAGCGCTAAGCTAGTGGTTCTGTTTTCTTCTTTACGGCGATATTCTTCTTAGTTGCCCACAATCTTCTTTCAAATGACATTAAATTCCTGTTATACACAATGTGGCAGAAGTTGAGCAAGAAGAAGACGAGCTGCTGGATGATCTCCGTTGGTTTTGCTTTTCTAATCGTAGCACTACAGTGACATGCTAGCGGTCTGTACCACACATGCGCTGCGAAAACAAACCACTCAGTGGAAGCAAGAATTAACTGAGTAGAAATACTAGCCAGAATTAAATGGACCTTACCAGACCTGACAGTACTGGACCGGTCAGTGGAAATGATGCTTAATAGTATTTGAATCAATTTCGATAAAAAAAAAAATGCTCAAGCAAGCTGCATCTTCAATTCAACCAAAAACCTATGAAAATTGATTTTGAATAAATACAGTCATATTAAGGAATCTCCTCATGGGTTACCTGGAAGCCTCAAATTCTTTTTTTTAATTACAACTTATAAGTGAGATATTTGATGATTAATCCTTGTGTTTTGTTGTGTTTCTAGAAGACTGATAACCGCAATGGATCAAGGTCAACCACTCCTCTGCCCTTTGCTTCAAAAGATGACAGTCCACGGACTCAACAACAACACCAAGGTTAACTTGGTAGTGGTTGGCGTCCACGGTCTGGTCTCCTTGATAGGGATTTTGGAAAACGCTCTGATCATCTGGGTTGTGGGTTTCCGCCTCAAACATCGCACGGTGGCGTCTGTGTGGGTGCTCAACCTGGCTCTGTCAGACTTCCTGGCCACGCTGACACTTCCCCTCTTCACCGTCTACCTTCATTCTTCCCATAGCTGGGAGCTCGGCAACCCTCTCTGCAAAGTCCAGGCCTCCATCTTTTTTTTCAACATGTTCGTGTCGGCCTTTCTGCTGGCAGCTATTTCCCTGGACCGTTTACTTCTTGTGGTCAAGCCGGTGTGGAGCCAGAATCACCGGTCTGTGGCTGGAGCGTGGAAGGTGTGCGCGCTGGGTTGGCTGTGGGGAGCAATAAACTCAGCGCCTTACTTTGTGTTTCGTGGAGTGGTTGAAAAGATGGACGGAAGGAAGTTATGCTATTACAACTTTGCCCTGTATTTATCCTCCAATGGAACTCTGCAAAGAGACTGCAATGTGAGACATGATACAACAGCTATTTCCAAATTGCTGTTGGCTTTCCTGTTCCCTCTGATGATCATCGCAGGGAGTTACATTAAAATTGGTCTCTCTCTAAAGGAAAGGAGCAGGAGGAGAAAGCAGAGCACCATCTTTCAATCTGAGGAACAGATCACCTTGAGCATCAGTGAAGCATCAGAACGGAAAATCAGCAATGCGAGTACTAGAACAAACACCATGCTGCTTGGACCAATTTCTCTGAAGCCTAGAATGAACAGTCTGTCCCCCTCCACCCTCAGTCCGAGTGGTCAGAACAAGCTCTCCCAGAGTTTCAGAAAAATGGTGACAGCGGTGGTTTCAGCGTTCGCGCTCTGCTGGGCTCCTTATCATATCTTCTGCATGATTGAACTCACGGCTCAGGATAACGAGGAAACTCTTAAACTGGTGGAGACGTGGCTCCCCCTGGCTGCCACATTTGCGTTTCTAAATCCGGTACTGAACCCCATCCTGTATGCCTTCAGCTGCCCGAACTTTTTTGTGAGAATTCGACAGAGTCTGGGTGCAGTGTTCGATGGACTGGTGGAAGAGAAGGGGGGGTTTCTAACGTCCCCAGCGAGGAGCATCAGAGCACATATGAGGCGGAGGAGCAGTCGGGATGTGACAGTCACAACACCGGCCTCTCCGAAGTGCTCACCCTCACTTAGACGATTATCCAACATTTAGCGCTCAGGCGAGACGAACCCAGACAGCTACTTTTTTTTCTTTTAAACTCTTAATTCAAAATACAAGCTGTGACCAGAATAAAGAAGGACTTCAACTAAACCTGTTTGTGAATTTTTTTTTTTTTAAATGTTGCCAACTGTTTCATCCAGCTGTGATTTCAGGACCTTTAACCAAAATGTACTTTTAAAAACTGAATGCAATGCACTGAATATGTTGAAATGTAGCATTTGATGATTTTAATGAGCCTCTGTAAATAAATCCCAGTAAAGCCTTTGTCATAATCAACCCCCGTACGACTGCCGTGGATTTTTGGGTTGTCCTGGCCAATAGAAGGTCATAGACAGGTGGACATAGACTGGTGAGCTGTCTGTGACATCTCAATAGGAGGTGTGTCTTGTAGTCCAAAATGCCCATAGAAAAAAATGTCCATCAACATTTTCGACCTGTGACATCACCAAGTTGATCTTAACATTTCCTGCATGACCTGTTCAGATTTACCCATTTTTCACCGGCAGACAGCTTGCATTCATCCTGTGAGGGCAGTTGAAACTAAGGCTTAAAGGGTAACCAAACAGGGAAGTTGGAAGCTGACTCCACCCACAGCCGAAATTTGAAAATCCAGTCAGAGGGATGTGGCTGGGGAACAGGATTGTTACAATAACTGGAGCTGCAGATCATGACGTGGGACTTCTGAAACTTACATGGTTTGACCAATCACAAAATTCCACTGTAATACCTCAATTCAACCTGTAGGGGGCAGCACAAAGACAGTTTTTGACTACATTTTCAAGAATTAAACATTTTTTTTTCATTTTTTTAAATTTGGCAACAACAAACAGACAGCACTTTCAAAGCCCCATTTATAGAGGTAAACTGCCAAAAAAAAGTTGGTTTAGAGTTTGGTTACCCTTTAAGGTGAGCATCCCCTGCATGCTGATGTGAGGGAATCCAATTATCATTCAGTCCTGTCTGCTCTTTTGCTTTCTATCTCTGTATATTCTACTATCAGAACACTATCAGGGTTATTTTCCTGGAACTCTGTGTGAAAGTAGAAACTAACATTTAAAATATTGAATCAAAATGATGATAAAAAGAAAACAAGGAACATGAAAAACAATCAACATTCCACATACATTCAGTAAAAATGTATATTTTATAAAGATGGATCTTTAAACAGTTGTGCATAAATACACATACATTAAAGTATATTGGTATTTTTGTTTAGATATTTGTGTGTGAAAATATGTTTTTTATATTATGATATGCATTCTGTAAAATAAAAGAAGATTTCACTGAAGTGTTTTTTTTGTGCCCAGCTTTGGTACATTTTGAACCAAAAAAAAAAAAAAAAACCTTCAAACAAACTAACGACTGATTTACATCAGGACATGTATTTGAGATTTTAAACTGTGCTGACCAGTGCTCTGTTTTCAACAGTGTTCTGTTCAACAAGCATTATGGAAGCCTCCGTCACATGCACTCATAGGTCATGAGAATGGAACAAACAATTGTAGTAATGTATGAGCTGTGGCTCATTTTGATGCTTTCAAGAAGGATCTAGAAATGAAAACCCTTTAATTAATTACTTTGCTTGATTATGTTTTATTTTATCATATTAATTTATATAGGTACTTTTTACGTATTTTGATTCTATGTCAGGTCTTGGGTGTGTTTATGACATTTAGGGAATTAGCGCTCATGGAAGATGTTTGCACTTGTTACACATGATTGATGCAGTGGTACAGCCTCCTTCCATCCCACTCTGGTCTTTAGTAAGATCACCAAACTTTTGTAGTGGTCGTGGGCTAATGCTTGAAGAAATATCTTCTCTTAGAAGATGTTGCCATGTCAAATGACTTCCAGTTGAAAAGGTGAACAAAGGTTCAATCAGTGTTGTGTCCTCTGGTTTAAGCTGTTTCCTTGTTTGGCCACTAGGTGGAGCAGGAGGGCTGCAGTTTTTAGCTTTGGTTCAAGAAGAAGACAAGAAAGGACTAGTCGATTGAACGAGCTCAAAACTTTTTTCTTCCAGAGAGCTCAGAGAATTCATGCCTGTGAGTAACACAAATGAGTTTGTTATTAAAATATATTTAGGCAACGTAAAAGTTAGCTGTTATGTGAAAAAATCAATGCCAACACACGTTCGTTTTTTGTATGTTGTTCAAAGTTTTACATTTCTTGATGGGGAAATAAATCTGTAGAAGACCTGAAATCCTGCTTCATTAAGATTTGTCCATCTATTTGCCAAAGTGGATCAAGGTCAGAGAGGGCAGAATAATCATTGATGTCCCACAATACTTGTCATTTTTTTTTAACATTTATTCTTCCAAAAATTATTTCTGTTTTCCAAAAAAATGTTTTTTAATGAATTTCTTGATTCCTGGAATTTTATGTTGATGTCTAAAATGCCATGTTACTTTTTTTAGTATTTGTTTAGCTTTTTAAATTGGCGATGCGATCTTTGATATGTTTTTGAATTGATTTATTTGCACACCAAGACTATGTAGTTGGTTCCCCAAAAATCGGCCCAAAATCTTCCCTTGTTCGCACGTATGAAAAAGTCTGCTTTCATAAACAACTGGTTTTCTTCCAGAAAAAAAAAATCTAAAAAAAAAATGCTTGGTCAATGTCCAGTTGTTAAATAATAATATTATCAACTCACATCTGTCAGTGTGGATCTAAAGGTCAACAAGAAGGAAAAGGCGACTAAGAAGAACAAATGGGTCCCACAATCTGAATGATAGATGTAAAGAAAATCTATTCTAATGTTAATCTTATTGATGTTTTTATACATTGGCTACTGCATTGCTGAATGTCACACGGCTTAAGTTTGGCAGTTTGATTTATATTTTTATACAAAATAAATGTTTAATATTAAAAGTTTTTTTTGTCAATTTTCAGTTTGGCAACAAAAAAAGCACAAATAAACAAGATGTAATTCATTAAAGCAACTGTACTGCTATTTAAATTGTTGTGGTTATTTTTTAAAACTGTGGCAAGAAGAAAACTAAAAACTGTGTTTGGATTTTCTTGCTGTCACCACCAGAGGTCAGCGTGGGCTTGACTACACAAACATTCATGAAACCAAAACAGGATTAATCTTTTCAGGCCATGTCATCCTGGAGAGCTTCAAATCTACATATCTGAGCACCTTTCCGACTGATTGGATTGCTTCATATCCCTTATCCACTTTGATTGACTGTCTCATCACCATCACGGCTTTTTGATTTTATGCCTTTCAAACTGACACACTTACACTCTGGCTTCTGAATAATGTAGGCCACAGCAGCATGGGATTATCATGAAGGTAGTTGTAATTTGGCCAGAATATTAGACCGTAAAGATGCAGAGTATGGAGCAAACCAGGATTAAACTCAGGGTCAGACTGACAAAGATTCAGTTCTCGTCAATCCTTCGTAGCCACTAAATAGCGGCTCTGTTCCCCTTTTTCTCTACATATGTTGCTTTGTGTTGATCTGGATGGACACACAAACCATCTCAAACAACACATAAGGGAAAAAATTATCAAAATAAGGAAAATAAAAAGATTTACTTTAGTGTTTATTTAAAAACGCTCTCTATTTTTCTAATTTTTTTGGGGGGCAGTCACATATTGCTTAGGAAGAATGTATGAAAAAAAATTAAAAAAAGAGGTCAACCAAATTTTGTTTGATTTTTTTCACAGTCCCCATTCATTCATTTTCATGTGAACTTTTTCCTAATATTGACTGTCATTGCAAACACAAACACACAAACAAGAACACACCCTCATCGCCACAAACAGTTCACACTCATCACCACAAAATCAACAATTTGACAAGTTTTAAATTGTAGGAAGAGCCAGGAGGGACGCATCCGACATGTGAAACCAAAACCTTCCAACTCTAAGCCAACACATCCAACTTTGTTGCAAAAATACCAAGAAAATGAAAACTAGTTCATGATATGCACACTATTACGCTTAACTAAACTATTTCTGTAGAAGGGGTGAGGGAAAAAAAAAAACATTCATTTTAACAAGATGCTACGTCTACGGGGCAACCGACGGATCAAACGGGACACATCCCAACGCAAATGTAAGAAAAATGTAGTTCTGTGGAGGGTCTGGTATGAAGGTATGAAGTCAAAATGTATTTATTTAAAGTCCCCTTCGGATGAAAATCCTGTTTTTTGAGTTTTTAACATGTAGGTGTGGCATGTGTGGCCACGCCCCCTCAGAGGAGAGTGTAGAAACTGAGGCTTCAGATCAACATAAAAAAATGGCTTTTTAAGACATTTAGAATATGGGGTTCCAGTTTCAAACTTCATAATCATAATTAAAACACTACTGGGAACTTTTTGTTTATTGTCATAGGGGACTAAACAATGGGAAGATCAGCCCCTTGAGATGGCACAACTCAACTATAACACCAACCTTACTATAAATAAACATGTGATGTGTCTTTTCAAAATTGGCAATATATTTCAGACTCTTCAAATAAATCACTACTCCCAGCACTCCAGTGAACCTGCACCTTTTTGTGCTTTTTATCATTTTATTTTTTCTGATGTATATATTTCTTAATCTCTATAATTTATACAGATATTCCTAGTCCTCCTTAAGTTGATGCATATATGGAAAATAAAAAACCTTGAATCCTTGGCGACACATATTTTAAGCGTGTCCAAGGCTAAAAGCTGCTGGTTGCACATATTTTAAGAGATAACGGTTAATGGTTACCAACTCGCACAGCAGAAATTTAAAGTGTGGCTATATGAAGCGCGTCCAAAGCTGAAAGGGTGAAGTTTTTAAATATCTTAGCCTAACCCTTCCTCCTGGTCAGAGGGGTTCCTGGCCCCATCCCTGAGCAATATAGAGGTTGTTGAAGTTTATCTCAACTTCTACTGAACTATGACAAACATCAAATGATCCTAAATACAAATCTATGCCTTTTTAGATTTTCATTTTGGAGAACTGCAATAAATATTGAAAACTACATACCGTTGTGGCTATTTTATTACACATCTATTGTTGGAGCAGCTTCATAACTTTGAACTGTAAGTATTCTGAGGTTACTGAATATTTCTTTTACAACTGTTGTTTAAATGTTGGTGTGCATGTGAACAAAACAATAGAAAATAAAATAAAACAACATCTGTTGTATTTGATGGAAGCTCCTTAAGAATGTGAAAAAAAATGCTTTCATGGTTTAGCTGTAAGTCTGGAATTTGCACCAAAAAAGTGTTTTATTTAACAGGATTTTTCTCAAATTGTTTCAATATTTAAAGCTTCACGAGTTAAACTGACAGCAGAATGAATCATAAAAGTTGTATCCATAGAAGCACTGTTTCCATAGGTAGAGGAAAAGCTTTGTCTAAAAATAAGAAAATAAAAGTTTTCCTAATACATATACAAATTTACGAGAAAATGATAAAGGGGAACTTTTAATCTTACATTGCTGGTAAATGATTTCAATGGCCTTTACATCTGTGAGAATGTAGACCAACCATTGGTATTTTGGTGTGTGAAACAAGCACATTCCTGACTGTAGACACTTCTCATATTATCTTTAATTAAAAAGGAAGTCTGTTTTTCTTTTAGGTTTTGTTTTTGTAACACAAGGGAGCAAGGTAGAGAACAAAAACTATTCCCGTATGCATCATCAGCACTTATACTGCCGGGTTTCGGTTTGAGGTCTATTAATACACGTATTGCAGATGTTATTTGCACATATTTACATGTGATCAAGCACAAAAATGGATGGAAAATCAGCGAAAATGCACACTGCTGCATTCCCAGCACGTACTTTACCCCAACGCTAACCGTAACTCTGACTCTGCCCTAATTAAATATGGTGGTGGTAGTGTGATGGTCTGGGGTTGTTTTGCTGCTTCAGGACCTGGATGGCTTGGAAATCTTGAAGGAGAATATCCGGCCATCTGTTGGTCAATTCAAGCTAAAGCGGTCTTGGGTGCTGCAGCAGGACAATGACCCAAAACACAGCAGCAAATCCACCTCTGAATGGCTGAAGAAAAACAAAATGAAGACTTTGGAGTGGCCTAGTCAAAGTCCTGACCTGAATCCCATTGAGATGCTGTGACCTTAAGAAGGCGCAAAACCCTCAAATATAGCTGAATCGCAACAATTCTGCAAAGATGAGTTGGTCAAAAGTCCTCCAGAGCGCTGGAGAAGACTTGTTGCAACTTATCACAAACGTTTGATTGCAGTTATTGCTGCCAAGGGTGGCCCAACCGGTTATTAGGTGCAGGGGTAATTACTTTTTCACACAGGGTTATGTGGGGTTGGATTTTTTTTTATCCCTAAATAATAAAAACGTTCATTTAAAAACTACATTTTGTGTTTACCTGTTATCTTTGACTAATATTTTTCAATATATTCAAGTTTTTCTGGAAGCAGAAAAAAAGCAAACATGTCAGACTAATCAGAACAATTTAAAACAGAGATAATAAAAGAAAAAAGAAAAGAAAGTTAGGGAGTCTCTTCAATCAGAAGTAATACATTTAAAAACTTTTAATAGTCTAATTGGTTGTGTTAATTTCCAATTGCACATTTTTAATTTACCTATAGAGGCTAGATCTAATTTAAGATCTGTTTCTTGTTTAAAATATTTTTTCTCTGAAGTTTTTTCCTGTGAATATTTTGCCAAATTTATAATAAGGTTAATTACATCTTCCTCATTGGAGTTGAAAATCCTTAAACATACATAAAATCATGTGTTTAGATAAACAAACAGCTTGTTTGACCTTGCTTGTCAGGTAAAATTGCAAGTCATTCCAAAACACAGACACAATAGAGCAATCCACAAAAAGATGTTTTATACTCTCTTCATCTTCCTGACAAATGCGCATGAATGTCTCGGTGATGGTCAGAGGCGCCGTAGACACATCCTGGCAGCCACGCCTCTGTCAGTCTGTCCCGGGGCAGCTGTGGCTGCATCAGTAGCTTACCATCCCCAAGTATTCATGAGGAGTGAATGAATAATAGATACGCATTGAAAGCAATATGAGCTTGTGGAAAAGCACAGAAAAATCCATTATTATTATTATTATTATTATTATCTATGGGTGGCCCAAAGTCTCCCTGCTCCGCTCCATTCACATGCGTTCATTAGATTCATGAACGTCTTTGTTTTCCTCGTCTGAGGTGGAATCTGGATCAGAACTTTTTGGCTGGATGGCTCCAATACTGATGGCCTTTTTTTTTGCAGCGTTAATGCAAGGTTGGGGTCGTGAGGGGCTGTGAGCTTGCGGGATGATGGGAAATTAGAGGAGGTTTACTTCTGCGCCAACAGGGAAGTTGATAAACTACTGCCGCTCTGCAGAAACTATGTCCTAAAAAATGACACAGGTTTTTGGTTTTAGCTAAAAACTGCTCAATCATAATTAAAAGACCACTGGGAATTATTCTACAATAGAAATAATATAGTTGGACTATAAATATTTTGCATCAAGTCACCAGGTGCTGTTGGGAGCTTCTGATAACATTGTGGTGGATGTGGACACACTAATTTTTCATCTGTTAAGTCTGAGAAACTAATAATAATAATAATAAAAGCCTTTTTTTTTTAGTAAAGAGGGGAAACAACACAAGAGATTTCTCTACAGTGAGTGGATTGAAGCAAAAGGAGGAATTCTGCCTTGCGAAATGGCATCCACCACTTCCACTCCATTTTCAACAAAATTCAGCCACTTGTGGGTTAGGCTGAAATATGTTGGTGAAGGAGAAGCACCCGCATGGGGCTATGTGGCACAAGAACTGGCATTCCAGCCTGCTTTGATCAGCCCTTTGATTTTTACTCTCTTCACTGCTGTCAAATAGAAAAGACTGTTTGTTGAAAAATTGTGCTCCTGCTAAGAAGCTCCTATTTTCTATAAATGGTTGCCTCCAGATCTGATGACCTATGTGGAACATTGAGTCCTCTTTACAAGTAGATGTCATACATGTCATTGTCCAGTTCCACGATATGGAACTCTTTAAAAAAAAAAAAAAAAAAAAAGATACTGGGATCTCCTGCAGCCTCCCACAAAGCCTGTGGACAAAAATGGAATATGGTACAATGAAGCATAAGGTCCCCCTGTATAAACACACTAGTGGACTCTTAAAAGGTGATACCTTCAGGATTGTATAATGGAAGGATCGACTCCCCTGGTCAGGTTTCAAAATCCCTCATTCTAAGCCGGTGAAAGATTACCCCACAGTAACATTTTGGAAGTGAGGCACCTTGGGCCACAAAGCTAAAGACTTCCACCTTAAAGCAGAATACTCATTTGCCTCGTTTCCACTGAGTGGTCCAGACCAGACCAGTCCCCTCTTAGGATGTTTGGTGTGCAGGAGAGAGTGGGGGAAAGAGTGCATGAGCGTGTGGACGAGGGAAGCAGCTTGCACTGCGAAGAGAGAAAGAAAAAAAGGCGTGCTGACAGTTGGTGTCAATTGGCAGTGCAAGGACAGGTAATAAAAAAGTTCCTCTAAGAACTGAGACCGATCCGCTCCGGAGGCTCTGAGGGTCCAAAGAGAGATGTAAACCCCGGAGGAAGAGCAGCCTTCGGCCGGGAGAAGATCTCCCCTTTACCTCTCGACCATGGTCGGGCAACGAAGCAAAGGCCGAACTTTCGGTTTGGTCGGACACTTCCTGTTGTCATAAAACCTTTACACCAATCAATGGGTTACATCGTGTGACGACAGAAGCTCCGCCCTCACGGGTCCATTCCATTTTTCCATCGACCTACAAGCAACGCGCGTCCAGAAATGTTACCAGTCGCTCCTGCTTAACGGATCCACTTTGAAATGGAAATGCTAAAAAGTCCAGTCTGGCCCAGACCAGTCAACTCAGTACCACAGTTCCCACGTTAATGATACAAAATAAGGAAGAAATCTCACTCATGACACTCTAACAAGCTGAGTCACTCCTCTGATGCTGATCCACACATAGATGAACATAGGAATCGTCCCCAATAAGATAAGGACTACCCCCCTGCAGCCGGCTCACATCAGATTAACCACAGTGCTATCTTAGGCATGTTTACGTAAAAAGTGGGGTCACCACAACCCCAAAAGACAGCATGGTGAGCTTCTTTCTACAAGGATTTTTTTTATCTTCCCTGGTGTACGTGGCAGACATAAAATCCTGTCCACCTTTGTCATGGGAATGATCACACATCAATATGAGGGTGGGGTCATCTGGACCCCATATGAGACCCATAGATCCCTCCAATGAAGAGCAGCTGTTCCCTGTTAATCCATCTACCAATGTTTCAAATGTTCCAGAATGAGATGGGAACACGGATCCTTCTAAACCTGAGTGTCCAATTGAACACCTTGACAGGAGAGAACCCAACCATGAAGAAGGAGAAGAAGAATGACCCGGAAAATGCATCAGAATTCTTTGAGCGTGCCGTGAGGAGTCCAACTATTCAGCACTTCAACACTTGTGCACTCCACAGCTGAAGCGGAGGTGAGTCTCGCTAAATCTTCTGGCTTCTCCTCTGACATCAGTGACCTGGTGTCCAGAGTGATCACCAGCAAAGGAAAACGATGAGCCTAGCCCGTTACAGCAGTGGTCCCCAACCTCCAGGCCGCAGACCGGTACTGGTCTCTTGGTACCGGGTCACTGACAGAAAAATAAAATACATGCGCTAACTTGGATTGTTTCTGTTAAGTTTATTTTTCTGATCAGTTTTATTTCTGAAAACTTCTGGATTTCTTTTTAGAACACGATTGGTCACATGACTTAAAGCAGCTTCCTGTATGGCTACCTGGACTGCAAAGCTAGTAGCCCAAAGCAAAAAATAAACGTTAAGCGTATTTGGAAAGTTTCTTTGTGGAGAGAAGAGTCAGTGAGGAAACCAAAGAGCCTTTGACTTCAAGCTACTGTTTACATATAAAGCCAGGAGTCTTCCTCCACATACAAAACTATTGATCCCGTTGCTCTAATGCACTGGTTCTTAACCTGGGTTCGATCGAACCCCAGGGGTTGGATGGGTTGATCTCAGGGGTTCGGCAGTAGGGTTGGGCTCCAAAGTTCGGTTCCAAGTAGGAACCGTTATGATTTATGCGGTTCTGCCAAAACTGAAAGAAGCTGCTGCAAACGGTGCAGCATGTCTGTGTCAAATTTCATTTGTTTGTGGACATGTCAATCATCTCTACTCACGTCAGTAGTATGAAATCCCAGCCAGTCTCTTTTATGTTCTTACAATTGTGGGCGGACTCATATAAAGTCGCTGACTAGGCGAAAACGCGTGCCGCGCAACTCTTCCATGTGTGTCTGCATATCACAGTTTACAAGTGCTGCATCACATTTGCCAATCAGGAACTCATGGGCTCGTGATGTTTTCAGGGACCCGATCATCGGACAGAATATTGATCCTATGCGAGTGTTTTTGATTGTTTGTTCTGCGGCGGTGTTGTGTACATGAGTTCGCGCCATCCGTTATGAAGGTATTAATGTTCTGGAGACCTGCAGTCAAGGAGTTGTTTTGTCTATTCATGTCAGAAATTAAACCAGAGAAAACCTGAAGACGCCTCATCCTCCTTTATTCGAACACAACACAAAGAAACGGGCGAGGCGTTCAAGAACCAGAGGAATGTGGGAGACGCCAGTTACACTCGCTCCATACGCTGGGAGACAGACAATTACTGCGCAGGGCGCAAAGCTGGAAGCCCGGAGCGACTCCCCGGCCCAAGCGCGGGGAGCGCAAGCACCCAGCTTGGCTCTCCTGCACCGTGAGTTTTTATTAGTTTTCGTCAAAACAATAATAAAAATTCCCCTATTTTTTTTCCTCTCGAGTTAATGCGGAAAAACCGTCAAAACTCAGTCTCACAAACAGCGGAGTCACCAGTCATGCAGCCATTTCCCCCCTCCCATCACAATGTTTGACAGGCAGCAAACAGTGAATTTGCCGCGCGTGAAAAAAACAAGGTGATGTTCATGCACGGCTCATTTAAAAACATTTTTTTTCTCTTTAAGAAAAAAAAAAACAAAAAGTCAAATTTTTCACCAAAGAGTGGTTCGGTGAATGCACATATGAAACTGGTGGGGTTCGGTACCTCCAACAAGGTTAAGAACCACTGCTCTAATGTAACAGAAGCCGCTATATTGAACATGTGGTGACAGGCTCTCAACTGTTTCACACATGCAGATAATAAAATTGGAGACACGATGGATTCTTGTTTATTATCCTACAGCAAGGCTGAATTAGGTAGATATCTGTTCAGAAACTTTAGCACAGAAAATGTTACTCTCTACTGATATCTTTAGACTTCTTTTAAATGAAATTT
The DNA here is from genome assembly GCA_003999625.1 of Oryzias javanicus. Taxonomy (NCBI): domain Eukaryota; kingdom Metazoa; phylum Chordata; class Actinopteri; order Beloniformes; family Adrianichthyidae; genus Oryzias; species Oryzias javanicus. Next base: position 4,850,276 of record CM012437.1, read on the forward strand.
CTCCTGGTAGCATTTTATTTTGAAAATAGATTTTCGGAAACCGGAAGCTTAAACATGCTTCCTTTGTCCCCATTCAGACCAATGAGAAATGTATCAGACACCAAGCCATGAATGAGAAAAGATCACTTTTGATAACTCAAATGCCCTTCAACATTAGCTGCATTTTTATTATTACTTTGAATGAATGTCAGGTGAAACTAGATCTGGAATAATAAGGAAGCACACACACACACCCTGTATTTTTGGTAAAGCTGGGTTGAATGTGGACGAAGATGTAGCTGAAATGTCATTGGCCAGCATCCCACGGTCGATGTCCCAGGCCAGTGTGGGGGCAATATAACAATTACAGAGAAGGGTGTGGTCACCCACCTCCTCGCTCTTGACCCATACAATACTCAGGAGCTCCAGGTTTTCTTGGATCACCTCTATTCAGATCTTGGTCATGACGATGAGAGAGCTTTTGCCTCATTGTGTGGGATAAATTGAACTTGTCGTTATGACCCACATATCAGAGACTGGCTCCTTCCTGGTTCACCCCGGAGGCGGAAGCAGCACAGAACGGAGGCCGCTTCCACTCAGCACCTTGTCAACCTATGGTATAGTTCACACCAGACACTGAGCACCGCGGCCCTCCATGGAAGGCTCACGCCATGCTGTGGATTGTTTCGCCGTCTGGTCTATTTTGCGCGCTAAGTGATCCACGTCAATTCTGACAGGAAGTTACATCAAGATACATGAGAAAATCTGGTTTATTTTCAAAATATAACTAATTTTTCACAATAAAATACCGCAATTGACAAGACAAATGTGATCATGTTTTTGTGATTATATTTTTGTATCTAAACAGACTATAGAGATGAAATAAATATACAATCACAACACACAGACACACACACACAAAAAAAAAACAGACACACACAGATCAACATAGTGGTCTGACTCCAGAGTGGGGCATGGTGCTGGGTTTTGGGTGTAAAAAAAAAAAAAAAACAAGAGAGAGGAAGAGAGCAGTTCTTCTTAGCAGAAACATGGGGTAATATTATTAGATAGAGCAAGAAAAACTCTAGCAGATGCACCTATTGACCGTCGCGGAAAGATGCGCATCTGCTCCGCACCGCTTTGCGGCACTTCCGCGTCCATTGTGAATCAGACATCCTAAAATTCTGAGTGCTACTGTCAACGCCATCCTTCAACAGCAGAGGAGCGTTCTTCACAAATGCACTGCAATGGATTTTGCAGCATGCATGCTGCTTCCTTCCTCGTTGCTTTATAAGGAGGACAGCCAGTGTGATCTGAACAAGAACAGCAGCATGACGAGAAACAAAAAAGTGGAGGGAAACTCCCAGAGTTACTTTCATTTACTACCATATGCTACCTTTTGTGCCTCTTTGCTTTTTTTTTGGCACCCTGGGACGTTTACTTTACAGAAAAGACAAATAGCTCGACATCAGTGATGTGCCATGAAAAATAATATATATATATAATATATATATATATATATATATATATATATATATACTGTATACTGTATATACAAAACCTACATAGTTTCTACTAAGTAAATAAGTAACACTGGGGATTTTTACTTACAAAAACAATGAAAATGGAGCCCTTTGAGTTTATTTACAGTTTTATTTATCCAATTTTTAAAAATTGTACAGAGCGCTGTAAATATAAATCCTGGATGGGTTAAAGAGACAGGATATCCTTGGAACATGCTCTGTTTGAGAATCTCATGCATTACTTTCAACATAAACTGAAACACATCTCCTGCAAAAATATTGAAGAAACTTTACATAAACATTTGAAGAGGAGACAGATAAACTTCCAAGTATTCCAAAACTATAATGATCCCAGAAAATTCCATATCCACTGCAATTTTCAACCAGTAGATGATTTACAGTTGCTCTGTTTTTGAGAGCATGCTGGTATTTACATAGCTGCCTCAATAAAGTGAAAGCTCACTCCTCTTCAAAATATATTTGTTTTTATGTTGTCTACACATACGCATGTATAATATATATATATATATATATATAATTGACAATGAAAGATGCAAGAATTGCACTTACCTGTTCTGCAGAACAACTGGATCCCAGATCTTGTGACAATCTAAGCTAACATCAAGTCTGAGCTAAGCCTCCTTTCTGATGCTTTTTATCCCTTTTTTTCATTAGGGAGTGTCTAAAAGTGGAACTTCTCTGATGGTTTCACTTTGAACTCTCAGTTCCTCCCCACTTTTCAAATGCTTTCTTTGGGCTGTAACTTCCTGCACTTCTGTTGTAATCCATTAAACCACAAGTACAATACGTCTTCATGCTGATGCTTGTACTTAAGTGAAGAGCAAAACAAAGATGATTCATTTTTCATTAAAGGGGAATTTTCTTTCAGATTACACATTTGCAAAGAGTCTCTTCATTTTAACATTCGTCTCAAATATAAATATCATACAGTGGCTATGTGGGATTTACTAAATTAGTAGATGTTTTAGTGTAAACAGATAAGATAAAAAAAAGAAGAGACGTTTTATTTCTTAGAGTAAATGATACAAACAAAGCAAAAACATCAGTAAAACTTGATTTTGATCATTCTTAAGCAGATATTAGAAGAGCATTTTACAGCTTCAAAACTGTAAACATTTTTGGCACTCTTATACAAGCTCTTTTCCCTCTAAATCAGTTTCATTTCCTTGAAAACTATTTTTTTTATTATTATTTTACCACAACGAAATAACTTATTTCTGGTGTTCCCAGAGTGAAGTAAAAATTGAAAAGAAAAATTTTAAAAAATGAACCAAAAAGTAAATGTTGCAATAAAGAAATAATACATTAAAAATATATTAACCATTGTTTGCTCAGAAATACATTTATAAACAAATACATTGATAAATATTAGTACATTTTAACCTTTGTATTTTTTTTGGGGGGTGTCTTTTCCACCTATTTTGCATTTTACTTTAAGTCTAAATTTGCCAAATAAAATCTTTGGGCTAGGCTTTGTGAAACTGATCTGTTGTAAAAGCTTATTCAAAAGCTGCCCTCAGGAACTGCCCTCTAAGGGCCTCTATTGCATGCTTTTCTGAAGTCTTTCAGAGTAAAAACTATATAAACTATATCCATATATATGATCAAAAATTATCTTTGGCACACTAAAAAACAATTTTTTAATGAATTATTACTTTTTTTAACCTCTTACCCTGACGTAACTCCCCCGGGTTCAAAGCTTGATGCGCGGTATCCGCTACACCTCCAGTTCACACCAGAAACGTATAAAACGCAACGGTCGACGGGCGCTTTCACTCAGCCGTGGTTATTTACAGCTTCTACTATTAATTTGACATCCTCCATCTTGACTTGGTGCAAACTGCTATCTGCCTCTTTCCGTATTTGGCCCTCTACATTGACCTGTGTGTACGTGTCTCAGTGTGTCTATTGGTTTTTTTGTGTGTTGTGTTTTGTATGTGTGTTTTAGTTTCATCTGTGATTTGTTTCAAAAATATGATCGCATTTGTCAATTGTGGGTTTTTATTGTGAAAACTTGGTTATATTTTGAAGATTTTCTCATGTGTCTCGGCGTAACTTCCCGCCAGGATCGACGCAGATCGCTTGCTATAAAAATAAACCAGTGAGTTTTGGGTCTTTACGAAATCAAACCAGCGAAAATGTAACAATGAACAAGTTTAAACATTAGTTCCCCTTTTTTTTTTTTAACTTTGTAAACTTACACAACTATGGTTGACCTTTGAATTGGGACATTCTCTTTTATCAGTCAACATTATTTATTACTGCAACATTTTCTATGTGTTAACAATTCCAGTCAACCATGAAGAAGTAATTCTGACTTATTTTTTTTTTTTTTAATTAACACTGTGGCGTAGTGGTCTAAGAATGAAAGAGGCAAAACAGGCTGCAACAGTGTATTAACTGATCACTTTTATTAATCAACACCAAATACGAACACTTCCAAAGCATTAACTTGCCTTAAATTAGGAGGAAGATTAGTCTGTTTGACAAGTGAAATGTTAAGATTTTTCACAATATATTTTGACCCAATCCAGATGAGTTTTGTGAGTTTCAGGGAGTTTTACATAATCTTCTTATTAGTTTTAATGTATACCTATAACCAGACAGACACAGTAATTATAAGAAAAATCCTAGTATAAAGCTCAAGAAAACTTTTCCTCAGGGAAGGATCTCTTCAGTATTTCACACAGGACACACATCAACCAATTTTTGCATCAGAAACTGATAAAATGTTTAGATGATAAAAAAGTCTTTAATTAGTTAATACAAAGCTCAATATTAATAAATGGGAGGATATATTGCAGGAAAAGCTTTTCTTTTAAGTATTAATAAGGTCTTAACTGTTGTAAAACATGTATATATATGTATATAGATATGTATATAGATTCAAGTTCAGCACTAATTTGTGTCTTAATCGCAAAACAAAATTATGATACTTCTGCATTGTTTTTGCCAATTGTTAGGAAGATATATTTTATGAAATGTGAAGAGGTTACCTTAAACTGTGTACATCCTTAACGCCTGAATTCATTTCTTATTCCTGTTATACACAATGTACAAAAAGTAAAGAAATAAAAAGATGGATGAACTCCATTGTTGTTGCTTTTCTGGTCGCACTACAATGACACGCTGGTGGTTTGTGACCACAAACGCTCTGTGGCTTAACTGAGTGGAAACGCTCACCAGAATTAACTGGTCCGTCCCGTACTACTCCTCCAGTATTGGACTGCTCAGTAGAAACAAGGCTGTAAAGACTTCTACAGTGTGTTGGTGGGGGTAATGTGTGGATGGTCTGACAGGAACAGGAAGAGGATGAACAACTGGTCCGGGTTTTTGACTATGTTCTAGGATGTCATCTAGAGACTGTGTTAAGTAAGAAGTAGATGTTACAGAAACTGGAATCCATCATGAACAATCGTCCTCTTCATCCTCTTCATAAGACCGTGGCTGCACTCCTTCAATCACAGACTTAGCAGTTTCATAAATCTTTCCTCCTGTCAGCTTTTAGACTCTTCAAAGCCTCAAAGATACTGGAAAATAATTATTGTTTTTCATTTTTTAAGTTTAATTTTACTATTATATGAATTAGCTGTTTAAACAGAGCAATGGTAACAATGTAATTTCCACTTTATACGATCAACAGAGTTTGAGTTTGTTCTAATCTATATTTTTTGTGAGGCTTTCACTGTTTTTGGTAAATAAAACAGAAACATACGTCCTCAGAACATTTAAACTGTCTAATTCCCTCCAGGGCAGAAAACATTATGAAAATAGCATGTTTCTAGTTCTTAAAGGAGATGTGTACAATGAGTCTTGAAGATGATGAAAGATTCAGATAAATGTGAAATAATTATTGGATGTTTCTTTTTTACTGTTAATTCTGAGTACGTTTTTATACTCTCTCTTCTTAGTTCAAAATTCAGTTAAAACGTTAAAAATTGTGAGATTAAGTTTGAAACGATAAAATAATTCAACAACTACCACTGCAGACGTTCTTCTGGATTCTACACTGTTGACTTTGGTAAAAACTGAAAAACTGAAAGAAGACTTCAAGAAAAACAAGAACCTTTACTAACAATCCCTTTTACACAACATCCATATTTTATTTTCTGTTAGTGGTTGTTTTTCTTGCAATGATAATCATCAAATTCCCTGCATATTTTTACTGTGCTACTTTATTATTTACTACTTCAATCCCACACAATGTTGGCAGCCATACATTTTATGCATACATTCTACAATAAAAAAATGAAGAGTAGCATCAAGTGCAGAGGATTGGGGACAAGCCAACATTAGCAACAGAGCAGATGACATCCAAGAGCAACAGAAAAAAATTAATACAGGATTATGGCAAATGGCACACACATGAAGAGGAATAGAGTCAGGCTTATGACAGACTGGTGAACTGTTACCGACACACTCTGATAAAATATGTCTTCAGTCTGTATTTTCTGCTTGGAAAATAAATAAATCACACCAATAAATACAAAAATACTTAAAAAAAACCACAACATCTTAAAATGATAGTTATTCTTTTTAAGTAAAATATACAACACCAGTAGTGTAAATGAGGGAAGAGGTGGCCAGACGACCACTTAATTGTCAAGTGCAGATGGGCTGTAAGGATGGAGAGAGGGATGAGAGAAGGAGGGGCGACAGCACTCAGAGATATGCCTCAGATTATGAACGGATGTCAGTTGCTCGACAGACAAATAAGCAGGCGGGAACAAGAGTGAGACACAGAGAGAAAGACGACATCTCTGTGCGCTCCAGCTGGACCGTGACCATGACTGAGATGAAAAGAGTAGAGTCTGTGGATGTGCCAGAGGGAAAATTAATGAAAAAGGTCAGTGGACGAGGATGCCAAAATATGGGTTAAACATGATTAATGCTGCCACTGGCGGGACAACTTCTCCACACAGTTCACTTTTTGAGTTTGCTTCATTTTATTCGTCCAGACACAACATGACTTGGATTGACTGTAATTTGTTCTAACTAATTTTCCTTCTGTCATCGTACTTTGTCTCTATAGGCTGTACATCATGATCTGACTGTCTTTGTACCTCTTTAGCACTGCAGACTTAAAGACGTCAGTGATTCAAAGATTTCATGTACTCATCCACACATGCATGTTACCCAACTTCCTGGTATTTCCAGTTTGACCTCCCCGTTTTGCATCTTCCAGGGTTCAATCAAGAAGAAGATTGAATCCTTCAGACGATGGAGTTCAGCTAGTATTAAGAGGCCACCAAAGCCTAAAGCCAAGACTTTAAGCCTCTCCTCTCCCGTTGGAGACCCTGAAGACATGTGGCTGCAAGAAGGAGAAAAAAGAAAGCTGCGCCCAATTGTTAAGTCCGTCTTCGGACAGGTAGGTCACTGCAGTAATTATGCTAAAGCTTCATGGACAATCAAACCCTTTTAAACACTTTCCAGACTTTTTAAATCCACACTCAAACTGGCTAATCCCACTCCTAATCTGATACTATTAAAATCGCAGGAGCTATAATATAGAGAGAAAATAGTTCCATCCGATTTGTGCGTGATATTTGAGTTGTGACTTGTATTTGTGTGTGACTTTGGACATGTGCGTGCGTAATTATTGATTTGTAACTCATACATTATATTTTCTTTCTATCTATCTATCTATCTATCTATCTATCTATCTATCTATCTATCTATCTATCTATCTATCTATCTATCTATCTATCTATCTATCTATCTATCTATCTATCTATCTATCTATGATTTGCAATACCAAATGACAAATGTTGCTTGTATCTAATCATGCTATGAGCAGTGAGCAGTTCAACAAGTCCTTGTAATCAAGCAAAGCGCTAAAGATAGAGACAGTTCACAGCTAAGATCTACTAAGGAAGCCTGCTATTATGCCAGGAGAAGATATAAAAGAAACACAGAGGCCAAAAACTGTACTAATTTGGACAGCAGGAATAGTTTAAAAGCTAAAGAGTCATGCAAGAATCTAAAGATGGAGTTTGGTCTTTTGGTCTGATAAGATGATGTAATAATCCAGCGGTGAAAATGTCAAAGGTGACCCACGTCTACCCATTCTTGTCTTATCTCCCCACGTGTCCTTTAGGTTGAACTACTTAAAAAAAGGGAATTTCAATTTTGAACAATCATGTTGCTAAAGACTGGAAATTACCATTCTTTTTTCCACTTTCATTATTATTTTTTATAAAAATGTATTTTTGACAATGTTTTAACCTTCTCAGCAAAAAGTAGAAATACGTATGCAAACAAAAAATGTATCAGTTCCTTTTTAGCTGTGTATTCTGAGATTAATGTTTTGAAAAATAATGTTTTTCTAAAATAGAGCAAAAATCCCAGCAAAGCATTCAGAGAAAAACTATTCTAACCTCCTAATAAGTTAAATATGAAAAATGTAATTAACTGATAAAACAAATACAACAAAAAAATTTACATGCAATCTTTAAGAAGTCTGTTTAGTTACAAATTTAAACGCTTCTGATTGCAGTTCAACATATGGTTAATTTGATGCATTACATAAAACACTTTTTTGCTCTAAAAGTCAAAATTAATATTAGATAAGCAATAAGGAAACATGCAATAACCTAAACATTAAATACCCAAAGATACAACAAAAGACAACAGCCGAAAAAAAAGGAAAATTGTCAATTAAAAAATAAATAGATAACGAGAAGTACATGTAAATACTAGAGGTGTAAGAAAATATTGTTTTAGTAAATTATTGCAATACTTATACGTTTTGTGATACTTGTATTAAAATAAAATGCTGCCAAGACGATGCTTAATTAATCATATTGGAGCAAAAATGTACTTCATTGTGTTTCTCAACCTTACATATGAATCATTACTTAAGTCACATTTAATATTTGTGATTTCTTTTCCTATACTAAAAACATTTTAGTTGTGAAATGTAATTAAAAATCTATTTTACAATAGTATTTATGTGAAAAGTGCATAAATATTCAGACATTTTTTTATTAATTCATGATCTAAAAAAAAAAATGAAATATTGTCTTTTACACATCACATCATGACATATATATCGCAATATATATACCATATCGCCAGATTATTGCCACTACACACCCATAGTAAATAAGTCTACATGTCTTAGATCGAATTTTGAAAACTGTAATAAAAACATAAATGACAAATCTGTAAATAAATAGGACTGACCTGAGACTGCCCTGCCTTCTTTAAAATTAAGCGGCGATAGGAAAACAGATTAGGAGATGGATCGATGAAAAACTAGAAGCTATTGGGGTTTGAATATATGATGCTGTCTCTTTGTTGTAGAAAACCGTGCTTCATTTTGTCAAAAAGCACAAAACAACTCTTAAGAATTCACAGCTCATTTTCCAGATTAGCAAACCTCAGTAACAGATGGACCGAATAATGAGAAGCTACAGAAATAGAGGGCTTAAATGAGAGATGGATTGCCAAATGTGATAAAGAAACAGAAGAGATTGATTGCGATGTAAAGCGAGATTAGAGATTACATAAATGTGTGCTTATGCTGCAGAGGAAAGGGTTGAACTTTCAGGAACAAGATACGATTTAGTGCAGTATCAACTCTAACAAGCTGGTTGTATACTTCGTTTAGATCTCCAACACATTTCATATATATATAAATGTATAGGCTTTGGTTTGTGTTTAATTGCACAAAATGGAATGAGGACATTGGTTTTAAAACAAGAACAGATTTCCAGACAGATTTAGAAGTGGGTTAGTTGATGGACTCTGGGTAGCAACAGTTGTGCTCGATGCTTATGGCTACAGAGATAAAGAACATGCAGTTCTGAATTCTCTGTAACATAACCCTTCATCCTATTGTTTCAACAGATACTATAATCCATAGGACCCCAGAGGCCTTCAAGAGAAAGTCATATCTAAATTATATTAGAAAAAAAAATCATGAACAAAATATGGACAGGTGCAAAAGGTATTATCCTCCTTTTCCTCAATGGGTAGGTGGTCAAGAATGAGAGCAGAGAAAGTGGGACAATCCACACGGCCATATGTACACTCTAAAATATGACGTCAGGTTGGAAGGAAATCCTTAAATATGCATGCCATTATGTTTTAATTCTGACAGGTCTCGCTGTTGACACAGTTATTTTGTGATTTTAGCCTCAAAAGTTGATGTAAGGCTGTAAATGACGATAACTGTTTTCTGGCACTTATTCATTTTAGAGGTTATAAGTAAAATACAGTAAATCCTATTTAAAAGCACTAACAAGTGCCCTTTAAATTGGAAATCTGACTTGGACTTAACAAGTAACAGTTGTATAGCACATGTGAAGTATTTATGAGTGACCCTGGTCGTTGGGACAAGAAAAGGCAACATTTTTCAATCGATTTAAAAAAAAAAAAACAGAGAAATTTTAAGCAACTTCATTACAAACAGTTTGAGCTTTACAGACAACAACCAACTCTATTGAACTCAAGAGAAGATGGTGGCTGAAAAGCATTAACAGAAATTGCCAAACATCATTGGCAGGAAAAAGAAATTCCACAAGATTTCAGAGTTATTGGCACTTTTATGAAAACTTTTTCAGTTTTGAGGATTATCTTAAAATGTGTTAAAAGAGGGTAATAAATTATTATTAAAAGGTATTAGCAAAAGCGTTAGGAATTGTAAAACTGTTCAGACTTTTACATTGGAGCTTTAGCTATAGACCCGTGTTTACGTTTGACTTCAGTTAGCTTGTGGAAACCCTTTACGTGATCAACGTGAATCAGCTCTGTCATGGTCCGAAGTAACATTACTTTATATTAGTAATGTGTTGCATATCTATGCAAAGCCACTTTAAAGTGTTGCTTACAGTTCCAAACCGGTTTTCTCATTCACGTTGATCGTGTAATGCTGTCTTTTCTTCAACCAGATCTAAGATATAAGATAAAAATCTGCAAGAAGTTTAAACTCTGTTGTTTCTATCTACTATTTGTCCCTATGTTTTCCAGTAAAGACATCAAAATGATAAAAGGTGAGGTGGAAAGGGGAACCGTGACATTTATATTAAATAAAAGATGTAGGCTGAAGCATTTGTTTGTTAATCTCACCTTTTCAACATATCAATCCAAATCCATATTACTACAGATAATAAAATGAATGCAAAATCTCTCATAAATCATCGATTCCAACAACAGAAGCAACAGATGTGAAAGATTAGGAATGAGTCAGGTAGCCAACAGATAAAAACAGAAAAGGCATGTCGACACATGAGGGGCAGAATGGGAACTGAATCTGTGACCTGCCAATCACATGTTGATCACAGATCAGTTTTCTTTAATGCAAAAACTGAACCACATGTTTTTAAGACAATAAATTCCCCTCCTTTACAAAAATCACTTTGTGTGTTTCTTTAAACTCTGGACTTTGTGCCTCCAAAGTCATTCTGAGTTTTTTTTTTATTTTAATTTAAACAGGTTAGAGATGAGGCATACTTCTGTTTAAACTATTTTAAAATCTGTAATTCTGTGAATAGCAGATTACTTGCAATTCTCTAAACTTTCTTTTGTATCAATGGTCCTAATTTTTATTTTTTTTCTATAATTCCAAAAGTACCTAATGAAAAGCAACAATACTAAAACCAATAACTGTTTTATTTTGTTTCTATTTTAGAGGATTTAGATATTTTTATTTTGATATTTTACAATTGTCTTCCAACTTTATTTATGGGTATTTAAAAATAAAAGAAAAGTTATGTTGTAAACAACCTGTTGAGCCCATATAAATGTCCATCCAGCATACAGTGTAGTTCGTTTAGTTTCTCACTCGCTAAAACGTAAATCTTCATAGTCTCATATTCTTTAAGATGACATGTTTTCATATAAAACTTGATCAGTCTCTTTCAGCTGCTCATCTTTTTGGTTAACTTCCACTCTAAAACAGCTCAAAGCTAAGTTTCCTCTGTACAGAAAGACTGGTCTACCAGAACAATCAGAGCTATGTAATAAACACGTTTTCAAAGACTGTATTGGACAAAATAATTCAACCTGCTACTCTGGTCCTAATAATTTGAGCCAGGGGTGGGCAAACAACGGCGTGGGGCCATATGCGGCCCGTTAAACCATTTTTATCTGGCCCATCAAACTGGAATAAATCATACTGATAATCCATATAAATGTTTTCTTTTCTCTGTAATTCTGGTGCGTCCCCAAATAAACTGACTTGTGTTGAGGTTCATAAAGTTTTGATTTGTCGTTTTTCTCACATTCATGCGTGTCTTTCGAGTCATTTTACCGACCATTTACACACTGTTTTTCTAAGTGTGTGCGTTTCCCTGAAAGCCATCAACCAAATAGGGCAATTGGTACTAAAATATACAAAAAAACGCCATTTTTAAATACAAAAAAGCCAGTTTTCGTCCAGATTTCCAGTTTTTTCTTTCTCCTGTGAGATTGTTTCCCAAAACACTTCAAGCATCTGCTTGTGGCTTGGCTCATATATCAAGTTTTAGAACCCTTTGAGGGCCATGAGTCAAAAAGTTTACCGCCCCCCCTGATTTATGCCAGCAAAAGAAATTCCAAAACTCTGTTCTCTGTATTGAGAAATATCAAAAAACCTCTTGATTCATTTCCTTGACATGTGTGAGATACTATTTTTTGCAACACTCCAAATGCTTGTATCACTACAAACGTTCATAACATATGTCATCAGATGATTGTTAAAAGTCCTTAATGACAGGTATTCAAATGCACATAAAGCTAACAGTTACTGGTCGCTCTTATTCAAGTGTTTTTTATTTCTTTTTCTCGAGTGCATTATTTTTACCCAAAGACAAATAGTTCACAACTTTAATGTGCAAGGCTAAAAATATTAAACAATTCTTCTAATATCACCAAAACTCACGCCATGTTATTTCTCAAGTAACACGCACAACTCACGGCTCCTCTGGTCACATGACTGATGGAGCAGTTTACTGCTGGGGATGAAGCTGATTCATAAAAAAACACCCATAATAACCCAAAAAAACGTAAGAAATGACACGTGTACTTTTATTTTCCAATGTATTAATTAGTGATCAATACTTAATAGACTGCTTAATACCAGAATTGGTCATGTACAGGTATCGACATTTTGATACCTTGAAATTGATACTCCCTTCACTAAAAGTCGTCCAGTTTCATTTTCGTTTCTACTCCAACACTGTTTCATTCTGTGTCACTCTCAGTATTTAGTCCCCTGTGGTTGCAGAACATTCACATGCATTAAAAAGGTCTAAAGCAGATATGTCAAAGTCCACTGTTATCATGGGCTTATTTTTAACTAGTATAAATTTGACTAAATATAGTTTTATCGAGAGTAAAATACTGAAAGTTATTAAAGGTTTAAATTGATTAATTCTGTAATAATGTTTCTGCATTTTTATTATTCATAATTATGTTTAAAAATTTACGGTTTTAAAGTTTTCAAATTTGGCATTCTGATATCTTTTTGGACTATTTTGGCACTTATTAAAAATTTTTAGGCTATTTATAGAGTTAAGCTAATATTTCAGCTACATGCTAGCTGTTTTACATTTTTTGCCTGTTTTGGAGTTTAGGTAATATTTAGGCTACACTTTAGCAGTTTTGGCTAATAGACTTTTTTTGTTTGTTCTTAGGCTGTTTTGGAGTTAGGTCAATATTTAGATGCTAGCTGTTTTAGCTAATTTAGGTTTAGGTTTTATTTCAGTTTTTTTTACTATTTTGAAGTTGAGCTATTCTTTCACCTCCATGCAAGCTATTTTGGATAACCTAAGTTGTTGTTTTTTTTTTTTTTTTTTAGATTTTTAGGTTAATTTTCCATTTAGTTAATACTTTAGCTGGCTATCAGCTTCAGCTTTTTCAGCTATTAACTTCAGCATCTTCAGCTATCAGCACTAGCATCTTCAGTGGCCACAGTCAACTTACAGCATTCACACTAGTATTATCACAAGTAATGCTACAGTTCATAATTATGTTAAAAAGGTACATTTTTAAAGTTTTCATAATTTAGTTTTAGTATGTTCAGTAAATGTTCATCTTGTTTGGCCCGCGACCTAAGGTGTGAGATTGAGTTTGACACCCCTGGTCTAAATCTTCAATATAGGCACTAGATTCACTGCTAAGCATCTGTTCTGTCTTCTCCTCGCGCATTACTGGAATTGTCCCAGTATCTTTTAAAACTGCTGCTGTGACTCCCTTACTCAAAAAGCCTGGTGCAGTTCCCCCAAAAGACTCATTAATCTCTGTCCCATCTCCAACCTTCCATTTCTTTCCCAGAAGCAGTTGCTTGTCAGTTCCATTCCCACCCCTCCCTCTACATTCTTATCAAGAAATTCCAATCTGTGTCATCATTTCACTGAAACTGCCTCAGTCCAAAATAAAAAAAAAAAAGTCACCAATGATCTCCTTTTTGCAGCCTTTTTTTTGGTCTCCTGTCGTTGTGGCCCAAAGATATCATTTCCCCTTTTATCTTACTATAAAGGCCTGGCTTTAGGAGTCGCTCACACATCCCTTGACCGGTTCTAATCCAATTACTCTGGACCTACTCAATAAAATACTTTAGAGAAATAAAAATGGTAACTGACAGTGGGAACATCATAAAAGACAAAGCAATCTGTAATGGGTGGGGCCTATCTACACAGTAGTTACAAGCACACCTGTTGGCTAAAACAGTCTTCACATTGAAACTAGTCAAAATGTACATAATAACACAGTTCACACACTTAACCATATAATGTGAAGACTTCTATTCTGTCATGCATACTATTAGTGCGAAGGTGAGCTGACACCTGTGCTCAAGTGAGTGTTTACACCCGCCATGGGGCCACCCACTGATCGTGCAATTGAACCAGTCACATGCCCAAAGCTGACTCACTCATTGGTTGACGTGAAGCATCGTCTTCGCCACTGCAACACTCAAATCCCGCCGCTGCTGGACTGACCCAGCCCGCTGACCTCTGATTGCGTGCGTACATTCACTTAACATTGAAACGCGACGCCTTTACTGCACGAATCGAGTTGGAAGTTGTGAACGAAGCTTTAAAGTTCAACTTGTTCAGCACACTTCATAGTAAGAATCCTATCAGCCATCCCATTCTCTCAATCACTTTCAGAACAACATTATTGCTTTTTATCCATCGGTTCATTCACAAAGTTGCCCCCTCCTACCTCTCTGAACTCCTCCACGTCACTGCAGCAGCACTCTTTCTTAGATCCTCCTCATTTGTCTCCTCTCCTAACACTTACAGTAGTGAGATAAAACTGGCTCCTCCCCCCACAGTGGAATGTACTTCCCTTGGACATTCACAATGGCACGACTTTTCCTTTTTTTTTTTTTCAAACAAAGCTCAGTACACATTTGATCTGGCTTTCCTTCTCTTTCTGAGTCTGTCATTGTTTGACTGTTGTGCAATTTCCTTCTCTGCTGTTTTTTCACTGCATGCTATCAGTGTTTTTACTGTACGGTGATATTTAGTGTTTGTCATTAAGTTGGTTTTTACATTTGTAGTATGGCTTGAATAAAAGGATCGCACATATTCTGCTGGCATGATTTGGTACAGACTGACTTATATTTTTCTGAAGATGAAACCAGAAAATGCAGCCGAACCTCTTGCACAGGCGATGATTCTTCACAATGTTCTGTTAGTCTTGTCTTGTGGTTTAACAGTAATAAATATTTTCACTTTTTTTTCTCCAGAATTTGTTAAAGCTATGATGCGGATGTTTTTCATTTTATTAATGCATGTTAACAGGTATAATGCTTCAACTCTTCAGGTTAACAAACATCCTTATCTCAGGACAATGTTTCAACATTTTTGACCAGGTTTCGACTTTGATATGAGCAAAGTCTCACGCCTTAGTCACACGTAACGAGGGGCTGGCCTGTGCTGGTTGTTTACGGGTTTTCTGGGCCCACGTAGAATCATGAACAGAAGCAGCTGCATCTTAAAGGAGCAAAGATGTGTTTAGCATTTCCTTTGAGGCTCGTGCAGATAACCCGCGTGTGGTCATGAGTTCACTATGATATACAGGTGATAGTGTTGTAAGGTGCCCTTGCTGCAGTCAAGTACATAAGTTCAAGTACCCATAGAACACCTGTAGGATGCCAACAAAACTACACTATAATTGTCTAATTTTATGTAGCAGTCGTGAAAAGCGTAATGTGACTGCACAGTAAAATGCAGGTGTCCAGAATTAACTGGAGGAGGCAGTAGCAGATTTAAACAGTTTTATTCGGCCAGGCACAAGGCACAAAAACCGACAGCAGTTTAAAAGTAAAAACTCAAAGCTGTAAAACACACTTAAAATGCAACTGGCCCAGATAAAACAAATCACAACAAATAAAAAGGGCACACTGCAAATAAAACCACACACTTAAGAACAGCTTGAGAAATTACAACTAAAACTACTGTTTTATAAAACTGGGGCTGAAAGGCCCAGGATAAAAATGATTTAAAACTAATAAAAGAGTGGCACAGTAAAATACAAAGATAAAATAAAAATGTAGTGGTATAAAATAGTGGCAGATTAAAAGCAACCAACTCGTACTGGAAACACAAAGTGCACATTAAAAAAAAGCACATCAAAACATGAGGGAGAAAAGAGCAATGAAGTGAAAACACTTACAGCAAGTCATACGACTTTCCTCCCACAACAGTTCCAGACAGTGGGGCTTAATCACACCACAAGTTTGTTCAATCCCGCGTTCCACGCACCACCCTATCCGAAGGGTGGGGGCTTGCAACGGCACACACAATCGTTTTGGACTCGATGTTCACTGCACGGCCACATCCCCGAGGGAGCTCACCAACATAAGCTTGGTTGGCCCGACACGCTAAATGACAGCGGCGTTCTAAGTGAGCACGGCTGCGCATTGAGTCAGTAAATAGCGTCCTCATCAGCACCGGAGAGCACACACCTGGTGTCAAGCTATTTTCAGGGTCCTAGTGCCCATACCGTTACAACTCCCGGTTACACCTGACCCTGTTTGGAAAGTCACCGTCTCGGTGACGGTCAAACCCAAGGGCGAAATATGACCGTAGTCACCATGGATTGATTGGCCGATCTTGGGAGATGGTGTACATTTCTGTGCTGCCCAGCCGTCGCTCTACGGGGCCTTCCCTGACTCGAGCTTGGCTCTGCTGAGTCTGACCCGCCAGGAGATGGAGAGCTCGGCTGCTCATATCCAGCCACACGTGCAGAATCGGTGGATCGTGGGGGGCTATGGGTTACTTCGCCTGTGGCCACTGCCTCAGCTGCCGGAAAGGGGCGTGTCCCTACACTCTGTGACCTTGGAGCTAGAGTGACAACAACTGCTTCATCACCCTCATCAACTGAATCAAATGAGGTCTCTTGGGGAAGATCATCGTGAATGCCAGGGTCTGGAAGCAGTTCATTTAGACATGGCTGGGAAGAGGCAAAAGGCAATACCTTCAATTCAACCCTATTAACATTCTTTGCTGGTCCTCCTGCATCACGGGGACAGATCTGATATACTCTGCCCTCTGGGTCAAGAGTTTTAACCACTGTGTACACTGTGGGGTCCCATGCATCCTGTATTTTATGACGGCCTAGGGGTGGCTCTTTCTGTACACCAGTGTTCCTGGTGAAAGAATGTTTGTTGTATTTGGTTGATAATGCCTATTCCGCCTCTCTGTTGCTAGCTGCAACTTATCCTTGGCCTTGGCATAAACCGAGGTCAGGGTGCCGCGATGTTCCTCTACCCAGTCCTGTACAGGACGAGTGGTTGGGTCGTCATGTGTAGTGCCTAGCAGAAAATCTACCGGCAATCTGGGTTGCTGGCCAAACATTAACTCATAGGGTGAAAAACCGTAGACTGGTGTTCAGTGGTGTTGTACGCGTATAGGACTTCAGGCAAATGCTGGGGCCATCTCTTTTTGCTCTCTGGGGAAAGAGTGCGCAGTAGATCATGTAACGTCCTATTGAACCTTTCACACTGTCCGTTGCCCTCAGGGTGGTAAGGAGTTGTCCTACTCTTTTCCACACCATAAAGGCTACACAGACGCCTCAACAAGTCCCCTCAAAATTCTTTCCTTGATCACTATGGATCCTTTTAGGGACTCCATATGTGTAAAACCAGTTTTCAGTGAGGATCTTGGCTACTGTGCTCGCTCGCTGGTCACGAGTTGCGTAGGCCTGTGCGAATTTAGAAAAAACGTCGGTGACCACCAGGACATTTTCCCTACCATCAGATGCCTTGTCTAAGACAGTGAAGTCTATGGCCACAATTTCGAGCGGTTTAGATGCAGTCAGGCTTCCCCTGAAAGTACGAACCTTAGGCTGTACTGCTTTGGCCAAAGTGCATCTTTGACATTGTCGGATATATTGTTCAATGTCACGTCCATAAAAGGCCAGTAGCATCGCTGCTGTACCAGGCTAGTGGTGCGGTCAATGCCTGATGGCCATGGTCATCATGAAGACCCTTTAGGACTTCCACCTGCAGGCATTTGGGCAGTAGGAGCTGAAAAACATGCTCCTCCCTGGGGGCTGAAATTGGCGATACAAAACACCATCTTTTGCAGCCATTCGGGACCATTGTTGTGCCAGTTTCTTTAATTCCTTGCTTGCTTCTTTCAGCTCAGGCCCAGAAGGGGGCCGTCGTCTGTTCCAGAACTTAAGGAACGGGCCAATGACAGGGTCTGCAGCTTGCAGTGTCAACAAGTCAGCTTTGGGTCGGATAGGGAGAGCAGCAATTGCATAGCTAGAACCATCAACCAAGCAAGGGGGGAATTGGGCTCGTCGGGCTTCCTCTGGGACAGCCAGACCGGGAGCGACTGAGGATATGCTTAGAGGCTGCGCTTGACGCGACAGGGCATCAGCATTCCGGTTAGCTGGTGGCGGCTGTACTTAATTTCAAAGTTAAAATACGGCCAGCTCTGAGACAGCGTTGCTCCACAGCGCTAAAGTTTGCCATTTGCAGGTAACTAAGTGGTTGTTGTCAGTGAACACAACAAACTTGTTACCTAACAAAGACTCCCTCAACTTCTGAGTCACAGCCCACTTGAGGGCTAAAAACTCCAGCTTCCTGGAACTGTAGTTGGACATGTTCCTCTCAGTAGGTCTCAGCCTCTGCTCGCAAAAGCAATCGGCCTTCGTCCTCCATCCTGATCCTGTGACAAAAACTGCTCCTAACCCTGCATGACTCGCATCAATTTCCAAAATGAATGGCCTTGAAAAATCTGCATAGCCCAGCACAGGTGCATTCACAAGCATTCGTTTCAAATTTTGGAAGGCCTGCTCACAGTCTTCCTTCCAGAGATCAGCAATGGCTACTTTCCCTGCAGCTCTCTTTTTCTTGGTGCCCCCCCAGAGCTGCAGACAGCTTATGAAGGGGGGCAGCATGTGCAGCAAACCCTTCAACAAAACGGCGGTAATAGGAGGCAAAACCAAGAAACGACTGTAGCTCTGTACAAGTGGTTGGCCTCGGCCACTGGGCCACTGCGCTGATTTTGACGGGTCAGTAGCAACTCCTGCCGCTGAAATCACATGACCTAGATATTTGACCTCGCTCTGAAAGAAATGGCATTTGTCTAGCCTCAACTTTAAATTGTGTGTTTTAAGACGAGACAGGACCAGGTCAAGTCGCTGGAGGTGTTGCTCAAAGGAGGATGAAAAAATTACAATGTCATCCAAATATAAAAGCAAAGATTGAAAGCTTTGATCACCAAAGATGCGCTCCATTAACCTTTGAAAAGTACTTGGTGCATTGCATAGCCCAAAGGGCATGCGGTTAAATTCAAAAAGGCCAAAGGGCGTACAAAAAGCTGTCTTTGCTCTATCTTTCTCTGCAACAGGTACCTGGTTATAGCCGCTAGCAAGGTCTAAAGTTGAGAACCACTGGGCACCCGTGAGAGCATCCAAGGTCTCTTCAATTCGCGGCAGAGGGTAGGCGTCCTTTCGCGTCTTGGCGTTCAACAACCTGTAGTCCACACACAGTCTCATTTCTCCAGTTTTTTCTAAAAACAACCACGATGGGAGAAGAAAATGGACTGCAGCTTGGCCTCACCACCCCCCTATCCAAAAGTTCTTGAATATGGGCCTTGACCTGCTCATACTGCGATGGGGGAGGCGACGGTACCGTTGCCGCACAGGGGCTCATCCTCAAGGTGGATCTCATGCTCCACTAACGTAGTGCACCCCAAATCTCCTTCACCCCGACTAAAAACGTCACTATGAGTTTTCAAAAGCTCAGACACCTGTTCTACTTGTGATGGGACAAGTTTGGCCAAGAAACATTTTTCAAATCAAGCAGTTCTGTTGGATTTGCACTCACTTGGCGGATCACCGCCACTGTGTTCTGGCCTTCCCCCTCCTCGGACACCACCATGTTTCCCAGTTGCACAGGGTCAACTACATGCAACTCCCCTAGTTGCGTGAGGGCTGGCAGCCAAACATCCTCAGAACCCACGTTGACTACTGGGACCTCTACAACACCCTGGTGAATAGACAGGAGAGCAGAGGACACAAGAAGCCCGGCAGGTAGTTGGCTCACTCCTGCCAAGGGTTCGAGTAAAACAGATGGCAATGACAGATTGGCAGCAGCAGGGCAGGTTGTACTGATCCATTTTAAGGAACCAGCTGGGACGCGAACTGCTTGACCATAAACTTTAGCTTTACCTAGGTTGCCATGGGAGTTCAACATTTCCATGGAGTGGCATTTTGCTAAAGTCTGCCTCCATTCCCTGTCAGCAGCTCGAAGGATAGGTGAGTTGAAAAGGTTTGGACCGAACTGATCAAAAAGTGAACCATAACAATGACGAATAATGTTCATGCCCAACAAGCCAGGTGCAGCAGTCTGATTTTCAACAGACTCATTTGGGGGGTCTTCCACCACTAGGACACCCATCTTATTCAGAGTTTGACCCAAGACGTTGACTGAGAGCTCCATATAACCTTTATAAGGGATTTGCAACCCATTTGCGGCTTTAAGCCGCAGCCAATGGCATGCCTTCAGTGGTCCAACCCCCAGTGGTTTAAAATATTTTTCAAAGAAGCTCTCTTTGATTGTAGTCACCATTGACCCAGTGTCTAATAAACAGGGGACCTTTATGCCTCCCATACACACTTCTACCACAGGACAGTTTGCCACCAGATGAGAGGACTCTGTCACCTCACTTTCAATTGAGCCTGGGCATCCCGCCTCTGGTACTTGGCTCCCAGTACCAGTGGGGTTTAGTTTTCCGACGATTGACTGTCAGAACTATTTCCCACCATTTGGTTACTGAAGGCAGCTTCAGTGATCTGTGGTGAGCGGCGGCTTATATTCTTCAGGTTAACCCGACAAAATCTGGCTATATGACCCGGTTTACTACAGCGATGGCAGATTGGCTTATCTGTAGAACCGCGGAACCGTGTCGAGGGATTAACAGCACCGTTACTTTGACTGGGATGAAGAGGCTGCGCGCAGTAAGGTGCTGCAAAATGGTGTCAAGTTGGCTTGCTGTCTATGGAGGGATTGCTTAATTTGAGCAATTTCATCCGTTGTGTTAACTGGGACGGTACTAGCATTTGCTTCTCTGATGTCCGCACACTGAGAATCACACAAAAGAGCCCGAGCACGATTTCTACTGCCAGGCCGACTGGCTTCTGCCCAATTTAGCGCTACCTCACGAAGGTCAAGAAAAGACAGCCGCGGAGTTTTAAGCACACACTGTTTCAACTCTCGACGAAGCGAGTCATCTACAACACGCTCGATGAATTGGTCCCGAAGGATCATGTCATGATTGGGGATACCACCCGGGGTTTTACGCACCGCTACATCCATCAGAGACTTCAGCGCGTGAGAGTACTCCCGAAGCGATTCCCCTTCACGCTGAGTACGTTGGAACAGTTGTAATTGAGCTGCAACGTATGACTGTGCACAACTGTAGTTTTTAGTCAGTACTGTAAACAGCTTTTCTGGGTGTCTCTGCATTCTAGAGGGTAAAAGTCAACTTCGTTTTTGGCACCACCTCTAGATGATCCTTAATAAACAAAATCTGTTCAGCCAGGGACATGGTCTGACCTGAAGACATTTACGTACTTCTTCAACCCATTGCTCTACAGTCAGCTGATCAATAGACATTTTACCAGTGAACTTAGGACATTTGCGTTCTTTTGGTACATACACATAGCGAACTCCAACAGCTTCATCTTGCAGGCTTCCACTGGACGCATTGTTTACAGTCTCAGGTCCAGACGGGGGATCAGGTGCCTTACTTTGTGCTTGCAGCTGGGCTTGTAACTTTTCATTGGATGCCTTCAGCTGCTGCACCTGTTCCAGCAAGGTTTGGAGTTGCTCCATGTTGTCCATTCACCGGCGTAGTAGATAGCTGGGGTCTGTAGGCGGTCCCCCGACGGCTCCAACCTGCCACTATTTATCCCACTACTTAAAAGCCACTCACACAAAATAAAAATGCTACTATAAAGCCTCGATCCTGCCAACAACGCCAAATCTGTAGCAGTCGTGAAAAGCGTAATGTGACTGCACAGTAAAATGCAGGTGTCCAGAATTAACTGGAGGAGGCAGTAGCAGATTTAAACAGTTTTATTCGGCCAGGCACAAGGCACAAAAACCGACAGCAGTTTAAAAGTAAAAACTCAAAGCTGTAAAACACACTTAAAATGCAACTGGCCCAGATAAAACAAATCACAACAAATAAAAAGGGCACACTGCAAATAAACCACACACTTAAGAACAGCTTGAGAAATTACAACTAAAACTACTGTTTTATAAAACTGGGGCTGAAAGGCCCAGGATAAAAATGATTTAAAACTAATAAAAGAGTGGCACAGTAAAATACAAAGATAAAATAAAAATGTAGTGGTATAAAATAGTGGCAGATTAAAAGCAACCAACTCGTACTGGAAACACAAAGTGCACATTAAAAAAAAGCACATCAAAACATGAGGGAGAAAAGAGCAATGAAGTGAAAACACTTACAGCAAGTCATACGACTTTCCTCCCACAACAGTTCCAGACAGTGGGGCTTAATCACACCACAAGTTTGTTCAATCCCGCGTTCCACGCACCACCCTATCCGAAGGGCGGGGGCTTGCAACGGCACACACAATCGTTTTGGACTCGATGTTCACTGCACGGCCACATCCCCGAGGGAGCTCACCAACATAAGCTTGGTTGGCCCGACACGCTAAATGACAGCGGCGTTCTAAGTGAGCACGGCTGCGCATTGAGTCAGTAAATAGCGTCCTCATCAGCACCGGAGAGCACACACCTGGTGTCAAGCTATTTTCAGGGTCCTAGTGCCCATACCGTTACAACTCCCGGTTACATTTATAAATTCAAACAGTCAGGCTAGGGGCCCACACATCTCACTTAAAGACCTGCTCCAATGAAAATTGTGTTATTGGTATTTTTAACAAGTTCTTGTAGCATTTTTCTCATGATGGAAGACATATATAAGGAAAACTAAGATAAAAACTGGATTTCTGTATATTTCTTTATTCATATATTGTGATTCAGGAGGAGATGAGTAAATACTATTTTGAAAAAGCCTGCATCAATCAACCCTCTGTTCTAATGCATCCACTTGCAGACAATTAGATCCATGAACATCTTTGTTTTCCTTGTTTGAGCTGGAATCTGGATCAGAACTGTACGACTGGATAGTTCCAATATTACTGGCCATTGTTGTTGGAAAGGTATTGATAGGATGGGCTTGTAAGGGACTGTAAGCTAACAGTGTAAACAGAGGGATGATGGGAAATGAGCGCAGGCTTATTCTGCATCAACACATCCGCCCACAACTTTGAGGCAAATTCATGATGAACTCTGCAGAAACAATGTCAGAGAAAACGGCACACTTTTTTGATTTTGGTTAAAATTGGCATAATCAGAATTAAAAGACCATTAGGAAAAACTTTACAATGGATGAAAACACAATTTAAACAGCTGTGCAGGCCCTCTGCACAGAGTTTTGTGGTAATATTAAAAAATGAAATTCACCCATACTAACCCTTGTGTGTTGTACAGTGTACAGTGGGACCCACAGTGTACCCATAGAAAAAAATTGCATGAACATTTTCCTTGTGGAACCGTGTGCACAGGTTTGCTTATTTTGTTTAATAGTTGTGACAAAGGCCTCAGTCATTTCAAGATGCTTTAGGTGCAGCTTTAAGCATTTTTTGTTCTTAAGTGACAGATAACTGTTCATCAACCGCTCTATATGTAGTTTGTTGCAACAAAAAATCAAGCCCATGCTTTTTAAGCCTTATCTGACTCAGTGGAGGTCAACATGTGTCCCGCTCCAACTTCTCATCAGCTCCCATGTTCCCCATCCAGTAGATGGAAAGGTTAGAAAGATGACTTCACTTTAAAGCCTGGAAAACATGGACGGATGTGTGTCATGTATGTACACAGACTAAGTCAAGAGATGATCTTTTTATTTTCTGACACAAAACAATCAAGTATTCATGACCAACTCTAATGCAGTAAGATTATACTGCAGTCTATTATAGTATTTATACTGACAAACACTTACTGAAAAAAAAATAATTGAACAGGACTCCAGGTACCATCCAAATATTTCTCTACAACTGTTATTATTTTAAAAGTGGTCGTTCAAAGAAAGTAGTCCTAGTTTTGCTTTGATCAGCAAACCATTTGCTTGAAACAAAATGAATAGCAGACTGTGCTGTAGATTTATTTTTCTACACATAAACACACCAAATCTCATCTGAAGTGTGACCTGATCAGAAGCAAAGTGTAGTGCGACAGTCAAAATCCGGACTTTTGGAGAGTTTCCATCATGCTGTGTGCTGCCCAAGCACCAGATTTCCTGTCAGCCTTTCCTGCTATATCCCAGTATTTCAGGCATCTGGTGTGCTTACTATTGTCAGGGGGCACAGCCAGATTCTCACCCAGCTGCTTTACCCGATAGCAGGCATGTTTGAGAATAATCTGAGCTACTTTCACCAAATCCAGCCCCAGCAGGGCTCGAGTGAAGGCAACTTTGGCTCAGTATTTACCAACTACTTGCATCCTTCCGACCGTTCTCCTGGTAACGGTAAAAACTTTTTGTGGCATTGTTTATGAGTACTTGTCTTTTTTTTTACTTTTTCTTTCTATCATTTAGCTTTTGGATATGGTCAGCTTTAGACTTTCTGTTAGTCTTTTCGTAACATTCACACTGTTTCAGCTTTTCCAGTTCTGTTAATTGATTCAATTCAATTCAATTTCATTTATATAGCCCAAAATCACAAAGAATTTTGCCTCATTGTGCTAATTGATCCCTCATAGTAAGGTCCATTTTTTTTTGTAATCAGTAGTTGAGATGACTTTTGCCTACATTGTCGGCGAGACCAGGCAGCTGCAGAAAGGGGGCGGGGAAAGGCGCCTCAGATGAAGGCAAATGCTGAAATTCAGTGAGACTGAACGACAACAGGAAGTTATTAACATTGGGTTAAATATAAAATCCATCTCCCTCTCAGAATAATCTTTATTTAACAACAGATGGAAAAATAGCAGCTGGGTTAATTTAATGAGGTATGTCCCAGATAAATAAATAAAATTGAAATGAAAGTTAGATTTTAAAGGCAACAATAACACAAATACCCACAGATGACTTGAAATCTTGTTTATTTTTACATTAGTCATTCTCTACTTTCTAGAAGGGGGTCACAAAATACAAAGATTTCCGTCATACTTTCCTTGCAACCCGTCGATGTACAAAAACTGTCGTGACACCGTTTCCCACAATGCATTGTTCTGTAGTCGACTAGGCGGCTTGCAATCAGCGCAATACCAGATTTCCGGCTGCACTCGCCTGGGGAGGGACCTTCCACCTGCCCCTTTCTCGCAATGATGATTGACATTCAACATCAGAGCAAGAACTACCCAACATCCACCACAATTCTGCAGAATCAAAACTGGAAATGTTCTTTGCATTACATTAAATTTTGTTGAACTGATCCAAATTCATGCAGAAGATGAAAATAAAATAATCAATTTACTTTAAAGTGACTTCCCAACATTACTTAGTTGAACTTTTTCAAAATAAAGTGACAAACCCAAGTACTAGAAGTTAGGAACCAACAACATGAAATTATATATATATATATATATATGTATAAAGCAAAACAAAACATAACCAAAACACTTTAGCAACCTTCAAAAGAAGTTGATAAAAACTGTATTTTTTAAAGAAAAAAGTAAACATTAAAAAAGCTCTCGAGCATGTTTGTTTAATTCTTTAATCATTGTTTACTACAGTATATTTCTCTTGTACAGAAGCCAACACGTTTGATGGTTCACCGACAAGTATGAGAACAAAGCTTAGACATCATAGCGACTTTTAAGACCAAAAATATTCACTTCCCATCTGAGGGGAGAAGAGGTCAGACATGTTCAAGAGTTGTGGTGAAAAAACAAAGCTCAGTTTAGACAGCTGTGAACAGTCAACATGAGCCGACCATTTCCTGCAACCCACATGGTCATGTGGTCTATGGAGGTCAAATGTTTGTTTGTTTTTTAATTGTTCTTTTTGTCATAAAGACACGATCGGCAGCAGTTCATATTTGGAACAGGCGCTTCCCACAATAAATAGTGAAACTACATCAGCAGGAGTGAAAATCCGCAGAATCGTGTGTATTCATGTGAAATATAATTGTAAATAGTACCAAGAAAAGCTGATTACGGAACTGTTTTGAAATTTTTGATTATTTTCTCGGCATCAGCTGGATCTGTCATCAGCGGCGCACTTACATAAACAAATAAATGTCGATTCAAATCCTTTGTTGCGTGGGACGTCAGTCTTCTCTGCTGAACGGATTCTGACAGAAAAAAAAAATCTGTTATTCGCCACAGTTCACAAGAAGGTCAAGATAAGAAAATGAATTTGTCTCTGCAGCGACTCAGAATGGAAATGCTGTAATTGTTCATATTTTGTCATGTGTTATTTCCACCTTATGGTGTTCCTTTTTCTGTTTTACTTTTGTGTTTAAAAGAAGCTCTTTTGTTTGAATGATGGAGAGTTTTTGGGAGAGATGCATTGTGACATCTGGTGGTTCAGTAAGAGAACTGCTGTATAAGCTGATGAAATAGAAGCCATGTACTTTGCTGCCCTCTGCTGGTGAGGAAAAGTATTCAGAAACTGTACATGTCGAGATTGGAATTATATCTGGGATCCAAGTCAAATGAGAGAGAAAAAAAACATTTAAAAAAACGTTGCTTTGCCTTAAGTAGTATAAAATATTAGGTTTAAATAGAAATTAAAAAAAAAAAAGTTCAAAAAAACAACCCGATGTAAAGCGACACTTCAAGTGAAAAGAAGAAAGTGAGTGTCTGAAGATTAGAACTGGGAAATGTTGACTCGCCAAGCTGATTGCTGGTTGTCCTAAACTGACCACAAAGGATTAGGGCTGCAGCCTTGGCCTTATTCATGTACTAATCTCTGGCACCAAAGGCACACTGCATGTACAACAACAGCAACATTTCTCTGTATCCACGCAAAAACACAGCAACCGCTGAAAACAAGACTGCACCCATAACTGCTGGGTAATGTCTGGTACTAGTCTGTAGTCTGTTCCATTTAACCACTAAGTATCATCATCTTTACTCTTTTCTGGTCATCATTTTTAGATCATGTATTCTGTTGAATCTTGTAAATAAGTCAAAAGTCGTTTTTCCTGATTCTAAAGTTTCAACGTTTTCAAAGACAAAAATATCTCCTGTTCGTTTTTTTTTTATTCAAAAACTTTATTGTCGTTGTAAAGTTTACAATGAAATTGAGTGCAGAGTAGTCCTCTTCTGGTCCATTTTTAAATAAAAAAATAAGTCGAAAATAAATAAATAAATAATTAAATAAAACAAAAGAACAGACAAAATCGGACACACCCATCTATACATTCAGCCAATGCATGGCTCTGATTACAAAACAGTTAAAAAAGGTTTAAGTATTTGCATTAAATATTTATATGTATTTATATATATTTAGTTTATAGCAGTTTAAAGAGACTGTACTAAAATATTGTGAGATGACTGTTTTGCTGCCTTTTCCAAAATTGCTACCTGGTAAATTTGGCTCTCTTTTAGGACAGCAGGATTTACAAAACACCTAAAAAAATATCGGACTGAAGTAACAATGCCAACAAATGTCATTGCTGGAATACTATTATATAACTCTTCCATGCATTACCTTATTTGTTTAATATATATAAACAAATAATATATATAACCTCTTCATTTTGTTTAATGAAGAGGTTTTATATATATATATATATATATATATATATATATATATATATATATATATATATATATATATATATATATATATATATATATATACAGTATCTCACAAAAGTGAGTACACCCCTTACATTTTTGCAGATATTTCTTCACAACTTTTTCATGGGACAACAATTCTTCCATATTTTTCTCATACAGAACAATAAAATGAAACTAACATTCCAAGTAGTCAGCTCATCTTGTATGAATGTAAAGCCTTTAAGTGCGTCAAAAGGAGCCAAGCAATTTTCAAAATTTCCTAAAAGTCCAAAAAACATACTTCCGTGGAGTACTGTTGGATATATATATTGATTTCCGAGTTGAAAAAGCTTTCAGAGACATTTCCTATGGATGACATCCCACTTGCTCAGTCCAGTTCAATTATACAGTCAACAGGACCAGCACAGGGAGACTGAGGGGCCTCTGGTCAAATGCAAGATGACGCCAGAATCAATCTCTAGCTGGAATTGGAAATTTTGCAACTTTAGTCAGTTGCATCAGCAGAAACTCCCTAAACTTTAGGAAACCCTTTTAAAAAATTAATTTTTTAAAACTTTTCAGAACTATCAGCTTTTAAGCTCCAAATGCAAAAAAACCTGTGACTGTCCAGCGTGAGATGAACATCAGATGGAACATAGAACATTAATCGTTTTATTTATTTCAAGTCAATATCAACAAGTGTTCAAATCTGTATAACTACACACATTTAACTTAGCAGAAAAAGCCGACAAAATTCTGCTTTTTCTCTGTGAATCAGCTGATCAGAGCTGACGAAATGCAGCAAAAAAGAGAGAAAAACAGGTAGAAAGGTGAAAAACCTTAAACGGGAGGTTCCTGGCGAGGACTTCCAGCCAAATTTTTTTGCGGCCACAGCTCCGACAGGGGAAGGGGCTTAAGGGTATTAATTTTCAATTTTTGTTATCTGTGTGACCAGATTCTCTTGGGGAGACCCAGACCCGGGCCCCCTTGTTGGCTGCATAATTGCCGACGACCCACACTGGATTAATCTCATCACCCCCCTGGAAACAAACCCTCATTTCGTGTGTGCCTGTCCTGCACTTATCCTGCCTCCTTCAAACATTGAAGTTTCTAATTTGAACAAGCTGACATTAAATCATGGATACGTCGTTTTTTAGAGGCTAAACAAATAACTTTTCTCTATTTTTTTCATTTTGTTGAATTTAAAGGTACTCTATGACACTTAACCTCAGTGAAGCTTAGCGGAGCTTTTTCTTTGAAAAAGATAAATCAGTCTGCATTCTTTCCTTCACTAGTTTTCCTTTTTACAAGCCTTAAAAGCGACCGACTCATTTGAGTTCTTCTTTTTTCCATGTCACTCCCATCAGCTTTCAACACAGCTCTTACACTCTAATCTGAAATTGTTCGGATTAAACGGGCGGCCAACCCTCTATCCATAATTCTGCTGTCCCCTCCCCCAGTTCCTCGCTGTCCCACGCACACACGCTCCCACACAAAGCCTCAGTTCTGCCAGACTAGTCATTTTGATAGCATAAGTATGATGTTTGAAAGGCTGAAAGAGAGGGTGGGTGTGTCCAAATACAAGGAATTGCAAACGATAAGGCGGGGTGTGACGGATAAACCGAAAAAGCGGTGCTTTAAGGTTTGGTGTGTGTGAGCGACGACCAGAGCAAATGAAGAGCAAACATGATAGTGAGTCGGAGTCAGAGTTTGGCAGCACAAGGTCGTTTTAGCCCAGATATGACCGAGCGCTCCCACCCCAGCCCGTCAAATCTCCACCATCCTGCTGCCGTACCACACCATCACACTAAACGTCTCAAAGCTCATCAGGACAGGCCAGCAGTTTAGGATTTAATGTGGCATCATTCACCTGCCTTAGTTCTCAGTGGACCAATAGGATCTGGGACCGCAGCAAATACACTGAGAGGAGTCGCTGTTCACAGCAGTGGTGCAAGTGGACACGACTGCCTTCACCTCCTTGTGCTATATGGAGCTGTGGCCTGAGATGCGCTGGACCTAACATGGAATTTGGGCTTTTAAGTGACGTCTGAGTGCAGAAAAGGGAATAAAAAGGAACCTGAGAGAAGGAGGACCAAGAAAGAACAGGGCGGGAGGCTGAGAGGGTGATGGGAAACGTCAACAAAACTTCCAAAAAGAACAGCAAAAGGGAGAAGGTAAGGAAACATATGCTTGATAAGAAACAAGATCAGATTTTAAACATCTCTTAACTGTTTAAAATACAGATTCAAACACTTTGTTAGCTTTTTTTCAAAATCGTACGATAATTGTTATCTAAGGTAGATTTTTATGATGCAGTTGGTTGTTCTTGTCTAAGGAAGCGTCCCCCATTGAGCGAAGTGGTGTCCCCGTGGCTTCAGCCATGCTGGGTCCCCTGGGAGGGGCAGGGGAGGTGGACACCGAAGAGGAGGAGGAGGAGGAGGAGGAAGGAGGGAGCGGTCGTGTGTTTGATGACCCCTTGTGCACTCTGGTTAAGAACTGCAACATGTTGCACAACATAGTCGGGCCTGCTTGCATCTTCCTCAGACAGGGCCTCGCTCAAAGCCAACTTGTATGTATGACCCCACGAACACGTGGAACCAAACTCACCACACAAAGCAGAACAGAAACACTCACAGAGTTCAAACACAGCAAAATAATTCATGAACTTCCCCAGTTCTGCATTTCTAATGAATCACTCTCATTGTTGACCTTTGACTTCCTCCTTTCATGAACATTTGTAAGTGCTTTTAGGAGAAGGGGTGACGTCAAATTGTCAGAATTGCTGAACGATCTGTGGCTGATACGATACTGTCAACTAAAGGCGTGATTCACTTCTCTTTGGTGATTCCATTCATGACATCACATGCTTTTTTAAACATTATTGTTCTCAAGAAAACGCTGCACCAATTAAAAAAAATAATTCTATGTTGGTGAATCAGTTGACTTCTTCAGAAATGTTTTTTTTAAGCAACATATACTTTAGCTAGGATAGAGATAAATGCTTTTATTCATGAGCTTGTACAGCCAAATCAATTTATAACTTTTAATCATTATTGGACTGTATTCATTTAAAAAATGTAACATGGGTCTAAAGTACTGTTGTAACCTCAGTCAGAGGGATTCTACAGTTCTTTGTGCTCATGCTTTAGGTTTTTTTTTAAAATCATAATCTGAGATATATTTGTTTGATTCAAGCCATCAGTTTTCAGATACAATTTGGTAAATATTACATAAAGATCTTCCAGGATAAAGAAGATAAAATCAGTAAGGAATATTAATCACTACATAACAAGTGACATCATGTGCGAAAAAAAAAAAAAAAAAAGATTCCTTTAAATCATTTTTGAAAATCTTTTAGTGTTTTTATTCAAGTTAATCACTCCAAAGTCTGATTTAAGATGTTATGTAAACAGAAAGTACATTTAAGTAGTTTGATAGTTATATGTATGTAAGTGGTAGCCAGATAAGCAGATAGACAAGCGGAAATATGTGGGAAATTTTGTTACAATCTAGCTCCTTATATTTATTTATTTTTAGTTGTTATTGTTGTTCATTTGTTTATTTTTTGAATCTTTGAAAATAAAAAGTAAAAGAAAAAATAATAAAGTACATTAAACCCTTTAACATGGGAGATGACGCCAGCAACACCTAAATAAAAGACACTCTTTGACATAGCCGAACACTGCGATCTGTTTTTGTGATCAACATGAAATAATTGATACAGAGAAAAGCGGCTTTGCAACATTTGACATCGCTATAGCGTAAAATGTTGCATAACCGCACAAAGCTGCTTGTCTCAGCGACGGAATCTTCTGCTTTACGTTGAGCGCAAAAACAGTTGAAGAGTTACGGTAGTCAAAAAAATGTCAACACTGGAGCCAAAGTTCAGTGTATAATAATAAAAATTATAATAATAAATCTTATTTATATGACACTTTTCTGGGCACCAAAGATCACCTTACAGGTAAAAACAAAATATAATGCACAGCTTAAAAATAACAAAGTCATAAAACTTATAAAATACAAGAAAGTTCCATTAATTAGGGTGGGTCTGCCAGTCTGAAGAGGTGGGTTTTGATATTTTTGATTTATAATAAATAAAGAGTCTTCATAACTCTGAGACACAAAAAGGTCAATATTCTGTATGAAAGAGTTTTTTCTGTTTTTATGTACTTTCGTCTTGTTTTGAAGACATTGCATGTTTGCAAATACTAAGAGATTTCTACTGACATCTCTTTAACAGACTGATGCTCTTATTTAGCTCAAAACTTCAAAGCTTAAACAGTAAATGTTTTAAAATAAAAGAGAAAGCTACAGGCTCTTTATCTCCCTTTTTTTTTCGCAGTTTTTTGTAAAAGAACATTAGAGAGACTCTCTGCAAGAACAGATGAATAAATTGTTTACAACAGTGCAAATAATTATTTGTAAGTTTTTTTGTTTTTTAACCATTCTCATAATTGATCAGTTTGTCAGATAAATGTCGTCTTTTGTCAGTTATAGTGAAACTTTGCTTTCATGCATGTTATTTAAGCATTAGCCTCAGTTGAACCTTTTTCTCTGCTGAAATTAGATCATCATTTGGGCAGAAAGCTGAGCGATTTAGACTTATTTGAAACAATTCACTTTGAAACCAAATTCAATCCATTTGGGCTTAAAAGACAGATTTTTGCTCTTCACTCAGCAGGATCATGTTTATAACTCCCTGGAGATCTTGGTGCCATTTTCATTTTTTTTCTTTATTTATATCTATTTCCTGAAAACTTTAAAAAAAAAAGGTTTTCAAGAATATATTTATTTATTGTTGTAGTTTGCCCTTTCTGCCTTTTTATAGCTAATTAAAAAAAATCTTTACTGACAAGTCAAGTGATTCTTTGATTTAGTTATTAACAAAATATATATAAAAAAAAAAAAAAAGATTTTCAGTACATCTGAAGCCTTCTTGGAAGCCATATTGTATTTGACTTCAACTAAGTCGCAAATGTCAAAAAAGTGTCTGTTGTGCATTGATTTGTTGTGTGCTGATGTGTTAACTTGTGTTAAAACAAAGGCCAAACGCACAGCGGGGCAGATACCGGCAAAAATCCGAGGCAGAGAGGAAAATGATAAAGCGATAAGCCCTCATGATTTGTAATGCAATTTAGGGTTGTAATCCCCCTGCTGTTGCAGTTATCCCTGCATCCTCTTATCCCAGTCTGCTTTATTCCTGCTGTTGATTTCTGCACCTCACAGTGAACACGCTTATCCCAGCGTCACCTTTTTTAAGCTAGCAGCAAGAGCAACTAGAAAATCATCACAGCAACTTAAACTTACAACGGTCAAGGTCGTTTTTTTTTTTTTTTTTTAAATCTTAAGCTTTAGTTGTGTCTTACTTAAGAAAACAGATGTTGGTGATGATATTTTATTTCAGACATGAACTTAATTGAGCAAAGAGAGAAATATATATATAAAAAATCTTAAACTAACTTAAATTGAGTGAGAAGAAGTAAAAGCCTTTTAAATTCTAACCACCATGCCCTAGATTAGGGGTCTGTAACCTGATGCTTCAGACTCATTCGTTATCCATCCTTTGTGGCTCTTGGGCTGTGAAGGAAAATATTAATAAAAAATATATATATATTTTTGAGTTTTGGTTATTTTGTTTTAGTTAATAAAATGTTGTTATTTACAGTTAAATTTTTAATATGCCATATAACCAAGCAAAATGATAGTAAAATGTTTCATATAGTAACAAATCATTGCTGATGAAGCATATATTTAAATTGGGCTCTGGACAAAAGTTGTAAATGGAGAAAAAGGATGAAGGTGCACCAAAGTGATAGAAAACTCCATGCCTGATTTATCATCCTAACATTTCTTACTCAAATAAATCTGCTGCAGCAGGAGGATTCTGTTTAACACATGGTGTGTTTTATTTTGAAAGGAACTTGTAGGTGTTGCTCAAAAGTAAAATAAGTTAAAATTGTTAAAACAAAAATTATAAACGGTTACAATTCAATTGTTGAAAATGATTTAAAAAAAGATATAAATAAATGGTTTAATAATTATCACAAAATTATATATAGTTTATTTTTCTAAACAATAAAGTGGGACTTGGTGGATTTGAGCCAAATGTCTCTTTTAGCACTAGAGATGGCAGAATATGCAAAATTATATTATTATTACATTAATAAATTATTACTATGTTATTACTATACTAGTACATATACTATATATTAAATTATAGTTCCCTTTCTAATGAGACACATTCAGTTTCCGATGCACATATTTTCATACACAGAAAAAATCATAAATTATGTTACTACAAAGAACAAAAGAACAACAAAAGTCTTATAAGTTCATTCATCTAAAAAATGTCACCATGTTGAAAAAAGTCATCTAAACCAGTACAGTGTATAGTTAATAACCTAATCTGAAAAATATTTCTAAGTCCAAAAATACATTAAGGAACTAATGCTGCACAATGAAAACTGATGACTGCTTAATAGGACTAATATGACTGAATATTTGTTGTGTAAAAATGTATGTCCATTAAACAACTCTGTTGTGACTGACATGGAAGCAGATATGGAGAGCGACTACGTTGAAGTGTAATCTGACTGATTTTTTTTTTCAATTGTTCTGTTTTTCATCCACACCCATGCAGGACAGAGATCTACGACCAGAAGAAATGGAAGGTACAGAGAAACAAACGGCTCCTCCCCTCTCTTTCTGTTCCTTCTCAACTTCTTTCTCTGACGACTGCTTAATGATCAAACATTTCATCAGAAGTTTGCAGTAGACTGTTATTTGTTGTTTATGTATTAGGGCTCCAGAAACAAGATGCTTTATAAAGAGAAAGAAACATCCTTTATTGATCCCATTGAAAAAAAAAAAATACTGAAAAGCAGCTAGATACCAACACTCCTGCCACCAAAAACTATACCCAGTGAAAAAATAAAAATGTCAAAAATACATAATATTGTGAATTAATTAAGCAAACGTTGGGGTGTCAGGTAAAGATTTAGACCCAATCAAATTCTTCCCTTCCCATACAGTTATGAAATATAGTGTCTCTGATTTTGGATCACTTTCGCTCGATGAGGTCATGATAGTTGCCAGTCCGCTGGCATTTACGCGGCCTTTCCAGCGCTTGAATGTACATGACAACAGTGGTTGTGTAAATTTAAAAGTGTTGTTCTACAACAAAAAGTCATTTATTACTTTTAAATATGAACCTCTCAAAGACCAGCGCATCCATGTGAGGAAATTTGGCACAACACGACGTGGAACCCTCTTGCGAGGGGGGTTCTGTTTCCCTCTGCTTGGAGGGAAGGATTTGAAAAAATATATTTTGGACACTACTTGCACTTTACAAATCGAGGGGTAGGGAGAAGAGAAGAATTCAGAGTTAGCTTTAGTGTAAATAGTTTGCTTGAATATTAAAGAGTAGTTTTTGTTGACTAGAATTAACCTTATTTCAAAATAAAAGCTAAATAAAAGATTTTCGGGACATGCCTTTCAAAATTTATGTAGTGTATTGGGAGAGGTATGGTTCGACTAAAATAGCTACTCTCTCAGCATTATGTTTTTTTTTTTAATTTTTTTTTTTTACTTTGAAGCACTGAATATTCCTTGAAGATACGGACTGGTTTTTTTCATATTCAATTTAGTAAGAGTACAACAAATAACACAAAACAAATTCATTAAATAAATGCAAACAGAGTTAATTTCCTCAGGTTTTAGAAATTGTTTTGTCTGCACAGACTCTGATAATGATGTAAAGGTCCGTAAGACCTGAAGACAGGATAATATTTTGGATCAAATTCCTCAAACTTATGAAAATGCTCAGTGTGCATCTGTCTGGATATTGGTTAAAAAGGTTAAAAAGGGATGAACTGAAGATTTAGCTGAACAATCATTAATCGTTGTTCTTTTCAGTGAACATAAACAGAAAGCATGCAATGACAGGAAATACAGAAGACTAATCTGACAGATGCTGCAGGAGAGAATGTATAGTGTGTAAAATAAAAGCCACACAATTCATGACCCAGAAATTGACACAAACAAGCTAAATATAACAAAACATGCACTAAAAGAGAAAGAAAAAAAACATCAGACAATGCCAGTAAAGTTAAGTGCTTTGATTTTACCTAGATGTAATATTTGAAACAGCTAAATGTAGTAATAGTCGTGTATACTTTCCACCATCCCGTATTCTCTCTGACTTCCAGAGCTGCGTGAGGCCTTCAAGGAGTTTGACAAAGACAAAGATGGCTTCATCACTTGTAAGGACCTGGGCGAGTGCATGAGGACAATGGGATACATGCCAACTGAGATGGAGCTCATCGAGCTCAGCCAGCAGATCTGTGAGTATTTATCCACCAGCAGCCAGAGCAGAGAGGGTTGCACAATCTGCTGCAGGGCTGACACAACCTGACAACTGTACCGATACCTGCTAGATATGACATGCAAACGCAATATTAAAGAGAGAAGTAAAAAAGAAGTAAATATGTTTTACTCTTTACTGTTTGCTTGTCTGGTTTCAGGTGGTGGCAGAGTTGACTTTGAGGACTTTGTGGAACTGATGGGGCCCAAAATGCTGGCTGAGACTGCAGACATGATTGGAGTCAAAGAACTAAGGGACGCTTTTAGAGAGGTTAGAAACACTGAAATAGT
This sequence comes from Oryzias javanicus, assembly GCA_003999625.1. Lineage (NCBI taxonomy): Eukaryota > Metazoa > Chordata > Actinopteri > Beloniformes > Adrianichthyidae > Oryzias > Oryzias javanicus. Next base: position 4,886,660 of record CM012437.1, read on the forward strand.
TTTGTTCTTTTCTTTTACTTAAAATAAATTTTTTCAACCTATTTTCTTTGAAATCCTCTTTTTTTTTACCCCATTTCCAGTTTGATTCTGACGGCGATGGTCAGATAAGCCTCGGGGAGCTGAGGGAAGCTATGCGGAAGCTCATGGGACAGCAGCTCAAACACTGTGAAATCGACGAGATCCTCCGAGACGTGGACCTCAACGGGGACGGAGAAGTGGACTTTGAAGGTGAGCTGCATTATAAAAAGCAGAATAAAATAAATAAATAAAAATGAATCTTTCCAGGATTGACTGTTAGATTTTATTGATCCTTGGTCAACGATCAGATCAGAGCAGCCTTTCCTCAGCCGATGCAATGACATATCTGTTTTTGTCTGCAGAGTTTGTGCGAATGATGTCCCGCTGACTCTCCTGCAAACCAGATGATTCTACTGAGGAGCACAGCGTGCATCATAAACATTTTCTTCTTAATTCTGTTGTACAAAAACCTCTGTGTCTTCACTCATGTCATCCTATTGTTGTATCCATTTAAATTGTGTGCAATAACAGACTGACTGCAGCTCTGTGGTCTCTAAAAAATCTGAAAACTGTAAATATTTTAAAGAAGATTTCAAACCTTGTGAAATGTGTACTGTTGGCTGTCTTTTATTCATGTTAGAATTTATGTAAACCATAAAAATGCAGCTATTTACAAAGAAATGAGTTTACATAAATACAAAAATATTACATATTTTCTGATTATATAGCTTTTGACAAATTAAAAAGAGAAATATATTTGTAGGCTGTATTTTTTTATGTATTTTGCTGTAGAAACTTCCACCTGCATTTATCTTCACATTTGCACTTTTAAATCTGAATTATTAAGCTATATTTACTTTTTAATATATTTTAAATATATTTCACAATGCCAGTGAGTGTCACTGTCTTCCATGTATTACCAGACCCTGCGTCTCTTTTCTTTGTACTGCTAAAAATGTCCCAAATTAATGTTGTATTTGTACAAAACGCCATGAAATATGATGTAAATAGGAAAATAAAGTAAGACTGACAATAAAAATAGTTTTTATTGATCTAATAATTTGAGTGCATTTTTTATTTATGGTTTTATGTCTCTTTTATTGTAGGTTATATTTACAGCTCTTCAATCCAATTAGTACTGTCAGATGATTTTCTGTTTCTCTTTAACCCTCTAATACTTGAGATGTCATTGGTAATGCTTAAACACAAAATCTTTGACATGCTGTAACTTTTCAACCGTTAGCACGATCAACGTAATTCCAGCAGATTCTGAAGGAGCTCCGGTATTAAAGGGTTAAACACGTGAATTACTTTGTTTTTCAGGTGTTTCCTGAAGAGGCTTACATGACAGCATCAACCCATGATTCATGTCTAAGACTATAAAAATGTTACTAATCGATCCATTTATGCATTTTCAGCATATATTGACGCACAAGAGTCTCAATGAAATATGTGCAATGTCATGTATGTACTGCAAAATGTCACATGACCGGAGCTGTTCACTTCCTGCTTTCACCACAAGAAGGGGATGGGATTGACAAAGCTCTCAAAGAAGAGGTTATGTTAACATTAAGATAATGTGTCTTGTGTTGATATTTGCATTTGGAGTAACTCAGCTTTGTTCATTGTGATCATAAAAGTCACAAACGCATCACTGACAACAATAGTGACCACTTCATTCATTGTATCTACATGCTAATACACATCTAACTGTTCTATCTTTTTTTCTGAGGCAACTTTTTGACTTAATTTTACATATGCACAAAAAAGCACACATTTTCTTAACCCTGTGAGGCTCAGGGTTCTGGCTATTGTTAGCAAAGGCGGGGTTCCCCCTTGACAGACAGCCGGCCTATTGCAGAGCCCATGGATTTGTGCTAGCCAGCTGCACGGTAGACGGTGTAGCAAGATCCCCTGGTCTAGCAGCACGCCCCTCGGTAGCCACGGGGGCGTAGCTGATGCGTATAGGGCTGGGTATTGATTATAATTTCCAGAAACAATTTGATTCGATTCACAAGAGCCTGGATCGTTTAGATTCTAAATTTTTTGATTTTTCAATTCAATTAAATTTCAAGTTTACACATTTATACATATTTGTTTAGAAATACATAAATAATATAGGATTTCAATATATTTATATTAATCTGATCCAGTTCACATACTGTAAAATATATTAGTCAAATAATAAGATTCTCTAAAGGAGAAGTTCTAACAAAAATGTTCAGATCTTTGACATTTTAAACATTGGTCTGCTTCTCCTGGAGGGCGTTTCAGTTTGGCCACTAGGTGGCGATCGCGCTATAGGATTACACCTTATTCCACAAGAAGAAAAAAATGATGTTTTAAGCCACAAATTGTAGCTTTTAAAAATATTTCCTTAAAAGAGTTTGAAAAAGTCATGCCTTCATTTAGTCAGTAATGTATGTTTAGGTTGACCGAACGTTTGCATTACCCGTCCTATGGGAAATTCCATTAAATGTTAGCATCAGGCTAGTGGACTTAATCTTTATTTGCTAAATCGGTTTATATTTTTTATGAATCGATTATTGATCTATTAAGCTTATATTGATTTAAATCAATTAATCAATGTTATTAACCAAGCCCTACTGGTGTGATTTCTACAGTTCCATAGGTTTATTATATTTTTCTTTTTTTTATTCAGAATTTGTGTCAAATTTGCAATCAGCTAAAAAAAAAAATACTGAAAAAATCTCAATGGCAATTACTAGCAGGAGCCAGCCAGCCTTCTACAAGAAAACACTGATGCATGATAAGTTTGAACTAGCTTACACACTATGTTTTAATGTGAATTCAGCTATATCCGTAAATTATACTTAGACAGTTAATAAAGTAATACACAATATTTTTTGTATGTATGCAGGTGTTGACTTATTGGGGGCAGTATTTGGTGTTACCGTTCAGCCTCTGGCTTCGGACCGTGGTCAGACGCCGCTGTTATTGCCGGTCCGTATCCGGCTGGCCCGCGAGTGGTAACAAACGAAAGGGACACTGTTGTTCTTGAACAGGGCTGGCAACCTCTTTATTTTCTCTCTCTTGTACAACACACTATTCAACATATCTTTCTCGAACTCTCTCTATATCAAAAACTACGTCATCAACCAGCGCAGACCGCGCCCACCTCCGTCACTGCCCCGCATCCACAGAAACTGCAGTTCTCCACAACACAAACATAATACGGGGGGGGGACAGGCTAAAACGCTAACAATGGGGTTTAAACTTGCCAGTGTTATGTTCTGTGTGTTTTGGTTTGGTTTTGTTTCACCTTCTTTCTGTGCAGGCGGTCTGTGGCTCCTCCCTGCTCTGCTGCACACACAGCTGTCTGAACTCAGCTGATTAGGCTGCTCCTCATTTACGTCGACGGCTTTTCTCCCTCAGTGTCAGTTCCTCTTGTTTGTTCTCCTCCAGTACGCTCCAGTTTCCGAGTTGTTTTATTTTTGTGGCTCTTTTAGTTTTCCCTCTGAAGTAATTTTTGGTTATTAAAGACTGTTTTTGTGAACCTGAGCATTTGTTTAGTCCAGCTGCAGACCCGTGATGGCCAGACCTACCTCTGATTGTTACTCTTTGAAATGATTGAAGACTCACAACTACAACACACTTATCTGTGAGAACACACAATAATGCTAAATGTTGGACATATTTCAATATACTATGTTCCCCCCTTATTTGCGGGGGTTAGGAACCGAAAATATGCCAAATCCACAAATACAGGAAACCCCCCACACCTGCGGCTGAAGGATATCTGTTACCGATCCATACTCATTAAAAACACTTCTGATCATGCTTTAGAAAACATTTATGAAAGAACATTGGAGTATGGCTCAAAATATATTTTCTGTTTTTTTTTAATTCAGAACAAAAAACTGCACGGCAGCTGCAGCAACTGTATGACGCAGATGCCTTAAAATCAGAAGCGTGCACTTTCTCCTTCAAATGATAAACACCTGCAGCAGATAAAAATTATCTTTTCAGAATATGAGGATTTTTTTCATTCGCGTCTGAGTCAGATGCCGCCATTTCTCCATGTTGGGGCATGAAGAAAGGAGATGGCTCTCCTCTCGCGGAGGGTTGAGGTAGTCCTGTCCACACTCCAGAGGGGGCTCTGCTGTGTGGAGATACATCTCAGCAGTGCAGCATCTCCTTTGGATGCAAAAATTTCAAACAAGCATCTTGAGTTGTTGGAGTTTTTGGGAAAACCCAAAGAGTGACGTGACTGAAAAAAAACAATCAGTGAATATGTGAAACTGCAAATAAAGAAATGTGAATAACCGGTGGAACACTGTATGGATGTTTTTTCAATATTTAAAAAAAAACTTTAAATGTTTTATTGTTCATCAATACTTTTTATGTTTACTCACCTGTTGTACATTGAAAAAACAACATTCATGAGTTGAAAGTTAATTTCTTACATAGATAGATGGGCAGACGGATGGACCGCCGCACAAAGAACTAAGTTGTCCTGTGTTAATAAAACATAAGTAAATAAAAGAACTCGTTTGATAAGAAAACTCTCATGTCATACAAGTTAAAGATCATTTATACAATTAAACATCCTGATTCATGAGTTTCCTGAAGACAGTATTTCAAGATCAACAGCAAATTCTGACAATGTTTGTTCAAACATCTGAGCTACAAGCCATGATGAAGAATGAACAAGAGTACATTAAAGACACACCCTGTAAAGTCAATAAAACACTGATAATTGAGCTTGGTCTTATTTGTTGATTAATATTTTCCTTTGCTTAAAAAGCAGAACACGTGTGTGTTTGTTATGTCTTCTGTCCCATCTCTTGACAGATGATGAGCAGAGAACTCACAAGGTTAGAGGAAAAGAGCTGATACAAAACCACAATCTAGTTTTTTATTTCTGTTTTTAATGTATTTTAAAAAAAAATGTCAAGGTTGTAAGAAAATATATCAAAATATTTGTCTTCACCACATAAGATTAGAGTGCAAAACCATTTTACTTTATTTTTCTCCTTTATTAAAAAAAAAAAAAAATTAAAAGACTTCCTGTTTTGGTGTTAAAGTCTTATTCATGGAAATGGAGGGACCCATTCAATTGAATTATGAAGCATGCGCTCAAACTTCAAGAACAATGTAGAACTTCTTGAGGCTGGAATGGGGATTTGTAGGGTATGCAGAGATGGAGACTGTTGGAAGCTCTGTTGGTTATGAATGATTAAGTTCTAAGGCTGTCAGGACTCTTTTACAGGTTAACTTTAATATTATCTTTCCTGTCCAAAATAAAGGGGAAAGGGGATTAGAATGACTTCATGTAATCAGAGTAAGAGAGACAAGCTAAGAGCAAAGAGCTTCTATCTGCAATGTTTGTTCTCAGAACAAAAACAATTGACAACTGCATGAATTAGTTTACTGAGATATTTACATGTGTGAATGCTGAAAAATGCATCTTATAAGACGACTCAGACATTGCTGCATGTGTAAAAACTCTCTTTAAAATGCATTACTGAGCTAAAGTTGATTATTTTTAATGTGCTTTCATGGGTATGTGTATATAATCTCTATTGAGTGGCCCCTGGGACCAGCAGAGTTTAAGTACAAGAGACTGAGAGACAAGTAGGTTACTTGACAGGCTAAAAGCAAATAACCAACAAGGAGGTTCAAGGACAGGAGGCTTTTTATGGGATATCTTCTTGTTCCTCGCCCTCACCAAGGCCAAATAGAAATTCTTCCCCTACCTCTATGACTTCTCCCCATCCCTACATTTAGCCCTCCAAATGAAGAGTTATTGAAAAATAGTGTCTTTGAATTTGGAGGCTCTAGAACTCGATGGGGTCATCCGTACTCTCAGGTCATTTACATTCTCTCAGAAAATACATAACATCAGTTTTCTACCTTTAAAAAGTAAATCTAAAACAAAAAGTTATTACTTACATTTAAATGTAAACTTCTGTGGCTCAGTGTACACCCATGAATACTAATTACTTAAGCTGTAGAATGAATGGTACTCTGAGGTGGTTGTATTTCAAACATAATGGACATTTTTCAAAATGACACCAAAAGAAGAGCCAATAAATGCTAGCAAACATTTATTGGTTAATATCAGAGGACTATTCATTTGGTTTTCACTTGCTCCAACGGAACCACATGTGCAACGTTTTCCTGTGTTGATAACACGTGGTTATGTAAATACAAAAACTTGTTTGAAAAGAAAATGACAAGATCATTGTAAGCTCATTTACAGACTTAAACATCCTGATTCATGAGTTTTCTCCCAGTTGTTTCCTCATGACTGCTGGAAGATGAGAAGCAAATTCTGTTTGTTCAAACATCTGAGCTACAAGTTATAATGAAGAAGGGACACAAATAAATGAAAGAAGCAACATGTAAAGTCAACAAAAAGGCTGATAATTGAGCTTGTTCTTATTTGTTGATAAATATTTTCCCGTTCTGGAAAAGCAGAACACGTGTGTGTTTGTTATGTCTTCTGTTCTACCTCCTGACAAATGATAAGTATCTTTGGAGAGTATTTTTTTTTTCTCAAAAAACTTTTGGTTTGTTTCAATAAAGATAAATAAAAAAACACATTGTAAAAAAAATTCTGACTGATTTTGTTGTAGTTTATGCACGAGAGGTATATCGTACCCTCGCTTGTGTACTTGCATGCTGACAGCAGAGAAGGAGCATCAAAGAAAAAAATCCTCAAAAGACGGACTAATATGACTAATTTTTATTTCTCAAATGACTATTTCTTAAGGTGGACATGCATTTATTTTCACATCATACATGATTTTTTTGCTCTGAAGTACTAAATGAAACTCTTTTCATAATAAAAAGGTGGCCAGGAACTCCTTCACCGAGAGGTGGCAATTTTTGCCGGGTGCCAGCTACTTTTGACGTCCCCGCCCAAACGCTCTGATTTCCATAGGAACCACTATCACCCTCAAATTCTAAGATTTAACTAGTTCGTCCCTTAGTTCCTGGTGTTACTTCACTTTCTTATGTTCCATCTTCTTGATGGTGCTGTCATTTGGCAACTAACAAAATGGCTTCCCTTTGTCTTTTATCCACCACTACAATGTCAGCTTGGTTCGCCATGACCATCATATCAGTTCCTGTTTTTATGAGATACTACACCGTCACAGACATCCATGGTTTCCAGGTTGGAGCGAGTGGAGAATTCTTCATTCACTGCAGTACTCACTGATGTTATAACCCTTACCCTTTGTTTGGTCAGCATCCCTTAATACTCTTTCCCCTTGAGTTTTGCGAAGTTCAATGTGGCCGCTCCTGGATCTGTCATATTTTGGTTGTTCTAGAGCCTATTTCTGATAACGTCCCAATGTAGTTCTATACTAATGGTTTTTAATCCTCTAGGTCAGGGGTCGGCAACGTTTAACATTTAAAGAGCCATCCCCGTCAATTTCTCACCCAACCACAACTCAGAGGGAGCCACAACGTCTTACAAAAATAAGACACTCCTTTGTATTTATGTTATTTTTACTATTATGATAAAAATCACCAAATTATCGTTTTATGTACATGAATAAAACTGAAACATTATGAGAAAAATATCATTTCTTTCCTAAATATAAAATAGGTAACAACTTTTACATAATTTCCTTTCAAAATAAAAGACAGGATCATCTCCAAGCAGCAAATATTGTAATTTGTAGTTTAATGTCAGCAGCAATTAGAAAAGAAGAAGAAACAATAACTGTGTGCAGTCTATTTTATAGTTTTTGGTGGAAATTCATAAACTGAGATATGTAGAAATAATTCAGAGCTTATTACTGACTCTTATGATGTTTTCAAACCATACAGCATAATTAAAACCCTTGACACAGTCTGCTTATTATAATCTGGTGTGTGTGAATTCTGGTTGTGCTCAAGTTTGGTGGTACTCTGTGCTCTGTTGAATTGTTTTAGCACGACTACGAAGCTGTGACGCTTGACGGGTTGTTGGAGCATTGTGGGTGGCGTGGTTCAGAACCTGGTGGAGGGATACATATGTTTGTGAATGACTTGAAGGAAGTTTTCTTTTGATAAATGAGCCTCACAGACAGAAAAATAGGCTAAAAATGAAAAACATTTAAATTTTCCTCAACCAGAGAGCCACAATGGAGGGGTCAAAGAGCGAGATTTGGCTTCGGGGCAGCAGGTTTTCAAAACCCTGCTCTAGGTCAACCAAGTTACCATAGAGAGACCATCGTCTCCCTAAACATGTTCTAGTTAGTGCACTCAAAAGATGGCTCCTGCGGGCCAAGTTTGAACCTTCTTCTGAACTGGTTTTGAGGGTCTGACAAGTGGTCTGAATGCTGGAATCAACGTAACAGAAATGTGGTCCAAGTATCAAAGTGGAGACAGGGTTCTGCATAATACAACCATATAAATACAATGCAGTGGGTTCTCCCAGCTTCTATCAATGTTAACATGCTGAAAGAATTTAGGGGCACTATCTTTAAATATGCATGGTGAGATCTCTGGCATTAATGAACGGTCCTTCAATTAATAACCAGCTCAATAGATCTAAACCTTTGGAATCACTAGGGGACTTTCAAATTAAAGTGGAAGTGATTTCCCATAGTGGACAAAAAGGTGTGCATATAACAATCACAAAACTTTACTAAAGATGAACAGTAAGTGGAGACTTCTTTCACTATTCTGGCTAGCTGGGGTTTGTTGTTCCTCTAGCATAATAACCCCCTTACTGTCTGTTCTTGTGCTTCTTCAAACACTGTCTGCAAAATCGTCTCTTCTGACAACCACCACTATCATGGACTTAAGGCATGACTGGAACAGTGAGCTGGGGTCATGCAGTCTTCAGCATAGATCAGCGGCTGCATGATTGCTAAGATGTCAAGCAAATATGACTATCTCTGGTGTCTCTACACCTTGAGCATTGAGATGAAAAAGAAATAAGCTACATTCTGGTCCTCTGTGCCACTTCCACACCATAATACTTCCACCACAGAACCCCCTTCTTACCCATTTTTAATTTTAATTCTCCCCTGAAGCAGATTGGGCAAAATGATTGAAAATATCAAGTGTTATTTGTTAGTAAAAATAGAGAGCATGAACTAACTTTTTCTCAGCTTCACCAAAGTTTAATAAAAAACAAATAAATAAAGTTTTTAATCTAACGAGACAAAATTTCAGCAACTCAGCTTTATATTTCAATCTAATGTATAGATATATTTGATATGTGCTACATTTGTGATGAATGAGGAGTGGTAGAATTGCAGCACCTGTCTGGTGCTTTCCTGTCATCATGAACCAGAGCCTCTGGGAAACTTCTTCCACGACTTGATGATCCTAAACTACGAAGATTCAGGACGGTTTTGAAGGCAAAAATGGTCAACCTGGTACTGCAAATGTGTGATAAAGTGACAAATGAGTGTCTGCAACACAACATGTGTCTAAAATTAGTCTAAACTGTTTACTTTCATAATCCCACGTCATAACTAATATTTAATCTTTTCTTTTTTTGCTTCCTTGTGGAGTTTTCTGTCAGAATCTTTGAGGACATTTCTGTTCTATGTATTTAGGTTGTGTGTTTTTCTCTCTAAAACTGTAATATGATCATCAGGATGTACTGTAACGTAAACTGTCTCTCATGACTTTGAGGTTATTTCAATTTCTTCTTCTTTATTTGCTTCATTTTAGGATCCGGGTACAGTCAGCCAAAGCCAAACAAAAGGGTTATTCACGTGTGTATTCATATGTTGACGATGCCAGCCTGTATGTTCAGGTTTTGCATATATAAAGCCCCATGGCGAGCTCCTTCTGCACTTCTTCTTGGTGTTTGCTGCTCTGTAGCAGCAAGTGAACATCTGGGAGCATGACTTCACCACGATGGATGATCCTCGTCTGCTTTTCCCTGATCTCAGGTACCACACAGCTGTTCATGGAGTCATTTATTCTCCTGAGCAGAAGAAATGATTCAGCTATTGATGAATGCAGTGCAGTCTTTCCTTTTTCACTTGCATGTGTATTAATGAACAGGATTCTGCAATCACCTTCTTTTGGTCAATGTTCACTAACTTGTTTTTGTTTCTTAGTCTTTGGGACAGGAGAGAGTTTGACGATCATTGACATCCGTAAGTGTAACTGAATTCATGCTTGTTTAAATCCTCACAAACGTCACAAATGATGTTAAAGATTCTACACGACTGGCTAGAATGACCAAACTCAGCAAATGGAATGCAATGCAAATGCTTTTCTGAAGAACCAAACTAACACAAAGAGTCTATATTGGAATTTGTAAAATTATCATTTTTAAAATTACATAATGCTTTTTAATTAAAGCTTTCCGAGTTTTAATTAAAAACCCTAAATGTTTAAAGAAGGAAGTTTTGTCTTAGAACTCATTCATGTTTCTATTTTTTTTTTCAGCGAATGAAAAAAATTCTTTATCTGCAATTGTTGCTCAGATGACCAGAGCAATCGCTGGTAAGTTAGAGGATTTTCAATCAAACATAATATATTTGTTTACTTTTCTATAACTTTTTATGTGATACATATTTAATCCTTTTCTATTGAGTCATCACACACCTGGTCATCAGTAACATTAGTTTTACTTCATTTAAAACTGTTGAGATTTTTTTTGTGATCCAATTAAATTACTTTTTAATATTCACATTTCATGATTTTAGTTATTATGAGTTAGATGAGGTACATTTTAATGTTTTTTAATGCAGTTTAAGTCTGAGTCAAATCAGATTTCACCCTGAAGCAAAGAATGAAGCAGGAAAATCTGACAGGATCAGAAAATCAACACGTCATCATTTCATAAAAACTTTCTTTTTCAGATCTGAATGCCAGCCACAAAAGACTGTTGGCTCAACAAGGCCGGAGCGTATGTAATTGTAGTGAGTATAAATAACAAGTCAACCAGTCAATTAGAGTTTGGAAATAAAAACCTGATGGTCACAAACATATTTAATGATTCCTGTACAGATTTATATTGCTCACACTTTATTGATAATTTTTCTTACATATTTTTATTTCTGTGTGATACATTTGATACCCATGACAAAATCAATTATGTCAAGGATATATTTTATGGCAGAACATAGATTTTCTTTTTTCCACACACTGCAGTTCACAACTGATTCTGCCATCAGAACTTTCAAAACTTTGTCTTTTAAACAATTCTTGAATCTTTGATTTATAAACTTCTTCTGATTATTAATCAATGATACTTTTTTAAAACAAAACAAATCAGTGTGATTTGAAATTTAAAAGCATTTCATTATAAATAAATGAAATTGAAGTGAGTGTTGTTTTTTTCAGACCCGGCTGTGCTCCGATCCTGCTACTCACAAAGAAATCTTGCAAATGGAAGGCTGAACTCTTGCAGTGAGTATGAAATGTAAACTATGTTATTATTTAGTGAAAAAATTATTGATTTTGATCATTTGCATCTCTGAGCAAATGTGAATGATCTTGAGATTGCTGCAAGAATTAATAAATACGATAAGTTTTACTTTTTATTACTTTTTGATCAAACAAAAATGTCAAATTTACTTTATCAGACTGATTATCCAGAGTCACAGATTCCAGTAAAGCATGAGCATAATGGAAACACATTTCTTACATGGCTAACACTTTTCAGACAACCTTCTCTGATTTTGAAAATTACTTTTACATCATCTTGTGCTAAAATATACCATATTTTAGAAGTAGAATTGAGTTTTATGTTTCAGGGTTTTTTTTATGGTGTACAGAGACGCTAAAGCATCTAAAATCTTTTGAAGTCCTCTATTTCCTTCATGGCAAGGTTTAAACCCATTATAATTAAAACATTTAACAAAGATAATGTTTTGTCACCACATTTAAAAGTTAAACTGCTCAAATAAATGTTGGACCACAATTAGAAAACATGTCTGTAAAACATTGATTGTGTATTTTATTTTCCAAAGAAATCAGCAAAATAAGACTTTTTTTTTTCTTGACTGGGTAAATAAAAAATAAAATAAATATGTGTGCAGGCACCAGGGAAATGAAATATTGATTAAAAAAAATAAAGTAAGAATTCTGCTTTTATTGTATCTACATCATAGTTCACTAACTATGTCACACTGCATTGTATTGATCTGATTTTGTTGAAGTCAGACAAATACAGATTTGAGCTGAACTGGTGATTAAACATTTCTTCGTAGTTGCAGTCCAAACATGTAGACCAACTAGAAAGAAAATGTCATTTATTGCAGCTTTTGGCAGAGCAAATGCCTTTTATTAAGCTATGTGTGTAACCTTTATTGTTCTAAAAAATACTCAAATCTCAAAATCTCCTTTTTTTCCCCACAGATTCTCAACTGAGATCACTGGTTGTCCAGAGATCCTCTTTACAGCGCCAAGTCAACGCCCTCCGTAAGTGTAAGAAAGTCAGGACCTAATGTGGTGTTAACTGATACATTTTGGCAAAAACAATAAAAATGAAATAACAGAATTTTTTAATGCAAAGTTTCAGCACTGATTATTTAAAAACTCTGAAACATAAATTGTTTAATTATATAAAATAAGGAAATGCAGATGTCTAAAATTTGAATTTTATTTTATTTTTAAGTTAAACGATTAAGTTGCATTTTATGATCTGATACCAACATCTCTAATAATGTTTATTGTTTAGAGAACTTGAACATTTTAGACAAGAAATTATATTAGATCAAGTTTGAGCCGTGCACGCAACAATCTATGTCAGGAAAGATGCCCAAATGCTAACATTGTTGCTTAATGCTCATCAATAGTTATATTTGTAGGTTGTTTTGTGAATGGAGTTCAAAGATAAAGGATGTTTATTGATCTTACTGATCCATGGTAGATTCCTTTTTTTACAAGATTTCTTATTCTTTGTTGTCTTCAAACTTTCAATAAAGAATTTAATTGATCTTCCTAAAAACATGTTATAATCCTCAGGTTCCCAGTATGCTGCAATGGTGAGACAGAGAAGCGTATTGCAGAGTCGGTTGAATGTGTTTAGTAAGTATGAGACAGTCAGTCAAGAAAACTAAAATGTTTTACTCATATTTAGTTTGGTTTTTAAATATTTTATATTGAAAATAGCGTACATAGAAATGTTTCATTGATATTTTGTTTTCAGTAGACTAACAAAACTTTTCTTTTTGGGGGGGGGGGGGAGTAAGTCTCAAAATCACAAAACAAAAACTCAGTCAAATTAATTTCCAATCAATGATACGAGGTCAGATGATTTTTACATTTTTTGGTCAGAAATTCTGTTGTTAAAGGGATTTTAAAAATGAAATTTACCTGAGACCATCTCTTAAAGTTCATCATTCATCAAGTGAGAGCGCTGACATTCAAACATTTTTCATTTTGTTTCGGTTCAGAAGATTTCTGTGTGCAAACTGTTATGAACAGAACAATGAAAACCCTGGAAACTGCTGCTTGTCTGTCATTAGTTCATGGATCATTTCCTAACTATTGTAGAGTCAACATGTCCATTGAGATACATTAATCACAGCTGCAATGTTTTCAAAAAGTATTTTTGAAAGGAGAGAGGTCCCACGACATACTAACATGGCTAATTTCTGAGTTGACTATTGTAGTTCTATTTATCACGTTTAGGCTGTGTCAGTATTCAACCTCTTTGGTTGTTCAAATCAAATTAAAACCTCTGACAAAGCTGGTTTCTGAACACCTGTCTTTAGAGGAGAGAAATAAAAGCCTTAATGCTTTGATTTTTTTTTGTGCTTGGCTTAATACCAAACAAAGTTCTTTGCTCGCTTGATGTGCTGAAGATAGAAACTGGAGAAGGTAACAAAAGACGATAGTTGACATTTGAAAATATTCCAAAGAAATACTTCTGATTAATTTGAAATATACATTGTGGACTTTCTTAGTCTATGTTTAACTTTTGTAAGACGGCAATCTATAAATAAGTATGAATGTGCTGTCATACAGAGTTGGATAGTTGGTAGTTATTTATTCTTAAAAAAAAAAAATCAGAAACTTTGACGGTTTTTCAGTTCTATGAACTTTTTTTTAATCTAGAGGAGTTGTCTTTCAATTAGTTTTTTCGCTTTCATCAAGAGAAAATATAAACTCATTTTTTAAGTTAATTGTTTTCTTTTTTTTTTTTTGGGTGACTAATATCTAACTCTAAACATTCTCTCCAACAACAGTCAGGTATCACAATTATGGATGGAAATATTACCGTGGAAGTTTCTATTACGTCTCTACAAGCACCGCAACATGGGTGGCCAGTCGCAATTACTGTAGGGCAAGGGGAGCAGACCTGGTGGTCGTCAATGACGGTATTGAAAACGTGAGTTCACTAAAGTCTCAGTTTGAACTCTGATAACCATTTCTCTCTGATTTATTGGTAAACAAAATGCTTTCCCATAATAAATGCTGGACAGTGACTTCAAAGAATAAACGGTTTATATTGAAACAGTCAAACTGAATACTCTGAAACTCTGTGTTTCATTTTTTTTAATTAATTATCTAACTGTCTTCATAACAAAGAATTTCACCAGAGGACAGAGACGTAAGGCCTGGATTGGACTGTACAGGTCAGGATCCCGCTGGAGATGGGTGGATGGAAGTTACCTGTCACCAAGGTAAGTGCAGTTTCATTCAAATTGTTCATTTAAGAAATGCCTGGTTAAAATGACATTTTGTTTGTGATGGTCTGTGTTTTCAGAGCCAGCTTTTGGGCTCCAAGAGAACCCAACAATCTTAGAAACCAAGAACATCATGTGGAAATCCGTCTCTACAACAGTTACAACAACTGGAATGATGAACCGTGGACAACCAGAAACTTCTGGATTTGTGAGAAGAAGATTTAGTGAAAACTCCCTGAACTTCCTGATCATGAACATTAGTTTGAGATCCGCTGAAGTTAAAACCTTAATGCAGGTCATCTGCTGTCTTTTCTGCTTTACTTTTCAACTATAATGAAATCATTTGAATCTATTGGTATAAGGGGGTTAATTAAGGAATTTAATCTTTTGCTGTTCTACAACTGCATACTTTTCTGTGGCTAAATAAAGCATTGCAAAATGAACTTGGTCTGTTTTATTTCTTTATTAGCCTTAATTAGACTGAGGCAGTAGATGAGATGCACTGGACTTAGACCACAACGCTCCATTTTTTATCGTGGGAGTTCTGTTCCCAAAATAACCTTTGATAGACGAAATCTGCAAGGTAGATTACAGATGTTTTAAAGATGTAAAATCCCTCATTACATTCTTTATCCATTTTCTCAGACTGACATGAACATTTTTACCATATTGCGTCTTGTTTAAACTCTCAAAGTGCAATTTTTATAGAAAAGTTAGTCAAGGGCCAGGTTTGCATCTCTGCACCAGGCCAGAGCAGTGGAGCAGAGATGATGAGAGTTAGGCCCGCCCACTGAGTTTGACGGCAGAGTTTGACAAATTGCATTTGAAGGGTGTGTCCACTTCCGGTTTCGTGAAAAGTGTCATAAAATCATGAAATAAATAAATATATTGTGAAATGTTAAAAAGTGCTTTTTAATGGCTATTTTAATATTTTAATGCCACATTTATTTCAACATTTATTTCAACATTTATTTATTGCCACTTAAATAATTAATGGCACATTCATTTATTTAATGGTGTGTATATTTATTTCATTTTGGCTCTTTTGTATGGAGAGAAAATAGACTCACTCTGATTTGTGCGTGCATAATTGTTGATTTGTGCGTAAATTACAATCTGCGCGTGCGTATATATGATTGGTGCATGCATAATTCTTGATTCGTGCATAACTTTAGATATGTGCGTGCATGATTCTTGATTTGTGCATAAATTTGGATTTGTGCGTGCATAATTCTTGATTTGTAACTAATATAATCCTTGTTTTGCAAAAGTAAAAAAATTATACAAAATTAAAAAAATACAAAATGCAATTTACACATGCACCAATCAAAATTACAACAGCCTGAAACTAATTACTCAAAAAAATCTTTTTAAAATATGCACGGATCACCTCTTACGCACGCACACAGCCTAAGTTACGCACAAATCTACGGTGAGACTCTTTTCACGTCTTACAAATTCGTCCGTGAGGGATGCGTTCAAGTAATACCAGAATACTCGTTCATCATTTTCCCACTTTCTTAAAAATATATTCCCAATAATTAATATAAAAAGTCTAAATATGCGCTTTTAAAACACTTATACTTTTAAAAGTAAGAATATTTCTAGAAAAGGCCGTTTCGGGCTGCAGCGGCTCGTCTGACAACGCTCCTCATCAACGCCGGGTTGGAGGGGGTGGGGGGTGTTCTCTGGTCTGATCCCCCCGCCCCGCGGGAGAGAACGGCGGAGGAACGCGGTACTGAGATCTGTCCATGTGATCCCGTGATCTTATCCGGCCCAGTGGGCTGATCGAGCCCCTCTGCTCGGCGGTTGTTTAGAAGGGTCTCATGGTGCAATCGGCGCGTTCTGCTGCCGATCCTCCGGCGAGGTTCCGCGGGAGGATTAGACCAGAGTGCCTGCGGAACCCCCCCGCTTTCTGCTGCCGTTTATGAAGAACATGCACAGAGTTCTAGTCGGAAAATGCGGCGATTACAAGCGGTACCAGCCCGCTTGGAACTGAAAAAGTTTAGAAGGCTCGCTTCCCATCCCCGTGGCTGGTGACCTGACCAGCCCTCGGGACGGAGCTTCATGTTGGAGGCGTTGTCAGACAAGCCGCTACAGCTCGAAACGCCCTTTTCTAGAAATATTCTTATTTTTAAAAGTATAAGTGTTTTAAAAGTGCTTATTTAGACTTTTTATATTACTTATTGGGAATATATTTTTAAGGACGTGGGAAAATGTCTAGTTTTACCGGATGTTATTCACAATCAAAGTTTAAAACGGCTGACAAGAAAACTATGATGAACGAGCATTCTGGTATTACTTGAACGCATCCCTCACGGACGAATTTGTGAGACGTGAAAAGAGTCTCACCGTAGATTTGTGCATAACTTAGGCTGTATGCGTGCGTAAGAGGTGATCCGTGCATATTTTAAAAAGATTTTTTTGAGTAATTAGTTTCAGGCTGTTGTAATTTTGATTGGTGCATGTGTAAATTGCATTTTGTATTTTTAAATTTGTATAATTTTTTTACTTTTACAAAACAAGGATTATATTAGTTACAAATCAAGAATTATGCATGCACAAATCCAAATTTATGCACAAATCAAGAATCACGCACGCACATATCTAAAGTTATGCACGAATCAAGAATTATGCATGCACCAATCATATATACGCACGCACAGATTGTAATTTACACACAAATCAAGATTTATGCACGCACAAATCAGAGTGAGTCTATTTTCTCTCCATACTTTCGAGACTCCATATTAGTTATCCGTCGTGGTTTCACCATCAGTTACCACCTCTGACCACCAGAGGGAGCCCTCACAAGAGTTTTAACCCTGCTGTCTCTGTGCTACAACTCCAGTCAGCCACTGCCAAAGCTTCCTGGCTGTAAAGCTGGTTACCATCATCAGTACATCTAGCATTTAATGTAACTTCATGTTACATACAGTTTGACACCCAGTTCTTCTCGTGTTTTAATGCAAATTGTTGTTAAGAAAACAGTTGGCACCCATATTGCCAGAATCTTCAGCAATTCAGACTCTTTGGATGAAGTCATCCAAAAGGAACTGAAGCTTTCAGCACCATGCACAGCAGTCTTCAGTCCCCTCATTCAAAAGGACCCTCTTCCTCACATCAGTTAGGAGGGGGGTTTAAAAGTCACAAACTAATCATCCACATTCCTAAAAATGACAAAGTCCTCCAACCTGCTGCAGAGGTTTCTCCTCAGCTACATTCTACATTTCTTCCAATACTCTGTATCCTCGTTGTCCTTCACTGTCGCCATATACTTTACTTTCAATGAGTTTCCTTTCTCTGAAGGACAGAATAGACACTGACTACAGGCAACAGATGCTGCAAAGTTGTTATATGGTATGTATGGGATTTACATTTAAACTATTCTATTAAAATTTTTGTAGTTTGTTGATCTTTTAACCACATTTTCAAAATGACAAACAACATTTAGAAAAGTTGTACAAATTTGTTTTAATGTTACTTGATGTATTAGTAAAATCATTTTGTGTGTAATTACAACAGTCGTCCACTAGAGTGTGCTTATAGGTCAGGTTTGAATCAAAAGTCTCCAGTGAATGTCAAAGGGTGGTGTGCAGTCTAAAAATCCAACAAGCCAAAGCTGTGATGCTTTGATGTGGATGAAAGTTTGATGATTAGTGTGTATCTGAGGACAAAGGAGTTTGGAATGACAGGAAGTCATTCAGTCCACTGCTCAGTTTTCATAACAGTTCTGCCCTGATCCTCCCATCACTGTAACACAAATACTTTAGAACAGAAACACATTTGTTTGGATCTGAGGATTGATATCAAACTGAAGAACTGGACCTCCTGGATCCTTCCAAACAAGTCTATATTTTTATATCACTGCTTCTTTTGCCAAGTAGGAGGTATACAGGAGTATCAAGAAGCTAAGATTTTGACTGAAAAGAGAAGACCTGCTGGAACATATCAAACACTCTTGGACTGACAGAGTATTATAATTATTTAACATTTCAAAAACAATGAGAGGATCAGCCCCTTGAGATAGCTCATCTCGTTTTTGAGGGGTTCCTCTTTAAACGAAAAACTTAAATGCGGACGGATTATAACATAATCAAGAAACAAGAATACATTTAAGATCAAAATAAAGTATGTCTCCAATACTCATATAAATTAACATTCACACACACACATAACAGGTCTGAACTTTTCACCTCTCATCACAATGCATTTAACAAAACAAATTCAGTCAGCACCATGAATAAACACTATGAAGCCTACTACCAATTAAGCATATTAGGTGATGTGCATCTCTGTAATGAGAAGGGGTGTGGTCTAATGACATCAACACCCTACATCAGTTGTGCATAATTATTAGGCAACTTCCTTTCCTTTGATAAAATGGAAAGACCGTATCGATACTGAACTGAGGGGAGACACTTGATCCGCATTTTTCCACTGCAGCTCAGCACTCCTGAGCTCTATTGATGCTCCAGCCTCAGCCAGTAAGCTTTCCGATTGGAAGATTGCAGGTTCAATTCCTGCCTTGCACCTTGCCACGTGTTAAAGTGTCCTGAATCCCAAGTTGTCTCTGATGCAAGGTTGGGACCAGCATTCAGCAGCAGAGCAACCATCAGTGTGTGGAACTTTGTGAATGTGACTGTAAAGCATTTTGGGCCTTCAAGAAAGGCAGAAAAGCCCCAAGTATATGTAATTTATTTAATTATCAGAGCAATAAGCACTGCAACTGGATCTCATATACAAGCTGCATTTACCCAAGCAAATTCATGATGCTTTTCTTTTAGTAATTTAGAAACATTTTTCTCTTTTTTGGTATTCTTTCTCAAGTTAAAACTACGCTGTGCATATCTCATTGAGCTTTGTAACAATCGCGTAACAACAAAACTGTAAGGCTGAATAAACATCTCCAAAATTTGCTCTCACAAGATCTTTTTGTTTTGGTGTAGAGCAGCTTGAAGAAACTCAGTGCGTTGTGCTGCCTACAAGCAGACTGGAGATTGTCAGGGTTTTGAACCAATACATAAAATATTGATATTTTAGTGTATCCATTTGTTCTTACACCCCTGTGGATGAGGGCTCTCTGTGGGTAAAAAAAAATCCCAAACCTGTACATATTTTACAATCTTTCTTATTATACCTGATCCTGTTTGGATGAACCCAGAACTGATATCTTAGCAATGGTAAATGTTTTTAGACTAGTGAAAATGAATGATTTTCTTTGGCACACAGTATACTAGTGTATCACTGGTTGAAAATACTGTATTAGATTTATTGCCTCAGTCTTTGGAAAAATATAAGATTAGTGACATAATGAAACAAACTGAATTTGTTTTGCAATGCTTTATTGAGCCACAGAAAAGAATACAGTTGTATACAGCAGAAGATTAAATCCCTGAATCAATCCCATTACACCAATAGATTAATGTTTTCATTATGTCTGGAAAGTAAAGCAGAGGATCTGCAGCATTCTTTGACCTAACCATATGTCAAGTCAATATTATTTCATGATCAGAAGGCCTCTAAACAACTTTCTTCTCACAAATCCAGTAGTTCTTGGTTGCCTGCGGTTCATCATTCCAGCTGTTGGGACTGTTGAAGAACCGTATTTCCACACGATCTTCCTGGTTCCCAAGATTGTTGGGTTCTTTTGGATCCCAAAAGCTGACACTGGAAATATAAACAATCACAAACAGCATGTAACTCTTTTAACCACACATTTTTTAAGTGATAAATGTAATTATTTTATACAATTGAAGTGCGTTTACCTTGATGACAGGACACTTCCATCCACCCATCTCCAGCTGGACCCTAGTTTACTCAGCCCAATCCAGAACCTCTGACCAAATCCTCTCACAAAATTCTTTTTAGGAATTGAGACAAGACACAGAGAATCAGAGTTTTCTCAGTTTAAGTGTTTCATTCATGCATTACTGGAAAGCCTTTTGTTTTTAAGTATTTCCATATAAATAAGAGGGAAACGGTGATCAGTCCTAACTGATTCCTTAGTGAACTCACGTTTTCAGCAGCATCATTGATGACCACCAAGTCTGCGCCTTTTGACAGACAGTCATTTCTACTACCCTGCCAGTTGGAAGTGTTTGTAGAGATAAAATAAAAACTTCCACGGAAATATTTCCATCCATCATTTTGATACTTATCTGTTGAAGGAAAGATTTCTTGTTAAAAAAAAAACGAATCTCAAATTAGGACAAACCAGAACAAAAAGTAAAACACTAAACATGAAAGTAACAGCAGTAAAACTCGGACTGCAGACCTTGAGAACCATCAGTCGGCCTCAGGTCCTCCACAGTTCTTTTTTTTCATTATAGTTTATTTATCTCCTTTAAAGACAGGTGTTCAAAAATTCACCTTTTCACAAGTTTTAATTTGACCTGAACAACCAACATGATAAATAAACTATACTAAGAATTTGAAAACATTACAGTTTTGATTAATGTCTCTTAATGGAAACTCTACAATAGTTAGGAAATATTGAACTAACGAGAGAGAAGTTTCCAGTGTTGAGATCAGATGTTTTCATTGTTCCGTTCATAATAGTGTGCGCACAGAAATCTCCTTTCCCTTTACATTTTAAAAACACTTTAACAACACATTTTTAGACAAAAAAAGATTTAAAAATTGGAATAATTTAAACAATTTAATGAATTTCTTTAGGTTTTTATTTACTGATTTTGAGACTGGATTTATCCCAAATCATCAATTTGACTATTAACTTTCAACGTAATGCGATTCAATAAAAGAAAAACACAACCTGGGGAAATTCATTCAAATGTTTTCTGTGATTTTTGTTCCAAGAACTACAAAGCAAAGTTCTACTAACAGATTAACCTCATCTGCTCATTGTAACAAACTCAAACTTTATTTATTTATATTACGCCTTTTCTTCGGCCGAAACACAAGGCGCTTAACATAAAAGCAAATACATATTAAAAACACAAAAGACACAGTGTTTAAAAACAAATGTACTTAAAGACACAAAATGAACAACCCTCTCTCCCCCAGTCCCCCCAATAAGACCCTTGTCAATAAAACTGAACAAAGAGTAAAAACTGCAGATCTAAGGAAACGATCTGGCTTGGTACTACTGTAGAAACGACATTACGAGGATCCGCTTATTCAAGACCCCGCCTGACCACAGGGGGCATCGCCGCAGCGCCCGCCCATCACGGGGCAGTGTGACCTGCAGTTTTAAATTGAAAAGGCACAATGTGTCCACAGCTCTGTCCAAATTCCAACTTTAATCCCAACTACTAAAAAAAACTATCTAGTACAGGACTATCTAGTGCCCTGGATTTTGAAAGCAATTCGGACACCACGCTCACTACGTTTCTTTATTTTGTTTAAACACTAGGTATGACTATTTTCACAAAGGTAAAGTCAAATCAATAAAAACGTTTTATTTCCATTTGTGACTACACTATGTGTTGATGATGAAAACGTTTATGGTTTATTAAAAAAAATGACATATTTTTGGGCAAAAATCTTTAGACTGCAATGCATTTCAGTCTAAAGATTTTTTTCCGACTGTCTAATACTTACCAAAGACATTCATCCGACTTTGTAACGTGTCTCTCTGTTTAGCCACAGAAGTAAACTGAGAACCTGTGGAGTAAAAACATATTTTTCATGACAATCAAAGAATTTCTTAATTTAATAGGAAAACTTTGAAGACAGCAAAAAGTAAATAAGGACTGAAAGAAAATAAGTTCTACAGTAATCTACTGAGGGTGAGTAAACATTCACAAAGAAATGCAAAATAAAACAAGAATACATATATATTTATAAGGAATATGCAGTGATGCTCAGTGTTCAGGAGTCTTTACAGATTTTTTTTCCTCTCAAATTATTCTGTGCAGATCATGAAACTAAAAGATTTTCTTTTCTAAGAGTTTCATGTTGGCTGAAAAACATTATTTTTGTTTGTGATTGATTTAATTTATATAATTTAAGGATTGTTCATTTTTCCGGGATTTTTAAGTAACCCATAGTGAAACTTTGCAGAACCAAAATGATGCATATTAATTCATTTGGACTGTTTTTGGATCCTGACTTACCGAGGACGTTCACTTGCTGCTGTAATGAGGTTCTCTGTGCAGTCACAGATTTCAGTTGGGAATCTGTAGGAAAAGAAAATAAGATTTTCTTTCACAAAAAAATAAAGTTTTTAATCTAATAGAAGAGTTTTGAAGAGCAATAAACGGTACATGAAGACTCATACAAAACAGGCAATGAAGGGATTTAATCTGCAATAAACAGTAACAAAATAACTTTTTTGGCAGCAACAGTCGATCCACATCATAAGTTTTTGTTTTATCCTTTTACTAACTTAGTAAAAAAAAAAATCTGATACTTTTTCTTCTTTTGCTTATTACTTTGGGTTAGTAATAGACACAGTTAATATTTTTTCCAAAAACATCATTGTCATGATTTAGTGCTTAGGTTTTGTCATGTTCTGTTTTCCCTGTCAGTTTCACCATGTTCAGGTTAATCATCCACAGCTGTCTTCATTTAGTTAATTGCCCTCAGTGTATTTAAGTGTCTGGTTTTCAGTTTCTCATTGTCAGGTCATCTGCTCTTTTATGTTCTGTCACCTCACTGGTTTGTTCTCCTGTTTTTGTCATGTTTAAGTTATTTTAGTAAACTTTTATGTTTCTGCCACCAAGTCTTGTCTCCTGCATTTGGGTCCTCCACCACCATCCTTGACAATCATTTGTTGTTTTCATTAGATAAACTCTGACGAAGAAATATATATATATATATATATATATATATATATCTTAGTTTTAGATCACTAAACATCTTTTCTTATGAAAAAGAAAGTGTTTCTGTAGTAATAGTAATCAGTCTGAAAAAAGTTAATCTGCCATCTTTTACAAATGTGCATATTTTTACATTTCTTCAGTTTTGCCCTTAAGATTGTTCACATGTTCTCATTATCATTCTCACTATCAAAATCAATAACTTGAGGAAAATACAAATATAGTTTACATTTCATATACTTACTGCATGTCATCAGCCCTCTGCTCAGAAGATTTCTTTGGGTGTTACAGGTTTGGATCAAAGACTGGGCTGAAAAAAGAAAAAAGTAATCAGTTCTTATTTAATTTCTTGAAGAAAGTGAAAGCAGATCTCTTCCCATATTCCTGAATTTGAACAAAACTATATAAAGTTAATTATTTCTACTTACTGCAGGAACATGGGATCCCCATTTGTTGAGCCACAAGTTTTTTGTGGCTGGCATTCAGAGCTGAAAAAAGAAAAGATGCAACAATGACGTGTTGATTTTTTTTTCCTGTCAGATTTCTCTGCTTCAGCTGTAGGAATAAGGAAGAATCCAGATATGTTCCTGCTTGAGCTTCATTAAGGTTTTCTGCTCTTTCAATTTATTTTGAAAAATTAGATTAAAAAATATATATTATTGTGCAAGATAAATTAAAAGTTAAATTAAAAAATAAAAACCAAGATATATAAATGACTGCATAGGATTATGATAAAAAATGAAACTTTCAGTTTGATTGGATTTCAAAAGACGTGAGTAAGTAAGCACATTTAAAACTAAACTAATTGTGAAATTATAATAACATAGTGTTCAGTGACTTCATAAAAAATACGTGATTATTATCACATAAACAAATATAGAAAACCAAATTCAAATAAATGATATTTAATTATAAATCTTCTGACTTACTGGCGATTGCTTTGGTCATCTCAGCGATTATTGCTGGCAGAGAAATTTGCTCCACAGCTGAAAAAAGAGAAACATGAATGTGTTTGAAGGCACTTCATTCTTCATCCAAACCACAGCTAATATAGTTCGAAAAGATTAGTTTGTTGAACTTTTAGTTTGCACTAAAACTCAGAAAACATTAAAACAATATTAGAAAGTATTTCTAGCACAGTAATGACATTTTTTAAAACATCAGGAGTTTTTTAAAAAGTACATTCCCGTCCCTTCCCGGTCGGTCCTCAGACTCTGTTCTGGATCAGCTTTTCCTGTTTGATCCATTTAAAAAAAGGCCCGACAACAAAAATCCACAGCGTGCTTTCACACCTGGACCGTAACTCGACATTAAAACATTTTAAGGATGCCTGGTTGAAGGACGTGAAAGTGAGAATCACAGATAATCAATGGACAAAAGCTCAAGAAAATGCACACTCTTCATCTGTATTCAAAACATCTACAACAACAAAAATCAAATTCACACTTAAAGGAAAATAAAAAGACGTCTATAGAACCTGGCAACCTTACACAGACATGTTTGATATTATGACAGGAGAATTACTGAGCTTCATAGTGACTGTTAAATGTCATGTCCATTTAATGTTTATTATAGTAAACTACTGTTTTTTTTTTTAATTGCTTTGCTAAGTTTTGTTTTACATTCAGGGAAAAAAAAACTTTTCTACTCATGTCATCTTTCTAGGACGTTCTGAATAAAGAGAATGGAGAAAAAAAGTAACGCTTATAAGTTATGATTTTATTTAAATTCCAACATTAATTAGAGTCAGATTCTGTGTTAACCTTCTTTGTAGAAACAGTTTGGTCTTGGATTTGGTCATTCTACCTAATTGTGTAGAATCATTTAACATCATTTATGACATCTGTTGATTTAGTGAAAATTTAGACCGGCATGAATTCATTTACACTTACTATTGTTTGATGCAACTATTGTCAAACTCTCTCCTGTCCCAAAGACTGAAAAACAAAAACATGTTAGTGAACATTGACCAATGGAAGGTGATTGTAGAATCATAACATTTAATAAACATACAACTGAACATCTTTAGAGTAAAGCTCTATTGGAAACATAGAATTCAACCCAATTACAGATTTAAACATGTTTCTGAGGGTAAAAAGGCGCTCAACTGTAACAGTAGTAATAATCAGTAGTTAAATCCTTTCTTCTGCTCAGGAGAATAAAAGACTCCATGAACAGCTGTGTGGTACCTGAGATCAGGGAAAAGCAGACGAGGATCATCCATCGTGGTGAAGTCATGCTCCCAGATGTTCACTTGCTGCTACAGAGCAGCAAACACCAAGAAGAAGTGCAGAAGGAGCTCGCCACGGGGCCTTATATATGCAAAACCTGAACATACAGGCTGGCATCGTCAACATATGAATACACACGTGAATAACCCTTTTGTTTGGCTTTGGCTGACTGTACCCGGATCCTAAAATGAAGCAAATAAAGAAGAAGAAATTAAAATGACCTTAAAGTCATGAGAGACAGTTTACATTACAGTACATCCTGATGATCATATTACAGTTTTAGAGAGGAAAACACACAACCTAAATACATAAATGATTTAGTACTATTATGACTGAGTTATGAAAAAGTTTAGACCAATAAAGAAATAAAGACACATGCTGTATTGAAGACCCTCATCTGTCACTTATCACAAACAGTACTGTAGTAGGTTGACCCTTTATGTTCTCAGATCTGCAATGAATATCTGTACTATAGAATCATCAAAAAGTGGATTTAAACAGAAATAAAATGATTCAAACCGTAGAAGAAGCAAACAAACTCAAGATGAAATCTGTCACCTGCACAGGTGAGTTCTTTGTGAGATCCATTCCCAATAAGAGTCAGCCTGTTTGAAGAGGGAGTCTTCCCTGTGGTCTAGCTTGCTGGTTTAAGAGGATGCCATGTTTCTACAAAAACAAACAATTGAATACAGACTTGCATGTGTGGAAATCTGTACAAAATTAAGTCAATTTTTTAAAGTTTTAAAGTTTAAATGTCATCAGTAACAGGATACATGGCTGCTCATTTTTAAGTCTCACTATTAATTATTTTTTACTAAATGTTTTTAAAGTTTTCCTTCCGAGGACAAACAGTGTAAATAGGAGCTCTTTGCTCTGAGTCTGGCTCTCTTACATTAATCACACGAATTTTCTCAACTCTACTTTTTTCCTTTTGAATTTAGGCGAGGAAAGAGAAGAATTAAGACAGTCGTAGAAAAACCAGCAGAGCTTCCAACACTCCATCCATTCGAGGTATGAGAAGTGCCTCAACCTTCTTTTTGATTTGAACTTTGGTCTGGTTTATTTTCTCTCCTGATTGACATTTTGCTTGGGGGATTTTCGTCTTTAAATCTCTGACAATACTGTTCCAGATCCAAGCTGGAGATCTCCTTCTCTTTGGTCTCCTCCGTAACCTTGTACCTTCAAGTTCTTGAGCTTCTCTACTAAATTCTCACATCAGTTTTCTTTTGCTTACCGATCAAATCAATGTGTCCCTCCACGGTTATTACAAGTCTTAAACACCAGAGCAGAAAGTTTAAACTTTTATTGCTATTATTTTTAAGAAGTCAAAATATGTATTTCATAAAAACCGGATTATGTTTTGATTTTTTTTTTTTACTTTGAAGAAGAAGAATTCACAGAAATCTTAAACTTAACTAAAAATTAAATAGATCATTTCTGTTTTTTAATCATTTTTTTAACTGTGTGAGTTTCCTACTTGTGATTTCCTAGAAGTCAGAGAATGGAACAGAAAACTCAACAAACACACGTGTTCTTCTTTCTAGCACAAACAATGATTTATCAACAAACAGAATCTTTTAAGTTTTTATTGACTTTTGATGGTGTTTCTTTATTTACATGTCTATTCTTCTTTATGACTTGTAGCTCAGATGTCTGATCAAACATTCTGGGAATTTGCTCCTGAGCTTCAGTCATCAGGAAATCCTCTACTTATAATAACCGTCATTTGAATCTGTGATTTTCTCATTTTCTCTGAATTTCAATGAAATGTGTAAAATTCCCCTTTGATATCACTAACAATGAATGTGAAGAAACACTATTTTTTAATTAAATTGTATTACCTCAAAAATTAAGATAATATTAAAATTTGCTCAAATAACAGAAATGAACTATGTCAATAACTGGCATTTCCACTATTTGTTGAAATGAAAGCATGACAGCACCATGAACAGAAAGTTGTAGGTGTTCTGGTGGAATTGTAGGATGATGATGATGGGTTCCATGATGGCTCTGTGGTGCAGTGACTGGACCATCTACAATAACCAAATCCGATTTAGCACAACATGGTGGAGACTGTTTCAACTCCACCACCAAAGCTTTAAAAAAAAATAAAATTTAAAGAAATGCTCAACTTAATTAAATATTAAATAAAATGGTCAATTGTTATAAACTTATTTTCTCTAACTGTGTGAGTTCCTAACCTTCTAATTTCTTAGAAGTCAGAAGATGTAACAGAAGACTCAACAAACAAACAGGTGTTCTTCTTTCTTGCAAAAGCAAATATTTATCAAAAAATTAGAATAAACTGAGTCATCCAAGTTCTTATTTATTTTATATGGTCTTTCTTTCATTTACTTGTGTCCGTTGTAGCTGAGATGTTTGGAATATCATTCAATTTGCACTTAAAATTGAAACACAATTAAAGAAAATACACTACAATAACTCAGGGATGTTGGTAATGGAGAGTTCTTCCTATTTGGTCTAAACTCTAATAAAATACTTAAAAATTCCCTTTAATATTACCAATAATCAGGTATGTGCACAGGATTTTAGAGTGGGAGGGGCTCAAAGTTGGAAAAGGGCAACAAAACCTTTAAACAATATGAGAATTATGTAAAATTCTAAAATAAAGTACTAATAGATACCTCAGTTATGAGACCTGTGAAGATAAAATTGACACAATTGTCATTTTTATGTAAACAAATTATTATCAACGTCACAAATTCACTTTATCATAGACTTAGAAGGAATCTAAAGCCATAAAACACTGGAGGCTCATTATTTTGGCAATGTGATGCAGAAATAACCAACATAAATCAAGTTTACAGATGGTAATATTTTAAACACAGATATCCCATAACGTTTGTCCTATGAATGCTCAAATTGTTCACAATATTTAATGTTAATGTCATACTGTTACTGTGAGAATTCGGAGGTGTATTTCTGGTCATGTTCTGTCAGTAACTCCAGGTTCATGTTGTTCATCCACAGCTGTCTTCAATTCTGTTAATCGTTCTCAGTGGCTACTTCTGAGGTCTACATTAGGAGCGTTTCCATCAACTCTGAAATTTCGCAAATTAATATTTCGATAATAAATTCTCCTAATGGAATTAGAGAGTTTGAAAAAAACTCTCCTTTTTTGAAAAATACATTTTTTGCGCTCAGAGGAGGGGGTATTTGGGGCGTATCAAAAATTACATTTTTTGCAAACTGTAATGGAAACACTTTTTTCAAAATAAATGCGCTTCTTAATATGGAGTGTCTGCCCTAAGCGCAGCACAGCGGGCGCATCGAGAGATCCCACAGCTTCACAGCTACGTATCATACGGAAACATACAGCTCCTCCATAATAAAATCACCAAGATTTCCTCATTGCTTCATCTGTAGCTGGACTATTGCACCTTGGAGCCTGAATTAGATGCAGAAGTCTCTTTTGAGGAAGAGCTCGAGGTGCCATGACAGAAACTTAAATAGATTTTGTCGTGTTTTCAAACAGACAGAAGGCTCCAGTTGCTTACATGTTATAATCCTTATTTTTTTTTTAAAACCGTTGAACAGGCTACTTATTTGCACCTGAGACTCACTGCGCTGCACGCGGGCGCCAGACAGTGTTGTGATGTCACCGACATTCTTCTTTTTAGTGAATCGAATAAAACAAGTACTTTATCTCATCCATCGTCAAGTTTTAATGACTTATCGTGTGAACTGGTTTGTGCTTTATCACAAAATTATGATTTAATGGGAGCTGTGTTATTTCAATACTGTTTTTTTTCAATATTCCTAGAATTTCAATAAAGTTTTGTGCAAATGTGTAACGGAAACGCAGGTACTGTCAGGTCATCTGCTTTTCCTCATTTTCCTTTCTTTGTTTTTTGTCCTGTTTGAATCTAAGTATTAAATGTTTAAGTTTCTGCCACCAAGTTCAGTGTCCTGACAGTTACACCCGATGTAACTCACATTCACAGCCGGCTAAACTCTTCTGCATTATATTCTCTAAAATAAGACTTTTAATGTAATTGGAAATATTTAAATACGAAAGATTATGAAACTGAATGGTATGGAATTTAAAGGTAATTCTAATCAGAAAGCATTACTCTAAACAGATTTACTTAACTTCAGACTTGAAGAGAGGAAGAGGAACTCACATAAATACGGTTATTTTATTTTGAAAATATACCTGATGTTTTATCTTTGTACTATGTATCCAGCTTCCTGTTCTGCTCTTTGTCAACTTGATGAGCCGATAAATTGTCTGGAAAAAATAGAAACTGACACATTGACTACCATAACATATTTTTTCTGAAACATTAACCACATTTTAACTCACTAAATCAATGAACGGTAACTAGTTAGACCAGAACTAACAGGTTTCAGATTCTTCACTGTCATGTCTCTTCAGATCTCTGTGCAGCAGCAGTTTCTCTTGCTGTCTCTCTCTTTCTGTAGTCAAAGAGAAGCAGCAAAGACAGAAGTGACAGTTCAGAATCTGGTATTCAAGAAAACAAGTTCAACCATCTCCTCTAAAACTTTTACTTTGAGTACGAGTTTTTTCTAAATAGTGGTGTTTCCATTAGGAGAATTTATTATTGAAATTCCAATTTGTGAAATTTCAGAGTTAATGGAAACAAACTCTGTAATAACCAAATCAGTTTTGCTCTGATTACTGATGCCTGACCAGACTGTTGCAGCTCTTCCACCAAAACATTTGAAAAAAAAAAAAAATGTTCAAGTTTATTATTAAATACAAATATCTATTTTTATCAATTCACTGTGTGAGTTCCCAACGTTCTAATTTCCTAGAAGTCAGGATATGTAACACAAGACTCAACAAACACAAGTTCTTCTTTCTAGCACAGGCAAATATTTAACAAATTAGAATCAACTGAATCATCCAAGTTTTAATTTACTTTAAATGTACACCTCTGACTTGTAACTGAGATGTTTGAACAATCATTTAGGGAATTTTCTCCTGAACTTCCGGCTTAAGAAGAAACTCATGAATCAGGATGTTTGATCGAATTCATGAGCTTGTTTCATTAGTTATGGCCCGCAAGTCACTGCAAGGACCATATTGTTTATGTAATGATGGAATAAAACAAAGAAGATACAAAAAGCCCCCAAAAGATTACAGAGGAAAGGATTTACCCAAAACAGACATTATTAGTGTGTTGTACCAAAAAAAAAGCATAGAGACACATTCAACCTGACTGCCAAGCTTCTATATTGTAACCAGAATTTTCTTTTTCTTCTTCTTCTTAACAGCGGCTTTGAACTTTAACTTGGCCACACATGCAAAAACTCACCAAAATTTGCACAGACTTGGAACGTGACTAAAAGGAATTTTAGGCATACTGAATGACCCCCATCTCAGGATCTATGGTCACACCGATAACCGATAAAATTATTGTAGGCCTCCTCTATTTATTTTGAAGAGCTTTAAAAAATATTGGCAATAACATCTCCATGCTTGGGTTTATGCAATCATTCAAAGATTCTCTCTGCTGGGCGGGGGTGGGCGGCCTCTTCCTGGCTCGCCCCTGGACCATAAAGTCTGGAGCAGAAGCGGGTCATCCTGGAGGAGCTCTGGCTCGTGCCTGGGGTGGGGCGGGGGGATGCTCGACGCTGCTGGGTGGTGGTGGGCTGCTCCTCTGGGGTTGGGGGGCTCTCTGAGTGTGGGGGGGGATTGCTGTTCTGGCTGGGCGGGGGTCCGCGCTCTCTGTGCCTCCGTGCCTTACGGCGGTCCCGCGTGCCCTGGTCTGGGTTTCTGGTGGGATTCTGCGGCTGGCGGACGGATTCTCTCCATGGCTCAGTGGCGGGTGTTGGGGGGCCCGGGCTGCTGCTGCCGCTCGGGTGGGGGGCCTTGGCGTGGGGGTGGGCGGGCTCTCTCTCACAGCAAATTCTAGTCTTTGAAATAAACTCCATGAGAGTTAAAATTAACTCAATCTGAGTGTACATGTGTGACCATCAAAAATAACTCAAAGTAATAGTTAAAGTAACTCTTTGGCTAGAGTTGATTTTTAACTCTATTTTTAGAGTTAATTTAAACTCTTATTGGTGTTAAATTTTGAATCTTACTATGAGTAAAATAAAACCCTAGAGTTTAGTTAGCTTTAAGTAACTCCTATCAGAGTTAAAAGATTAACTTGAAAAATAACAAAAATAACTCTTTAAATTTCTTCATTATTTATAATAAAACAAATACTCAGAACTTCTTTTGTTTTCTTTATTTTTCAGATGTTTGCACATCATTTTAATACATTTGGTATTAAATTCCCATGAAATATTGTGAAAACTGACCATAAAAAAGTAGCCACATCACATACAAAAAAAGTAAACATTGCACTCTACCACAGATTCAGAGCTGTGAAAGTGTTTAAGTCAATAAAAGATGAGGTAGAGAATACAACTTTCTGACAAAACAAGAGGTGTGGCAAGAAGGTATGGCTGATTTGATGCTTCGGTGAACAAGAGATGATCTTCAAGGCTTTGGCATGACTGAAAAACAGCAGAAATCGACTCATGTAAGCAACTTATTTATAACTTGTTCATAAAGATCACATCAAATAGGACTTTTTAGTACAAGCATACCTTAAGGAATTTTACCAAATGATCTGTTGCCTCTTCGACACTGATCTTCTTGGCTCGTTTTCTTCCTGCTGGTTGTGGTGTGAGAAGATGGAGGAGGACCAGAAGAGAAGCCATGTCTGCATCCCATTCTGGAGACAAAATGAACGATATTTGGTGAAATGTATTATCTCTCAAGTTAGAGTAAATTAAACATTTTCTCACAACTCAGATGCCACGCTAACTATTTTATTGATAGCATACCTGGTTCTTCAGGGGTGTCGGATTCTTCATTCAGAGCAGCCTTTAGGTACTTTCGCAGAAGAGTGGACCCCTTTAGGCTCCTTGCTTCTTGGATGACTTTTTCTTTAAAACTTGTGGTCCATCTTTCAGGGAATCTTGAAGCAGTTTCTGCTCCAAACATTAGCAAGAAGTCTTGCAGGATCTAATGAACAGGAAACAATTATGTTAATGTGGTGTAACTGACTCAGATGATTTATTTTTTCCTTCATATAAATATATATATTTAGAGCTCATACTAACCAGTCCTTTGACATCCAAGAACCGGGTAAAGATTTTCAGAACATCAGCCGAGATCTGAGGATCTTGGAGGATCTGTCGATGATACTGGAAAGTTTCTCTCATCTTTTGGAAGACTAAATCACAGTTGGTTGTGTGTTGAAGAAGGGATATTGCTTCCATGCACTCGTCTCCTGTTCGCTGGTCATCAGAAGTGCCAGATATCCTTGGCGATAATGTGGGACCTCCTCTTTTTTCTGGGGTGTTGAAGAGGTTCTGAATTTACGCTGGACAGTTTTTACACGCCATTCAAGAAAGCCTGTGTTGCTTTGGAAGTCGTAGAAGTGTTCCTAAAAAGAACGGAATACGTTTATTGAAAATAAATATGCATTTGTGGTATCTCAAGGCAAAGAATTTTTCTTTTTTACATATGTATACAACAAAGAAGGCAAACTTACATATCCTTTTTTAGAGTATGGGTCCTTCAAAGAGGGAGCGATGTCTTTTAAAAAAGTGACATGTATTAACAACAGCAAAGAGCACTCTGTAAAGCTTAGCCAACTGGCAAATAAAGCAAACAATGAAAAACAATGACA
The DNA here is from genome assembly GCA_003999625.1 of Oryzias javanicus. Taxonomy (NCBI): domain Eukaryota; kingdom Metazoa; phylum Chordata; class Actinopteri; order Beloniformes; family Adrianichthyidae; genus Oryzias; species Oryzias javanicus. Next base: position 4,919,941 of record CM012437.1, read on the forward strand.
AGTCAGCAAGAAACTAGCAATTTCACAAAGGTTCCTTCACAAACCTATTGACTGAGGTGACATGTCTCTACAAAAATGCCACAAGAGCTTGAGTAGCTCAGATGGTAGAGCATCAGACTTTTAATCTGAGGGTTCAAGTCCCTGTTCAAGCGGTACTCTGAACAATTCATTTGTCATCAGATCTTTGTGTGCAACGAATGAAGATGGTATTGTCTTGAACATTGTTTGTGTTTAACCCGTTCTATTGTTTGGCCATGACCACCATTTTGTTTGATGTTATTCAATAAAAGGAAGTTTTCAGAGTTTTTTCCAATACGCATACGGCCGAAATAGCTCAGCTGGGAGAGCGCTAGACTGAAGATCTAGAGGTCCTTGGTTCAATCCCGAGTTTCGGCACGGATGGCTTTTAAAAAAAGTGACATATATTACAGATAGCAAAGAGCACTCTGTAAAGCTTAGCCAACTGGCAAATAAAGCAAACAATGAAAAACAATGACAAGTCAGTAAGAAACTAGCAATTTCACAAAGGTTCCTTCACAAACCTATTGACTGAGGTGACATGTCTCTACAAAAATGCCACAAGAGCTTGAGTAGCTCAGATGGTAGAGCATCAGACTTTTAATCTGAGGGTCCAGGGTTCAAGTCCCTGTTCAAGCGGTACTCTGAACAATTCATTTGTCATCAGATCTTTGTGTGCAACAAATGAAGATGGTATTGTCTTGCACATTGTTTGTGTTTACCCCGTTCTATTGTTTGGCCATCACCACCATTTTGTTTGATGTTATTCAATAAAAGGAAGTTTTCAGAGTTTTTTCCAATACGCAAACGGCCGAAATAGCTCAGCTGGGAGAGCGCTAGACTGAAGATCTAGAGGTCCTTGGTTCAATCCCGAGTTTCGGCAAGGATGGCTTTTAAAAAAAGTGACATATATTACAGATAGCAAAGAGCACGCTGTAAAGCTTAGCCAACTGGCAAATAAAGCAAACAATAACAAGTCAGCAAGAAACTAGCAATTTCACAAAGGTTCCTTCACAAACCTATTGACTGAGGTGACATGTCTCTACAAAAATGCCACAAGAGCTTGAGTAGCTCAGATGGTAGAGCATCAGACTTTTAATCTGAGGGTCCAGGGTTCAAGTCCCTGTTCAAGCGGTACTCTGAACAATTCATTTGTCATCAGATCTTTGTGTGCAACGAATGAAGATGGTATTGTCTTGAACATTGTTTGTGTTTAACCCGTTCTATTGTTTGGCCATGACCACCATTTTGTTTGATGTTATTCAATAAAAGGAAGTTTTCAGAGTTTTTTCCAATATGCATATGGCCGAAATAGCTCAGCTGGGAGAGCGCTAGACTGAAGATCTAGAGGTCCTTGGTTCAATCCCGAGTTTCGGCACGGATGGCTTTTAAAAAAAGTGACATATATTACCAACAGCAAAGAGCACGTTGTAAAGCTTAGCCAACTGGCAAATAAAGCAAACAATGACAAGGCAGCAAGAAATTAGCAATTTTAAAAGGTTCCTTCACAAACCTATTGACTGAGGTGACATGTCTCTACAAAAATGCCACAAGAGCTTGAGTAGCTCAGATGGTAGAGCATCAGACTTTTAATCTGAGGGTCCAGGGTTCAAGTCCCTGTTCAAGCGGTACTCTGAACAATTCATTTGTCATCAGATCTTTGTGTGCAACGAATGAAGATGGTATTGTCTTGAACATTGTTTGTGTTTAACCCGGTCTATTGTTTGGCCATGACCACCATTTTGTTTGATGTTATTCAATAAAAGGAAGTTTTCAGCGTTTTTTCCAATACAAATACGGCCGAAATAGCTCAGCTGGGAGAGCGCTAGACTGAAAATCTAGAGGTCCTTGGTTCAATCCCGAGTTTCGGCACGGATGGCTTTTAAAAAAAGTGACATATATTACCAACAGCAAAGAGCACGTTGTAAAGCTTAGCCAACTGGCAAATAAAGCAAACAATGAAAAAAAATGACAAGTCAGCAAGAAACTAGCAATTTCACAAAGGTTCCTTCACAAACCTATTGACTGAGGTGACATGTCTCTACAAATCGCCACAAGAGCTTGAGTAGCTCAGATGGTAGAGCATCAGACTTTTAGTCTGAGGGTCCAGGGTTCAAGTCCCTGTTCAAGCGGTACTCTGAACAGTTCATTTGTCATCAGATCTTTGTGTGCAACGAATGAAGATGGTATTGTCTTGAACATTGTTTGTCTTTAACCCGTTCTATTGTTTGGCCATGACCACCATTTTGTTTGATGTTATTCAATAAAAGGAAGTTTTCAGAGTTTTTTCAAATACGCATACGGCCGAAATAGCTCAGCTGGGAGAGCGCTAGACTGAAAATCTAGAGGTCCTTGGTTCAATCCCGAGTTTTTGCAAGGATGGCTTTTAAAAAAAGAGACATATATTACAGATAGCAAAGAGCACTCTGTAATCTTCTTTAAAGCTTAGCCAACTTGGCAAACAATGAAAAAAATGACAATCAGCAAGAAACTAGCAATTTACAAAGGTTCCTTCACAAACCTATTGACTGAGGTGACATGTCTCTACAAAAATGCCCACAAAGCTTGAGTAGCTCAGATTGTAGAGCATCAGACTTTTAATCTGAGGGTCCAGTTCAAAGTCCCTGTTTCAAGCGCCGGTACTCTGAACAATTCATTTGTCATCAGATCTTTGTGTGCAACGAATGAAGATGGTATTGTCTTGAACATTGTTTGTGTTTAACCCTTCTATTGTTTGCTACATAGGACCACCAGTGTTTTTCTGTTGATGTTTGTTTTTCAAAATAAAAGGAAGTTTTCAAGTTTTTTTTTCCAATACGCAAACGGCCGAAATAGCTCAGCTGGGAGAGCGCTAGACTGAAGATCTAGAGGTCCTTGGTTCAATCCCGAGTTTCGGCACGGATGGCTTTTAAAAAAAGTGACATATATTACCAACAGCAAAGAGCACGTTGTAAAGCTTAGCCAACTGGCAAATAAAGCAAACAATGAAAAACAATGACAAGTCAGCAAGAAACTAGCAATTTCACAAAGGTTCCTTCACAAACCTATTGACTGAGGTGACATGTCTCTACAAAACGCCACAAGAGCTTGAGTAGCTCAGATGGTAGAGCATCAGACTTTTAATCTGAGGGTCCAGGGTTCAAGTCCCTGTTCAAGCGGTACTCTGAACAGTTCATTTGTCATCAGATCTTTGTGTGCAACGAATGAAGATGGTATTGTCTTGAACATTGTTTGTCTTTAACCCGTTCTATTGTTTGGCCATGACCACCATTTGTTTGATGTTATTCAATAAAAGGAAGTTTTCAGATTTTTCAAATACGCATACGGCCGAAATAGCTCAGCTGGCGAGAGCGCTAGACTGAAGATCTAGAGGTCCTTGGTTCAATCCCGAGTTTCGGCACGGATGGCTTTTAAAAAAAGTGACATATATTACAGATAGCAAAGAGCACTCTGTAAAGCTTAGCCAACTGGCAAACAATGAAAAATAATGACAAGTCAGCAAGAAACTAGCAATTTCACAAAGGTTCCTTCACAAACCTATTGACTGAGGTGACATGTCTCTACAAAAATGCCACAAGAGCTTGAGTAGCTCAGATGGTAGAGCATCAGACTTTTAATCTGAGGGTCCAGGGTTCAAGTCCCTGTTCAAGCGGTACTCTGAACAATTCATTTGTCATCAGATCTTTGTGTGCAACAAATGAAGATGGTATTGTCTTGAACATTGTTTGTGTTTAACCCGTTCTATTGTTTGGCCATGACCACCATTTTGTTTGATGTTATTCAATAAAAGGAAGTTTTCAGAGATTTTTCTAATACGCCTACGGCCGAAATAGCTCAGCTGGGAGAGCGCTAGACTGAAGATCTAGAGGTCCTTGGTTCAATCCCGAGTTTCGGCACGGATGGCTTTTAAAAAAAGTGACATATATTACAGATAGCAAAGAGCACTCTGTAAAGCTTAGCCAACTGGCAAACAATGAAAAATAATGACAAGTCAGCAAGAAACTAGCAATTTCACAAAGGTTCCTTCACAAACCTATTGACTGAGGTGACATGTCTCTACAAAAATGCCACAAGAGCTTGAGTAGCTCAGATGGTAGAGCATCAGACTTTTAATCTGAGGGTCCAGGGTTCAAGTCCCTGTTCAAGCGGTACTCTGAACAATTCATTTGTCATCAGATCTTTGTGTGCAACGAATGAAGATGGTATTGTCTTGAACATTGTTTGTGTTTAACCCGTTCTATTGTTTGGCCATGACCACCATTTTGTTTGATGTTATTCAATAAAAGGAAGTTTTCAGAGTTTTTTCCAATACGCAAACGGCCGAAATAGCTCAGCTGGGAGAGCGCTAGACTGAAGATCTAGAGTCCTTGGTTCAATCCCGAGTTTCGGCACGATGTCTTTAAAAAAGTGACATATATTACCAACAGCAAAGAGCACTCTGTAAAGCTTAGCCAACTGGCAAATAAAGCAAACAATGAAAAACAATGACAAGTCAGCAAGAAACTAGCAATTTCACAAAGGTTCCTTCACAAACCTATTGACTGAGGTGACATGTCTCTACAAAAATGCCACAAGAGCTTGAGTAGCTCAGATGGTAGAGCATCAGACTTTTAATCTGAGGGTCCAGGGTTCAAGTCCCTGTTCAAGCGGTACTCTGAACAATTCATTTGTCATCAGATCTTTGTGTGCAACGAATGAAGATGGTATTGTCTTGAACATTGTTTGTGTTTAACCCGTTCTATTGTTTAGCCATGACCACCATTTTGTTTGATGTTATTCAATAAAAGGAAGTTTTCACAGTTTTTTCCAATACGCATACGGCCGAATTAGCTCAGCTGGGAGAGCGCTAGACTGAAGATCTAGAGGTCCTTGGTTCAATCCCGAGTTTCGGCACGGATGGCTTTTAAAAAAAGTGACATATATTACCAACAGCAAAGAGCACTCTGTAAAGCTTAGCCAACTGGCAAATAAAGCAAACAATGAAAAACAATGACAAGTCAGCAAGAAACTAGCAATTTCACAAAGGTTCCTTCACAAACCTATTGACTAAGTGACATGTCTCTACAAAAATGCCACAAGAGCTTGAGTAGCTCAGATGGTAGAGCATCAGACTTTTAATCTGAGGGTCCAGGGTTCAAGTCCCTGTTCAAGCGGTCCTCTGAACAATTCATTTGTCATCAGATCTTTGTGTGCAACGAATGAAGATGGTATTGTCTTGAACATTGTTTGTGTTTAACCCGTTCTATTGTTTGGCCATGACCACCATTTTGTTTGATGTTATTCAATAAAAGGAAGTTTTCAGAGTTTTTTCCAATACGCATACGGCCGAAATAGCTCAGCTGGGAGAGCGCTAGACTGAAGATCTAGAGGTCCTTGGTTCAATCCCGAGTTTCGGCACGGATGTCTTTAAAAAAAGTGACATATATTACCAACAGCAAAGAGCACTCTGTAAAGCTTAGCCAACTGGCAAATAAAGCAAACAATGAAAAACAATGACAAGTCAGCAAGAAACTAGCAATTTCACAAAGGTTCCTTCACAAACCTATTGACTGAGGTGACATGTCTCTACAAAAATGCCACAAGAGCTTGAGTAGCTCAGATGGTAGAGCATCAGACTTTTAATCTGAGGGTCCAGGGTTCAAGTCCCTGTTCAAGCGGTACTCTGAACAATTCATTTGTCATCAGATCTTTGTGTGCAACGAATGAAGATGGCATTGTCCTGAACATTGTTTGTGTTTAACCCGTTCTATTGTTTGGCCATGACCACCATTTTGTTTGATGTTATTCAATAAAAGGAAGTTTTCAGAGTTTTTTCCAATACGCATACGGCCGAAATAGCTCAGCTGGGAGAGCGCTAGACTGAAGATCTAGAGGTCCTTGGTTCAATCCCAGTTTCGGCACGGATGTCTTTTAAAAAAAGTGACATATATTACCAACAGCAAAGAGCACTCTGTAAAGCTTAGCCAACTGGCAAATAAAGCAAACAATGAAAAACAATGACAAGTCAGCAAGAAACTAGAAATTTCACAAAGGTTCCTTCACAAACCTATTGACTGAGGTGACATGTCTCTACAAAAATGCCACAAGAGCTTGAGTAGCTCAGATGGTAGAGCATCAGACTTTTAATCTGAGGGTCCAGGGTTCAAGTCCCTGTTCAAGCGGTACTCTGAACAATTCATTTGTCATCAGATCTTTGTTTGCAACGAATGAAGATGAATGTATGTCCTGAACATTGTTTGTGTTTAACCCTTCTATTGTTTGGCCATGACCACCATTTTGTTTGATGTTATTCAATAAAAGGAAGTTTTCACAGTTTTTTCCAATACGCATATGGCCGAAATAGCTCAGCTGGGAGAGCGCTAGACTGAAGATCTAGAGGTCCTTGGTTCAATCCCGAGTTTCGGTACGGATGTCTTTTAAAATGAATGACATATATTACAACAGCAAAGAGCACTCTGTAAAGCTTAGCCAACTGGCAAATAAAGCAAACAATGAAAACAATGACAAGTCAGCAAGAAAACTAGAAATTTCACAAAGGTTCCTTCACAAACCTATTGACTAAGGTGACATGTCTCTACAAAAATGCCACAAGAGCTTGAGTAGCTCAGATGGTAGAGCATCAGACTTTTAATCTGAGGGTCCAGGGTTCAAGTCCCTGTTCAAGCGGTCCTCTGAACAATTCATTTGTCATCAGATCTTTGTTTGCAACGAATGAAGATGGTATTGTCCTGAACATTGTTTGTGTTTAACCCGTTCTATTGTTTGGCCATGACCACCATTTTGTTTGATGTTATTCAATAAAAGGAAGTTTTCAGAGTTTTTTCCAATACGCATACGGCCGAAATAGCTCAGCTGGGAGAGCGCTAGACTGAAGATCTAGAGGTCCTTGGTTCAATCCCGAGTTTCGGCACGGATGTCTTTTAAAAAAAGTGACATATATTACCAACAGCAAAGAGCACTCTGTAAAGCTTAGCCAACTGGCAAATAAAGCAAACAATGAAAAACAATGACAAGTCAGCAAGAAACTAGAAATTTCACAAAGTTCCTTCACAAACCTATTGACTAAGGTGACATGTCTCTACAAAAATCACAAGAGCTTGAGTAGCTCAGATGGTAGAGCATCAGACTTTTAATCTGAGGGTCCAGGGTTCAAGTCCCTGTTCAAGCGGTCCTCTGAACAATTCATTTGTCATCAGATCTTTGTGTGCAACAAATGAAGATGGTATTGTCCTGAACATTGTTTGTGTTTAACCCGTTCTATTGTTTAGCCATGACCACCATTTTGTTTGATGTTATTCAATAAAAGGAAGTTTTCAGAGTTTTTTCCAATACGCATACGGCCGAAATAGCTCAGCTGGGAGAGCGCTAGACTGAAGATCTAGAGGTCCTTGTTCAATCCCGAGTAGTTCGGCACGGATGTCTTTAAAAAAAGTGACATATATTACCAACAGCAAAGAGCACTCTGTAAAGCTTAGCCAACTGGCAAATAAAGCAAACAATGAAAAACAATGACAAGTCAGCAAGAAACTAGAAATTTCACAAAGGTTCCTTCACAAACCTATTGACTAAGGTGACATGTCTCTACAAAAATGCTACAAGAGCTTGAGTAGCTCAGATGGTAGAGCATCAGACTTTTAATCTGAGGGTCCAGGGTTCAAGTCCCTGTTCAAGCGGTCCTCTGAACAATTCATTTGTCATCAGATCTTTGTGTGCAACAAATGAAGATGGTATTGTCTCTGAACATTGTTTTGTGTTTAACCCGTTCTATTGTTTGGCCATGACCACCATTTTGTTTGATGTTATTCAATAAAAGTAAGTTTTCAGAGTTTTTTCCAATACGCATACGGCCGAAATAGCTCAGCTGGGAGAGCGCTAGACTGAAGATCTAGAGGTCCTTGGTTCAATCCCGAGTTTCGGCACGGATGTCTTTTAAAAAAAGTGACATATATTACCAACAGCAAAGAGCACTCTGTAAAGCTTAGCCAACTGGCAAATAAAGCAAACAATGAAAAACAATGACAAGTCAGCAAGAAACTAGAAATTCACCAAAGGTTCCTTCACAAAACCTATTGACTAAGGTGACATGTCTCTACAAAATGCCACAAGAGCTTGAGTAGCTCAGATGGTAGAGCATCAGACTTTTAATCTGAGGGTCCAGGTTCAAGTCCCTGTTCAAGCGTCCTCTGAACAATTCATTTGTCATCAGATCTTTGTGTGCAACGAATGAAGATGGTATTGTCCTGAACATTGTTTGTGTTTAACCCTTCTATTGTTTGGCCATGACCACCATTTTGTTTGATGTTATTCAATAACAAGAAGTTTTCAGAGTTTTTTCCAATACGCATACGGCCGAAATAGCTCAGCTGGGAGAGCGCTAGACTGAAGATCTAGAGGTCCTTGGTTCAATAACGATTTCGGCACGATGTCTTTTAAAAAAAGTGATATTATTACCAACAGCAAAGAGCACTCTGTAAAGCAGGGGATTCAACTCCAGCCTCGAGGGCCACAGTGTCTGCATAATTTCCAGATATCCAAACTCTACTCATGACTGATTACCTGTTCAGGTGTGTCCAACCAATTGGAGCATGCCAGATCCGGGTATGTTGGAAAACCTGCAGAATGCAGCCCTCGAGGCCTGGAGTTCAATACCCCTGCTGTAAAGCTTAGCCAACTGGCAAATAAAGCAAACAATGAAAAACAATGACAAGGCCGCAAGAAACTAGCAATTTCACAAAGGTTCCTTCACAAACCTATTGACTGAGGTGACATGTCTCTACAAAAATGCCACAAGAGCTTGAGTAGCTCAGATGGTAGAGCATCAGACTTTTAATCTGAGGGTCAGGGTTAAGTCCCTGTTCAAGCGGTACTCTGAACAATTCATTTGTCATCAGATCTTTGTGTGCAACAGATGAAGATGGCATTGTCATGTCCTTCTTATGTTTAGTGTTTACCCGTTCTATTTGTTTGGCCATGACCACCATTTTGTTTGATGTTATTCAATAAAAGGAAGTTTCAGAGTTTTTTCCAATACGCATACGGCCGAAATAGCTCAGCTGGGAGAGCGCTAGACTGAAGATCTAGAGGTCTTGTTTCAATCGCGATTTTCGGCACGGATGTCTTTTAAAAAAGTGACATATATTACCAACAGCAAAGAGCACTCTGTAAAGCTTAGCCAACTGGCAAATAAAGCAAACAATGAAAACAATGACAAGTCAGCAAGAAACTAGAAATTTCACAAAGGTTCCTTCACAAACCTATTGACTAAGGTGAACATGTCTCTACAAAAATGCCACAAGAGCTTGAGTAGCTCAGATGGTAGAGCATCAGACTTTTAATCTGAGGGTCCAGGGTTCAAGTCCCTGTTCAAGCGGTCCTCTGAACAATTATTGTCATCAGATCTTTGTGTGCAAACGAATGAAGATGGTATTGTCCTGAACATTGTTTGTGTTAACCCGTTCTATTGTTTGGCCATGACCACCATTTTGTTTGATGTTATTCAATAAAGGAAGTTTTCAGAGTTTTTTCCAATACGCATACGGCCGAAATAGCTCAGCTGGGAGAGCGCTAGACTGAAGATCTAGAGGTCCTTGTTCAATCCCGTTTTCGGCACGGATGTCTTTTAAAAAAAGTGACATATATTACCCAAGCAAAGAGCACTCTGTAAAGCAGGGGTATTCAACTCCAGGCCTCGAGGGCCACAGTGTCTGATAATTCCAGATATCCAAACTCTACTCATGACTGATTACCTGTTCAGGTGTGTCCAACCAATTGGAGCATGCCAGATCGGGGTATGTTGGAAAACCTGCAGGAATGCAGCCCTCGAGGCTGGAGTCAATACCCCTGCTGTAAAGCTTAGCCAACTGGCAAATAAAGCAAACAATGAAAAACAATGACAAGCGCAAGAAACTAGCAATTTCACAGGTTCCTTCACAAACTATTGACTGAGGTGACATGTCTCTACAAAAATGCCACAAGAGCTTGAGTAGCTCAGATGGTAGAGCATCAGACTTTTAATCTGAGGGTCCAGGGTTCAAGTCCCTGTTCAAGCGGTCCTCTGAACAATTCATTTCTCATCAGATCTTTCTTTGCAAAAATGAAGATGGCATTGTCATGTACCTTCTCATGTTAGTGTTTAACCCGTTCTATTGTTTGGCCATGACCACCATTTTGTTTGATGTTATTCAATAAAAGGAAGTTTTCAGAGTTTTTCCAATACGCATACGGCCGAAATAGCTCAGCTGGGAGAGCGCTAGACTGAAGATCTAGAGGTCCTTGGTTCAATCCCGAGTTTCGGCACGGATGTCTTTTAAAAAAAGTGACATATATTACCAACAGCAAAGAGCACTCTGTAAAGCAGGGGTATTCAACTCCAGGCCTCGAGGGCCACAGTGTCTGCATAATTTCCAGATCATCAAACTCTACTCATGACTGATTACTTGTTCAGGTGTGTCCAACCAATTGGAGCATGCCAGATCCGGGTATGTTGGAAAACCTGCAGGAATGCAGCCCTCGAGGCCTGGAGTTCAATACCCCTGCTGTAAAGCTTAGCCAACTGGCAAATAAAGCAAACAATGAAAAACAATGACAAGGCAGCAAGAAACTAGCAATTTCACAAAGGTTCCTTCACAAACCTATTGACTGAGGTGACATGTCTCTACAAAAATGCCACAAGAGCTTGAGTAGCTCAGATGGTAGAGCATCAGACTTTTAATCTGAGGGTCCAGGGTTCAAGTCCCTGTTCAAGCGGTCCTCTGAACAATTCATTTGTCATCAGATCTTTTTGCAAAGAATGAAGATGGTATTGTCCTGAACCTTGTCATGTTAGTGTTTAACCCGTTCTATTGTTTGGCCATGACCACCATTTTGTTTGATGTTATTCAATAAAAGGAAGTTTTCAGAGTTTTTTCCAATACGCATACGGCCGAAATAGCTCAGCTGGGAGAGCGCTAGACTGAAGATCTAGAGGTCCTTGGTTCAATCCCGAGTTTCGGCACGGATGTCTTTTAAAAAAAGTGACATATATTACCAACAGCAAAGAGCACTCTGTAAAGCTTAGCCAACTGGCAAATAAAGCAAACAATGAAAAACAATGACAAGTCAGCAAGAAACTAGAAATTTCACAAAGGTTCCTTCACAAACCTATTGACTAAGGTGACATGTCTCTACAAAAATGCCACAAGAGCTTGAGTAGCTCAGATGGTAGAGCATCAGACTTTTAATCTGAGGGTCCAGGGTTCAAGTCCCTGTTCAAGCGGTCCTCTGAACAATTCATTTGTCATCAGATCTTTGTGTGCAACGAATGAAGATGGTATTGTCCTGAACATTGTTTGTGTTTAACCCGTTCTATTGTTTGGCCATGACCACCATTTTGTTTGATGTTATTCAATAAAAGGAAGTTTTCAGAGTTTTTTCCAATACGCATACGGCCGAAATAGCTCAGCTGGGAGAGCGCTAGACTGAAGATCTAGAGGTCCTTGGTTCAATAACGATTTTCGGCACGGATGTCTTTTAAAAAAAGTGATATATATTACCAACAGCAAAGAGCACTCTGTAAAGCAGGGGTATTCAACTCCAGGCCTCGAGGGCCACAGTGTCTGCATAATTTCCAGATATCCAAACTCTACTCATGACTGATTACCTGGTTCAGGTGTGTCCAACCAATTGGAGCATGCCAGATCCGGGTATGTTGGAAAACCTGCAGGAATGCAGCCCTCGAGGCCTGGAGTTCAATACCCCTGCTGTAAAGCTTAGCCAACTGGCAAATAAAGCAAACAATGAAAAACAATGACAAGGCCGCAAGAAACTAGCAATTCACAAAGTTCCTTCACAAACCTATTGACTGAGGTGACATGTCTCTACAAAAATGCCACAAGAGCTTGAGTAGCTCAGATGGTAGAGCATCAGACTTTTAATCTGAGGGTCCAGGGTTCAAGTCCCTGTTCAAGCGGTACTCTGAACAATTCATTTCTCATCAGATCTTTCTTTGCAAAGAATGAAGATGGCATTGTCATGTACCTTCTTCATGTTAGTGTTTAACCCGTTCTATTGTTTGGCCATGACCACCATTTTGTTTGATGTTATTCAATAAAAGGAAGTTTTCAGAGTTTTTTCCAATACGCATACGGCCGAAATAGCTCAGCTGGGAGAGCGCTAGACTGAAGATCTAGAGGTCCTTGGTTCAATCCCGAGTTTCGGCACGGATGTCTTTTAAAAAAAGTGACATATATTACCAACAGCAAAGAGCACTCTGTAAAGCAGGGGTATTCAACTCCAGGCCTCGAGGGCCACAGTGTCTGCATAATTTCCAGATATCCAAACTCTACTCATGACTGATTACCTGGTTCAGGTGTGTCCAACCAATTGGAGCATGCCAGATCCGGGTATGTTGGAAAACCTGCAGGAATGCAGCCCTCGAGGCCTGGAGTTCAATACCCCTGCTGTAAAGCTTAGCCAACTGGCAAATAAAGCAAACATGAAAACAATGACAAGGCGCAAGAAACTAGCAATTTCACAAAGGTCCTTCACAACCTATTGACTGAGGTGACATGTCTCTCAAAAATGCCACAAGAGCTTGAGTAGCTCAGATGGTAGAGCATCAGACTTTTAATCTGAGGGTCCAGGGTTCAAGTCCCTGTTCAAGCGGTACTCTGAACAATTCATTTCTCATCAGATCTTTCTTTGCAAAGAATGAAGATGGCATTGTCATGTACCTTCTTCATGTTAGTGTTTAACCCGTTCTATTGTTTGGCCATGACACCATTTTTTTGTTTGATGTTATTCAATAAAAGGAAGTTTTCAGAGTTTTTTCCAATACGCATACGGCCGAAATAGCTCAGCTGGGAGAGCGCTAGACTGAGATCTAGAGGTCCTTGGTTCAATAACGATTTTCGGCACGGATGTCTTTTTAAAAAAGTGATATATATTACCAACAGCAAAGAGCACTCTGTAAAGCAGGGGTATTCAACTCCAGGCCTCGAGGGCCACAGTGTCTGCATAATTTCCAGATATCCAAACTACTACTCATGACTGATTACTGGTTCATGTGTGTCCAACCAATTGGAGCATGCCAGATCCGGGTATGTTGGAAAACCTGCAGGAATGCAGCCCTCGAGGCCTGGAGTTCAATACCCTGCTGTAAAGCTTAGCCAACTGGCAATAAAGCAAACAATGAAAAACATGACAAGGGCGCAAGAAACTAGCAATTTCACAAAGGTTCTTCACAAACCTATTGACTGAGGTGACATGTCTCTACAAAATGCCACAGAGCTTGAGTAGCTCAGATGGTAGAGCATCAGACTTTTAATCTGAGGTCCAGGGTTCAAGTCCCTGTTCAAGCGGTACTCTGAACAATTCATTTCTCATCAGATCTTTCTTTGCAAAGAATGAAGATGGCATTGTCATGTACCTTCTTCATGTTAGTGTTTAACCCGTTCTATTGTTTGGCCATGACCACCATTTTGTTTGATGTTATTCAATAAAAGGAAGTTTTCAGAGTTTTTTTCCAATACGCATACGGCCGAAATAGCTCAGCTGGGAGAGCGCTAGACTGAAGATCTAGAGGTCCTTGGTTCAATCCGAGTTTCGGCACCGATGTCTTTTAAAAAAAGTGACATATATTACCAACAGCAAAGAGCACTCTGTAAAGCTTAGCCAACTGGCAAATAAAGCAAACAATGAAAAACAATGACAAGTCAGCAAGAAACTAGAAATTTCACAAAGGTTCCTTCACAAACCTATTGACTAAGGTGACATGTCTCTACAAAAATGCCACAAGAGCTTGAGTAGCTCAGATGGTAGAGCATCAGACTTTTAATCTGAGGGTCCAGGGTTCAAGTCCCTGTTCAAGCGGTCCTCTGAACAATTCATTTGTCATCAGATCTTTGTTTGCAACGAATGAAGATGGTATTGTCCTGAACATTGTTTGTGTTTAACCCGTTCTATTGTTTGGCCATGACCACCATTTTGTTTGATGTTATTCAATAAAAGGAAGTTTCAGAGTTTTTTCCAATACGCATACGGCCGAAATAGCTCAGCTGGGAGAGCGCTAGACTGAAGATCTAGAGGTCCTTGGTTCAATCCCGAGTTTCGGCACGGATGTCTTTTAAAAAAAGTGACATATATTACCAACAGCAAAGAGCACTCTGTAAAGCTTAGCCAACTGGCAAATAAACGAAAAAATAAAAAACAAATGACAAGTCAGCAAGGAAACTAGAAATTTCACACAAGGTTCCTTCACAAACCTATTGACTAGGTGACATGTCCTCTACAAAAATGCCACAAGACTTGAGTAGCTCAGAATGCTTTACAGAGCATCAGACTTTTACTTGAGGGTTCAGGACCAAGGTTCAAGTCCCTGTTCAAGCGGTCCTCTGAACTGAAATTCATTTGTCATCAGATCTTTGTTTCTTGCAAACAAATGAAGATGGTTTGTCCTGAACATTGTTTGTTTAATGTTTAACCCTTCTATTTTTGGCCATGACCACCATTTTGTTTATGTTATTCAATTAAAAGGAAGTTTTCAGAGTTTTTCCAATACGCTACGGCCGAAATAGCTCAGCTGGAGAGCTAGACTGAGATCTAGAGGTCCTTGGTTCAATAACGATTTTCGGCACGGATGTCTTTTAAAAAAAGTGATATATATTACCAACAGCAAAGAGCACTCTGTAAAGCAGGGGTATTCAACTCCAGGCCTCGAGGGCCACAGTGTCTGCATAATTTCCAGATATCCAAACTCTACTCATGACTGATTACCTTTTCAGGTGTGTCCAACCAATTGGAGCATGCCAGATCCGGGTATGTTGGAAAACCTGCAGGAATGCAGCCCTCGAGGCCTGGAGTTCAATACCCCTGCTGTAAAGCTTAGCCAACTGGCAAATAAAGCAAACAATGAAAAACAATGACAAGGCCGCAAGAAACTAGCAATTTCACAAAGGTTCCTTCACAAACCTATTGACTGAGGTGACATGTCTCTACAAAAATGCCACAAGAGCTTGAGTAGCTCAGATGGTAGAGCATCAGACTTTTAATCTGAGGGTCCAGGTTCAAGTCCCTGTTCAAGCGGTCCTCTGAACAATTCATTTGTCATCAGATCTTTCTTTGCAACGAATGAAGATGATTGTCATGTACCTTCTTCATGTTAGTGTTTAACCCGTTCTTGTTTGGCCATGACCACCATTTTGTTTGATGTTATTCAATAAAAGGAAGTTTTCAGAGTTTTTTCCAATACGCATACGGCCGAAATAGCTCAGCTGGGAGAGCGCTAGACTGAAGATCTAGAGGTCCTTGGTTCAATAACGATTTTCGGCACGGATGTCTTTTAAAAAAAGTGATATATATTACCAACAGCAAAGAGCACTCTGTAAAGCAGGGGTATTCAACTCCAGGCCTCGAGGGCCACAGTGTCTGCATAATTTCCAGATATCCAAACTCTACTCATGACTGATTACCTGGTTCATGTGTGTCCAACCAATTGGAGCATGCCAGATCCGGGTATGTTGGAAAACCTGCAGGAATGCAGCCCTCGAGGCCTGGAGTTCAATACCCCTGCTGTAAAGCTTAGCCAACTGGCAAATAAAGCAAACAATGAAAAACAATGACAAGGCCGCAAGAAACTAGCAATTTCACAAAGGTTCCTTCACAAACCTATTGACTGAGGTGACATGTCTCTACAAAAATGCCACAAGAGCTTGAGTAGCTCAGATGGTAGAGCATCAGACTTTTAATCTGAGGGTCCAGGGTTCAAGTCCCTGTTCAAGCGGTACTCTGAACAATTCATTTCTCATCAGATCTTTCTTTGCAAAGAATGAAGATGGCATTGTCATGTACCTTCTTCATGTTAGTGTTTAACCCGTTCTATTGTTTGGCCATGACCACCATTTTGTTTGATGTTATTCAATAAAAGGAAGTTTTCAGAGTTTTTTCCAATACGCATACGGCCGAAATAGTTCAGCTGGGAGAGCGCTAGACTGAAGATCTAGAGGTCCTTGGTTCAATCCCGAGTTTCGGCACGGATGTCTTTTAAAAAAGTGATATATATACCAACAGCAAAGAGCACTCTGTAAAGCAGGGTATTCAACTCCAGCCTCGAGGGCCACAGTGTCTGCATAATTTCCAGATATCCAAACTCTACTCATGACTGAATTACCTGGTTCAGGTGTGTCCAACCAATTGGAGCATCCAGATCCGGGTATGTTGGAAAACCTGCAGGATGCAGCCCTCGACTGGAGTTCAATACCCCTGCTGTAAAGCTTAGCCAACTGGCAAATAAAGCAAAACAATGAAAAAACAATGACAAGTCAGCAAGAAACTAGAAATTTCACCAAATGTTCCTTCACAACCTATTGACTGAGGTGACATGTCTCTACAAAAATGCCACAAGAGCTGAGTAGCTCAGATGGTAGAGCATCAGACTTTTAATCTGAGGGTCCAGGGTTCAAGTCCCTGTTTAAGCGGTCCTCTGAACAATTCATTTGTCATCAGATCTTTGTGTGCAACGAATGAAGATGGTATTGTCCTGAACATTGTTTGTGTTTAACCCGTTCTATGTTTGGCCATGACCACCATTTTGTTTGATGTTATTCAATAAAAGGAAGTTTTCAGAGTTTTTTCCAATAGGCATACGGGCGAAATAGCTCAGC
The DNA here is from genome assembly GCA_003999625.1 of Oryzias javanicus. Classification (NCBI taxonomy): domain Eukaryota; kingdom Metazoa; phylum Chordata; class Actinopteri; order Beloniformes; family Adrianichthyidae; genus Oryzias; species Oryzias javanicus. The sequence continues at coordinate 4,936,596 of CM012437.1, forward strand.
TGGAGAGCGCTAGACTGAAGATCTAGAGGTCCTTGGTTCAATCCAGAGTTTCGGCACGGATGTCTTTTAAAAAAAGTGACATATATTACCAACAGCAAAGAGCACTCTGTAAGCAGGGGTATTCAACTCCAGGCCTCGAGGCCACAGTGTCTGCATAATTTCCAGATATCCAAACTCTACTCATGACTGATTACTGGTTTCAGGTGTGTCCAACCAATTGGAGCATGCCAAAGATCCGGGTATGTTGGAAAACCTGCAGGAATGCAGCCTCGAGGCCTGGAGTTCAATACCCCTGCTGTAAAGCTTAGCCAACTGGCAAATAAAGCAAGCAATGAAAACAATGACAAGGCCGCAAGACAACTAGCAATTTCCACAAAGGTTCCTTCACAAACCTATTTACTGAGGTGACATGTCTCTACAAAAATGCCACAAGAGTTTGAGTAGCTCAGATGGTAGGAGCATCAGACTTTTAATCTGAGGGTCCAGGGTTCAAGTCCCTGTTCAAGCGTACTTCTGAACAATTCATTTCTCATCAGATCTTCTTGCAAAGAATGAAGATGGCATTGTCTGTACCTTCTTCATGTTTAGTGTTTAACCCGTTTTATTGTTTTGGCCATGACCACCATTTTGTTTGATGTATTCAATAAAAGGAAGTTTTCAGAGTTTTTTCCAATACGCATACGCCGAAATAGCTCAGCTGGGAGAGCGCTAGACTGAAGATCTAGAGGTCCTTGGTTCAATTCCGAGTTTCGGCACGGATGTTTATTTAAAAAAAGTGACATATATTTACCAACAGCAAAGAGCACTCTGTAAAGCAGGGGTATTCCAACTCCAGCCTCGAGGGCCACAGTGTCTGCATAATTTCCAGAATATCCAAACTCTACTCATGACTTATTACTTGGTTCAGGTGTGTCCAACCAATTGAGAGCATGCCAGATCCCGGTATGTTGGAAAAACCTGCAGGAATGCAGCCTCGAGGCCTGGAGTTCAATACCGCTGCTGAAGCTTAGCAACTGGCAAAAAAGCAAACAATGAAAAACAATGACAAGTCAGCAAGAAACTAAAATTTCACAAAGGTTCCTTCACAAACCTATTGACTGAGGTGACATGTCTCTACAAAAATGCACAAGAGCTTGAGTAGCTCAGATGGTAGAGCATCAGGCTTTTAATCTGAGGGTCCAGGGTTCAAGTCCCTGTTCAAGCGGTCCTCTGAACAATTCATTTGTCATCAGATCTTTGTGTGCAACAAATGAAGATGGTTTTGTCCTGAACATTGTTTGTGTTTAACCGTTCATTGTTTGGCCATGACCACCATTTTGTTTGATGTTATTCAATAAAAGGAAGTTTTCAGAGTTTTTTCCAATACGCATACGGCCGAAATAGCTCAGCTGGGAGAGCGCTAGACTGAAGATCTAGAGGTCCTTGGTTCAATCCCGAGTTTCGGCACGGATTTATTAAAAAAAAGTGACATATATTACCAACAGCAAAGAGCACTCTGTAAAGCAGGGGTATCCAACTCCAGGCCTCGAGGGCCACAGTGTCTGCATAATTTCCAGATATCCAAACTCTACTCATGACTGATTACCTGGTTCAGGTGTGTCCAACCAATTGGAGCATGCCAGATCGGTATGTTGGAAAACCTGCAGGACTTGCAGCCCTCGAGGCCTGGAGTTCAATACCCCTGCTGTAAAGCTTAGCCAACTGGCAAATAAAGCAAACAATGAAAAACAATGACAAGTCAGCAAGAAACTAGAAATTTCACAAAGGTTCCTTCACAAACCTATTGACTGAGGTGACATGTCTCTACAAAAATGCCACAAGAGCTTGAGTAGCTCAGATGGTAGAGCATCAGGCTTTTAATCTGAGGGTCCAGGGTTCAAGTCCCTGTTCAAGCGGTCCTCTGAACAATTCATTTGTCATCAGATCTTTGTGTGCAACGAATGAAGATGGTATTATCCTGAACATTGTTTGTGTTTAACCCGTTCTATTGTTTGGCCATGACCACCATTTTGTTTGATGTTATTCAATAAAAGGAAGTTTTCAGAGTTTTTTCCAATAGGCATACGGCCGAAATAGCTCAGCTGGGAGAGCGCTAGACTGAAGATCTAGAGGTCCTTGGTTCAATCCCGAGTTTCGGCACAGATGTCTTTTAAAAAAAGTGACATATATTACCAACAGCAAAGAGCACTCTGTAAAAGCAGGGGTATTCAACTCCAGGCCTCGAGGGCCACAGTGTCTGCATAATTTCCAGATATCCAAACTCTACTCATGACTTATTACCTGGTTCAGGTGTGTCCAACCAATTGGAGCATGCCAGATCCGGGTATGTTGGAAAACCTGCAGGAATGCAGCCCTCGAGGCCTGGAGTTCAATACCCCTGCTGTAAAGCTTAGCCAACTGGCAAATAAAGCAAACAATGAAAAACAATGACAAGTCAGCAAGAAACTAGAAATTTCACAAATGTTCCTTCACAAACCTATTGACTGAGGTGACATGTCTCTACAAAAATGCCACAAGAGCTTGAGTAGCTCAGATGGTAGAGCATCAGACTTTTAATCTGAGGGTCCAGGGTTCAAGTCCCTGTTTAAGCGGTCCTCTGAACAATTCATTTGTCATCAGATCTTTGTGTGCAACGAATGAAGATGGTATTGTCCTGAACATTGTTTGTGTTTAACCCGTTCTATTGTTTGGCCATGACCACCATTTTGTTTGAATGTTATTCAATAAAAGAAGTTTTCAGAGTTTTTTCCAATAGGCATTCGCCGAAATAGCTCAGCTGGGAGAGCGCTAGACTGAAGATCTAGAGGTCCTGGTTCAATCCAGAGTTTCGGCACGGATGTCTTTTAAAAAAAGTGACATATATTACCAACAGCAAAGAGCACTCTGTAAAGCAGGGTATTCAACTCCAGGCCTCGAGGGCACAGGTCTGCATAATTTCCAGATATCCAAACTCTACTCATGACTGATTACCTGGTTCAGGTGTGTCAACCAATTGGAGCATGCAGATCCGGGTATGTTGGAAAACCTGCAGGAATGCAGCCCTCGAGGCCTGGAGTTCAATACCCCTGCTGTAAAGCTTAGCCAACTGGCAAATAAAGCAAGCAATGAAAAACAATGACAAGGCCGCAAGAAACTAGCAATTTCACAAAGGTTCCTTCACAAACCTATTTACTGAGGTGACATGTCTCTACAAAAATGCCACAAGAGTTTGAGTAGCTCAGATGGTAGAGCATCAGACTTTTAATCTGAGGGTCCAGGGTTCAAGTCCCTGTTCAAGCGGTACTCTGAACAATTCATTTCTCATCAGATCTTTCTTTGCAAAGAATGAAGATGGCATTGTCATGTACCTTCTTCATGTTAGTGTTTAACCCGTTCTATTGTTTGGCCATGACCACCATTTTGTTTGATGTTATTCAATAAAAGGAAGTTTTCAGAGTTTTTTCCAATACGCATACGGCCGAAATAGCTCAGCTGGGAGAGCGCTAGACTGAAGATCTAGAGGTCCTTGGTTCAATCCCGAGTTTCGGCACGGATGTTTATTAAAAAAAGTGACATATATTACCAACAGCAAAGAGCACTCTGTAAAGCAGGGGTATCCAACTCCAGGCCTCGAGGGCCACAGTGTCTGCATAATTTCCAGATATCCAAACTCTACTCATGACTTATTACCTGGTTCAGGTGTGTCCAACCATTGGAGGCATGCCAGATCCCGGGTGTTGGAAAACCTGCAGGAATGCAGCCCTCGAGGCCTGGAGTTCAATACCCCTGCTGTAAAGCTTAGCCAACTGGCAAATAAAGCAAACAATGAAAAACAATGACAAGTCAGCAAGAAACTAGAAATTTCACAAAGGTTCCTTCACAAACCTATTGACTGAGGTGACATGTCTCTACAAAAATGCCACAAGAGCTTGAGTAGCTCAGATGGTAGAGCATCAGGCTTTTAATCTGAGGGTCCAGGGTTCAAGTCCCTGTTCAAGCGGTCCTCTGAACAATTCATTTGTCATCAGATCTTTGTGTGCAACAAATGAAGATGGTTTTGTCCTGAACATTGTTTGTGTTTAACCCGTTCTATTGTTTGGCCATGACCACCATTTTGTTTGATGTTATTCAATAAAAGGAAGTTTTCAGAGTTTTTTCCAATACGCATACGGCCGAAATAGCTCAGCTGGGAGAGCGCTAGACTGAAGATCTAGAGGTCCTTGGTTCAATCCCGAGTTTCGGCACGGATGTTTATTAAAAAAAGTGACATATATTACCAACAGCAAAGAGCACTCTGTAAAGCAGGGGTATCCAACTCCAGGCCTCGAGGGCCACAGTGTCTGCATAATTTCCAGATATCCAAACTCTACTCATGACTGATTACCTGGTTCAGGTGTGTCCAACCAATTGGAGCATGCCAGATCCGGTATTGATGTGGAAAACCTGCAGGACTGCACCCTCGAGCCTGGAGTTCAATACCCCTGCTGTAAAGCTTAGCCAACTGGCAAATAAAGCAAACAATGAAAAACAATGACAAGTCAGCAAGAAACTAGAAATTTCACAAAGGTTCCTTCACAAACCTATTGACTGAGGTGACATGTCTCTACAAAATGCCACAAGAGCTTGAGTACTCAGATGGTAGAGCATCAGGCTTTTAATCTGAGGGTCCAGGGTTCAAGTCCCTGTTCAAGCGGTCCTCTGAACAATTCATTTGTCATCAGATCTTTGTGTGCAACGAATGAAGATGGATTATCCTGAACATTGTTTGTGTTTAACCCGTTCTATTGTTTGGCCATGACCACCATTTTGTTTGATGTTATTCAATAAAAGGAGTTTTCAGAGTTTTTTCAATAGGCATACGGCCGAAATAGCTCAGCTGGAGAGCGCTAGACTGAAGATAGAGGTCCTTGGTTCAATCCCGAGTTTCGGCACAGATGTCTTTTAAAAAAAGTGACATATATTACCAACAGCAAAGAGCACTCTGTAAAGCAGGGGTATTCAACTCCAGGCCTCGAGGGCCACAGTGTCTGCATAATTTCCAGATATCCAAACTCTACTCATGACTTATTACCTGGTTCAGGTGTGTCCAACCAATTGGAGCATGCCAGATCCGGGTATGTTGGAAAACCTGCAGGAATGCAGCCCTCGAGGCCTGGAGTTCAATACCCTGCTGTAAAGCTTAGCCAACTGGCAAATAAAGCAAACAATGAAAAACAATGACAAGTCAGCAAGAAACTAAAATTTCACAAAGGTCCTTCACAAACCTATTGACTGAGGTGACATGTCTCTACAAAAATGCCACAAGAGCTTGAGTAGCTCAGATGGTAGAGCATCAGACTTTTAATCTGAGGGTCCAGGGTTCAAGTCCCTGTTCAAGCGGTCCTCTGAACAATTCATTTGTCATCAGATCTTTGTGTGCAACGAATGAAGATGGTATTGTCCTGAACATTGTTTGTGTTTAACCGTTCTATTGTTTGGCCATGACCACCATTTTGTTTGATGTTATTCAATAAAAGAAGTTTTCAGAGTTTTTCCAATACGCATACGGCCGAAATAGCTCAGCTGGGAGAGCGCTAGACTGAAGATCTAGAGGTCCTTGGTTCAATCCAGAGTTTCGGCACGGATGTCTTTAAAAAAAGTGACATATATTACCAACAGCAAAGAGCACTCTGTAAAGCAGGGGTATTCAACTCCAGGCCTCGAGGGCCACAGTGTCTGCATAATTTCCAGATATCCAAACTCTACTCATGACTTATTACCTGGTTCAGGTGTGTCCAACCAATTGGAGCATGCCAGATCCGGGTATGTTGGAAAACCTGCAGGAATGCAGCCCTCGAGGCCTGGAGTTCAATACCCCTGCTGTAAAGCTTAGCCAACTGGCAAATAAAGCAAACAATGAAAAACAATGACAAGGCCGCAAGAAACTAGCAATTTCACAAAGGTTCCTTCACAAACCTATTGACTGAGGTGACATGTCTCTACAAAAATGCCACAAGAGCTTGAGTAGCTCAGATGGTAGAGCATCAGACTTTTAATCTGAGGGTCCAGGGTTCAAGTCCCTGTTCAAGCGGTACTCTGAACAATTCATTTCTCATCAGATCTTTCTTTGCAAAGAATGAAGATGGCATTGTCATGTACCTTCTTCATGTTAGTGTTTAACCCGTTCTATTGTTTGGCCATGACCACCATTTTGTTTGATGTTATTCAATAAAAGGAAGTTTTCAGAGTTTTTTCCAATACGCATACGGCCGAAATAGCTCAGCTGGGAGAGCGCTAGACTGAAGATCTAGAGGTCCTTGGTTCAATCCCGAGTTTCGGCACGGATGTTTATTAAAAAAAGTGACATATATTACCAACAGCAAAGAGCACTCTGTAAAGCAGGGGTATCCAACTCCAGGCCTCGAGGGCCACAGTGTCTGCATAATTTCCAGATATCCAAACTCTACTCATGACTGATTACCTGGTTCAGGTGTGTCCAACCAATTGGAGCATGCCAGATCCGGGTATGTTGGAAAACCTGCAGGAATGCAGCCCTCGAGGCCTGGAGTTCAATACCCCTGCTGTAAAGCTTAGCCAACTGGCAAATAAAGCAAACAATGAAAAACAATGACAAGTCAGCAAGAAACTAGAAATTTCACAAATGTTCCTTCACAAACCTATTGACTGAGGTGACATGTCTCTACAAAAATGCCACAAGAGCTTGAGTAGCTCAGATGGTAGAGCATCAGACTTTTAATCTGAGGGTCCAGGGTTCAAGTCCCTGTTCAAGCGGTCCTCTGAACAATTCATTTGTCATCAGATCTTTCTTTGCAAAGAATGAAGATGGCATTGTCATGTACCTTCTTCATGTTAGTGTTTAACCCGTTCTATTGTTTGGCCATGACCACCATTTTGTTTGATGTTATTCAATAAAAGGAAGTTTTCAGAGTTTTTTCCAATACGCATACGGCCGAAATAGCTCAGCTGGGAGAGCGCTAGACTGAAGATCTAGAGGTCCTTGGTTCAATCCAGAGTTTCGGCACGGATGTCTTTTAAAAAAAGTGACATATATTACCAACAGCAAAGAGCACTCTGTAAAGCAGGGGTATTCAACTCCAGGCCTCGAGGGCCACAGTGTCTGCATAATTTCCAGATATCCAAACTCTACTCATGACTGATTACCTGGTTCAGGTGTGTCCAACCAATTGGAGCATGCCAGATCCGGGTATGTTGGAAAACCTGCAGGAATGCAGCCCTCGAGGCCTGGAGTTCAATACCCCTGCTGTAAAGCTTAGCCAACTGGCAAATAAAGCAAGCAATGAAAAACAATGACAAGGCCGCAAGAAACTAGCAATTTCACAAAGGTTCCTTCACAAACCTATTGACTGAGGTGACATGTCTCTACAAAAATGCCACAAGAGCTTGAGTAGCTCAGATGGTAGAGCATCAGACTTTTAATCTGAGGGTCCAGGGTTCAAGTCCCTGTTCAAGCGGTACTCTGAACAATTCATTTCTCATCAGATCTTTCTTTGCAAAGAATGAAGATGGCATTGTCATGTACCTTCTTCATGTTAGTGTTTAACCCGTTCTATTGTTTGGCCATGACCACCATTTTGTTTGATGTTATTCAATAAAAGGAAGTTTTCAGAGTTTTTTCCAATACGCATACGGCCGAAATAGCTCAGCTGGGAGAGCGCTAGACTGAAGATCTAGAGGTCCTTGGTTCAATCCCGAGTTTCGGCACGGATGTTTATTAAAAAAAGTGACATATATTACCAACAGCAAAGAACACTCTGTAAAGCAGGGGTATCCAACTCCAGGCCTCGAGGGCCACAGTGTCTGCATAATTTCCAGATATCCAAACTCTACTCATGACTGATTACCTGGTTCAGGTGTGTCCAACCAATTGGAGCATGCCAGATCCCGGTATGTTGAAAACCTGCAGGAATGCAGCCCTCGAGGCCTGGAGTTCAATACCCCTGCTGTAAAGCTTAGCCAACTGGCAAATAAAGCAAACAATGAAAAACAATGACAAGGCCGCAAGAAACTAGCAATTTCACAAAGGTTCCTTCACAAACCTATTGACTGAGGTGACATGTCTCTACAAAAATGCCACAAGAGCTTGAGTAGCTCAGATGGTAGAGCATCAGACTTTTAATCTGAGGGTCCAGGGTTCAAGTCCCTGTTCAAGCGGTCCTCTGAACAATTCATTTGTCATCAGATCTTTGTGTGCAACGAATGAAGATGGTATTGTCCTGAACATTGTTTGTGTTTAACCCGTTCTATTGTTTGGCCATGACCACCATTTTGTTTGATGTTATTCAATAAAAGGAAGTTTTCAGAGTTTTTTCCAATAGGCATACGGCCGAAATAGCTCAGCTGGGAGAGCGCTAGACTGAAGATCTAGAGGTCCTTGGTTCAATCCCGAGTTTCGTTACGGATGTCTTTTAAAAAAAGTGACATATATTACCAACAGCAAAGAGCACTCTGTAAAGCAGGGGTATTCAACTCCAGGCCTCGAGGGCCACAGTGTCTGCATAATTTCCAGATATCCAAACTCTACTCATGACTTATTACCTGGTTCAGGTGTGTCCAACCAATTGGAGCATGCCAGATCCGGGTATGTTGGAAAACCTGCAGGAATGCAGCCCTCGAGGCCTGGAGTTCAATACCCCTGCTGTAAAGCTTAGCCAACTGGCAAATAAAGCAAACAATGAAAAACAATGACAAGTCAGCAAGAAACTAGAAATTTCACAAAGGTTCCTTCACAAACCTATTGACTGAGGTGACATGTCTCTACAAAAATGGCACAAGAGCTTGAGTAGCTCAGATGGTAGAGCATCAGACTTTTAATCTAGGGTGGAGTTCAAGTTCCCATGTTCAAGCGGTCTCTAACATTCATTTGTCATCAGATCTTTGTGTGCAACGAATGAAGATGGTATTGTGTCCTTGAACATTGTTTTGTGTCTTTAACCTTCTATTTGTTGGCCATGACCACCATTTTGTTTGATGTTATTCAATAAGGAAGTTTTCAGAGTTTTTTCAATACGCATACGCCGAAATAGCTCAGCTGGGAGGCGCTAGACTGAAGATCTAGAGGTCCTTACGGATTTTGACATTCCGCAGTTTCGGCACGGATGTCTTTAAAAAAGTGACATTATATTACCCAACAGCAGAGCACTCTGTAAAGCTTAGCCAACTGGCAAATAAAGCAAACAATGAAAAACAATGACAAGTCAGCAAGAAACTAGAAATTTCACAAAGGTTCCTTCACAAACCTATTGACTGAGGTGACATGTCTCTACAAAAATGCCACAAGAGCTTGAGTAGCTCAGATGTAGGCATCAGACTTTTAATCTGAGGGTCCAGGGTTCAAGTCCCTGTTCAAGCAGTCCTCTGAATAATTCATTTGTCATCAGATCTTTGTGTGCAACGAATGAAGATGGTATTGTCCTGAACATTGTTTGTGTTTAACCCGTTCTATTGTTTGGCCATGACCACCATTTTGTTTGATGTTATTCAATAAAAGGAAGTTTTCAGAGTTTTTTTCCAATAGGCATACGGCCGAAATAGCTCAGCTGGGAGAGCGCTAGACTGAAGATCTAGAGGTCCTTGGTTCAATCCCGAGTTTCGTTACGGATGTCTTTTAAAAAAAGTGACATATATTACCAACAGCAAAGAGCACTCTGTAAAGCAGGTATTCAACTCCAGGCCTCGAGGGCCACAGTGTCTGCATAATTTCCAGATATCCAAACTCTACTCATGACTTATTACCTGGTTCAGGTGTGTCCAACCAATTGGAGCATGCCAGATCCGGGTATAATTTGGAAAACCTGCAGGAATGCAGCCCTCGAGGCCTGGAGTTCAATACCCCTGCTGTAAAGCTTAGCCAACTGGCAAATAAAGCAAACAATGAAAAACAATGACAAGTCAGCAAGAAACTAGAAATTTCACAAATGTTCCTTCACAAACCTATTGACTGAGGTGACATGTCTCTACAAAAATGCCACAAGAGCTTGAGTAGCTCAGATGGTAGAGCATCAGACTTTTAATCTGAGGGTCCAGGGTTCAAGTCCCTGTTCAAGCGGTCCTCTGAACAATTCATTTGTCATCAGATCTTTGTGTGCAACGAATGAAGATGGTATTGTCCTGAAACATTGTTTGTGTTTAACCCGTTCTATTTTTCCATGACCACCATTTTTTTTTGATGTTATTCATAAAGAAGTTTCAGAGTTTTTTCCAATACGCCATACTCCTGAAATAGCTCAGCTTTATAGCGTAATACTGAAGATCTAGAGGTCCTTGGTTCAACCCGAGTTTCGTCACGGATGTCTTTTAAAAAAATGACATATATTACCACAGGCTAAAAGCACTCTAATCTTAGCCAACTTGCAAATAAAGGCAAACTAATGTAAAAACAATTGACAATCAGCAAAAACTAAAATTTCACAAAGTTCCTTCACAAACCTATTGACTGATGACATGTCTCTACAAAATGCCAACAAGAGCTTGAGTAGCTCAGAGGTAAGAGCATCAGACTTTTAATCTGAGGGTCCAGGTTCAAGTCCCTGTTCAAGCATCCTCTGAATAATTCATTTTGTCATCAGATCTTTGTGTGCAACTGAATGAAATTATTGTGTGTCTGTACATGTTTTGGGTTTTTTAACAGGTTCTAGATTTTTTCCATACGCACCATTTGTTTTGATTTTATTCAAAAAAGTGAATATTTTCAAGTTTTTTCCAATATCCATAGGCCGGTAAATAGCTTCAGGCTGGTTAGAGCTGGCTAGAACTGGTAAGATCTAGATTTCCTTGTGTTCAATCCCGAGTTTCGGCACGGATGTCTTTTAAAAAAAAGTGACATATATTACCAACAGTCAAAGACCACTTCTGTAAATAAGGTATTCAACTCCAGGCCTCGAGGGCCACAGTGTGGGCATAATTTCCAGATATCTCAAAACTCTACTCATGACTTATTACCTTTCAGGTTGTCCAACCAATTGGGAGCATGCCAAACATACCGTATTAATTTGGAAAACCTGCAGGAACAGCCCTCGAGGCCTGGAGTTCAATACCCCTGCTGTAAAGCTTAGCCAACTGGCAAATAAAGCAAGCAATGAAAAACAATGACAAGCCCGCAAAAACTAGCAATTTTCACAAGGTTCCTTCACAAACCTATTGACTGAGTGACATGTCTCTACAAAAATGCCATAAAGAGCTTGAGTAGCTCAGATGGTAGAGCATCAGACTTTTAATCTGAGGTCCAGGGTTCAAGTCCCTGTTCAAGCGGTACTCTGAACAATTCATTTCTCATCAGATCTTTCTTTGCAAAGAATGAAGATGGCATTGTCATGTACCTTCTTCATGTTAGTGTTTAACCCGTTCTATTGTTTGGCCATGACCACCATTTTGTTTGATGTTATTCAATAAAAGGAAGTTTTCAGAGTTTTTTCCAATACGCATACGGCCGAAATAGCTCAGCTGGGAGAGCGCTAGAATGAAGATCTTGAGGTCCTTGGTTCAATCCCGAGTTTCGGCACAGATGTCTTTTAAAAAAAGTGACATATATTACCAACAGCAAAGAGCACTCTGTAAAGCAGGGGTATTCAACTCCAGGCCTCGAGGGCCACAGTGTCTGCATAATTTCCAGATATCCAAACTCTACTCATGACTTATTACCTGGTTCAGGTGTGTCCAACCAATTGGAGCATGCCAGATCCGGGTATGTTGGAAAACCTGCAGGAATGCAGCCCTCGAGGCCTGGAGTTCAATACCCCTGCTGTAAAGCTTAGCCAACTGGCAAATAAAGCAAACAATGAAAAACAATGACAAGGCCGCAAGAAACTAGCAATTTCACAAAGGTTCCTTCACAAACCTATTGACTGAGGTGACATGTCTCTACAAAAATGCCACAAGAGCTTGAGTAGCTCAGATGAGAATCAGACTTTTAATCTGAGGGTCCAGGGTCAAGTCCGGTTCAACGGTCCTCTGAACAATTCATTTGTCATCAGATCTTTGTGTGCAACGAATGAAGATGGCATTGTCATGTACCTTCTTCATGTTAGTGTTTAACCCGTTCTATTGTTTGGCCATGACCACCATTTTGTTTGATGTTATTCAATAAAAGGAAGTTTTCAGAGTTTTTTCATAGCATACGGCCGAAATAGCTCAGCTGGGAGAGCGCTAGACTGAAGATCTAGAGGTCCTTGGTTCAATCCCGAGTTTCGGCACGGATGTCTTTTAAAAAAAGTGACATATATTACCAACAGCAAAGAGCACTCTGTAAAGCTTAGCCAACTGGCAAATAAAGCAAACAATGAAAAACAATGACAAGTCAGCAAGAAACTAGAAATTTCACAAAGGTTCCTTCACAAACCTATTGACTGAGGTGACATGTCTCTACAAAAATGCCACAAGAGCTTGAGTAGCTCAGATGGTAGAGCATCAGTCTTTTCTGAGGGTCCAGGGTTCAAGTCCCTGTTCAAGCGGTCCTGAACACAATTCATTTGTCATCAGATCTTTGTGTGCAACGAATGAAGATGGTATTGTCCTGAACATTGTTTGTGTTTGGCCATGACCACCATTTTGTTTGATGTTATTCAATAAAAGGAAGTTTTCAGAGTTTTTTCCAATACGCATACGGCCGAAATAGCTCAGCTGGGAGAGCGCTAGACTGAAGATCTAGAGGTCCTTGGTTCAATAACGATTTTCGGCACAGATGTCTTTTAAAAAAGTGATATATATTACCAACAGCAAAGAGCACTCTGTTAAAGCAGGGGTATTCAACTCCAGGCCTCGAGGGCCACAGTGTCTGCATAATTTCCAGATATCCAAACTCTACTCATGACTTATTACCTGGTTCAGGTGTGTCCAACCAATTGGAGCATGCCAGATCCGGGTATGTTGGAAAACCTGCAGGAATGCAGCCCTCGAGGCCTGGAGTTCAATACCCCTGCTGTAAAGCTTAGCCAACTGGCAAATAAAGCAAACAATGAAAAACAATGACAAGTCAGCAAGAAACTAGAAATTTCACAAATGTTCCTTCACAAACCTATTGACTGAGGTGACATGTCTCTACAAAAATGCCACAAGAGCTTGAGTAGCTCAGATGGTAGAGCATCAGACTTTTAATCTGAGGGTCCAGGGTTCAAGTCCCTGTTCAAGCGGTCCTCTGAACAATTTATTTGTCATCAGATCTTTGTGTGCAACGAATGAAGATGGTATTGTCCTGAACATTGTTTGTGTTTAACCCGTTCTATTGTTTGGCCATGACCACCATTTTGTTTGATGTTATTCAATAAAAGGAAGTTTTCAGAGTTTTTTCCAATACGCATACGGCCGAAATGGCGGTACCTGGCAGCGGCTCGTCCGTAGTTTCGTGTCCTATTAGAACCGATGGTTCATCTTTTCATATCCAATTACGGTCCTCAGTCCAAATTGCAATGTCAAATCACGTTCGTATAATCCTATTTTGATAACCAATGATCCTAGTCTAATCCACCTGTCCATGTCCAATAAAATCCGCATTTCTAACTTTTCGAACCCTATAACAGCCCCCAGTTCATCTTTCTTTGTCAAATCACGTTCCTTCAGTCCATGTTTTGATAGCCAATGATCCTCGTTCAGTTCACATTTTATTGGCAAATCATATCTTTTCGGGGCTTAATCATAAAGGGGTCTACAATCCGCTTCTGCACGGCTCACTCACTCACCTCCATTTTTTTTCCCCGGGAGGGTGGGTGGAGGGTAGGGGGCGCTTCAACTGCGCATGTCTACTGCGCATCTCCATGACGCTTTACCCCCGCGCTTGCCCCCCGGCGCCACAAATAAAACTTTTACCGGCGAAAGGTAAGACGGTCACCCAAAGTTACTTTACTCAATTAGTTAAATAATATTTGTGCTATTCGATTTATTACTGTCTATGTATTTTCATGTTATACAACATTGTAATTGCATATAAGATCTGTGTTGTGACTACATTAATGAGAGAAGGTCATTCAACCTTAATTTAGTTGTAAACAATGTTTGGTCTTCCTTTGTCTTCCTTTGTCTCCCTTTGTCGCCATGTTTGCGGCGTGTCCATTAGCTTTAGCTTCATTTAAGTTATCTGTTTAATTGTTCGTGTGACTGTAGTCATAATATAATTTAACAGTTTAATTCTCAAAACTAACATGTTATTACGCTATCGACTTTATAGTAGAGATTATTTACTTTTTCACTCGTTGCCATTTTCAACTGTTGTCTTATTTGGCTGCAGAGGGCCTTCAACTCACATGTTGGAATTTGAAGTGGCAGGCTTATTTTTGTAATCAAATATAACACGGGGTGGACTAAAACCTATTAAATTAAACAATGTTTTGCATTGAAAACAGCAAACAGATAGAAATAAGAAAGAAAGCACAATTATTAAATAATTATTTTTTATTATTATATACCATCTATCCACTATGGTAGTCAAATGCAAAGTTCTCCAATATTTTCAATAGAGGATCTTCCAATTTATTGGTTTCAATTCATTTTTTTTTTTTGTAAATCATCTTTACTATAATTCTATTTTAGAAAATGGAGTCCAAAAAAACTCATAAAGCCATGAGTGACTCAGAGTGGATGTCCCGTCTGAGGACCTTTGCCTCCACCGGTTCGTGGCCTTCATCTGCAGGCAACCGACCTGCACCAAGGCAGAAAAAGTGGCATGATCTCTATAACAAGGTAAAGGATAATAATTAGACACAGTCAAATTGCTTTTTGTGGCTTTATTACTCATAATAAACAGAAAATGTAGTACACAGCTGTTTTATAACCAACACATTAGTTCTGTATTAAAATAAAATTATTTTTTTCTATTTCACAGATTGAAAAGTGTCCACTACAAATGCGAAGTCAAAGAACACTTTTGAATGAGCCACAGAAGTGTGTGCGGATTTCACATTCCTAAGGTAAGGAAAACACACACACAATAAATCTCCAGCTTTTATCACAAGGATTTATTATTTGAGCATCTAAAAAAACATTATTGCCATCACTGTTGTGAGTACCTCAATGGTAAACTCTGTGGTGTCAAATTTACTTTCATGGTTTCTATGTAGTTTTCACATATTCAGAGTTATAACTGTACATTAATAGTTAATAAAAAAAGCAGTAACAAATATTTGACATGTTAGTAAACCATAAATAACCATATCAACACTGTTAGAGTCGAAGATACACTTTAAAAATCTGTGTGCAGACCACCCCTTCACCACACCAGACTGAGTCGGCAGCAGCAGCATCCTCCAGCAGAGATGTGGCCAGCCCATCAAAAAAAGTCAAAATGACTCTCTCCATGGTATGTAAAGCTACAAACTCAAACTTTCAAGCTTACTTTCAAGTTAGGATTTTACTTAATCTTTAATTGTTAGTAATTATATTTTCTATTTTGAAGTTTGAAAGATCAAGATATAGTGGCCACCATGTCCTCGCAGCCAGACCGAACATAAATGTTGCCCGGCGATCACGTACTGTGAGTACTCATAAAAATGCTCCTCCTCTGGCTTTTTGTAACATTTAGAAATGACAAAATTATTTACATGTCTCATTCCAGCCTCAGGAACAAAAACAATCTTGCTCAGAGGCGGCTGCAACTTCCAGTCATGATCAGGGTCAACTGTCATCCAGATCAACAAGACCAACCATTTCTCCACCACCAGATCAGTTTCTTGCGCCCCCTTTGCCAAGCACAAGTACTCCCCGTCTGGAACCTGAGACTGTTTGTCCA
The DNA here is from genome assembly GCA_003999625.1 of Oryzias javanicus. NCBI lineage: Eukaryota > Metazoa > Chordata > Actinopteri > Beloniformes > Adrianichthyidae > Oryzias > Oryzias javanicus. The sequence continues at coordinate 4,952,308 of CM012437.1, forward strand.
CCGCTGACTGATTTGGTAAACTTATATATACTGTACTTTTATGCCAATCATTTTTGCTTGATAAATTTTAATGGTTGTAGTGAAATTCCTCACTGTGTGTTTGTGATCATGCAGTCTGGTGATTCTGCTGCACTTCTCTTCTTGTGGCCGGGGACAGTGCCACTGGAGGACCAAAAGTGGATGTCAGCTGCACTTTTTCACATTGGTGCGAGAGGGAAGCTGGAGCTGCGGGACAGTCTTCAGCTTTGGTACCATCCTCCTCAGCCTGCGCTGGTGTACAACCAGGCCCCAACGCCTAGTCGGTTTTTCGGCCATTCACTTTTGTTGTAGATGCCATACAGGCTTTGGCGAGTGCGGGTGCTCTGCACTAACTCTGCCTGTGTTCAGTATCCACTGTCCAGTGGAGGCATTCACAAGAGAGTTCGGAAAGTTCTGGACGTAGACAGGTATTACAACCTGGCAATTGAAACACTAATTTGCTACAAGTGCAGAAGCAGCTACCTGTCATGGGGTCCTCAGATTCTCAGCCAGCTGGATCTCCCACATCGCTCAGAATTTAGAGTAATCCTGACATGAAAGTATGTTACAATTTACCAAACATATTTTTCAAATGTGAAAAATGCAATCTCACTTTACTGTATGTTTCTTTTCCAAGGTATGCCTGTGACATTCGTGTCATTCAATTACTTTGAGAGGGAGGTCTGGGGAACAGCCCAACTAGAATCATTGGGCAGCTGAAGGAGAACCACAGAGAAGAGTGGCTGAAGAGGGTTGCACGCTACACATCAGAGTGTGCTACCTTCATGAACACCCCTGGCCTGCTGCCAATGAAGTTCCAAGAACCTCCGAAGCATCCGACTGTCAGGGCAAGTGACAAGACCACCCAAAAATGACAGACCCAGGAGTGGAATGAACTTCTGTTTATTATTGCTGATAGGTGATGAGGAGAGTCAAGCAGGTTTGGCGCAGTAACGCCGCCGGACAACAGGGGGGGCTGGAGACGAGGGTGCCGTCAGAGAGAAAGACGAATGAGCAGAGAGGAATAGTCCTTAACTTTGTTGACGTCTGTGGCGGTCTTAAATGAGGTTATCCGTGAGGAGATCTATGCAGCAACAGGATCTTTTGACTGGCCTTGAGCAGGGTTTGAAGCGTGGTGGAAACAGGAAGACGATCCCAGCTGAGTGACAGCGTTGTCGCGGGAAACACAGCGTGGATGCATGGGGCGTGGAGGCAGGCAGGTAAGCAGGGCGCGAACTTGAATCCCTAAGCATGAACAGACAGCAGTTTAGGCAGGCTGAGGATCTGCTCTGGTAGTCGAGCTGCATAACAACACGTTCCGGCAGTGATTGGAGCAGGGAAGCAGACTTAAGCAGGACAGACAGGTGCAGGTGATCGACCTGATGAGCAGCAGCAGTGGGAGGGACAGAGGCAGGGGCTGCCATGACACAGACACTGCCAAATTACAAGTGGCTTCTTGTGGTGTACAGCCTTGATATTCTTAACAGGGTGGAGGATATCAAGGCTAACATAACATCAACATTTGGAACCATTTAAAAACTGGATTCCACCAGAAAGGTGAGAATAATACCTCCATATTGTGGCCTTCACTGCTCTATTTAGAAACACAAAAATCAATCTAATAATCAACTGCTGACTTTTCAGATCACAAAGAAGTTGAGTGGATCTGCGAAGGGCACTGCACAGTGGCTCACTTCAGTGGGGAACGAGATGGGACAAATTTTTGTCAGTGTCCTGACTGCCAGTGAGGGTCCAGCTTTGGATCCTTTGGCAGCAGGTCTTGTCAACAGGTAATAAATATAAATAGATTTTACATTATTTTTTTATATTTTAGGACACACTTTTATCCATTACATATTGACACAATATTATTTACATCTTTCATAAAAAATTAATAAATAAATAAAAATAACAGCTGTTAATGGTTTGGGTCTAGATACCAATCAGCTGGAGTGGAGCCCCCTGTCGCCCTTTACGTGGACTGTGGATGCTGCAAAGAAGCAGGGCCAGCGAAACTGAAGGCCAGATTCAGTGGCTGGCCTAATCTCATCATTAGGCTGGACATCTGGCATTTCATGCGCCGCCTGGCTTCTGGGGTCACCACAGACGCTCATCAGCTGTATCCCACATTCATGGCACGCATGTCTGCTTACATTTTTGAGTGGGATGCGGCAGATGTTGCTGAACTCAGACGGGCCAAGCGACAGCAACTTCAAGAACAGTCCCTGACCGTCTTGACTGAGAGAGAGGTGGACTGTCACATCACCAAGGACGAGCTGGCTCTGCACTGCAGAAGAAGAACCCGGGGAGTGGAGACGACCACCCGTCTCCTTGATCGGCTCCTCACAGAGCTCATGAGCGACAAAGGCCTTGATGCTCTGGGTGTTCCTCTGCTTGATCCTGTCAGGATGCAGTACATCTGGGATGTCCAAAGGCGCCATGTGTCTTGCATCCAAGACCCTTCTGGTGTGGCACTGTACACACAAACAGGAAGTCTCACCAAAGGGAAGGTTGCACTGCAGACATATCGGTGTGCCAGGGGATCAACATCCTTGGAATCATTTCACTGCCACCTCAACCGATTCATCCCTGGTCAGTGAGAATGTGTTAAATGTAACTGTTTAACTCTCTTCCTTTTTTGTTGCAGCAAAAATGCTCAAAGTTGTGAATCTCATATTCAGGAAACAGTGCCAATGCTTTGAACTTCCAGATTTATTTGCTGGAAGGGCTGCATCGCTGGAACCAGGATCGTGCTGCTGCATCTCTGTCTGAAGAGGCATCAGGCCTGCGGACTTACACAGGAGAGCTGGTTCACTGTGTAAACAAAGACTTTGAAAAAGTCTTTGGCAGGAAACTGGTCCCTCATTTCAAGCAACCAGCAAAATACACAGGTGAAGATTATACTTCTTTATACACACACACACAAATTATATTTGCATATATCCCCATTTCTTCATGATAAATTTTTCTCTCTCTCAGGAGAACTTCTCGGGGTCCAGTACCTCCTAAAGCAAAACAACGAACCGCTTCAGGAGATGGACCCCAGTGCAGAGGAAACGCCCGAGCTCCTAGAACAGTTGGAGGTCACAGAGGCTGCAGACGAAGGCTTTGAGGAAATATCAGCAGATGACCTTTCAGCTTTTGGTTCTGTCATGGAAAATGTCATTCCTGAAAAACAAGAGTCTGCTCACCAACTTCAGCCCTCCACTGTTCCATTTTAGCAAACTCCGTCCTGCTTCTTGCCGCAAGTTGTAAGTATAGCAACATTCACGCATTATTGCCCTTCAAAAACAAATGTAATTTGCTCTGATATTTTCATCAGAAGTTAAACTTTACATTATATCCTATTGTGGAGATCAAAGAAGACAAGATTTTATTTTTTTGGTTATTCTGTGGTTCAGCATCCTAACGTGCCAAGACCAACTGTGCCTTGCACATCATCTGCTGACCCTGATGTGCATCAAAAGCAAGCACAACATCCTTTGTATCTGCTGCGCCACCTCCTGCATCTCGTCTTCATCCTCCGTCATCTGCTGGACCTGAAGTGCAGCCTCCCTCCTGCTCCTCACAGCAAGTTGTAAGTGATTTTTTTTTATTACTATTTCAGAATAGACACAATCATCTGTAGCACTTTGCTATGAATTAAAATTGTATGTATGTCCTTTTTTAGAGGTCTGATAAGAAAAACTTTATCTTTAGGCGATGGATCAGCATAATATCCCTGGGATGAATTATGTGGATGAACTGGCAGAGTATCTGGTTGAGCTTCACACTCAGTCTGCATTTTCTTTGACAAATCAGCAGTCCTCCACAATCATCGGTCTTTGGCTAAATTTGGAGCAGTGTGACAAAGACCGCATCAGATATGCAGCCCGCCATTAAGAAAGGTTACTGACAGGGCGCTTCAGGTCACCCAAAAAAAAAGGCAGTTTTCTCCTTCACACGTGGGGTAGAGAGCACCAAAAGATCCGTGATTGGTTCCAGTGGATCTCCAGCTCAGTGGCCAGACTGCTGCCGGAGCGTTGAGGCCATTTTTGTCAGGCTTTGTGACATATACAAAAGCCCGCAAAGGAAGGGGCAACCAAGCCTGTCAAGATGGTCTCTCATCCTCCAGGGCTACAAAAAAATCCGGCAGCTGGTTTTAACCAATGGACCAGTTATGAAAGAAACTACACTGCAACTGGTGGAGGTCAATCAGACCACTCTTGTGCAGTGGCATAACCCCCGCCTCAAGGCACAAGAGGTTTCGGTCCTGCTCCAAGGGGTTCAACTACCTACAGCAACACCTGTAGCAACAGAGCCGTTACTCCCTGCAAGAAAGCAACCACAGGTTTTGCCTCAACACCAACAACCCCTTCACATTTACCAACTACCACCAAATACAGCAGGGATGGCAAAAACAAAACTGAGGCCTATAAAACCTGCAGGGATTATATTGGAACCATCAGCCAAACAAACACAGAATGGTCTTCCCTGAGACTGAAGATCTAGAGGTCTTTGGTTCAATCCAGAGTGTCGGCAGAATTACCTTTTGCAAACAGTCTCATCTATTAAGATTAACAACAAAGAGCACTCTGTAAGGTTTAGCCTATTGGCAAAGACAGCAAACTGAGAAAACAGAGTTGTCTATGCAGCACGTCATCAAGAGAGGCTATTTACAAGCCACTTTAGATCACCAAAGAAAAAGGCAGTTCTTACACCTGGCGTAGAGAGCACTAAGAGATGTGTTCAAGTGGCTCTCCAGCACAATGGCCAGACTGCTGTCGTCTGATTGAGGCTATTTTTATCAGGTTGTGTAACATATATAAAAACCCCCAGAAAAAAGGACAACAAAACCTGTCAAGGTGGTCACTCTCACTTCAAAACTACAAAAAGATTTGACAGTTGATATTAAGAAATGGAAATGTCATGCAGGAAACAACTTTATAACTGATGGAGGTGAACCAGACAACCCTTGTACAGTGGCACAACCGCCGCCTAAAGGGGGAAGAAGTTTCTGTGCTTCTTCAAGGGATTCAGCTTCCATCTGCAAGGCCAGTTTCTGCTGAACCATTGCTACCAGCAAGACCCCAGCAACAGCTTTTGCTGCGTCCTCATCAGCAACATCACAGCTATAATTTAACCCCCAACACAGCTGGGCAGGCAAAAACTAAGTTACGGCCTCTCGAACCTGCAGCTACTGTTACAGAGGCAATAAACCTTCAGAAGCAAGTTACACAAGCAACAACAGGATCAAGATTAGTGCCACTTCAACCAAAACCAGCTGCAACAATGCTATTGTGTCCAACAGGAATGATGCCAGTCTTGTTAAATGTGATGCCTCCTGTCACTGGGCCAGCTGCAATGACAGCTTCTATTTTAAGCCAGCCTTCTACTGAAACATCAAAGGAAAAACTAAAGCACGTCGGGACTGTATCATCTAATACTTGTCGGACCTGTGGTCACTTTTGGACTCAGGAGACGGGTCATAGTCAGTACAAAGGACAAATATATTGTTTTTGTAGAGTTGTTAAAACGCTTTGCTTTAATTTAGTACATACCTTTGAAAACATTAAAGACATTTGATTTTCCTGTCCGTTTGACTGAGATTTTCTTTTGAAGGTTATTATCTTTCAGACTGTTTGAGACTGTTATTTTTCTGTTTTGAATATGACAAAATAAATATTTACCAATACTAAAACTCCTTACAAATTAGAGATAAAAAATAAATAAATAAATAAGAATACAAACAAAAAAATACAATTAAAACATTAATTTTAAGTAATAAGTTAAATTTTAAGTAATACTTAAGAAATACTTAAAACTATTTTCTCCTTTGAAATATAAAAAGCCAAGTAAATAAATAGCATTTTATCAAATACTGTCACAATGAGGATTCGAACACGGAGCTCCACATTCACCTCTTCTTTTCCCCATCATATACAGACTATTGTTCTCCAGCTTCAGCGGAGCTGGGAAAGCGCTAGACTGAGGATCTAGAGGTCCTTGGTTCAATCCCGAGTTTTGACAGACAGATAGCTTTTGCAAACAGTCACATCCTTTAAGAATAACAAAGAGCACTATGTAAGGCTTACCCTATTGGCAAAGAAAGCAAACTATAACAAAAAATGACAAGGTAGCAAGAAATTTGCAATTTCACAAAAGTTCCTATTGACTAAGGTGACATGTTCCTATATGAAGGTCGGAATAGCTTGGACAGAATTTCATGCCCATAGACGCCAAAAAAAAAAAAAAAGTTCAGTGATCTGTCTTTTGGGTCCAGATGACCCCACTTTCAATGGTAACATGTCTAGGATAGTACAAGGGTTACGGCAGGTCCTCTTGAAGAGGTTGTTGGTTCCATTGCCTTTCAGAATGCTGCTCATCAGTCGTCTTGAGGTAAATGCTTAAACAAGAGTAAAATTATTTGAACCCATCTCTATTGACTTTAAATTAAGTTGTGCCATTTCTTCCAGAGCGTATGCCGAAGATCACCACGTACAGCAGAAGGAAGGCTGCTGAAGGAGCAGCTGCTGCACCTGAGGAAATTGAACTTTTTAAAAACATTCTCTTGGTAAGGCTTGCATCAAAAATGGTTCTTGCGATCCAATCCATTTTGTGAAATGTTACATTTTTAAATTAAAAGTTGGTAATTCAGTTTTCAAAAGAATTAAGAAGAAAAACTGATTTAAAAAAATGTTTTATTTGACTGAAAAGGTACACATTTGGTAGTAACCACAAAATCAGAGATATTTTTTTGCTATCCTTTAAATCAAAACTTGACAAAAAATTATTTTCTGATTTTTTTTTATTTTACAAAAGCTCATTCATTTCTGGAATTAAATTCGATAAAATCACTCTGGCATAAATTCAAAGCCAATGTGAAAATGCAGTATTTCAGTAGAAGGTGCTTAACCTTTTTTACTCCTGTGTTTACCACACAGCGGGATTTTGTTTAAACACCAGTTTTCTTTTCACATATCCAGAAGTGTGCATTGGCACATGGGGCGTCATTCCAGCTGTTTTCAACATTAAATGTTATTATTTCTGCACAGTCTTCATTGTTTTGGTCATTGTTAGGTTCTCCTGGGTACCAAAAGCTGAAACAAACAAACAAACAAAATAGTTCTATTATAAATGCTGTGGAAAATGAACAACAGTTTAATTTTAAAAACATTTTAGTATTGTATTTTGATAGTAAAACAGTAAGAATCGTGAACCTTTTCCTTAATGGACTTCCATCTTGCCAAATCCAGTGGCCTTCATTTTGTCTGTCACTCAGACCAATCCACACTCTCTTTTTAAACTTCCTTGCAAATTCCTGGTTTCCCAAAACAAATATTTTATCAGTCAGGGGGCAAATGGTGCAATACAGATTTTAAACATTTAAATTAAACTCCTTAGACTGCTAATCAATATAATGTAAATCATCTGGGTTTATTAATGAACTATGAGATCAAGTAACACAACAGAAAGGATTTAATGACCAAACATTATAAAACCAAAGTCTTGGACAACATTTCCCCAATGTATTTTTTATATTTTGCTGGTTTTCTTATAACTTCAAAATGTATTTAAGATTAAACCTTTACTGTTTCGTCAGTAAAAGGATATACGGTAGATCCTTTCCAAAATTGTTGAATGTCATGCAGTGGGATTTCCTCTCGCACTTTTAAAGTTAGATAAAGACAGCGGCGCTCGCATCGGAGCTGTAATGCTAGCTGTGTGTGTAAGTGGGATAAAGCCAGATGAATTGTGTACTTTCAGAAATTAACGCTATGATTGTGCATTGCGAAGCGAAAGACAATTTGTCCGCAAAGTGTAATTAATTAGCCTCAACAAATGTTAATGCATTATTTTTTGTTAACTGATCATGTGCGTTATGTCATTAATGTTGCCAGCTCAAAGATTTTCCTAAATTTCATTCAAAAAATGAAATGTTGATCAAAATTTGATTTAGTCCAATGTTTTAGTTTTACACAAATTGGGGTTTCGGCTCATAAAACCCAATGAATCAAGATTATCCTCATATCAAGTCTTGATTGATTTGGTGTGATCACCATTTATGTCTTTATCTTTTTGCAAAAACTGAGAAGTAAATGATTGTATTTCTACAGTATTCATTTTTAAAGAAATCCTGTTTTTGTGTGAGCTGGAAACCCAATTAAAATAAATACTTTAAATCAATTAAACATTGGACTCTCTCTTTTCATTAAATTATTTTTTTAATGGATTAATGGAAAATGAAAACACTTTTTTATTCATTTTTTCCTTGCCGCTTTATCCCTTTTGGGGTCGCGGGGGTGCCGAAGCCTATCCCGGCAGCTGATGGGCGAAGGCAGGGTTTACCCTGGACAGTTCGCCAGTCCGTCGCAGGGCCACATTCGCGCACACAGTCACTCACACATTCATACCTAGGGGCAATTTAGAGTAGCCAATTAACCTATGAAGCATGTTTTTGGACGGTGGGAGGAAGCCGGAGTACCCGGTGAGAACCCACGCATGCACGGGGAGAACATGCAAACTCCACACAGAAAGGTCCTCAGTTGGAGTTTCTGATCCCCCAGCCAGGATTTGAAGCGGGGCCTTTTTGCTGTGAGGTAAGAGCGCTAACCACTGTGCCACTGTGCACACTTTTTTATGATAATCTAATTATTTTTGGAAAAATTTCAGGTCTAAAATGCTTGCCCTCCTAACTTCTTAAAGTTACTCAGGACTTGGACAATACCCTAATATTATAAAACCGTGTGTACATACATTTTCTTCTTTGCTGTCAATAATGATTAAATCTGCACCTTTTCCCCAACAGTCGATTCGGCTGTTTTGCCAGGATTTCTCTATTACAGAAATATAATAAAAGCTTCCACTAAAATAGATCCAATTTTGTTTTGCATAGCGATCTGTGGATACAATGAAACTCATTAGTTCAACATAGCATAGCAGAGTTTCTGCACATGAGGACAAAAATGTTAAGCTGAATACAAATTCTTTCCCTAACCCTACCCCTACATTTAGCCCTCCAAACAGATAATTATTCAAAACAATGTCTTCAAATTGAGACGACACTCGAACTCAATAACGCCATTAATAGTTGTCAATCAGCTACGTTGGCGCGAAGATGCTTGAACTCAGAGCATATATAACAATCAAAAATACATCTTACATTTAAATGTAAACTGCTGCAGAACACATCCACATGAATAAAAGTGCTTCTCCTCCACGGCACCGCACCACACAGAACACCCTCGTAGCGGAGGGCTCTGTATCCCTCCGCTACGAGGTTAGCCCTTAAAATAACTGTTTCAGACAACCCTACCCCTTATAATACCGTACAAGATGGCAGATAGCACATACTGGCTATTGGATGGCTGCAGCCACAGGCTCTGTTGCCGACCTTGCAAAACTCCAAACTCATATAGGTTCACAGGATAACCCAAAATTTATGTAAGTTCTACAGTAATCCCCCCCTTATTCACAGATTTTTAGAGGAATCTTCATAAATGCTTGAACGGATCAAAATACTGCTTTGGGGTTGTTATTTGTGAGGAATTAACATTATAACACATTTAAAAGCTTTAAAAGTAGATGTTTACATGGTATAGGCCCTTTGAACCAAAAAAGGGCAAAGCAAAAATAGTAAGATTGTAAGGATGATAATTTTCAAAACTAGAAACATCTAAAACATGGAGCTCTACTGTAACTCACCAAAGACATTCAGTTTTGTCTGCAGTTCAGCTTTTTCACGTCCCAAACCACTAAGTTGCATATCTGCAAAGTAAGACAATGAATTTGACAGTAGCATGCGTAAGAAACTAACTTTGTCTGATGTTACAGTTACTCTGCCATATCATGGTCAGTTTTCATATACTTACTGCATGAATTCAGCCTCTGGTTCAGATTATTGTTTTCTGATGTGAGTCTTTTAGATTTTTCTTCAGTGTCTTATAGATTAAAAAAAGGAACAGAAATAATGAAGAATATGAAATCACTTATACTTGCATGAAATAAAAATGTATAAATAACAAGTATTACATTTGAACCTATAAAACAAAGAACTGACCAGAGCTTGTCCTCTTCAGTGAGTCTCTCTCTGTGCTCAGTGCAGTTTTCTGGGAAACTGAAAAGAAAGCAGTTTTTATATACAGCAGAGGAACTGTTTGTTTTGACAGGAAAATATTTTAAATCTTTTAGATTTTTGAAATCTTGTCATGCATGCAAAGATTTGTCCTTTATACAAAGCCACACCTCAGCTGTTAAGTTTGACTTTTTAGCATCAAGAACCTAGAAAAAAAATCTCAATAATTCAACAATTTTTACAAACAAAATGTAAATAAGAGGCATCAGACTAAACAGAAGGATCTGGGTGTGATGTGACTTGATGAACATCACATACATCTCAGGTAAAAAAAAAAAAAAAACACAACAATGACTTCCAAATTATACTTTTACATCTAACGAATTCACCTTTCCTCTTCCAAAAACTAAATGTTTCAAAGAGTGGATCAGTGCTGAAACTCACTGCAGGTTTTGAGGTTCTCCATTGTCTCATCTCGTTCAGCCATCAGACTTTTGGACCTAGCTTCCATCACTGCAACAGAACATAGGTATTCCAGTGCAACAATCTGTTTGAGTTCACTGAACCTTCCTTTCTTTTCATTTTAACCGGAATCACAAGGAAAACTAACATGGTTTGAGCCAATTTTTTCAATGAATATTCAAATGAAGAATTTAAGGGTTTAGTTTATGTTTTAACCACTAATATAGATAAAATGCATAATAAAATATGTTTATGCAATTGTCTGCTTAAATCAGTTTTAAAAAGGTAACATATCATTACTGTAAATGCTATATCAGAACATAAATACAGTGATAATTATAATGATGATAAAAGTAAAATGGTAAAATAGGAAACCATTAGGGTAAAAAAATGATGAATATGCTTTGAAAAGGAAAAGCAACTCAATTTGGTCATTCAAATATATAATAATTTGGAATTTTGAGTACATTTTTTTTTATGTTTTAATCATCATTTTAGTTTTCAGACAAATGAATATTTTTCCTGTTATTTGTAATCAACAAAGTCTCTTAGCATACTTGTAATTTTGGGAAATAAAACATGTCTCTTGTATTGTTTGTCATATAACAGCTGATGTTACACACTTATAAAAGGCCATGTGTGGATTAAAATGAAAAAATAGGATTAATTCTCACACGTATTTTACTATTTCAGTTATCTACTAAGATTATTTTATTAGATAATACTGCATTAGACTAGATGATAAGATAAACTAATAATAATATTCTAATCTAATAAACAAAAACAGAAACAAAAACATTTTTTTTCTTTATAATAAAAAACAGTTTCTGCCTAAAAAACATTCTGGTTTTTTTACTATTCATTCCAAACACTTTTTTAAACAGCTACCCTCGGCTGTGAATATTTTTGTTTCTAAGCATCATGTCGGCAGAACAATCTGAGCTGAGATCCGTTTGCTTTAAAGAGCTTAGTGAAGCTTTAGAGTCATTTCAATAACAAAGATCAAACTCCCTTCTGGGTAAGCTTGGTTCATGCGTCCCTTAATTGCCACTCAATTAAGCCTTGACTTTAAACCAATAGCAAAATCCACACCTTCTTTTCTTATCCAATCACAATCTCATTTCTGCCTTTAAATTCATGGACGTTTATTTCTTTTTACTGCAGACGGTTTTGGCGGCTCTCTTCCACTCATCCTCCACCTGGTTCACACAATGTCGTTTACTGGCTTCAACCACCATCAGCATCTGTGCTCGGGGGTTTATCTATCTATAGCCCGACCTTCTCCCTCCAAGAAACAGACTTTATCTGCCCAGCGCCAAACTTCCAAAAACTCACTATTTCATGTAGATTTTGTGTCATAAATAAATCTTCATTTGTATTCCTAAGATCTCTCCATAATTAAATTACTTCAGCATCAGAAAAAGACTAAATTAATGGTGACCTATTGCTCAAAATAAACAAAAATGTTGTTCACTCAGGTAAATGTTTAAATAAAAAGAAAACACCAGAACAACACATTGTACACTTCATTTAGTTAAAATCTGTAAAGAAGAAAACACTATGATTTGAAAAAAACAAATCTTACGCGGTGATGGTTTTCTTCAGTTCATCTTTTGCTTTAGTCAGAAGTTTCCTGTAAACTAATTGGAATCAAAGTCAGCATTCAGATTTTGATTTGAACAATTCTTTTTAAAAAGCAGTTACAGTTCAGGTCAGTACGTGAAGTGTTCTTTTCATTAGGGAGGTTTTCAGAAAAACACCTCTCAGTTTTCATCCTGCTAGACCTTTATTATTATTATAAAAAAAAAAAAAAAAAAAAAAAGCTCTATTCAAGAAGCAAACATTCAAACAAAAATAATATAAATGCAGCATTCCTGCATAATTGGCTGAACACACTTGAATCAGGTAATCAGTCATGGGTTGGGCTTGGATATCGGAAAAGTTGCCCTCAAAGTCTGGAGTTATCCATTACTGATACAGACCTTTTGCTGTGTTCAGACTAAGATAGATTTTTGGATTTCTTTTAATTTAAACCGTGTCATCAAAGCCAGTATATCTATCATATGAACTTCTAAATGTGACTAATATCATAAGTACTTCATTTGTTTCCACTTAAAAAAAAGGTTTTTCCACTTCAAGTGTTTAACCCTTCCGCTCTCCTTAGCTTGTTTACATTAAAAGTGAGGTCATCTGGACCCCACAAGACAGTGCGCGGAACTTTTTTTTTTCACTGATTTTTGAGTTTCATTAATGTCCATGACAGACGTAAAATCCTGTCCCCCTTCGTCCACATTTGTCATGGAAGAAATGGCATAACAATATGTGGTTGGAGCCATCTGGACCCCAAGGAGAGCGGAAGGGTTAATCAAGTTGGTTTAGACATTTTAATTTAAAAGAATTGCTTCTTTAGGATTATTGTTAATTCTTTATTCTTTTGCTAACACCGACCTCTGATCCTATCGTCAGCCTAAACTTTCTGGTGGCACAAAAACTAGCAGGAACAAATTCCTGTAAAACAGGTGGTTTTGTCAGTTATTATCTAGTACAGGGATAGGATACTCCAGGTCTCAAGGGCAGCATTCCTGCATGTTTTCCAACAACTGGACACACCTGAAGCAGATAATCAGTCATGAGTTGGGTTTGGATATCTGGAAATCATGCAGACACCACGGCCCTTGAGACCTGGAGTTGCCTATTACTGTTCTAATATGTGTAAAAAAGATGGTGAGTTTGAATTTCTGAATATAAAAGGACAATCAGTCATTTACTAAATGATATTTTGATTTAACCCTTGACCTCTATTATGGGGTCTAAATGACCCAACCCTTGTATTGATGTGTGATCCCTCCCATGACAAAGGTAGACAGGACTTTATATTTGCCACAGACACCAGTGAAGATAAAAAATAAAAAAAAAATCAATGAAAATAAAAGTTCAGTATGCTATCTTGTGGGGTCCAGATGACCCCACTTTTAATGTAAACATGTCTAAAGCACAAGGGTTACAGTGTAATACTCACTGCTGGTGTTCAGTCTCCTCTCTAGAGCGTCTCTTTCCTCCATCAAGATCTTTGACTTCATCTCCAAACCTAAAACATAGTTGGATAATTTTGTAATGTTTAGTGAGGTAATTGAAAATAAAAAAAAAAAAAAATCAAAAATAGTTGATTTGTGAAGTGTTTTTAAACCTACCTGCAATTGTCCTCTTTAACTCGTCTCTTTTTACAGTCAAGGAATTATGCAGTGAAACTGGAATTTGAATGGAACCAGATGACATTAACTTTAATTTTTTAGTTACATTAAAAGTTTTGGTCTGACGACATATTATGAACTTCTAAATGTGACTAATATTTTAAGTACTTCATTTGTTTCCACTTAAAAAAAGGTTTTTCCGCTTAAAGTGTTTAATCAAGTTGGTTTAGACATTTTAATTTAAAAGAATTGCTTCTTTAGGATTAATGTTGATTCTTTATTCTTTTGCTAACACCGACCTCTGATCCTATTGTCGGCCTAAGCTTCTTGGTGGCACAGAAACTAGCAGGAACAAATTCCCATTAAGCAGGTGGTTCTTTGTTAGTTACTATCTAGGACAGGGATAGGATACTCCAGGCCTCAGTCTAGGGCAGCATTACTGCATGTTTACCAACAACTGGACACACCTGAAGCAGATAATCAGTCATAAGTTGGGTTTGGATATCTGGAAATCATGCAGACACCACGGCCCTTGAGACCTGGAGTTGCCTATTACTGTTCTAAGATGTGTAAAAAAATGGTGAGTTTGAATTTTAGAATATAAAAGGACAATCAGTCATTTACTAAATGATCTTTTGATTTAACCCTTGACCTCTATTATGGGGTCTAAATGACCCAACCCTTGTATTGATGTGTGATCCCTCCCATGACAAAGGTAGACAGGATTTTATGTTTGCCACAGACACCAGTGAAGATAAAAAAAATAAAAAGTCAATGAAAATAAAAGTTCAGTATGCTATCTTGTGGGGTCCAGATGACCCCACTTTTAATGTAAACATGTCTAAAGCACAAGGGTTACAGTGTAATACTCACTGCTGGTGTTCAGTCTCCTCTCTAGAGCGTCTCTTTCAAGATCTGTGACTTCATCTCCAAACCTAAAACATAGTTGGATAATTTTGTAATGTTTAGTGAGGTAATCGAAAATCAACAAAATCAAAAATAGTTGATTTGTGAAGTGTTTTTAAACCTACCTGTAATTGTCCTCTTTAACTCGTCCCTTTTTACAGTCAAGGAATTATGCAGAGAAACTGGAATTTGAATGAAACCAGATGACATTAACTTTAATTTTTTAGTTATATTTAAAGTTTTGGTCTGACGACATAGTAAGAACAACATTGAAGTTTGACAGTAAAGGTCTTAAGACAGGAGTAAGTTTTTGCTCTGACATTGCAATGGCACAATGCTATCTAGTGCTGCATGATTACATAAAATATCTAGTGCCTTGCAGGTGACACTGATCCTTGTAACTTTTGTTGAGAAAGACTATTTGATGCTCATTACTGAAAAAGCATCAAAACAAATAGATTCTATTGAACACAAGTGCAGATTAGATCTTTTTCTCTGGTTTACATAAACCGTACATAACCTCTGTAGATAAAAGAGATTTAAAGCAAAAACATGATCTGCACTGAATTCTTTTCTGCTTAGGTTTTGTGTTGTATTTTGTGTGGCAACAGTGTGAGAAATAAAACTTTTACTTCCTCACTGTTGGATCCAAACTGTCTATTCACATAAAACAGTGCTGTGACCCCATTTACCAAAGTCATTCAACTTCCTCTGTAATTCACTCTTTTCCACAGTCAGGTTATCACACTTTGCTTCAACATCTGCAACAAATAAGCAAAAGTGTTAACATAAAAACAACTGAATTAAAAAATGCAGGATTATGGTATGCTGTGCATGCACAAACAAACTCTTAAATCTAATATTGTTGTTTATTTTCTTTTCTGGTTTAAATGTACAGATTTGTTCACACACATGCTGTCTTTCAGTACATTACTAACATTGTGGTAATGTTACCCACCATCCAAGGTTTTGTTGAGCTTTGCTCTCTCTTCAGTCAGTTGTTTCACTATATCCTCTGTTCCTACAATGTAGAAAATTCTTCGTTAACCACTCCTCATCAACGCTGACAAGTTCTCTGAAAAATTTTAGAGTAACTTTTTTTTTTTTTAACTTTGTTTGATATTGGATCAGGTCAAAACCCAAGTTTCTGGAATATATTTAGTATTTTACTTACTAAAATTGCTCATCTTTAACTTGTTGTTTTCTTCTGTTAGGGAGTTGTGCTGCAATTCTTTCATAGAAAGGGGAAAGCATTAGAAACAACTCAATCAAATGAAGTGCATTTCTTAATTTTCTAAATGGTTATTGGTGAAGTTTAAAAAAATAACTCAATGTGATTTAAAATCTGTTTTCTGAAATTCTTTCCTTCTTACCAACGTCTTTTAGCTTCTTTTCCAGCTCCTCTTTTTCTTTCGTCAGATTCTTGTTGGTGGCTCTGATGTCTTTAAAACAGTTCAGAAAAAAGCATCTCATGTCCTAATTCTCTATACAATCAAAAATGCTGTTACACTTTTTTAAAACTAAACATCTAGTCCAGGGGTCTGCAGCCTTCAACACTTGAAGATCTATTTGGGTTCATTTTTTTCCTGACCATAACCCAGCTGGAGCCACAAAGTCTCAGCTCACCCTTTACAGAATTAAGACACTGATTTGCATTTATATAATTCTTGTTATAATAAATATAATTGTACTCTTTTTTTTTTTGCATGACTAAAGCATCAAAGAATAGATTTTATTTTTTGTTTTTTTTATATTTAATAGCTTATAATCTTTGACAAAGGTTCCTCTGACTTCCTTTCAAAAATTAAAAAAAACGCTGTGTCACATACAGTATCTTCTCAATTCTGCATATGTAATTTAATATGTTGTCAGCAGTATGTAAAATCAGTTTATTTTTCAGTTTCGGTCTAAGAAACCAAAATTAAATCACAGCTAATTCAGTGACCCTTTCTGTGTTTTTGAAGCATGAGGGCACCTAAAATACTTCAAATTGTTAAAAATAGAACATTCTGACCAAGAACAATTGCATGTAAATTTAGGTTGTACTTACTGACCTCAGATTGGTTTTCTGTGGTACAAAGGGATAAAAAATCTGTCAAAATGTTGTAGCTCCTCTTTGTTGAAACTACGAACCACTTTATGGATTATTGGAACATTATGTGTGCCATTGTCAGGAGCCTCACAGAATGATACATGATGTTTTTCAACTGTTTGTAAATAATTACAATACAGTTTGGGTTCACTTTTTTCACATTACTACTTATTTTATTTATTTTTTTTCTTTAGTTACTAATTAGAATTGAAAATGTATTTTTTTTTCTAACTCAAACAGCCACAATGGAGGGTAAAAAGGCCACATGTGGCTCCAGAGCCTCTGGTTGCAAAGTGATGATCTGGTCAAAGTTAAAATTTCAAAATATGCAATGCTTTTCTGGTTCTTTTTAGTATCCTGTCTCGTACATTTCGGTCCCTCTAATCTATGGAGCAGTGGGACGGAGAAGTGTTGGTATCTGATTGGATTTTTGTGTTGGAATTTAATTTTTTTTTTTTTTAAATGATAATTAGCAAGCAGGGAAAAATATAGGAACAATTCTTAAACTGACAGGACTCACCAGAGTTTATTGTCTTAAGCCCGTCTCGCTCTTCTGTCAGGGAAGTATGCTGTAAAGCTGAGAGAGATCATGTTTTTTTTATGACTTCGATCTTCCATATTAATTATATACTGTTCATATATATTTTTAAACTTTACAGTCAATTAAGCTACAGTTGTGTTTCTAAAACAGAGAGAATTTTCTCTGAGATTTTATTTAACATTGACATGAATTCTAACTGACATTTGTCGTCTTTACTAACCTAAAACCCTCAACTGTGTCTTCAGGTCATTTTTCTCTTGAGTCAGGTTGTTATTGGTATCGTTGATCTCTGAAACAAATAGAGAAACACTAGGAATTAAAGAGTCAACATTTTTCAAATGTTATTTGTTTTTATATATGGTTGATATGCCTAACTTTAGGGAGCATATTCAGGATCATGTTTACCCAAGTTGAGCCTCTTCAACTCTTCTTTTGCTGCAGTCATTGCGCTATACTCCGACGCTGTAATTTTTGTGGAAAAAAAACTTTTTCACAGATCTTGTAAAGTAATACATTTGAAATTACAATGAAACAAAACAGCTGAAGCCATATTATGACAGATTTCTTACTTAAAACCATAAGTTTAATCTTCAGTTCATCTCTCTCTTCAGTCAGATTCTGGTTTTTGGCCTTCAATTCTAAAACATCAAATCAAAAATGGGTTGTATCATTTTGAGTCTTCTGTGGCCATAATGATATCATAAACTAAAAATAACAATTAAAGTTCCTTAAGTTACATGTTGAAGCATTTAGAGTTCAAGAGTTCAGTCGTTGAGTTCCTTATGACACTCACCATGGATAGTTGTGTTCCAATTTCTTTCTTCCGTAAGACAGTTTTTCAATCCACATGCAGAACCAGCACCTATACCAAGTTTGCAGTTTAACAGCTTAAGAAATTATTCCATTAAATGACAATTTATGGATAATTAATTCCCACAGAAAATCCAACGTTGTGCTGATTAAGTATTAATTGTAACAATGTACATGTATATGTATAAATTCAGTGTTTCCCCGCTTATTCACGTTTCTTTATTCAGGGTTTGTGGATTTTGTTTCAATGACTCTTGCGACAACTCAAGACGCCTGTGTGACATTTTTGCATCCAAAGGAGGTGCTGCCTCTGAGAGTGGAGACACACCACACCACACCCACCACCCCTTCCAAAGGCGAGCAGAGAAAAAGAGCGCGCGGGCTGTTGGCAGTCAAAATATCCTGATATTCTAAAGAAGATAATCGGAGGATAATTATGGTCTGTAGGAGGAAGCACGCACTCCTGATTTTAAGGCACAGAGAGACACTCCTCATCTGTGTCATAAAATGTGTTGCAGTTAAGAATAAAAATTTTAAAAACTATTTATTTTGAGCAATACTCCAATATTCTCTAATAAATGTTTTGTGAAGCATGATCAGAAGTGCTTTCGATTGGTATGGATCGGTAACAGACATTTGGCTGCGGAGATATATATATATATATATATATATATATATATTCTTATCATTATTATTATCTTAAATCAAACTAAATTCACAGACTTGGCTTTTGTGATTAAAAAGTTATTCCTATACTTACCAAAGCTAACCAGCAGCTCATTTAGCTCCTGAGTTAGAGTTTTGTTATTGACTTTAACATCTGAAATAGAGAAAACACAAAATGTTTAGTGTTTGACATACACTTAAATTTTATCATAAAGACTTCATTGATTTCCTACGGCAGAAGAATCAAACTAAATCGCAGAGGAGGTCAAAATCCAAAACTCACAGTAGGTTGTGGGCCAAACAGGCCAAACATTTATTAAATACATAAAAAAAATAAAAAATAAAAAAAAAAAGATTTTTTTTTAAAGATTAAAAAGTGTTTTTTAATATAAATGTGAATAAAACAGAAATATATTTCAAGAATAAATTAACCCAAATCTTAGAATATTTTATGGAGAGCAAAATATTGAAATTATGTTGCCAAGATTTGGATGTTACAAGATAACATTGAGCCATAAATAATGATAAGAATATAAAAGGACCTGGAGAGCCCGTATTACCCTGCGGGCTGTGACTTTGACACACTTGACTTACAGCCTCCACCCTATAGGAGGGATTTTTCCTCACCTTAATCTCTTGGTACATTAGATAGTATTTTTCTTTTTTTTTTTTTTTCTGCTTGTTTACATCTGTGTAGGCTGTTTCTCAGCCCGTCACATATTACAGCATCAGGGGTTTGAACAAAAATTGTAGCTTTTTCTTAAATACTGAAATAACTTAGAACTTAGTAATCTTGTGGTCTTCAACCTTGCTCCCTGAGATCTACCATCCTGTTTGCATTCCCAAGATCAATCTTCTATCTGCTGTAAATGAACTAAATCAAGGATGGTGGATCCTGTAGATCTGGATTGAAAAATTCGGGAATATTTTCATTTTTAGATGAATCAGAATGTAGACAGTTACTCACAGAGAGCAAAGCCCAGAGAGATATTTAGAGCTGCCTGAAGGACACATATGAATCCAACGGTGATGGCGATCAGCCTGCACACGTTCACTCCTGCATGGAGAATAACATCTTCGTAATAACTGAGCTTTAAGACATTAATGCATCCATTTCATGAAATATTTTTTATGTTAAACATTAGCAGATGAAATAGTGTTTGTGCAATTTGGTCACTTTAAATGCTCCTGTGCTTGACAAGAATTCACCAAAAATGAAAACACAAAAATAGATTAAATGTCATTTTAACATATTCAGATTTCTAAAATATATACACATTAATCATTTGTAGAATATAACTTATCATAACCAATTCTATAATGTAGTAGTTAATTACCACATCAGAGATTGCTTACCTTTTGCAGCTCCAGTCTGTTTAATGGCTTGATAGGGATGTTCAGATTTTTTGCGTGGAGCAATGTAATTGCTTTTATCCAGCAGAGACATTTCATGTTCTTGTTCTTTTTCCATGTCTTGGTTTCAGTCAACCTAACAGCATCTTCTGTAATTCACCTTTTATATTTCCTGTTTTCTTTCACTACTGTGGTTAAAAGCACTGAAGTGTGGTCAAATGAAAGTTTGTTTCATTCCTTAGCTTCCTCTTTTTTATCCTTAGTCAGGTCACATGTTTGAACTGTTCAGTTTAATCAAACACCTGACTCTCCATACCAAAGCCACACGTAAAGATCTAAACGCGTTACAGTGTCTTTCCATTCTGGGGTTAATGCTGTACAAGTTTTCGTTCTCACGCCTACACAAGGTACAGCAAAAACCATTCCTCTATGAAACTGCTTTGTTATCAGTTTCAGTTGCTGGTTAAACCATTTTTGTGGCTGAATTTGTCTCTTTTATTTCGGTGCTGTTGATCATGACAAAAAATCTAAAACAAAAAAATGAAGTAACATCAGCCAAAATAGGAACCATTAGAATAATATCTGCTCAAATGAAAAGATATATTGGAGGATATCATACATTTGAATTTTGATTTGAGAACTTTCTAAAAGAGGAAAATGAATACAGTTAGGGACGACAATCATAAAATGAATATTGTAGTAAAAAATTCTGTTAAAATCAATGAGTTTACTTTTTATTATTATTTACGTTGAATTGTGTTGAACAGTGTTCCGTTGTCAGCTTTGCCTTTCTAGACCCATCAACTAGAAGTCACTTTACACACAGACAGTGAAATTGTATTTTGTCTGACGTCACAGTGAAAAAGATCTATTTATTTTTCCTGCAACAGGATGAACAAGAAGGAAATGCCGGTTAAGAAAAGATTACGGGTTCCCAATCAGAAAACGAAGGATTGAGAGGACACCCCTATACCAGATGAGCAATTTAGTAAGAGTTTTAAGTATTTTTGTTTCTTTTATATAGATTTATTAATGTTTTGGTGTAATAGTCCTAACATTATGTACCACATTGGTTAAAATAAATATTGGTTATGAAATGGTGATTAAATAGAATTTTTCTCTCTTGGTTTTTTTCTCTCTCAGGCTGTTTTGCATTTGGCAGATGGGAGGATGGTTATACTGGCAAAATCTTGTCAAGCAAGATATGAAGGTTCTGTGAAGCTCCAAGATCTTCGAGCGGGAGATCATGTTTTAGCAAGGTGGTCAGATGGTAAATTTTACAAGGCCACAGTTGAATATATTTCTGAGGACGATCATTCTAAGCAGTCAAATGGCAACCACAGGTCACAGAAGAGGCCGAGCCATTAGACTCATCTGGGTCTGACAACATAATAAATAGAAGCCCACTGTCTGAAGAAAGAAATCACAGCCCTGAATCCATCAGAGGGGACGTGCAACAGGCCGTGGCTCTGCTGGCTTGTCATAATGATTAAATCAACAGGGGCCAAAAGTTTAAAACTTTTTTGTCATTATCTAATCAAATTTGGCAAATTTAAAAGCAAAACTGCTTTCTTTCTTAAAGTATCTGTTTTTTACAGAAATTACTTTAATAGTATTGCAACACATTGTCAGTTTGTAAATGTAGAAAATGTAGATAAATGGAGGCTTTTCGTGTTTATGTCAGGCAGTATTGCATTCAGTGTTTAAATTTCCACAGTTGAACTGTTTCATGTTTTCAAATAAAACAAAATATTATGAATGTTTTGGTCATAGAATTATTATTTCCATTGTTATTACTGGCCATGCATGAAAATAGATTTTGCTTTGGTCACTGTTGTTAATTGTAGGTGGTTGTAGTGATGCCACAAAATAAAATTTTTTTTTGATTAGTCGACTTATCAAAGTCATCCTCAAAAGTGGAAGTAAAGCACACATCTTAAACATCATTAACCTAAAACTAAACTAAAAATAAAGACAAGATGATAGTTTATTAAATCTTTTATTCAATGGTGAAGCCTCTGTCCTTCATTAGTTGCTGGTATTAAAACAAGACTTACATCAAATGAGGTCTGCATCTGAAACAAGGAACTATCTGAAATAAGGAACTACTGTATTTTTTACAAAAGATAAAGTTTTGTCGCACTGACTCAAATTAAAAAAAAAAAAAGTACATTTTTTGGTGCTGGACGCTCACAGTTTTGTTCAACTTTACTGAACTCTGACTCCATATAATATAAATGAACAACAAATCGACTACTAAATTAGTTAACTATTTTAATAGTCAATTAGTCATTGATTAATCGCAGTAGTCCTAGTTATTTGGTTAAAACACCATTTATTTCAGTTGATTCAGTCAGTTTGCAGTTGTTTTTCCATGTCTATTCTGGCTAGTTTGTCTTCTCAAAAATATAATTTAGGGTTCAATGTAATTTTGTTACAGGTCTAAAAGAGGGGGCACCACTGGTCCATCACCCAACAAAATCTATATACTCAGCCCATCAACATATGGCCTCGACACCTCTGGTCCAACCCCCTATAGAGGCTATGTACCCAGTCCATCCCCGTATGGCCTCAACACCTCTGGTCCAACCCCCTATAGACACCATACGCCCGGTCCATCAGCGTATGGTCTCAATGCCTTTGGTCCACCCCAGTCCATCACTGAATAGCAACACCACTGGTCAATCTTTCTACAGAGACTATACACCCAGCCCACCACCACATAGCCATGACACCCTAGGTCAATTTCTTTATGGAAGCCAAAAATCGAGCCCATCACTTAGGGACAATCAGCATACCCGGCCCTTCACCTGGTAGAGGTAATGCAGCTGGTTCCCCAGCTGGCGGAGTCAATCCGCCTGACAGTGGAAAAGCAGCTAGCCTTCCACAGGTCAGGAGGGATGTAGGCAACTCATCCGACCAGGGCACCATCCTTCCTGGACAGCAAGTACAAAATGCATGGAAACCGTGTGATGGATGTAAGGAGGCGGTTGAAAGAATCCTAGACGAAAAGAGACAGATTGACGAAGTCATCGCAATAATTGGCAAGTCATTTTTCCTTGTTCACTCATGTCATTGTTTACTTATATTTATAATATAAGTTGAACACATTATATAATATTTGACTTATCCTTTTTAAAAACGCAGAAAGAGTGATATACCCCACCTTCCACCAGCCGTATAGCTTAGTATAGCCTAATGCTTAGCGCAGTAGGTGCATCTCAATCTCAAATTGTGCTGAGAAGTCCCTTCCCACTGTGACCGTTTTAAACACATATCACTCATGAAACAGGAAAATTGCAAAGAGACGCATGATTTCGTAAGTACACACACAGAAGTAAGGAGAAAGATGACAACATTAGAGGTGGGACAAAATATCGGTATGGCAAACTATCACAACATTTCAAGTCGCAAACTTGTTTGTTAAATCCAATGCAAGAAAATAAAGACAAATACATTGTTGAAGTTCTCTTTTCTCTGTCTTTTTGTATACATTACAGATTTTGGGATGGTCTCAAAACATTTTCAGTGTCCTCAAAAAAATCCATTCCTACCCTGACAGTTTTAGTCCAATTCTGTGTTGGTCACCTACAACCTTCACCGCTGACATTGAGAGCCTCTTCACAATCAAACCATCTCCTGTTGAGAGTAGTAAAAGGCACACAGAGGAAGTTGCTATTCCTTTTTAGAGGGACTACTTGGCTGATGCAAAAGGTAAGTAGAAAGGTAACTCAGACTCGGGGACTCATGGAAATATTTACTGATGTGAAAAAGAGAATGGATTTTGGTTACTTAATGCAATGTTTAACCAGCTCTTTATTTTATTTATGTAGACCAAGAAGGACCACAGAAACTAGGCACCATTCTTGCCTTCGCCACGGGTGCCAGTACCATTCCACCAATTGGTTTTGACCCACATCCGTCCATCAAATTTCTACTTGACAAAAATGATTGAGGAGTCCCTCATCGATTCCCGATTGCAAATACCTGCATAAATTGCCATTGCATACGACATATACAACATTTCAGGAAAATATGGACTTTGCATTTGGCAATACCCATAGGTTTGGGATTGCTTAGTTTGTATGCTAAGCCTTAAGTAAAGTATTGTGTTTTTGAGGCATGTGTTTTCTAAATTAGTTGATGCTATTGTGTTCAGTCAAGAGTTGAAGCCAATTTCAGTGTTAAATGTTGCAATGCATGACTTTAAATTAGCCCTAAAGTTACCTTTTACTATAAAACCCTATTTATCTTAAGATAAAGTGCATACGCAGGAAAGCTTCCATTTGCCTTGCAACTACTTTTCCCTACATTTTCTATGGTCTTACTGGATTTTTGTGTGCGTAAGTTTTTGATATTTGTGTGTAGGTGTGAATATACAATGGTAAATACTAATAATGTAACAATATTTGATATAAAACCCAACCGTTCGGTACATGTTCCACGGTTCAGTATACCATTTTTTCCTGTGCGCATTTCATTTTTTCAGTACGACTCAGATTTGCCTTGTGTCTGTGTATTCATGTCTTTGTCGCAGAGCATCTCTGCTCCAACTCTCCACCGCCCTAACAGAAACTACTTTGTCCTTCCCCTGGGAGGCAGAGCCCAAATGCTAAAAAAAAAAAAAAAAAAGCATTATTTTAGCAAGCTGCCCAAACATCCGCGACTGTCATAGTGTATTTCACGTCGTAGCCGCATGTGCTCGCACACCAGTTAGAGATTGTTTGGCCATTCACGTCAGGCCGCTTTCAGTTTGGAATCTCTGCAAATTTCCGCTTAGCAGAATTTCGGACTGCTCACATTTTTGTGGACTTCTCATTTTGTGGCTGAATGAATGCACCGGTGTGAGCAGCTTCCAATTCATGTTTGAAGACGTGACACCAACAATGAAACCTTAGAGTGTGAAGAGGATCTTGCGTTCACCGTGGAATATGATGATCAGGGAGCTAAGTGCATCACAAAAAGTACAATATCTGCAACATTTGACTCATCTCTACATCATACAATGTGGGGAATGACGTCCAACACAAACGCCAACCTCAGACGTCACCATCCAGCCCCGTCACTGTGTGTGTGTGTCCGGTAACTCAGCAGGTAACCATGAATACATCCCAGATTTATTTAAAAAAAAAAACGCAGTGTTACCTCAGGTAAACACAAGAAAATATCTGACGCCATCAGTGTTATTCACTATTTTACATCAGTGTATTGCTAAAGCTCTGCAGGCTTTTTCAGTGGTTGATAATGAGGACTTTCATTTAATGAAAACAGTTGTCCCACAATAGCGTACCAGCAGAAAAGTCTATCTTTCTATACATGCGATTTATGAACAAGTGCACAAAAGGAAGACTTGGTAAAAACACACAACTTTCCACGTACAGTTGGACTTCCCAGACACAGAGGACTATTTGTAAATGTTCATTATGTGTCATCCCTCACTCTGGAAAATTAAGAGTGTAGTACTGCAGGCTGTCAAGACTTAAGTGCACAGCTTAGATTATTGGAGTTTATTATATTCATGCTTAGAAGTATTGAGGCCTGAGGCACTTTTACATTTGATTAAATTGTTTACAAGTTGTAATGTTTACAAGAGTTCCATACAAGTGGGATTTTGCAATAACTACCAAAAGCTGTGGACTTGAAAAAAATCTTTGTTGTTAATTAATTCTTTGTTGTTTTGGTTTGCAAAAGAAATATTAGGATTTCAGGCTTTTTCTTTTGTTCAATACGTACCGAACCATAACCCTCGTATCAAAGTACGTACCGAACCGTGAGCAAACTGTGTTGTTGCATCCCTAGTAAATATATAGTTTTGCCCAAAAATGTAATGCATGTTAAAAAAATTCCACATGCACAAATCAAGTGAGAAATGTTTCCACCATAGTATTCTCTGTTGTACTCGTTTTTTTTTTTTTTTTTTACTTAATCATATTTAATTGATAAAAAGGTACATTAACTTCAGCATTCTACTCAAAACTATTTAATGCAAGTTCATTTACATGTGAATCCCTGAAATATTCACTCAGGTTATATTTTAAAAAGATTTTTTTTTAACATTTTGCTCAGGAAAGTTACCTTTATTCTCAACAATTTTGAAATGTTTTAAAGTAAAAACTTGACTTTTTGTGTGCATGTCACAAAAGTAATAGCAGAATATGCATATTTTATTTTTAGACAGCATATGTTTTATGATCAAAAACACTAACACAGAGCTGAAGTAACTAAAAGGAATAAGTGAGGTAATGGTCCTGAAAGACTACATTTGGACACCCTTGGTGTATTTATGTGTTGAAATCCATTGTTACAAAAAGGCAGTTGCAGCAGGTTTAATGAGAAGAGACAGGCAGACAAAAGCCCGGCTAAACTAAGAGTCCACAGTGCTAAATCATAGTAAAGTTTAAGAAAGTGGTCGGGGCGGCTTGGAGGCAGAATCAGGAACAAAATAGGATCATGTAACAGTTCTGATCACAGGTAACCACTTGTTAAGCTGGTAGAAAGCCACAGGCAACACTTTGCAGTGAGTGTTGTATGAGTGATCCTTAAATGTCCTGGGGCTGATGAGCTGATGGGATCCAGGTGTGGAGCCATCCAACCATTGTGCACTGGTGTTGATGATGGCTGATTAAGTGCAGTCAGTACCCAGGTGATGACCAGAGAAGGATACAGAGTGTTGACTCTTGACAGATTTTCTTAACAAAGTGCTTCAATTGTGTAATTGGTGTAACATTTTAACATGTCTGAGTTCTCCAAAACAAAAAAAAAAAATTCTTTAAAACACATGTTTAACATGTTGCTGAGTTCTTAATATTTTAAATATAAAGTCATACATGAAAAAATACTCCAATAATTTTGGAAGCCACACAGACGTTTTTGAAGAAAAATAGAAGCACCAACATGAACTTAAAAGAAATGACTTGTCTACCTTGTAGAACACTCACAAGACTGGAAAACAGATATATGCCATGGTTTTCAACACCTGCATATGGATCAAAGGTCTTGTGAAGAAAAGCCATTGTTGTGTCATTTATGTTTCTAATAATTGATGGAACAACAGCATTGTTATTTGTTTGTAACTGTGCAAGAGACATATTTTCATCAATAGTGAGCTCACTATCTGTATCACAAATACCACTGAAACTTGGGTTATGACTTCCTGTACTGTTGACTGTCTCGTTGCCTTAGCTGAAGAGGGGTTAACCCCCTTTCTGTTGAAAGAGCATAATTATTCCACTGATCCCGCAATTCTCTAGCAGCCCTTTGAATTATTGATAAATAAATTAAATGTAGACAAAACAAACGCAACTCATTCAGTGAATCTAGTACACCATGCTCCTCCATAAAGTAGAAAAGATTAACAAAATGAAATGAAATTACTCTATTCAGAATCGCTCAATTCACTCGTTGCTCAACAATGGGTCAGTGATAACACTATGCCTGTGTAGTCCTCTCCTGTTAAGCATAAAACGTGCAACCAGTGTTTTCCATTCCGTGATTACATCTGACCCTTGATGGTATTCCAAAGTTCTGAGTTTAAGAAAGGAATAAGAACAAAAAGCTGGAAGCTGTGTTATCATCTAGTGATGCCAGGTAGACGATGGTCCGACTGAAGCCATCAATGCAGCCATGGAACACCATTCGCCAAATCTGACAAGTTTGTGGTTTCCATCATGTGCTACAAGTATCAAGCAATCACGGAAATACATTGAGGGGTACAGAAGAAACATGAATATACAACAGCAAGTATCGGCTTTCTAAGACATTGTTAAGAGTTCTGTAAATGTATTAAAAATGAACCTACATTCACATTGAAATCTATGCATTTTTATTATTATCTCCTTTGATTTTTGTATTTCAATTTCCCTAAAATTGTTTTTTTTTTTTTTTTAGGAATTTTTCCTCACCTAGAAGGACAATTTGAATGACTTGGAATAAAGAAAATCTGTCAATTTATTTTTATTTTTTTTTTTTAGCAAGAACATGCTATGTACTGTCTAAGCATCTACCTCATCCCTGTTGGGGAGATGGCATTGTCCCTTGGTTACTCAGCAGCCTTCTCTTCAGGCATAGAGAGTGATCCTTTAGCTCTATGTGGCTAAGCCATGAGCTGGGAATTACATCACATCTGAGCCTTGAGGGGTGTCGGAGTCCCTGTGGTGCTCGTTCTGATCCTTGCCCTTGAGTGCTGGGACTCTTTAAAACTCCATCAGTGGATAAGCCTTGTGAACTCATGTTTACCAGCTCGTTGGGGACCCCCACTTCTCTTGGGTGTCCTCCATCTGGGAAGGGGTGGGTGGCCCCTGTTGCTTGGGCAGTTTCCCTCAGGGGGCCCTGGCCTGTGCTTGGGGTGGGAGGATGCTTGTCTAGGCCAGGCAAGTCTTATGACTGGGCTAAAGCTTGATTTATCCATGCCCTTTTGCCCCCCTTTGCCCTCTGGCGCTGGGGGCCTCTGTGGCAGTCCTGCTGGCCCTGGTCAGGGTGGCTGAATTGTATTGCCCGCCAGGCACATTTCCTCAGTCTGCCATCGTGTTTAGCTGTCTTGGGGGCTCTCGCCATTGGCAGGTTTCACCATCGGTGGGGGTCTTGGTGTGTGGGTGACCTGGCAGGCTCCCTATTTTTTTTACATTATTTCATCCACCACAATTGAACATAAATGCTCTCCTAAGCGCAGATATCAGCTTACCTTTTCACATAAAGTCTATGTGACAGGATGAAATGCTTTACGTATGTATATGTGTTTGCACCACAGATGGTTAATAAGAATTGGACATAGTAAGCGCCGAGGTCCCCCATAGGAAATGCATTGCCTGCAGCCCTTGCAAAATCAGGCCAGGGCTTTCGCCATCACTTCCTGGTACGTCTACCACCCTATTGAAACCGATTGCCGCACCTCTACAGCGATTAGTCTGAGTTGGTCTGAGTCACATTTTTAGAGGAAGTACTGTCAACCAATCATGAGTGAGCTTGTTCTGGCATGTTCAAAGCCCCCACCCCTCTCCCTGAAAGCGGCTTGGAAGAATCAATCAATCAAATGTTTAAGGCGGAGGCAGCAGGAGCCACGTGCTTTTACCCAGACATCTGATTGGTCAGTTTATAACTTGAATAACTGTTGATAAAGAAAAATTAGGATTAGAACGTGTTAAGAAGGAAGCATCAGAGCAAGAATGAATATTCTGACAAATATAGGAACTGAAACTATACAGTCAATTTTTAAATGGAAGTCTATGGGACTTTGGCCTTCTTCAAACCCACAGGCACTTCCTATTTGAAAAGCGGAAGGGGAGGGGTTCCTATGTCAATTGATATTCATGTCAATTCATGTTAACATTCATGGTTTGTATGCATAAGTGTGAATTTATGATCTAGTTGTTTTGTCAACTTTGCTGTCATGTTTTTTTTTTTTTTTTTTTAAATTTGTTTGTCTTTTTTTTTTAATTGTCATTGAGATCCTTAAAATGTTTTGCATTGAAGGATTTTTTTTATGTGATTTAACCTTCAGGACCACCATAGTTAACCCTAAAACACCAATAGTGTCATAGTGACTACTAAATAGCTGACTTTTTGACTTACATTGAATCTTCTGCCGTTCAGACAATCACCACAAATCAGCTTTTGATGCAGAAAAAAAACAGCTTTCTTTTCTTCTTTGCATCAATATGCAACATATTACTAACGTAGGGCGCTTATAAACATGTACAGTCAATGAAAGGGCTGCAGCGCAACGTAGCATTTTTCCACAGCAGTATCCGCTGATAAACGTGGATTATCACTGAGATTTTCTTTTTTTTTTCCTCTCCTCTCACAGAAGAGCTCTGATGTAAAATATACAAAGTATTTCTTATACAAAACGTAGTGGTCATTGAAATATACATCACTTCATCCTTGGGAGTTATTTTACTCGTAACAATAAATAAATGGGCAGCACGGTGATGCAGTCTTTAGTGCTCTTGCCTCAGAGCAAGAAGGCCCCTGGTTTTCCTCAAAAAGACCTCGCTTTAGTCAATGAATGACTGCATGCATTAGCCAAGCTAATGTAAACAAACAAGAACTCAACCCTGCAGCTAGCCATGCTAATGTTACGCTGTGGTGGAAATTTGTTAAATCTGATGGAATAAAAAATTGTTCCATTAAACAGTTATCAAGAATGTTTATTCAACAGAGTAGAGTAAAGATACACGCATAGAAAGCATGGAAAAATCTGCAAAGTTCTTCCGGTGATGAAGGACATTTAGATTTGATACAGTCATACAAACAACTTTAATTAGGAACTTAAGATGGGAATGCAAGTGCCACATCTAATATGGATAGGATGTTCTACCAAAGTCAAAATGTTCATACACAGCGAAGCTTATCAATATCTGGATTTAAATTTCCTAATCTGTGTAAATTCCTTCTGGCATATTTAATTCAAAGCAAAGGTAAAATTGCAGCATTTCGTGAAAAGTGCTTAACATTTTTTACTCCTATGTTTACAACCCAGCAGCACTTTGTTTAAACACCAGTTTTCTTTTCACATATCCAGAAGTTTGCATCTGTGCACGCGAGGTCATTCCAGCTGTTTTCAACGTCAAACTTCCTTATTTCTGCACAGTCTTCATCTCTGTCGAAATAATTGTTGGGTTCTCCTGAGTACCAAAAGCTGAAAAACACAAATTATTTATTTTAAAAATGTTGTGGGAAATAGTCTAATATTTTAGTTTTTCAAAACCTATTAGAATTATATTTTGATCGTTTTAATGCAATAAGAAATGTGAACCTTTCACTTAATGAAGTTCCATCTTGCCAAATCCATTTGCCTTCATTTTTTATGTCGCTCAGACCAATCCACAGCCTCTTTTGGAACTTCCTGGCAAATTCCTTGTTTACCAAAACAAATAATTCATCATTCAAGAAGCAGGTGGTGAAGTACAGAGTTTAAATGTTTAAATTGAAGAGTGTTATTCAATTATGTCATTGATGATCTTAGATGATATCATGTGAATCTGCTTGATTTTTAATGAACGATGAGATCAAGTAACTTGGTGTTAAAAATATTTCCTCATGAATACAACAGAAAGGACTTAATGCTAACATTACACTCACAAAACATTTCACAAATGTATTTTTTGTATTTTGCTGTTTTTTTAAAATACTTTAAAATCTATTTATGATTTAAACTTTTAGTGTAAAGTTACTCTACACATATACAGATACTTTCCAAAAAAAAAAAAAAAATAGCTTGTAATGGAAAAGTATTTTCATTTCATAATTCCCTTCAAAAAATGAAACGTTCCTACATTATAGATTCTGACTCCACTGTAAAAATGGTTTCTGATATTTATTTGAAACCCACGAAAGTAAGATTTTAATGAAATCAGAATACTTTGGAGAAATCAGCCCAAATTTTGCAGGACATGAATCTTTTAAACTAAGGTTCAGAGACTAATCATCTGCTAAACTCAAACTACATGCACAGGTGCACAAGATGTCTTTAAATTTGTATAGATGTGACATTCTCGGGCAAATCAAATCTTTTAATTGGTTCATTAAGGAGAACAATGGGAATAAAATCCCAGTCATCTTGAAACCGTTCCTTACGTGGTTCTTTTTTCCTCCCCTGAGTTTTATTAGGGCTGTCAAATTATCACGTTATTCACAATTAATTAATTTCACACATTTTAGTGATTTATTTTTTAAAATCTCAATCTCATATTTTATGCCTGATGGTTATTTCAGTGTTATGCACAACTGGAGGATCATTTTACTGCGCTTATATGGTCATTTAAGAAAAATATAAATATTAAATACATGATTAGAACTTCCATCCTGTTGTATTTTTAAGCTTATATTTTACACAGGTGGACTATTTTATATTTATCGTGTTGTCATGCTAACAGCTTCAGCATGATTTGCGCACGGCGCGCATGAACCGCATTCCGCTCTAGCTTCTTTTTGAGGAAGATCGTCATCAGTAGTTAAAAAGAAGCATTAATTTGGAGGGAAAGTTCTCTTAGTTCTAATTTTGTCTTAAGTAAAAGTTTATCTTAAAAAAATGAAAAAGTCTAAATCAGGGGGGCCGTAGGCACAAACTTGCAGCCCCGCCTCTGTCAGCCTGCCCCAGGGCAGCTGTGGCTACAGTAGTTTACCATCAGCAAGTATGAACGAGGTGTGAATGAATAATGGACATTCATTGTAAGCGCTTTGAGAATAGTCAGTACAGTTAATAGTACATTACATGTTCTATACAAATTTCCTACTAAAGAAGGGATGTATCCCAAGGTATAGCTTGTTTACACCAAAAATTAAGTCGAAAATGTTTGCTGTCATGTTACTCAGGACTTGGACAATGCCCTAACATTACAAAACCATGTGTACTTACATTTTCTTCTCTGCTGTCAATGATGATCAAATCTGCACCTCTTTTCAAACAGTCATTTCTGCCGTTTTGCCAGGATGCCTCGTTTGTAGAGATATAATAAAGGCTTCCACTAAAATAGATCCAATTTTCTTTCAGATAGTGATCTGTTGAAACATTCAAACTCTTTAGTTCAACAAAGCATAGCAGAGTTTCTGCACACGAGGACAAAATTGTTCTGTCGTTAAAAGAAAATCACTGCCTAAATGCCTAAAATAAAAAACACAATCAGACTTTGCTGCTGAACTGTTGGTTCAATAAATTATGTTTCTCAGAGAAAACGATGGTAACCCTAATCTTTCTCAAAACTAAAACACTATCTAAATATAGAACTCTGCTGTAACTCACCAAAGATATTCAGTTTGGTCTGCAGTTCATCTTTTTCACGACTTAAACTGGTAAATTGCAAACCTGCAAAATAACAAAATCAAATGTTAATGTTATGAAATGTTCTCCAGAATGTTCTCCAGAAAAAAACACATGACAAAAACTACATTAAAAAATAATTCATGAAATAGATTAAGGATAAAATGAACAACACAAACCCAAAGTATCAAGAAAAGTTTTATATTCTATTCTAAAAACCCAAATTTAGATTAAAAAAAAAAGGTTTTCAGGTGTGTCTTAAAAGCCTCGGCTGGACCACTTGATCCCCTCTAACTGTAAAGTGTGCGTCAGGGACAACCAATGACTCCTGACCTGATGATATAAGAGAAGGACACAAAAAGATAAGGGATACAACGTGAAGCCTGACCATGTACAGCATTCATAGTAAGAACTAGGATTTTAAAATGGATTCTAAAATTTACAGAGTGGAGGACTGCTATAACTGCAGTAATTTTGTGGGTTACAAAATGTGAGTTCAGAACAGCATAGAGACGGTAAAGAAACTTTGGGCTTGGGTAGGTAAAAGTACTGTTAATCCAGATGTGAAGAAAAAAATAAGCAAATAATCAGTTGTGCAGATGTTGAGTGTATTTGTGTTGTGAACCAGTGTAGTGATGGCTGGGCCCACTAAAGGCAGATATGTGGTACGCAAATCTATCTTTGAGAAAGTTTGGATGTTGTTTTTTTCATAGGAGAAATGCAGACACGCTGACAAAGAAAAGCTCTAGGATGTCGTCATGAAATGGGCAGCAACCACACACAGCGGCAGGCGGAGCCTCAGGAATTGAGTCGTTTGACTTCTGGGTCGGAAAAAACTCACAAAAATGACTCATATTTCATAAATAATTAGTTTCAAAAGTTCCGAAAATGATATATGATCATATACTTGGATATAGTTTATTCTGAAAGGCTTAAGGAAATCATGGTATGGCCCCTTTATGGTAATTTTTCCCACACTCAGCACAATGGAGTCTGAAATATACTGTTCTCTTGCAACCTTCCAATCCAGACTGAAATTGAAAAGTGTGATTCATCACTCCGGAGAAGGCGTCTCCATTGCTTGAGAGTCCAGTGGAGGCATGCTTTACACCTCTGCATCAGACACTTTGCAGTTTACTTGGTGATGTTGGCTTGGATGCAGCTGCTTGGACATGGAAACCCATTCCATGAAGCTTTCTGCATACTGGACTTGGGCTAATCTGAAGGTCATATGAAGTTTGGAGCTCTGCACCAAGTGACTCTGCAGAAAGTTGGTGACCTCTTTGCACCAGGACCTTCAGCATCTGCTGACCCCTCTCCATCAGTTTATGTGGTCGACCACTTGGTGGCTGAGTTGCTGTTGTTCCCAAACTCTTCCATGTTATTCTGATAGAGCTGACAGTCGACTAAGGAATATTTAGGAGCCAAGAAATTTCACGACTGGATTTGTTGCACAAGTGGCGTCCTAGGACAGTTCCACGCTGGAATTTACTGAGCTCCTGAGAGTGGAGTATTCTTTCAGTTTGTGAAAACAGTCTGTATTACTGAGTGCTGAATTGTATACAACTGTGGCCAGACTAGGTAGTTAGGACACCTGATTCTGATCATTTGGTTGGGTGAACCAATACTGGTCTCAGTTCATCTCATGAGGAAACATTTTTAATTTGTTTCAAAATATAATAATTGTCTGAGGCGCACAAGTCGAGGTGTTTCAATCTTCTCAGCCTTTTGGGGATTCATTGTTGCACACATCAATTTGATGACTGTTGTTCACAATAAAAAAAAAAAAAAATCACAGGAAAATATTTTCATTTCATTTCTGTCCTCACCATATTGTTCAAGTTTCTGCTTGAGCTCGTCCCTCTCATTGGTCACATTCTTTAACTCCTCCTCAATGGACACATTCCTGAAAATCTTCTCAGTTCCCCCAAAACATGCTGACAAAAGAGGAAGATGAACACATGTCTAAACATAACAAACAAACACACAGACTGAAAGCTTAAATTTGTCTATTCCTTTCAAATGTTTAAAAAGGAAGCATCTCAACAAAGATGGTCATCAAAAAAGAGTGTTAGACATGCTGGAATATCAATGTAAGGTCACGTTCAGTCGTAACGTTCAGTTCTGCCCACAACTCGGAGGCAAATTTCTAATGAGCTCCAACTACTCCA
Source organism: Oryzias javanicus (assembly GCA_003999625.1). NCBI lineage: Eukaryota > Metazoa > Chordata > Actinopteri > Beloniformes > Adrianichthyidae > Oryzias > Oryzias javanicus. The sequence continues at coordinate 4,987,329 of CM012437.1, forward strand.
CAAAATATACGTCTTTTTTCAACCACACTTGATGACAGAAATTTTGGGTTATTTCAGTGTTTAAGTTGAGACAAAAATAACTTACTGAGAGAAAGACGAAGCGAAATGTTGAGAACAGCCTGAATAACACACAGCAGACCAACAGTCGCAGGAATCACTATGTATGCTTTCATTCCTGTGAAAAAGCACATTATACTCATTACACGAGGATAAACGTCATCCTTTCCATTTCTACCATTCTTCTCAGCCTCTAATCTAATTACGTGATGTCTTTGGACTGGAAGAAGACGTTGTTTCAGCCTCTGCCTGGATTTTTTTCTCAGTGTCGTTTGTGAAAACCGCAAGAGAACCGTCAATATGACGGACGGAGCTCCACTCTAAGCTGGAAGCAAAAGTTAGTGTTCTCTGAAAACAGAAGTCGTACATATATATAGTATTCATTTATTTTTGGGTGACTCTGAATTAGCAAGCTGCGATGTAAATTAAAACTCAATAGGCTCAGGTATTTGTGACAAGGTTTGTTTTATTCTTGTTGTGTTACTTCTGGGTTCCTTGCTCTGAACTGGGATGTTGTAAGTGGGAATTCTTTGCATCCTGAGCTCCAGAACAGGTAACAGGTGTGCATCTGGCATGGATTGGCTTTGATAATAGCCCAGGACAAAAACAGAGTGAGAGAATGAGAAAGGAGGACAAAAATTAACACACGAGTGTTGTTGCAGTACAACGATGGATGCAAGGCTACTCCTCTAAAGCAGTGGTCCTCAACCACTGGGCCGCGGACCAGTAATGGTCCGTGGACCCCTTGCCACCGGGCAGTGGAAGATTTTTTTTTCTCTTTTTTTTAAAACGTAAATCTTTTATTTTGAAAATCGACTGGATTCTCTCGATTAGCTTGAACGCTAAAAGCAGTCTGGCGGCGTGTAACACGAGAGAAGTTGCATGTGGAAGCTTTGTTTGCAAATGGATCGGATAAGTGCAGGAACAAAAGAACATATGATTCCCCACACACTGTGCCTGTTTGCATAGAGATGTGACTTTCACGAACAAATCTAGTCCTAAAATACTGAAAAGCATTTTGAGTTGCAGAAATGAAGCTTTGGAGAAAATGGACTAGCCTGCCACATCTTCATTTCACTCTGATTTGATGGTGTCTACACAATTGAGCCTGTGTAGGCTGAAAACTTTTATTTCCATTAAACGACTTGTCATCTTTTGTTCCAAAGACACTGCCCTGTCTTTATTTTTATAGATATCCTACTTCATATTGAGATCTGATGGATCTAATGTGTTTCTTTAAAGTACTCCTTTATTTTTTGTGAGCATTGTATATCCATATATATTCAATTGAATTAAATTTTATTTTATTTATATAAACCAAAGTCACAAAGAAATTTTGCCTCAATGGGCTTCATGCAGGTAATTTTACAGATGCAGAAATTAGTCATGAAATATGAAAAAATAGCTAAAGACTAAATAAACTGGTTATCTATGATCATATGTTACCTTAGAAACACAAAAGACAAATTATTTTTTTAAATATTAATTATATTTCTTGAGTGTTTTCATACCCGGAAGTAAAACGCCTCGATTCCTGAAGCCTCGCAAACCTTTATGTTTTGGTGCCGTCTGCTTCATGACGTCATCCTAGAGTTTGTGTCAGTATCTTTGTACTTCTGAACGGCTGTGGACCGGGGGGGGTAAAAATGGGGTGTCTTAAAGGCGCGCTGTGCCCAAAGTAACGTGAAAGAAATTTGGTATTCTGTATCTTAAATGAAAGAGTTTCGCTGATTATCACGAGCTCAATTGAGAAATTGAGTGCTGCTGCTAGTCTGGGGGCGGAGCTATCAGAGCAGACTCTTCCTGGAAGGAGCTGTTGACATCGTACTCACGTCAGCACGTTTCCATCCACTCGTTTTCATGGGTATGGGAGGGGCTGCTGATGTTATCGCAGGTTTTTAGAGGATTACTCAGAAATGCGTGAACAGATCAAATTACCACTTTGGGGTTCTTCATAGAGAGGATTGAGAGGATAATACAATTAAAAGGTCAAAAACTTGGTTTCTGGCCTTCCTCTGCCTCGTTCTCCTCTCATCTTATGCGGTTCTGCTTTGAACACAGGCGTCTCTTCTCTTGACCCAAGGTCTTCATGAACAAGCTAGATTTCTCCAGCCCAGAACCCAACCACCAAAAGACTTTTATTTTCATGCTAAGTTAAATGATTCACAACCATCTTCACGATTAAATATTTTAATTCCACTTTCAAGTTCTCTCCTTATTGAAATAAAGCTATAGGAGAAGGAAATGGAACAATTGGCAGCTTCTGAAATAACTTGCTCATGGAGCTGTTGAAAACAATGTTTATAGTAAGTTCAAATTTGACATGGAATAAACGTCTTCATCCACTGTGATCTATTGTTACTTTATCAGTATCACAACAGCACTCTCCTCCCCTTCTGTCTTTTCAGTGCAATTTTACTTTAGATCAAACAAAAAATAAATGTTAGACAAATGTGAAATCAGCAAAAAATTATCAAACCATAAGATCACTCACATACGCTGAGGCACACATTGAACCCAGTTTACATAGGATTGCACAATCTGCTGAGGCTGCGCTCTGTGTGCTGCTTCACCTCACAGCACACCCTTCAACTGAACAGGAGATAAGCAAAATACAGAGATTTTAAAGAATAGCAGGATGAAATGGTTAAAATCAATCATATACATTGATCTGATAGCACAATGATGCTAAGGACAATTAAGTGCACCACTTCCTCAAGTGAATCATCTGACCACATTTCCTTGGTTGAAGCACATTTTCATGAGGAAATAAGAAACCCACCAAACTGACCCCAAAATTGTCCAACCACCACAATTTTTGCCGGCAAAGTCTGAACCAAAACCATCCCTAAGACAACACTTCACATAACTTGCTGGCATCAAGTAAAGAGTTTTGAACTTTTAGGGTTAAGATACATTTTAAAAACATTTCTGAAAAAAAGTAAACATGCAGATGAAAAGTCTTTAACGCAGCTTAAGAAAAATAAAAACTGAATTAAACACCCACCCAAATGTCTTCTTTGCCGGACTCCATTTCTGGTATTCTGCAGAGACATTTTCACACTCAAGTCTAAAATGGCTTTAACAGTTCTCATCAGTTTCCTTCCTTTTTAAACAGAAAAGAAAGGGAAATTAGGACAAGTTATTTTTATCTCCTTAAAAGATGTTCTGCTGAGTGAGATGCTGTCAAGACAGAAAAAAATACAGTTATGCATTAAAAGTTTACTCTTTACTATTTAGATCCACTTTCATAAATTGTATAATCCAAAGGGTTTATTAGGATAAAAGCCTTTTTCTTCTGAAAAAAAAAATTGTGCTTAACCCCACCCTTCCACTTAACTTTAAATTTGACATGACTTTAGAAAAATACTTTTTTTTTTAAATGAATTGGGAGATTTTGAAAAAAAAAGGAGAAATCTCTTCAACAATGTTTCTACGGCACTTATGTAAGAGACAGGAACTGTACTGCCCACTAATTATTAGACATCATGTAGACGAGGAGATTCAGTCTAAATTATGTCTGAATGTCCCAGACATTATGACATATAAACTATCCACTATTTTGACATTTAATAACGACCTGACTTCAATTTCAGTTAAACATTGACAGATTGACATGTTTATTGGATGTCATATGGACGTGCAGATCAGTCTATATTGTGTCCGTCTGGTTATACTGTTCTGGATGTTTATACAATTTATAGGATTTTAGAAACAATGCAGGGTTTAACTTCTTATTCTGTTTGGACTTTTATTTATATCTTCAAAATCCACACATTGACATTCCCAAGTCGTCACATATTGACAAGAGGTTCGAACCTCCGCGGCAAAATTTGAGATGTCATCATTTTTTGACGTACTGGCTGTTCCCATTAAATCAGGACTCCCCGACCTCCAGGCCACCAAACGGATGGCCCGCCCCTTTTTCGCTATGTGGTAAATTTGCAACTCGCCACCTGTTAACCTTTCTGCTCTCCTAGCCATGTTTACATTAAAAGTGAGGTCATCTGGACCCCACAAGACAGTCCGCTGAACTTTTGTGAATCTTTGATTTTTGAGTTTCACTAATGTCCATGGCAGACTTAAATCCTGTCCACCTTTGTACACATTTGTCATGGAAGGAATCACACATCAATATATGGTTGGAGTCATCTGGACCCCAGAGATAATGGAAGGGTTAAAAATGTCATCCTGAGCTTGATGCTGTTTCTGCATGTATGTGTCTGTGTTTTCACACTTCAAATAAATAGAAGGCACAGATGATGTTGAAAGATCATGTTTCTTTATTGTGAAGAGTTCCACAAAAATGAAATCCTTCCAAGATTTTGTTGTTACTGGGGCTTTTATCTCACTTGGGTGGTGTGTCTCAATCACAGCCGCTTCCGCGGTGTTTCTGTGTGTCTATGACTGAGTTTTAAGGCTGTCCCACATTAGCCTGAGAAGGGGAAAAAATTAAGGGACTTTTTTCAATATTGAAAATAGGACAAAGTCACAGTTAAGGAGACCAAAGCAGGCTGTCCCCGCTCCCCACAGCGATGATGGCTTCTGATGGCTTATTGAGCGAGCAGGTAAAGAACGCCATGGTGTGATGGTCTGCTGATCTGTCCAGAGTGTATCCCGCCTTCAACCAACAGTTGCAGGAGACAAGCTTTAGTAAAACCCCACTGCTCCCCACTGATAAGTATTTTACCTGCTGATCGGGTCACTGAAAATGTCACGTGCACAAAGCTGAGTTCCTGATTGGCTGATCCGACGCAGCGTCCTGTCAAACTTCTGTGATCTGCTGTGAAATGCAGCCAGACATTCAAGCGCTGCAAGTGCTCACCCTATCACTGGTTTTACATGAGCCCGCCCACTATCACAGGAAAGGCATAACGATTGGCTAGAACTTAAATGTACTGAACAAAGAAGAAGTGATCGACATGTCCTTAGGAACCACCTGGAGCAGCTTCTTTATTTTTCAGTAAAACAGTGTAAATCAGAACGGTTCCCACTTGGAACTAAATTTTGGTTTCCAACCCTAATTGTGTGCCCTCAGCACAACCTCCAATTGTTGGAGTTCACCCCGGTAGGTGAGAGGGTCATGTTTTTTGGGTTGTTTTTCCTATTAATCATACATATCCTATATTATCCTATCCTAATATTGTTCATACTGAAGACTGTATGAGTTTCCTATAATCTGAAGACTGAAGTTGTGAGTAAAAGGTGTTGAAACCCCAAGATCCAGTCTATGGGGTCTCTTTGTTTGTTAAGTGTAATAAATAACCATGGATATGATAAATGATTATATATGTTTGACTATATGCTATCAAACTTGTTTTCTGCTTCCTAATGTGAGCTCTGTCTGATATTTCCGAGAAAGCAGGATGCCTTTTGTTTTTTTTTGTCTGTACCTGCAAAAGATCACGTATTGCAGGACGTTTGCTGAGGCCTGCAGAAAACCCTTCAAATTTCCAAAAAAGGCAAGCTGTTTGTGCTTCTGCAAAATCGCACGAAGACAGGAAGTAACAGGCCCCAGCAACGGGCCCTAGCAATGGCGCCAGTGACAGGAAGGTGCATCGTCTTGAGCGCTGAGGGGTATAAAAACCCTCACCTCTTTGCCTAAGCAGAAACTTCTCCTCATTCATCCTCACCACTTCGGTGGTGGGGATGGACACACAGATAAGCAACGGATCTTCTCTCCACCACTTCAATCGAAGTGGAATTCTCACAGAGCAGCAGACTCAACCCGTACACCGACAGGATAAAAAAAAAAAAAAAAAAAAAAAAACCCACTCGGGTTTTAGACAGGGGCCCCACAGCTGCCATTTGGTGGATAGAGTGGGAAAAAAAAAATAACGTTGTTATTAGGCTTTTCACTTAAATAAACGGGTTGAAATACCTCCGTGATTGAGTGGGACACCTCCACCAACATCAGGTAAGCCCCAGATACCCCTGAAGCTAGAGAGACATATTAAAAAAATACAAATACCTTCTGTTTTGTGTACAAGGGATGTGTCTATCATATAAAAAGGAGTAGTCTTCTAGATCCTGTCAGGCAGGAAAGCCTAGTTCACCATTATGAAACTTAGGCCTTGAGCTGTCGTGAACTTTCAGAAGCTGTCTCACATGATGCACTATTCCGCTACAATGCACACACTGTAGTTGGTCGGCAAACCTATTCAGGATTTCTCCCATGTGCCTTGTAAAGTCCAAACTGAGGGTTTCTAAGAAAGTGCTTAGTAAATCGCAGTAGGCCCATGCACAAGTCTTTCCTCTCTTGTGTGAAAATAAAAAAAGAGTAGTAATCACACATCTTTTCCCCGCGTGTAGAAATAATTTGGGATAACTAATGCACAAGAACATCTCGCTTGTGGGTAAAAAATAACGGAGCTTTTCACACGTCTTTTCCCTGCGTGTAGAAATAATTTGGGATAATTAATGCACAAGAACATCTCACTCGTGGATAAAGATTAAAGGAGCGAAACTCTCACGGCTTGTTCCCCCATGAAGAAATAAAATGGAGCAATATTCCTACGGGAGTCTCACTCGTAGATAAATAACAAAGAGAGGAGCCAAAACCTCGAATACAGGCGGTCAGTTCCTGTGGCAGGCGGCGGCTCAACAAAGGCAAAGCTATTCTTAGATTATTTTGTTATGTACATGTATGATGTCAATTTTCATAGGAGCACAAGTCCCCAGTTGGGTCTTACAACAATGTAAGAACATGGCAGAGTTCTACATTATCCTGAGGTTTAAATCAAACAGAAATCATGCACCAAAGGAAAAATATGAAAAAATATTTTCCCATGTTAATCTTAATTTAGTTTTTCAGGTTGATAGTTGGTCACTGATTTAAAAAAAAATATTCCATAGGTGTCATGTCCAACGTGTGATTAAGAATTCCATCAGGAAAGCATCTACATGCACCAGCTTTTGTGGTGACAAGGAGAGGGACAGGTCTTTTCATTGTTCCCATTTTGTTATGAGAGTTTAAGAATTTTTTTTTTTTCCAACATTTTAACAGCGTCATATTGGCAGCCAATGAGTCCTCCAAGCACTTAAGCAGTTGTTGCATAAAGTTTAAAATGTGTATATTTTCTTCAAACAAGAAAAAAGAAGTTAAACATGACTATGTTTTTGTCAATAGCTCATCAGACATGATAAACTAGTTGCTTTAATTGAATAATTGTATAACTTAACAAAATAAGCTGGAGTCCATTACCATTGAACTGAAATAAAACAGTCTTCTTTGCACATAAATTCTTCCCATATATGGAAAATTCATTTTTGTGCAATGAACCCTGTTTTATTTCCTCTCTGTAAACCTAACTGATGTTAACACTATTTCCTCAGTGATAGACAGGTTTGGTGGAACAGGGACCAGGATCTTTGGACCTGACATCCTCTCCCCTGCAACAGCAGCAATTCAGACACACAGGTCTGAGGCATCCAGTCCAGCCGTCTCTGAAGAGGATGTTGGTTCCACTGCCTCTCAGCCCTCTGCTCATAAGCCGTTCTCAGACCTTGGGATGACCATGAGTCATCTATGAAACTCTTTGAATCTATCTCTACTGACTTTAAATCAAGTCATGTCATCTGCAGAGCATGTGCAGAAGATCATCTACACCAGAAAGAAGGCCGAAGGAGCAGATGCTCCACCTGAAGGAGAGCTTCCACCAAGAAAAAAATAAGCTCTGGTTGAAATGCAGGCCCTCCAATACTTTCATTAAAATTAAAATTAAATGGAACTTTCGAAAGAATTTCTCTACAATGTAAAGAATTTTTCAGCAAATACTGGTTCACAATTTCTTGCACCCCATTCTATTTAGTGAGATTTTAAATGAATAAAAAATTAAAAAAATAAAATAAAAAAATATTTTAAAACAAGCTTTATTTGGCTGAAAGGAGACATGTTTTGCAGTAACCATGAAGCCATAGGGTTATTTTTGAAAACTTAACAAAAAAATATTTTTCTCTTTTTATATTTTACAAAAGATTATCAATTTCTTGATTTAAATTTGCTAATTTATGTAAATTCCATCTGGCATATTTAATTTGAAGCAAAGGTAAAATTGCAGCATTTCAGTAAAAGGTGCTTCGCATTTTTTACTCCCATGTTTACAACTCAGCAGCATTTTGTTTAAACACCAGTTTTCTTTTCACATATCCAGAAGTTTGCATTTGTGCACGAGAGGTCATTCCAGCTGTTTAGATCTTCAAAATTCCCTATTTCTGCACAGTCTTCATCTGTGCCTGAAAAACTGTTGGGTTCTCCTGGCTGCCAAAAGCTGAAACACAAAAAAAAAATATTTATTTTAAAAATGTTCAATAAACAGTTTAAAAAAACATTTAAATTACATTCTGACATTTGAATGCAATAATAAATTAACCTTTTCCTTAATGGATTTCCATCTGGCCAAATCCAGTTGCCTTCATTTTGTCCGTCACTCAGACCAATCCACAGATTCTTTTTAAACGTCCCTGCAAATTCCTTGTTTCCAAAAACAAATAATTAATGAGTCAAAGAGCAGATGGCAAGTACAGAGTTTAAATGTTGAAATTGAAAAAAACTTGATCAATGAACTATCAGATCAAGTTACTTGGTGTTAAAACCGCTTCCTCAAATACAATAAAAAAGTTCTATCAATATTTCCCAAATGTCTTTTTATGTTTTACTGTTTTTTTTTATTGCTTTAAAACGTATTTGCGAAAAAATAATGAGTGAAAGCAAGAGAACACATATACAGACCATTTTAAAAAAAAAAATAGAGTGGCATAGAAAAGAATATTTATTTCCTCAATGCCATTCAAACATTTAAATGTTCACATAATGTAGATCATGGCTTCGCTTTTTAATAGATTTCAAGTATTTATTTGAAACCCACGGAAATAAGATAAAAAAAAAAAAAGAAGAATGCTGAGAAATCCATCCAAATTTTGCCGGACATGAATCTTTTAAACCAGGGGTCTCCAACCTTTTCTGCTCAGTGAGAACTTTTACAAACTGAAACAGCCGGTGAGCAACTCGCGTTTGAAAGCTTTTATTCACACTTAAAGTTTTCACACTTAACAATTGAAACATTAAAGTTAGAACAAAGAAACGTTTTGTGTTGAAAACTTTCTTAACTTTCACATATGATTCTGTCAGTGAGAAGCCTGGCACTGCAGATTGGACCAGAGAGCTGTAAGGAGGAGTGGATCCACTGATGGAGTCATTTAAATGCTCATCTGTCAGTCTGGTTCTGAACTTTAACTTGATGACAATCGTGTGAGAAAAGGCAAATTCACAAAGGTATGTCAACCCAAATAATGCTGCAGTTTCAGAACAGCCTGGTTGAGACTTTTATCATTTTCTGGATGATCTAAACTCCAGAAGAGCTCAGAATGTTTAGCTGAACATCATTGTGGAGATTTATGACTTCCATCTCCACAGGATCAACAGAGAACAGGTCAGCATCTGTCCTGACAACTCACTGATGTCCACATCCAGAAAAGATTCACAATAAATGTCACTTTTTCAAAGTTGGAGAATCTGTTTTTAAAACTCTTCTACCTTGGACAGATATCACAGTATTTTGAACATTAAGGAGCTTTTCTGCTCCTGACTGAACTTCCAGCCAGTAGCAGTTTTAGGCACGGGCAGCAGCCCGGGGCGGCAGTTCATAGGGGGCGGCATCTCAGCTGGAAAAAAAAATGGACCTCTATGGTGTTTGTTATCTGTGTGCCATTTGGAACGGCCTGAAACAAGCGAGTTGGCGCCCCCTGGTGGTGCAAGCGCCCCTGTTGGAAAGGTGTGTGAAAAAGAAAGAGAGGGGTGAGGGAAATCGCTTCAACTGCGGGTCCAACCTGGTCGCAGTAAAATGCGTACATATTCCACGACTTTGGACCTTGAAAATACCGTGCATAATATACGCCAAACGCGGGTTTTGCGTGCATATGATACGCTGTTGTTCTGAATGGGTTGCAACGGCGTATTATATGCATGGTTTTGAGGTTTCGTTTTGATCACGTGGTCAGACGACCTCTGGCGCGTTTGAAAATGCTGGTTAAGGTTAGGATTACGTTTATGGTTACGGTTCTAAAATCAAATTGTACGTTTGTGCGGCTGTTTCTGATGCTCACGTGTCCACCAGGGGACGTGTCAAATGTGAAAAAGGCATTTAAACACATTCAGGCCCGTGCGTAATATGTGCACGCAAGAGCCGTGTTCAGGAGACGGGCTACAACTGTCAAGTTCCTCGGGTCACACCACTTCTGAGTCTGGACTAATGGAGGAAACATCACAACTGGACTAAAGAGAAGAAGGACTGGACTGTCGGCCAGTGGTACAATGTCCTGTATTATGATGAAACTAAAGTTTGTCTTTCATTTGGAAATCAAGGTCCAAGAGTTTGAGGAAGACTGGTGAAGAGCAGAATCTCAGCTGCTGGAGGTCCAGAGTGAAATCTCCACAATCAGTCATGATTTGGGCTGCAATGTCCAGTGAGGAGAGGAAAATGAGAGGTACAAGACCACAAAACAAAGAAGCTGACACCAAGTGCCTGTTCCTTTGCTCCTCCTCCCACACAGGTGCAGCTGTTTTCCACTCAGAGGATGGAGATAAAAAGATCCACCTTAGAGGTGCTTAGGAGAGACCCTTCTACACCTGCCAGCCAAATCAGTGGTTACAGCTCTGGTTCACCTGGTCCTCCCTACTCTGTTGGGTTTTTGTTAGCACATTAAAATACTTAGCGATAAAAACCATTTCCCCCCCTTATTTGTTACGGTACAGAGCCAGCCGTAACAAATTAGGGGCTTGCTACAAGCTGATTGTACAAAGCTCCGGCACATCCAGGCGTTAGGGCAAATTAAATCGCAGCCAAGTGTTGAAGATGGACAAATATTTTTAAAAACACTTTATTTTGATTTCATATGATCACAATTTCTGCACGGTGGTGCAGTGGTTAGCGCTCTTGCCTCAAAGCAAGAAGGACCCGGTTCAAATCCTGGCTGGGGGATCAGAAACATCAACTGGGATCTTTCTTTGTGGAGTTTGCATGTTCTCTCCGTGCATACGTGGATTCTCATCGGGGACTCTGGCTTCCTCCCACTGTCCAAAAACATGCTTCATAGGTTAATTGGTCACTCTAAATTGCCCCTAGGTATGATTGTGAGGGTGAATGTGTGCGTGAATGTGGCACTGCGACAGACTGGCGAACTGTCCAGGGTAAAACCCTGCCTTCACCCATCAGCAGCCGAGTTAGGCTCCGGCATCCCACGACTCCTAAAGGGACAAAGCGGCTAAGGAAAATGAAACAATTTTTTCTTTATCTTTTTGCAAAGATTGAGAAGTAAATTATGTTTTCTAAACATTATTCTTTTCTGAATCTTGGTTTTGTGGGTTTTATGAGCTGGAAGCCAAATTTATATAAATAAAGACTTAAAGTCAATAAAACAACAGATCTTAAATCGATTCTATGAAAAACACTTTCTTTGAATGGAATCATAAAAATTAAAATTTTCCATGATATTCCAATTATTTTTGGAATGGATTGGTACATGTTTTCAACAGAATATAAGTCTAAAATGTTTGCTCTTACATTTTCTTCTCTGCTGTCGATGATGATCAAATCTGCACCTCTTCCCAAACAGTCATCTCGGCTGCTTTGCCAGGATGTCTTGGTGTTGGAAATATAATAATAGCTTCCTCTAAAATAGATTCAATTTTCTTTCAGATAGCGATCTGTTGATACATTCAAAGAGCAGAGTTTCTGCACACGAGGACAAAATTATTCCGTCATTAAAAGAAAATCACTGCCTAAAAGCCTAAAATAAAAAAAAAACACAATCAGACTTTGCTGCAGAACTGTTGGCTCAATGTTTTTTTTTTTTTTATTTAATATGAAGTCCTAAACAAAAATGATGGTAACCCTAATCTTACTCAAAACTAAAACATTTAATCTAAACATGGAACTTTGCTGTAACTCACCACAGAGATTCAGTTTGGTCTGCAGTTCATCTTTTTCACGTCCTAAACTGGTAAGTTGTATTCCTGCAAAATAACAAAATCAAGTAAATGTTGTAACAACATATGACAAAAACTACATAAACAAGACGAAACATGAAATAGATTAAAGATAAAATAAACACTACATAGACCCAGCTTTTAATAAAGGTTTTATATTCTATTCTAAATACACACATAGTTAAAAAAAAAATTAAAAAGTGTTTTCAGATGTGAGCAAACAGATGCGGGCTGAGAGCCTCTTGTGTTGGGCAGATTTTACTGTCACAACAGGGATTAATAATCCCCACCACCACCACCCAGCAGTGCCGAGCCCCACTCTTCTACACCCCCCCCCCCCTTTTGTTTCCGTCCGGTCCAACAAAAAAAGAAAAAGATACAAAATAATTAAAATAAATAAAGTTTAGCATGAAATACAAGAGGGGTTTATACTTAATAAACCCTGTTGGGACATTTAAATCTGTCCAAGACAAGAGGCTCTCAGCCCGTATCTGCTGGCTCAGCTGTTGGACAGGACAAGTTAAAAAAAAAAAACAAGAAGCAGGTCTGGTTGAAACTCTGAGTTTGTGAACTCTAAGTTAAAAAAACCTTTGATTTTCTGGTTTCAGAAATGGAGGTAACTTAAACCCGTGAAAGTGGGTTAAACCAAACAGGTTTAACAAAGCGGGGTAAATTGAACTCAGAGTTTATCACCATGGTACCTGACTCTGTGAATGTAACATGGTGTGGAGCAGGTTTCCTTTAGGAAACTCAGGGTTCCCCGCGGTGTCCGCCCTTTCTTACAGAGAAGGTTGTTCAAATAGAGCTTCCTCATTTAAATTCTGAGAACATTCACATCAGAGACTGCACGTTTCCACCAAAATAGCATGTCCATTCACAGGGAATCCTGTAGACAATTAGGCTGGATTAATCTGGAGGAAATGTCCTTTACTTACAAAATGGCATTACTTACTGACATTATTTATTAGTAATTTATTAATTAGATCCTGAGCTCCTCAACATAGTAAATTACTCTCTTCAGACAGGTGTCTTCCCCTCTGCCTTTAAAACGGCAGTGGTGAGGCCTCTGCTGAAGAAGAGTAATTTAGACCCCAACAATTTAAATAATTATCGACCAGTATCCAACTTACCCTTTTTAAGCGAAATTATTGAAAAAAAACATTTTTAATACAATTGAATGAATTTTAAATAGAAATACCATATTAGAAAAGTATCAATCTGGTTTTAGGACAAACCACATTACAGAGAAAGCCCTGGTTAAAATAGTTAATGGTATAAGATGTAACATTCACCTCTTCACTTCTTTTCCAAACTCTCCATTACTCTGTACTGTTGACCCTAAATACTTAAACTCCTCCCCCTTCTTTATCTCTTCTCCCTGTAACCTCACTCTTCCACTTGGGTTCCTCTCATTCACACACATGTACTCTGTCTTACTGCGGCTAACCTTCAATCCTCTCCTTTCCAGGGCAAACCTCCACCTCTCTAGCTCCTCCTCCACCTCTCTAGCTCCTCCTCCACCTGTTTTCTGCTCTCACTAGAAATCACAATATCATCTGCAAACATCATAGTCCAAGGTGATTCCTGTCTGACCTCATCAGTCAGTCTAACCATCACCATTGCAAACAGGAAGGGGCTCAGAGCTGATCCCTGATGTAATCCCACCTCCACCTTGAACTCCTCTGTCATCCCGACAGCACACCCCACCACTGTCTTACAGCCCTCATACATGTCCTGCACTGCTCCAACATACTTCTTTGTCACGCCGGACTTCCTCATACAATCCCATCGTTCCTCTCTGGACACTGTCATAAGCTTTCTCCAGATCTACAAAGACACAGTGGAGCTCTCTCTGACCTTCTCTGTATTTCTCTATCAACATCCTCAAAGCAAATGTAGCATCTGTAGAGCTCTTTCTCTGCATGAAACCATACTGCTGCTCACAGATGTTCACTTCTGCTCTTAGTCTAGCTTCCACTACTCTTTCCCATACCTTCATTTTATGGCTCATCAGCTTTATTCCTCTGTAGTTACCACAACTCTGCACATCTCCCTTATTCCTAAAAATGGGCACCATCACACTTCTCCATTCCTCAGGCATCTTCTCATCACCTAAGATCCTGTTGAACAACCCGGGCAGAAACTCCACTTCCATCTCTCCTATACACTTCCAAGGAAGTCTTAGTGTAGTTTGATGCAAGACTATGTGGTAAAAACTGGTCTCAGTTCATCTCATGAGGAAACATTTTTAATTTCAATTTGTTTCAAAATATAATTTTTGCATGAGGAGCACAAGTTGAGGTGTTTCAATCTTCTCAGCCTTTTGGAGATTCATTGTTACACACATCAATTTGAGAATTTGTTGTTGACAATAAAAAAAAAAAATCATGAAAATATTTTAATTATATTTCTGTCCTCACCATATTGCCCAAGTTTCTGCTTGAGCTCGTCCCTCTCGTTGGTCACATTTTTTAGCTCTTCCTCAATGGTCACATTCCTGGAAATCTTCTCAGTTCCCCCAGGACATGCTGACAAAACAGGAAGATGAAAACATGTCTAAATATAAAAAAACATACACACAGACTGAAAGCTTTCATTTGTCTATTCCTTTCAAATGTTTAAAAAGGAAGCATCTCAATAAACATGGTTATTAAAAAAAAGAGTGTTAAAGATATGCTGGGATATCAATGTAGGGTCACTTTCATGCAATCAGTCCTGCCCACAACTCAGAGGCACATTTCTAATGAGCTCCAACTACTCCACAAAATATACGTCTTTTTTTCAAACACACTTCATGACAGAAATTTTGGTTTATTTCAGTGTTTAAGTTGAGACAAAAATAACTTAACTCAACTTAACTTAACTCACTGTCCAAAGGAGAGGATTAACTTTTTTTTTTTTTTTTTTAGTTTACAAAATTCATTCATATATAGAGCTTGATGCAAGACTGTATATGGTAAAAACTGATCTTAGTTCATCTAATGATAAAAATGTTTTAATATTTTTCAAAATATAATAATCATATGAGGAGCACAAGTTGAGGTGTTTCAATCTCCTCAGCCTTTTTGGGATAAATTGTATACATCAAGGTTATGACTGTTGTTCACACTGAAAATATTTTAATTTAATTTCTGTCCTTACCATGCTGTGTCATCTTCTGCATGAGCTCGTCCCTCTCATTGGTCACATTCTTTAACTCCTCCTCGTTGGTCACGTTCTTTAACTGCTCCTCGTTGGTCACGTTCTTTAACTCCTCCTCGTTGGTCACGTTCTTTAACTCCTCCTCGTTGGTCACGTTCTTTAAAATCTTCTCAGTTCCCCCAGAACATGCTGACAAAAACATAAAGATTAACACGTGTCTAAATATAAGAAACATACGCATGGACTGATAGCTTAAATGTGTCTATTCCTTTCAAATTGATAAAAATATCTTGAAGTTATGATCACTAAGCCAGGAGTTTTTTAGTTTTCTAAGGGGGTTGTAGGGTTGGCAGGAGTTGTTCTACCGAAAAAGGAAGCATCTCAACAAAGACGGTTATGAAAAGAGTGTTAAAGACATGCTGGAATTTCAATGTAGGGTCACTTTCATGCAATCAGTTTTGCCCACTACTCAGAGGAAAATGTGCAATGAGCTCCAGCTTTACACAAAATAAATGTCTTTTTTTCAAACACACGTGATGACAGAAATTTTGGTTTATTTCAGTGTTTAAGTTGAGACAAAAATAACTTACTGAGAGAAAGACGAAGTGAAATGTTGAGAACAGCCTGAATAACACACAGCAGACCAACAGTCACAGCAATCACCATGTATGGTTTCATTCCTGTGAAAAAGCACAATATATCCATTACACGAGGATAAACGTCATCCATTTCTACCATTCTTCTCAGCCTCTAATCTAATTACGTAATGTCTTTGGACTGGAAGAAGGTGCTGATTCTGCCTCTGCCTGGATTTTTTTCTCAGTGTTGTCTGTGAAAACTGCAAGAGAACCAAGCTGCAGTCAAGATGACGGACGGAGCTCCACTCTAAGCTGAGAGCAAAAGTTAGTGTTTTCTGAAAACAGAAGTCGTATATATTTATATATATTTTTTTTGTCTTTATTTTTAGGTGACACTGAATAAGCAAGCTGTAATGTGAAATAAAACTCAATAAGCTCAGGTAATTGTGACAAGGTTTGTTTTAGTTTTTATTGTGTTACTTCTGGGGCCCATTTCAAGAAGCAGATTAAACAAATTCAGAGTTCAAACCTGGACTCAGATTCCAAGGACTCAAAATTCTCAAACTTAAGAGTTTTGAGTTTCAGAACAGCTGAAAAGAGTTGATTCTATCAACTTGAAGTTGTTGGAACCAGAATCAGGTGCGAGAGTCGCCACCATTAAAAGCCCAGATCAATGGAGCAAAGACAGCTCGATCCACCATGGCAACAGGAACAAACAGCTTTAGGGTTTCATACATTCGGTGATGAGTTCCTGCAAGCATATGCCGACAACGAGGACATTTTCCCATTTTCCACAAGGAAAGCAACACAGCTGCAGCAGTTAAACAGAGAAAAAAGCTGCAGATTTAATGCATACATCTACTGTCACACCCCGTTTTGTCTAGGGGTTTGGGGCATAGCATAAAGGTAAAATAAATGAAATATATGTAACAAAAACACAAAGAGAATGTCTCCATAAAAATATAGCAATTTGTTTACAAGAAAAACAAGGAAACAACTAAACGTGAAGAAAAAAGCTTCAGGGTGAACCAAGGCCAAAATAACAAACAAAAACCCCACCTAACTCATACAAAAGAGCTTACCTGCAAAAGAGAAGTAAAAGAATGACAAACACTGACCTCTCTGGACTAACAGGAGAAAAGTGTTACTGAAGATAAAGGCAGTTCATCCCTACAGCTTCACTTAACTAAACTAACCCAGACAAACGCCAAAGAACAGAGTTGGACTAAACGCAACTACAGAGAAACTACAAAGTGCACACAAACTAAAACACGGGTGGAGAAGAGCACTGAGCTGCAGTGGAGACAGGCCCAGCTCCCTTCTCCCGGGCTGGAGGTCCAAATGGTGCTTTTGTAGGCTCCCTCTTTCAGCTTGGGCCAATGGGAGTCACACCTCCAGTCTCACACCTAAAACAAATCAAAAGACAGACACAAACAAAGATCCTAAAACACACAGGAGCCCCACTCAACAAAAGAAACAAAAGAGGGGGAAACACAGAGGCATCCGAGCCAGACTAGCCAGCCCTCACCGGCCTGTTATCCCGACCATCAAGCTGGCCAACGTGTGGTCTCTGGACAATAAAATGGACTACATCCGCCTTCTCCGCACGTCGTCCAAGACTGCGAGTGAGTGCTGTGTCTTTTCTTTCGCAGAAACGTGGCTGACAGACAGCGTCCCGGACTGTCTGTTCAGCTAGTGGGACTAACATGCTACAAGGCCAACAGGACACTCGTCGAGGGGGGGAAATCCTGAGGCAGTAGACTTTGTGTTTAGATCAGCGACGCCTGGTGCCGGAATGCTGCTGTGGTTTACAAATAATGATCAGAAACTCTGCCAGTGGAGAGCAGTAAGTGTCGGCCATTCTACTTGCCAAAGGAATTTAACTCCGTACTACTGTACCAACATACATTCCTCCCAGCTCCAACACCAACAGGAGTGAGGCTCTGTATGAACTATATCAGCACGTCAGTGAGCAGCAGACAGCTCACCCCGACGCCTTTCTCATCGTGGCCGGGTACTTCAACCACGCAAATCCAAAGACCGTGTTTCCACAACTCCATGGACAAATCAACTTCCCCACAAGAGGTAACAACATCCTGGACAATGAATACACCTGACACAGAGAAGCGTACAGGGCCCACCCCCTCCCCCACCTGGATGCCTCAGACCACACCACTGGCATGCTAAGACCAGCACACAGGCCAAAAGTCACCAGATCAGCTACAAGAGTGGTCCGGGTGTGGCCTGAGGGATCTTCTGAGGCTACAGGACACCACTGACTGGAGCATATTCAGACAGGCGGCCACCCATGGCGGTGTCACTGACCTCCAGGAGTACTCGGAGACCGTCACATCCTACATGACGAAGTGCATGGACGATGTCACTGTCACAAAAGTCCACAGACTCTGGAGGACACGGAACGCTGCCTTCAGAGCTGGAGACAAAGCTGGTCCGAGAACAGCCAGGGCCAACCTGCCAGGCGGCATCAGGTTGGTTAAGAGAGAGTACTCCCAGAGGACAGCTGACCGCTTCAGAGACAGCAGGAGCCTGTGGCTAGGGATTCAAACCATCACGGACTACAAGGCCCTCCCACAGATCTGTGATAACTCCACCCATGTACTGGACCAACTCAACGTCTTCTTTTCCCACTTTGAGGCAGACAACCACACTCCAGCACAGAAAACTCCTCCTCCTCCCAATAACTTGGCACTGATGATTTCACCTGACAGTGTGAGGCACTCACTAAGGAGGTAAAGACGCAGAAAGCCACAGGCCCTGACAACATCCCTGGCTGTGTCCTGATGGACTGTGTTGATGAGCTCACAGATGTCCTCACAGACATCCTAGATGTCCTTGAGCCAGGCGGTTGTCCCCTCATGCTTCAAGGCCACCACCATCATCCCGGTTCCAAAGAAGTCCTCCCCTTCCTGCTGCAACGACTGCCGCCCAATCTCTCTCACCCCCCATCCTCATGAAGTGCTTTGAGCAGCTAGTCATGCAGCACCTCAAGTCTTTACTCCCCACCACTCTGGACCTCTACCAGTTTGCATATCGGTCCAACCGACGACGCCATCTCTGCAGCCCTCCACTCAGCTCTCACCCACCTGGAAACCAAGGACTCCCATGTCAGAATGCTGTTCATCGACTTCAGCTCAGCATTCAACACCATCATCCCCCAGCAGCTCATCCACAGGCTGGACCACCTGGGACTCAACACCTCCCTGTGCAACTGGCTGCTGGATTTTCTGACAGGGAGACCACAGGCAGTTCGAGTCGGCAACACCTCCAGCACCATCACAATAAACACAGAGGTTCCCCAAGGATGTGTGCTGAGCCCACTTCTTTTTCCCCTACTGACTCATGACTGTACTCAATCATCAAGCTCCAACCCCTTCATCAATATTGCGGACAACACAACAGTGGTGGGTCAACAACAATGATGAGACCCCCTAAAGGAGTGAAGTGTGCAGGCTGGCTTTGTGGTGCAAGGAGAACAATCTCCACCTGAATGTGAGAAGAAGACAAATTGAGATGGTTGTGGACTTCAGGAGAGCTAACACCCAGCATGACCCACTGACCATTAATGGAGCTGCAGTGGAAAGGGTGAGCTGCACCAAGTTCCTGGGTGTGCACATCTTTGAAGCCCTTTCGTGGAACCACAACACTGCATTACTGGCCAAAAAAGCCCAACAACGCTTGTACTTCCTCCGCAACTGAAGAAGACTCCCCCCATCATGAAGACCTTCTACAGAGGAGCCATCAAGAGCACCCTGACCAGCTGTATCACTGTGTGGTATGGACCCTGCACTGTGTCCTGCAGGAAGTCTCTGCATCGCATTGTGAAACTGCTGAGAAGATCATTGGTGTCCCTCTCACTAACCTCTCAGACATTTTCCACTCTCGCCTCATCCGCAAAGCCATCAGGATCGCAAGCGACCTTATCTCACCCTTCCCAGACCCACTTCAGCCTGCTGCCATCAGGGAGGAGAGGAAAAAGAGAGAAAAGTCTCTGGGCCAGAATCAGCAGGCTCATGGACGGTTTCCTCCACCGGGCCATCAGGGAACTTAGCTCCATCCCAGCATTCCCCCCTCCGCCCCACCCCCTGACACAAACTGAAACTAATTGATTGTTTTTCTAAACAAGGTTTTTGTATCTCACTTCCTTATCAGCCAGATTGAGGAGGTTACCTCAACAACACAGAGCTGCTATAGATTAAAGGGGAAGAAAACAAGAACCGTTGTGTTTTCATGTTCTCTAATTCATTTTTTTCACTTCTTTAACCCTTCCGTTCTCCTTAGCTTGTTTACATTAAAAGTGGGGTCATCTGGACACCACAGGACAGTGCGCTGAACTTTTTTTTTTCACTGATTTTGGAGTTTCACTAATGTCCATGGCAGACATAAAATCCTGTCCCCCTTCGTCCACATTTGTCATGGAAAAAATCGCATAACAATATGTGGTTGGAGCCATCTGGACCCCAAGGAGAGCGGAAGGGTTAAATGTTGTTGTGTATTTTATACAATAAATTACTGAAATGCGTATGCATTGTTATGTAATTTAAAGGGGCATACCGTGTTTTCTTAATCCTTTCAGAGCTATATCCACACACATGATCATATATTACCTTTGGAACACTACAAAAAAATATTTCTAAATATTCTTATTTCTAGTGAGTTTTTTCCTACGTCACTGTAGTATATAAGTTCAGCCTACCGTTGGTATGTCCCACGCCCATTTCATGATGTCATCCAAGGTGTCTGTGGTCTTGAAAAAAATCGA